>CAMTZC010000017.1:2530000-3780000 GCA_947086505.1 Morpho deidamia
ATTCGCTTAACCCGCGCGGATTAAACAAAGTAGTTCTGTTATAGTTTCTATAATATGGAATTTCGCAAAGTAGCACCTGCTTCTATAAATAGAATAATTTTAAGTTTAAGAAACTACTAGATAGAAGGCCACAAAGTTATCTAAATTCTGCGTTTCTAAGCAGGTGGTTTTTATTTTAATTGTATACAAATATCATGACATCATGGTGTAAAAACATGGAGGTAAGGTCGTTGCACTTTTTATCGTTCGATCTCCTGCAGGCCTACTGTGAACTCTTATTGCGTCTCAAATGAAGACGTAAGCTAAATTGTTTTGCTTTTTCGTACCATGACGTCTTAAAGACGCACACTTTAAGTCGTTGCCGAATGAGCGTTCGGAATTCGTCCTAAGAACATGTGAGTAAAAGAGACAGAGTTATCTATAGTTCATATAACGTTATCCTTTTCAAACATTACGACCCCAATGCAATTGACACTTCATGGTACGAAAAGAAAGCGGTTCGCGGTCGTCGTTTAAGTCTTCAATTGATTCGCAATAAGAGTTCATGGTAGGCTTGCTGACGATAGCCGATCGCGCAGAACTTTATGACATTTATCATTCCGTAATATGTGACTAAAATTCACATTAATTTTTTAACAAGCATTCCAAGTGGAATGCTTTATTGTGGATACAACAATTAATAAGCTGTGATAGCCCAGCGGTGAGACCGTGCGACTCTTCGAGGGGAACACGAGTTCAAACCCGGGCAGGCACCAATGAGTTTTTCTATTAAAACTCATGTGTCTAATTGATAATTGCAATTTATCACACGCTTTTCGGTGAAGGAAAACATCGTGAGGAAACCTGCATATCTGTAGAGAACTCTGGAGATATGTGTAACCTACCAATCCGCATTGGAGCAGCGTGGTAGGTCTTAGCTCCAACCATTCTCTCCAG
Source organism: Morpho deidamia (assembly GCA_947086505.1). Lineage (NCBI taxonomy): Eukaryota > Metazoa > Arthropoda > Insecta > Lepidoptera > Nymphalidae > Morpho > Morpho deidamia. Next base: position 2,530,937 of record CAMTZC010000017.1, read on the forward strand.
AAACGGAGAGAGGAGGCCTATTCCCAGCAGTGGGATTGTAACAGGCTGATACTTTACTTACTTTTACAACAATTTATATATAAAAAACTATTCCAGTACGCCTGCTGGAAATCAGTGTGTAACAAGATTTTTCTTATTTTAACTTCCATTAAACCGTAATGTACTATTAAATGAAATGGAATGAAAAATATTTATTCTGCAATTGACAATTGACGCAATTTTTTTTCGAACTGACTATATGCTGTTAAGCCTAACGGCTTTTACAGCGTCACCGGGCGAGACGAGCGAGCACAGAAGCATCGTCGAGGTTGCGAAATGCAGAGAGTAGTGCGCAGAAGCTTTACTAGCGTCGGGGATCGTCGTCATAAGGGTGCCTCCTGTGAGGCCAGACCAAGGCTTAGGGCGACGCGTAGTATGAGGGCTGATGTATGACTTTAATTAGTCATTGCGACGTCGGAAGGGTGGAATTGACATAAAGGGCACACAGCTCAGCATTGCCCAAAGACTACAGTGTACGTACTGAATTGCATACATACATTAGTACATTACATTACATTGCATTAGTGTACATGTGTGCATTGCCGCATGTCATCACTAAGACTAATATCACACGGCGCTGGTTTTCAGCTGGTGCCCGAATAGCATACTTGATTGTTTTTAAACTAGCTGGCCCAGCGGATTCGCTCGCGTAGATATGAATATGCCATCAAATTTTTCCCGAAATGAATTTTTGGACATAAAAATAGTTATTATGAGTTGACCATAAGAGATAGAATGCTGCTACCTATCGTTATCTTTACCATTTTTGTAGATCTACAATTCTCTAGTACATTACTTAGGCGTTTCTCTGTTGATTTACGTGGCGCACGCGACTAAAGCTCCAAGAATTCAAGTTTTTTACAACTGCGCGATATCTTCAACACAATTTACAATATTTACATTTATAATATTAGTATGGATATAGATCTAACGCAAATGAAGATTTTTTTAAAATGTATTCTTTAGTGCGCTAAAGGAGGCTAAAATTTTTATGAAAGTATGTCAGTTTCAAATTTGCAATTTCGAATATAACAGAGATAATAAATAATTCTTAATTGCATTTTATTTAATGTTAAAGAATATTTCTAATTACTTGCCTAAATTATATATATTATTTGTTGAAGCTGTGAACCCGTGTGGCAAACCCGAAGAGGCAGGAATGAGTTTTTCTATTGAAACTCATGTGTCTAATTGATAATTGCGATTTATCACAATAGGCTACCAATCCGCATTGGACCAGCGTGATAGGTCTTAGCTCCAATCCTTCTCTCCAAAAACAGAGAGAGGAGGCCTATGCCCAGCAGTGGGATAGTAACAGGCCGTTACTTAACTTTTACTTTTATATTTGTAATCGTAATGAAACTTTTATTTTACGTACATTGTGGGTACCGTACCGGCTAATAACTTTAAGTTAAAATAATCAAATCAAAATCAATCTTTATTAAAATAAACCATTTCAGGCCCTTTCGAATCGTCAAGCATCAATATGATTAATGAAGTTACAACTGGTTCGGGATGTTGCTCTTACTGAGAAGAATCAACAAGAAACTCGGCGGTCAATCTTTTCAATATTTTCAATTATACATTATTAAACCGCTGTCTTGTATGAAGCTGAAAGGATTTTCAAATCCAGGCTTTCTTATCATCCAAATAATCTTCAATTTTGTAATATGCTTTACCTATAAGCATATTTTTTACACCTAGTTTGAATCTTTCTGTAGACTGGTCTAAAATGGATTGAGGAATCTTTTTATAGAAGCGAATAGCGAGAACAGCAAAGTCTGCTGAGTCGCGAGGCAGGTATAAAATATTATTATATATGTATATATTGTGATACTACAGTAAGTATGCCTATGTCTTTGAACTTTTCGCGAAGGAACTCACGTTGCTTCGTATAAATAGCCCGTATGGCTCTTTTTTAAGCAACAAAAATCTTTTTTATATCGGCCGCTTTGCCCCACAGCACTATTCCATATGACATAATGCTGTGGATATAAGCGAAATAAACAAATCGCGCATAATATATTTAGTTATCTTGAGAGAACAGAGATTTAATGTGATTAATTTTGATAGAGCCTGTTGGGAATTCTACCTAGATAAAAGCGGCAATACCGCGACGACACTTCGACTCGGTCTCTATAGCAACAAAACTGTTTGATCACGTCGGGGTCACCAAAATGTTGGTGATAAATAAAATAGTAAAAGAATTAATTGGTTGAGTTTAATTATTCAGTTTTAGTAGAAGTCAAAGAAAACATTTTTGTTGCTATAGAGACCGAGTCGAAGTGTCGTCCCGGTATTGCCGCTTTTATCTAGGTAGAATTCCCAACAGAGCCTATGATACAGAGAATTGGAACCACAGAGTGTGAGAGTCGTCACATATATTGATAGGAACATAATACATATACGCATCATTATACATACATTGTTTTATAAACTTTAACAGACATCGCCTGTCTAGGCGATTGTACCGTTACTTTCGTATAATTCCGGTAAATAACTAATTTAATAAACTCAGTTTTAGAAATTGAGCGACCGGTTTATATTTTGAACGAGCAGTGTGATATTCAATCTAGGCGGATCGGGTTACAAAGTTGAGTCGATAACGGCAACTGCAAACTGGTTGGGTCGACCTATTTGATTTCGGATCTCAAGCGCCCGCCGGCGCGCATTTATATCTGCTTACTATTTAAATAATTTCTTTATCCAAACTATAGTTCACAGGTAGACTAAGCAACTATGATGTTAGTTTTTCAGTGGTAAAGTAATAACAACATTTTGCTCTGCGGAAAAAACGGGGATTATAGCAAAATAGTTCATTATTATTCGTATTATATGTCGTGTATGACTTTACTTGTATGGTATGAGTTTAGCACAAGCTCAAATACGCACTAATAGTATGTCACTACACGTGCATTCTCCCCCGCGGCTCTGGTGTTACTGACGTGTTGCGCTTGAGGTAGTGTATGGATATTCATGTATATAAATATGTTTCTATCTTTATATACAAAGTAATAATCTTATATCTCAACCCACATACACTAAATTATAAAACCTAATTCCATAAACTGTTGTGGCATTGGAAGATAGTACGCATCAGTACATCCCAGGTCATCATTATCATGCTCCTGCCCTTCCTTATCCCTGGCAACGTATTTTACGATTGGTCGCCTGATGTCAATTTACCTTAGTCCCCCGACGATTTTACGACCCCCTCGGTAAGAAATGAGGGTTGTCTATTCTACTTAGCCGGATACCACACGGCGGGTCAACTTACCTTAGTCGCCTTTTACGACACCTCGGTAAAAAATGAGGGTGGTCTAATCTACACAGCCGGATACCACACGGCAAGCTTCAGTAAATCCCAGGTATAATGAGCAAAGTTAATGATTACATTATTTCTTTTGTAATAACCTATTTTGGTTTATTTTTAATGTTTTTATTTATTTGGGTTATATATATATATATATATATATATATATATATATATATATATATATATATATATATATATATATATATATATATATAGCTAGAGCTGTGATAGCCTAGCGGTGAGACCGTGCGACTCTTTCGAGGGGAACACGAGTTCAAACCGGGGCAGGCACCAATGAGTTTTTCTATTAAAAACTTATGTGTCTAATTGATAATTGCAATTTATCACACGCTTTTCGGTGAAGGAAAACATCGTGAGGAAACCTGCATATCTCTAGAGAATTCTAGGGATATGTGTAACCTACCAATCCGCATTGGAGCAGCGTGGTAGGTCTTAGCTCCAATCCTTCTCTCCAAAAGCGGAGAGAGGAGGCCTTAGCCCAGCAGTGGGCAAAACAACGGGCTGTTACTTTACTTTTATATATAGCTAAATGAACTTTCGGTTCGAATTAGAATTTTTGTTTGGCACAGGGAATGTCTTAATAACTAATCTATTATAAATTAAATACTTACAAATCCAAAACAGTTCATGTTTGTGATTCTTCACAACACTCAATTTATATAAAAAATATATTGTATATACTTAATTTTTAATTACTCCTACAAGAATAACCTTTAAATAAGATTTCAAATAAACAGGATTTAAATTTAATACTTGTCACATAATTTATATCCGATGTGTGTAAGTTTGATGAGTAACTCTTAAAAGATAAACGTCGAGTCTTAAGCAATAGCCTTCAAACAAATGAATCGATATAATTACTTCACCGGTGATTACAGCAATGAGTCAGGCGTTACTTCAAATGATAACAACTTTATGAACGTCATTTTTCCGCAACACACAAAGCATACGCGCAATAGTAAAAGAATATTATTCAACGAACCATTGATATTTAAAAAAAAATCAAATTGTTACTAATAACTATTATTTATATTGCATAATTTTAATTCAATCTCTACTCTATCCTAAGTAGTATAGGTTTACTAAGAGTCGGTCTACAATAGATGTGGGTGTGAAGTTGTTGAAGCATATCTTCGATGCGTGGGAGAACTCACAAAATGCCATAGGGGTATTTTGTGACTTGTCCAAATCATTTGATTGCGTTCAGCACGAGACTTTATTGCTAAAGCTTGGCTATTATGGTATTAAAGACAGTGCTCTTCGTCTCGTTGCATCTTATCTTCACAGCCGGATTCAAATAGTGTGCATTAATGAGGCGCAGTCATCCGGAACGGCCTTAGTTATGGGTGTGCTTCAAGGATCAATCCTTGATCCCTTTCTGTTTTTAGTTTATATAAATGATTTACCATATTTCATTCATTATATGTGCGATATTATACTGTTTGCGGATGATACATCTTTAGTTTTTAAAGTAAATAGAAATGAACATAATTTTGACGAAGTAAACAGTGGTTTATCGCAAGTAGCCCATTGGTTCAGGGTAAATAATTTGGTACTAAACTCAAAGAAAACAAAATGTATTGAATTTGCATTACCTAATGCTGCAAAAACAGCAAATAGGCTTTCCATAAATAATGTACCACTGAAAACAGAAAATACAACTGTATTTTTAGAACTGACCTTGGTGATTCCCTGCGAGAGAAGTTTAAGGAAATAGGTATTCTTACATTTGCTTCACAGTATATTTTAAACAATGTAATTTTTGTACATAAAAATATAAAGAATTATAAAATGATGGGTTATGTATATAATAGACAAAGTAGGAACCGACATAAGCTTGCGACTCCTGCTTTGCGCCTAGCAAAAGTACGTAAATCGTTTGTGGGTTTGGGTATAAGATTCTATAATGAAATTCCGAAATCAATTTTGGCCATGCCATTACAGCAGTGTAAAAACACTGTTAAAAAGAGGCTGATACAGAAAGCCTACTATACTGTTGAAGATTACTTAGATGATAAGGATGTGTGGATATAGGTGCATTTCTACACTGTGCAAGACAATAATAACTAAATGTAATGATTTAAATTTTAAAAAGAGCAACCGCCGAGTTTCTTGCTGGTTCTTCTCGGTAGGAACAGCTTTCCGAACCAGCAGTAAAGTTGACGATTCAAAAGCACTTGTTTACAAGTTTACTTGAATAAAGAATATATTTGAATTTGAATATATAGTATTTTGTTATTTTTTATTTTTCCTTCATTCTATTTTACTTATCCATATTTCATTTCTTATTCTTTCTGTCACTCAAAGGTTGACTGAAAGAGATCCCTTAGGGATAAGTCATGTAAATCATGTAATAAATTCAAGCTATATACATAAACGGTCAAAATAATTTCAATTTTCCCTATACACCGATATTTCGATATGCCTTATCATTAAATCAAACAACATAATCTATACTTATGAAATACTAGATATTTCAGTGAAATTCTTTGATAAATATCTGTTTTACAACGAACTTAGTGTACATAAATTTGTCATCATTATTTGCTTCATCCAAAATGAGCCATTTAGCCAGTCATTCATCTTATATCTTTTATTCAAATTTTCTGTGGTAAAGATGGTCCAATTTTATTTAAACTTTGATATGGCCATGCACTTTCATATAATATGTTTAGTAATTCACTTCTTGTGCATAAGAATGTACATATTTATGATAAAAAAATTCACGATGAATATTAATAGACAAAGTGGAACCGACATAAACTGGTTGCTCTTGCTTTGCGTCTTGCAAAAGTATGAAAGCCGATTGTTGGTTTTGGTATAAGATTTTGTAAAAAAAATCCAGAATCTATTTTATCTTGATCATTAAAATAGTTTAAAAACTCAGATACAGAAAGCCTATTTATTATACTGTTGAAGATAACATAATGATATAAATTCGTGGATATAGCTACTCTTCGACCTAATGCGACATAGCAATGACAAAATGTAACTCGTTATAAGATTTCATATGATTTGTTTTAAAAAGCAAGTTTGTCAGTTGTAAATAATTGTTTTCTTTCTTTCCAAAAAGTGCACAATGTGGAAATGTATGAACATTTCTTCGTTTGCCTTAATATATGAATGAACAAAAATGAAAAATTCTTTACTCAAGTTATGTAATAGCGAAGAAGTTGTATTATTTTATTTTAATTACAGCTAAATTCGATATTTTTATTCTGTTACATTTATATTTACTACTAATTTTTATTGTGAATATGACTTTCCAAGTTCGTATATTGGGACCGATACCATACATATAAGATAGTTTTATTAATGTATCGATTTGAAAGCCCTACGCGTTCAATTATAGTGCGGTACAACTATTTATAAATACCTAACACATAAACTATAACTAGATGGAGTTGTTGACCCTTCTCACATCCCCGAACCAGTAAATATACAATATAGACTTCTATACGCGGTAAACTGTATTGTTAACCGACTTCCGTGTTTTAACGGCGCGTAGCGATTGAGCACCGATAAAAATTCCTATAGATCAATGGTTAAAGTAAAGTGGGTTAACGTTTTTAAACGAATAAATAACTCAGAGGGTAATGTTAAAAGGAATTATTGTTAATATATAAAACAATCTTTTAAACGTTTAATATTAAACAAAGATATGGGATATGTGTAATATGCATTGGAGCAGTTAGGTCTAGGCACCTATCTTTCTAAAAAAGAGGAGATTTGCCTGCCGTGAGATATTCAACAGAAAATACTACTACATATTCTATCTATAATGCCTAAATATAGTAACTTAATACGTGGAAATTTCGTGAACTGAATAACTAATTACAAAATAACATCGCAACGTTAGTAGTTCTCATATCTCAAATAAATTTGTTTTTCCTCTATTAGGTATATTTATTTCCTCTGTTAACTTGTCCTTTGTTAATAATACTTTACAGGCAATTTAATAATTTCCAATTAACGTATTTAGCTGCTGAGTTGACGTTTGTTCTTCCAGTAGTTATAATTAATGAAATATTTTGTTTTCTAAATAAACTAAAACTTATTTTCGATATAATAGCATCGTTAATAAATTGGTATTTGATGGATTGCCATTGTAGGCGCGATTAGCTCTCTCACATCTGATGACTTCAAATGTAGGGTAATGTTGTAAATAATGTTACGACGATTACGGCTACTTGCATACCTAACAAGTTTTCCTGCTATCTACTTTCTAGTTATTACGTATGCAAAAAAACTAAAAAATTTACAATTTATAATCCTTAAAATTGTTATATTACACTCTACTGTATTCTACTGATTGTTCTACTGATTGTACTAACGAATATAATCACGAGTTGTATAAAAAGTCCCACAAGGTATAAAGAAACAACGTTAAAAAAGGTACACTGAAAGAGATGCCTTCTAGGGATAAGTCCGCCTTTGTACATGTGATATTTTTCCTCTTTTCTAACAATAAATATCTCCGATAAAGAAAGAATTAAATAAATACTAACATAGTTAGCAATAAATTACCTATCCTTGAAGGATAGGAAGGAAAGTTCGAAGTATAATAATTCATAATTTTACCGAAGGGGGCATCGATACGCCTCTAGAATATAAACACGTAAAATATAACATAACAAACAAACATTATTGAGGACGAAACATAAATTAAGACAACAAAAACACCATAGCATTATAAAATTACCATAAAATAAAGCATCCAAGTTCACAAGACAACTGCGCTGATCTTGAACTTCCTAACAAAATAATAAATCAGCCGATGTCGGTGTACAGACAATGGTGTCGCGTCATTAGGCCCGTTTGCTGCTGTCTCGGACAATGGGAACGCGACAATAGATGGGAATTGGCAAACGAATAAAACTATACCCGAGCAAATGGGACTTGTTGACAAAAACAAATTTTTATTATTGGTTATTGTGAAGTATAAAATGTAATGACAATGACTTGTTCAACTTTATCTGATTCTATTCTATTAAGTAGTTGAGATACATCTCGTTTCTCAGGGATAGGGTAAGCTATGTAAGAAATGCTATATTTACAAGATCAAATCAGAAAGGGATATGTATAGACAAGCGAAGATTACCAAAATAGGTGTCTCACTCATGGATTAATTATGAATGGGCGAAGTGAAGCACGAAAACTTGGATCCTAAGGATGACGACATTCTGTACCTGAAAACAGATAATTGCCTGATCTCCCACTTGGTAAACTGAGGATTACGCGTCATGAGCTGATATGATACCTATATTCCAAAACTCTCTCTCACTCTTAAGTGGTGTCGGCATAATATGTCTTTGTCTTCCATTCTCTTCTATCAATCTCTTTATCGCCTCCCTCTTGTAGATTTTTTAGAAATTTCCATAACAGTCTTGTTGGCCTTGCCTTTTTTATTCGAATTATCATAATTAAAGTCATAAGCTAACGGATTTCGCACTGCAAGCGTCAAGCTTAAAGGGTACAAATATGAAATCCTTATCTGTCTAATTCATTTAAGCAATATTGATGGAGTTTAGTAAAATAAAACCTTAGTACCTGGTTGACCAAGATTTGCTCGGTATTTCTTTACAAGAAATATGATATGAATTGGATGCGTGGATAAAAGGCTCCCAACAATAATTGTTGTTACAAAAACGGAAATTGAAAAAGGGGATTTGAGTTATCTAAGCTCGCACTGAAGAATTAGAATTTCTGATAACTCAAATGAGACATTACAAATTTTCAAATGATAGCAAATTTAACCTTCGTGTTTTAATTATTTTGTATGATATTTCATTGCTTGAAAATTAGGTAAAAAATTACAAAAAAATAAAACCTAGTTAGATCGATTTACTGCCCCCGAAATCCTCTACATAATAAATTTCATGAAATCGTTGGAGTCATATTTTCGAAAACTAAATCTGTCTCGGTTATCACTAGTACTTAATAAACACTCTTTGACACTGCCATTAATATTTCAAACACACTTGACTAAAGCGAAATAAAAAAAAGTGTAAAGTTAACACTTGGCTGTGATAAACAAAACATTATTCCCGCTGTTAAACTTTTTATTTTTGTCTGTGGGAAGTTCTAACACCATGTGGTTCAAATATGTAGAGCCGTGGTGATAGATGCATGCTCCCAATGAGTTTAGGAAACACATTTACGTTCTTCCGTGGGTATTTGCTATCTTTGATGTTAAATTTAACTAGTTTAAAAATACATTTGACAGTTTGCTAATGTTTTATTTTTTTGATTTGAGTCAAAGCTTGACTGTGGTTGTAAACTTAAGAATATTTTTTAATTCAATTACTTTTTACCCTGTTATCTGATATCCATATTTTATTATAAATACGAAAATTGATCTGTCTGACTTTTCGATGCGACAACTTGCGGAGATCAGAATTCTTATTTAAATGACTTATTTTCTTACTTCTTACTTTACTTACTTCCTTATTTAGCGGTCCTTACAACACGGTCGTCCATCCTCAAAGTAATTAACTTAATACTTGTGTTATGGTTGACGGACAATTGGTAGATATACTACATATATAATTTTGATATAATACATACTTAAATACAGATATACACCCGGGCTCGAAGTACCAACAAATTGTTTATAGAAAATGTTGGCCCTCAGCGGGAATCGAACCCGCGACCCGCGGAGCTGAAGGCAGGATCACTACCCACTGCGCCAACGGGCCAGTCAGTTTAGAAAAAAATATCTCAAATTAAAATTATAAAGTAATACTCAAAAACCGGCTGAGTAAAATATATCAGCCTCATTTCTTACCGAGGTGTTTTAAAAGGCGACTAAGGTACGTCGACCCGCCGTTTAGCATCCAGATGAGTAGAATAAACCACCCTCATTTTTTACCGAGGTGTTGTAGAAGGCAACTAAGGTAAGTTGGCCCACCGTTTGATATCCGTTTGAGCAGAATAGACCACCCTCTTGCTTACCGAGGGGTCGTAAAATACGATTAAGGTAAGTTGATGTCAGGCAGGCGGCCGGTCGTAAAATACGTAGCCAAATCATGTGAGGAAATTTTTGTATCGTGTTGTGCCGACCCCACTTAGAGTGGGATAAGGGCAGGAGGATGATGAAGGCAAAATAGTGATATCTCGAGATGTATTCGAATTCATTCTAAAAATTATTCTTTTGTGCACTGTTTGGGTGAAAGGAGTGCATTCATTTCACGTTTGGTCATTTTATAAGTCCGAACTACCATTAATAGCAATAAATCCACGATATCGTATCGAATTGCAAACCATTTCCTGTATACAAAGGTCACCCGTTGACCTGTGGGTTAAGAATGTTGAATATAGATCGTGACTACGGTATAAACGTTTCAAATAATTTATACAACTGAACGAGGAATTAAAACAAGGTGACATATTATATTGGCTATAATGATATTATAAAACAAAGTTATCTCAAAATCTACTAAACGGATTTTTGTACGGTTTTTACTAAAAGAATTCAATTAATCTGGAAGGCTTAGGTTAATAGTACGTTACGGTTTTATATAAATGTTCCAATTATACCGTGGATTATACCGTGGAGGCTTACATTGATGATAAGAATGCGTGGATATAGCTGCTCTTTGACCTTGTGCAGGATAGCTATGACAAAATGTAAGTAGTATTAAGAATCTTCTTTTTTAAAAGAGCTCCACCGAGTTTCTTGCTGGCTCTTCTCGGTAGGACGGCTTTCCGGACCAGCAGTAAAGTTGACGATTCAAAAGCACTTGTTTACAAGTTTACTTGAATAAATAATATTTTGAATTTGAATTTGAATAATGTCCTATGCGAGCGTCGCGTTCGCGCACGTTTTAAAAGTCAGATTGCTCATGCTCCAAAGACTACAGAACCGATTTATGCGGACAGCCACTGGTTGTCCGTGGTTCATGCGAACGTTGACCTTCATAGAGTCCATAGAGAGATCGATCTCCCTACTCACCTCTTTAAACCTTTTTCGAAATCTTTCTTAGAGAAATCTGAAGCAAGCCCGAACCCCCTATTTCAGTTGCTTCCACCTACGTCTTAGTTAGGTCTGACCATCGAATATATAGGCGTCAAAAAAGCGTCCTGTATGACCCTGACGAGCAAAAAACGTCTTCGCCGGCGAAGACGAAGTCTCAGTTTTCTGACGTCGGTCGGTCGTGGCTTCTCGCCACTCTTCCGATGTCGTAATGACTAATCAAAGTCGTACCATCAGCCCTCCACTACGCCCTAAGCCGTGGTCCGGCCTCACAGGAGGCGCCCTTAGGTCGACGTTCCCCGAATTTAGTAGAACTTCTGCGCTCTACTCCCTGCATTGCGCAACCTCGACGATGCTTCTGCGCTCGCCCGTCCCGTCCGGTGACGCTATAAAAGCCGTTAGGGCTAATAGTATACAGTCAGTTGCAAAAAAATAAGGGGTGTGTGTAACCTACCAATCCGCGGAGCAGCGTTATCTGTCTTAGCTCCATTTTTTTTTTTTCGAACTGACTGTATGCTGTTAGCCCTAATGGCTTTTACAGCGTCACCGGGCGGGACGGGCGAGCGCAGAAGCATCGTCGAGGTTGCGAAATGCAGGGAGTAGAGCGCAGAAGCTCTACTTAAGTCGGGGAACGTCGTCCTAAGGGTGCCTCCTGTGAGGCCGGACCACGGCTTAGGGCGACGTGTAGTGGAGGGTTGATGGTATGACTTAGATTAGTCATTGCGGCGTCGGAAGGGTGGATTCTCTTAGCTCCAACCTTTCCGTCCATAAAAGACCAAGCGGTGGTATAGAAACAGGCCGTTACTTTACTTTTAATATAAGTTTTTATACACTGTTGAGCGACTAATTAACTATTCTAGAGAGTTGGTCTTTGTTAATCGCATTTGCAATAATGAATTTGAAATGGATCTAAATGTTTTACGCACTTTATTTTGAAATAACAAAATTATTCGTCGAATAAGATAAATAAAATAAACTATTAGTATTTCTGAGTAGGTAACTATGTTTTTGTGGACAGTAATAAACGCGCAATACTTGATTGGCAAACAAAATAATATTTTGAGCAATTTATTTTTCTCGATTTTAAGTGTTTGCAAAATGTTTAACTTAAGTAACAAGATTATAATTATATACCACTAGCGATGTCCGCGAATTCACGTCAACTTAAGTATTAAAACATCCTCACTATACGTATCACTGTTTCCGAAGGAATACAATTTTTTGCTAGACTAATGTATATAGCTTCAATTGTAACAAATTTCATCAATATTGCTCCAGCATATTAGCAGTGACAGTGTAACAGACATACAAACTTTCGCATATAATATATTACCAGCGGTGCTTGCGGCTTCACCCGCGTAGAGTGAATATGTTTTGATCGCACATAATTTTGATCTATAGTATGAAGTATCGTATTCTAAAGTATTTATTTGTTTCATATGGTGTACGGCACCATGTATACACACCATATGATGCATATACACCATTTGATGTATTGAATACCAAAGCTAATAAAGGTATTTATTTCGACGAGAATTGACACTGAACTCACTCTAGAACCTCATTCTATAAAATTCCGCAATATACTTTAACTTTACCATTACAGCAGTTTAACAACACTATTAAAAAAGGCTAATACAGAAAGCCTGCTATACTATTGAGGATTACTTAGACGATAAGAATGCGTGGATATAGCTACTCTTCGACCCTGTACAAAACATTAATAACTATATGTAACTAATGATAGGAATTATTATTTGGAAAGAGCAACCGCCGAGTTTCTTGCTGATTCTTCTCGGTAGGAACAGCTTTCCGAACCAGCAGTAGATGTTGACGATTTAAAAGCACTTGTTTAGAAGTTTATTTGAATAAAAAATATTTTGAATTTGAATTTGAACAGAAGAAGACAAAAATCTTCAAATTTTTATTGAAATTTTGAATGTATATTGTGAGTTAACCATATGAGATAGAAACATGCTGTCGCGATATTTTTTGTAATATTTTTGTAGAGCTACAATTCTCTTGTACATTATTTCAGGGTTAGCGGTAAGTAAGGTTAGTAAGGTTAGTAAAGTTATCTGTATTGGTTTACAACAGGCGAGTTTTTTTCACAATTGCGCGACCTCTTCCACAAAATTTACATAAAACCATAATGTACTATTACCCTAAACCTTTCGCAAGAATTGCACTATCTTCTAGTAAGAACCGTATAAAAATCCGTTTGGTAGATTTTCAGAAAATTGGTGACAGAAAGACAGCTGTTGTGGACTTCGTATTATAATAAAGAAAGAAAGAAATAGGTATTATTTAACACAATTCGTAAGTACAAAAGTAGTGATATAATTATTTGATAAAATCCGCAATTAAAATTTTATTTGTGTAATATTAGTAGAACCTGAGCATCATAGCAAATTATTATACCTTAAGTCTACATAAATGTATATAACAGATATAGTAACTCAAGTCTGTTTGCTTTGCTTTATAGAGGAAAAATATGGAAACAACGCAAGATTATGTCAGATAAAGTATCATTATCAGCGATATATGAGAGCAAATAGATCATGATATCGTGTGAGAATGTTTCGAGATAACGAGCGCAATATATATGTACAGTGGATGGCAGATTTAGATGTATATTCACGTACTACAAATTATATTACTACACATATAAAACAAAGCCTCCGCCACGTATGTCTGTTTGTGATAAACTTGAAAGATACTACACGGATTTTCATACGGTTTTTACCAATAGATAAAGGAATTCATGAGGAAGGATTAAGTATATTATTTGTTAAGATTATGTATAAATTGGATGAAGTATGACAATAATTGTTGACATGTGTTTTTCCTGTTCCCGAAAGAAAGACTTTTATCCCACGTTACCCTGGTGTATAAGCTTTAATTGTTCTTAATTTCATCAACTAAATGTTGATGAAATTATATGATACTAGCAGATTAAGGATGTAACTTTGGATGGATAAAATCGATTACTAAACAATGGTCATTTCTTCCTTCTATATAAATCGATTTGAAAAATTTGATAAATCGAATCGTAAAAATCGATAAATATGTAAATCTATTAAAAAAAAACAATTTATAACGTTTTGATTAAATCGATTATAATAATAAAATAATGGATTAATATAAAAACCGATTATTTTTTCTAAATCTTAACAGACGGACAGACTTTCGCATTTTAAATCTTATATATAAAATTCTCGTATCATCTACTTTTCATACCCCTAAGGGATAAGGGTTGTCATCATTTTTTTTACATTTTGTGTTTTTTATGATGTACAATAGAAATTCCTTAGAAGTGATTTGTATGTCAAAACAAAGATTGTCAGGTCGGCTAGTATAAGTGCAAGACAGTTCATATAAAGAATTATAAACTTTGGCAGCAGAACTATGACTTTTTTTTCGTATTGACTGTATGCTGTTAGCCCTAACGGCTTTTACAGCGTCACCGGGTTTGACGGGCGAGTGCAGAAGCATCGTCGACATTGCGAAATGCTGATAATAGAGCGCAGAAGCTCTACTAAAGTCAGGGAACGTCGTCCTAGGGGTGCCTCCTGTGAGGCCGGACCACAGCTTAGGGCGACACTTAGTGGAGGGCTGATGGACTTTGATTAGTCATTGCAATGTCGGAAGGGTGGATATAACTAACTAAGGCTTGATTTAATCCAGTTGTTTATAGGAAATCCCATACCATATAGTATAGATTAAAGAGCAACACACATTATGTCTAGACTTGCCTTTACACAAGTTTAGAAATTATCTTAAAACGATGCTGCTACATAAAGCTTACTATACAATTGAAGATTATTAGAGTGATAGTAGCATATCTTGACTGCAGTCAGTGAAGCACCAATCTGCAAAGATTGATTTTTGTAACCATCAATCAAATTGTAAAATAAAGAAATTAAAAAAAATTAGCCGCCGAGTTGCTGGCTGGTTCTTCTCAGTAGAAGCCAACTTCCGAATCAGTGGTAGCTTATTGAAAAGCATTTGACGATTCAAAAGTACTGAAAACAGCCTTATAAATAATATTTTGGAGTTTGAGTTTGTCAAATTATAGTTATTAATACATTATAAAAGATATTTATAGACGTTGGAGTACAATTATTAAAATAAAATTTGAACAATTACCTCCTCATTATAAGATCGTAAATCTGATATAAATAATAAAAGTCTTATTACAGGAATACTTTCTAATCTTAACTCTTAATTATTCGTACATAATTAAAGTGTTACATAATAAATTTCGTTTTGTAGTAGGTTTAAAATAAAAAAGTACTGAAAATATTATTTTGCTTTAATCTTCGATAAAAGAAAATATATGTTACGCCGTGTGGTATCCGGCAGAATAGAATAGACCACCCTCCTTTCTTACCAAGGTGTCGTGAGAGGCGACTAAGGTAAGTGCCGTGTGGTATCCGGCTGCATAGAATAGACCACCCTCATTTCTTACCGAGGTGTCGTAAAAGGCGACTAAGTGAAGTGCCGTGTGGTATCCGGCAGAATAGAATAGACCACCCTACTTTCTTACCGAGGTGTCGTAAGAAGCGATTAAGGTAAGTTGACGTCAGGCAGGCGGCCGGTCGTAAAATACGTAGCCAAATCATGTGACAACATGTTTGTAACATGTTGTGCCGACCCCACTTAGAGTGGGATAAGGGCAGGAGAATGACGCAAAGAAAATATATGTTATGTATATATTTTCTAAATTACAAATAATAAATATATGTAATGTAGAAAATATATGCTAAATGTAAGGTGTACTATCCGTTCTCGTACCTGATACAAGCAGAATAAGTCACGATAAAATCGCAAAGCGACGCATCATCTAAAAAAGCAGAGTTATATAGTAATAAATTTAACCTCCACCATTTATTTTGTCTTTGAACGCCTGTACCAAACTAGAGCTAGTAACGTTTATCTGCTCTTTAATTAGTCTGCCATTGTAGAAGTAAACTAATTAACGGCCTGTTAATTTCTTCCTCTCTCCATTTTTATAGAGAAGGATCGGAGCTAAGAGACCTACCACGCGGATTGGTAGGTTACACATATCCCTACAATACACTAGGGATATGCTGGTTTCCTCACGATGTTTTTCATCGAAAACCGTGTGATAAATTGCAATTATCAATTAGACACATAAGTTTTAATAGAAAAATTCCTTGGTGTCTGCCCAGGGGTTGAACCCATGATCGTCTCTAAGGAGTCACACGATCTCACCGCTGGGCTGTCAGAGCTTTATTATTTCCAGTTGCTCTAAATTATTAAGTCTTAGGATTTTGACACAGGTGTGAAAATTTTTAAAACGATGGTCATCTAAATAATGGTGGTTTAGGTTTAAATATAGATTTATGCAGATCATAATAGGTTCTCCTAGCACGCTTTTCCAGTATAGCTTGGCAGGTTACACATATCCCGAATATTCTTTAGCAATATGCTGGTTTCCTTAACCGAAAAACGTGTGATAAATCTTCTTATATATAAGGATTGTTAGTCTGTATGTCCTTTATGGCCTTCGAAACGGCTGGACCGATTTTAATGAAATTTCCAGACAATCTTTAGAATGACGCTAATATGATGATGTTAATATAAATTAGGCGTATAATTTTTTATAGAAAACTTAGCGATGTCTGTTAATGGTTAAAACCCCTGACCCATTCATAAGGGTCATACGGTCTCACCTATCGGCTATAACCCCTATCAGCACATAAGTAAGTTTCTTTTAAAGAAATGTCTTAGGTATAATTTGCGATTTTGCGGTGGAGCCTATTCTAGCATGTGTAAGGTACGAGAACGTTCTGGCTTTCTATACTTAACATTACATAGATTTTCTTACGCGGATAGCTATATAACTGTATCCATATAGCTATATAACTTTTTTATTATGAAATTCCACAAAGTAACGCTTTCCTCTATAAGTGGTATTTTAAGACTTAAGTTGATGCAAACGAAACCTTGTGGTATCCGGCTGAGTAGAAAAGACCTACTTCATTTCTTACCGAGGTGTCGTTAAAGGCGACTAAGGTAAGTCGACCCGCCGTGTGGTATCCGGCTGAGTAGAATAGACCACCCTTATTTCTTACCGAGGTGTCGTTAAAGGCGACTAAGGTAAGTCGACCCGCCGTGTGGTATCCGGCTGAGTAGAATAGACCACCCTTATTTCTTAACGAGGAGTCGTAAAAGGCGACTAAGGTAAGTTGACGTCAGGCAGGTGGCCGGTCGTAAAATACATAGCCAAATTATGTGGCAACATGTTTGTAACAATGTGCCGACCCCAAATATAGAGGGATAAGGTCAGGATGATGATGATGAAGTTGAGGCACAAGAAGTTCGATACAACTTTTCTAATAAAAGTCAGTAAATTCTTATGACTAAGACGATGTTGGTATTGAATATTACAAAAAAAAATTGTTTCATAATTTATTTGCGTATAAGATACGTGACTTTTTCACACTACGTGACATAAGCGGAGTATATTTGCGAATTTAGGACGACTAAAACCGATATTTGAAAATTGAATTAAGTAATATATTATTACTAAAATTGAATTATTATTTTTTAATAACATTGATAGCCCAGCGGTGAGACAGGCAAGCATTATAAAAGCGCCTCTTTATAATTGGTGACTACATATGATCGTATCGAGGGCATACTCAGCTATACTCGCCTAACATCTATGATCGCTTACCATTTAAAAATATCGAGCAAAACTCGGTCACCCAGGTAGTTTTTGTTTAATAGCTCACTATAATATACAAGCACTACACACGTAAAAGCTGTGATAGCCTAGCGGTAACACCGTGCGACTCTAGAGACGATCATGAGTTCAAACCCGGGCAGGCACCAATGAGTTTTTCAATTAAAACTTATGTGTCTAATTGATAATTGCAATTTATCACACGCTTTACGGTGAAGGAACACATCATCGTGAGGAAACCTGCATATCTCTTGCGAATTCTAGGGATATGTGTAACCTACCAATCCGGATTGGAGCAGCGTGGTAGGTCTTAGCTTCTCTCTAAAAACGGAGAGAGGAGGCCTTAGACCAGCAGTGGGCATAGTAACAGGCCGTTACTTTATTTTTAACTTGTACTACAAACGTTTACTATCACAAACTCAACAATCGTTTCGCCCCGCAACTGAAGCATCATCGACCACGACAAAATCGCAAAGCTTTGCGATTTTGTCGTGGTGGACCCGGTGGTGGAGATTCGTGCATGAGTTTTAACGAATCCTGCATGTTTCGGGTATGAAAACGAATAGACTCTACATTTAGAATATATATATTTCCTATTTACTTTATCGCGGATTAAGCAAAATAATTTTATTATTACTATCGTATTATGGATCTACGCAAAGTAACGCCTAATTCTATAAATTATGTATTTATTAGTTTTTGCCCGCGGCTTCGCTCGCGAGGAATTTGGTCTGCCACAGTATCTGATTTAATTAAATTTATAATTCACAATTTTGATCATAGTGGCTTCCACATAAAAGATAGATATATGCTGTACCGGATTTTTATTTAGGACTATTAAAAACAAACAATCCTACTGTACATAATCTTTGTGTAACTCCAATAGTTTAGGCAGCGTACCCTAAGATAGCTCTGAGGCCAGATTTTTTCCGGCTTTCTAGACATGTAATATATTACATAAAATCATTACAAATTGAAGCCTATATGTTATTCTGATGCATATCCTATATAACTGTTAATTTTTATCCAAATCCGTCCAATAGTTTTTTCGTGAAAGAGTAAGAAACATCCATCGATAATCACAAACTTTCGCATTTATAATATTAGTAGGAGTAGGATAGATCTTAGCCGGGCACAACCTACATCAGACAAGAAATTGACGTTGAAGTTATGTTATAGACGATCACTGATAGTGAAGAACTTTAAGAAATTAGGTTAACGCGGCTGTGAAGTCGGTACAGTGTTATATATATTCATATCGAGTCTAAATTGAGTAGTTCAGTACGGTAAATTCACACAACAATGTCGAAAGAGGATAAAATTTCCGTTATTACGTTAATTTTACCGCTTCGCAGCCTTGACTATGATCTCACCTAAGTTCATGACGCTTTAGATGAAAAATAAATGAAGATAGAATGCCAGAATAAGAAATAAAGCATTTTTTATTAGCAATTGGATAGGCACCTCTTGATCCATGGTGCAGAAGTCCAATTATTCGAGCCATTATATTATCAACCCGTAAATTTGTCTGTCTGTATATTATGCACAATAGCCGTGTGATATCTGGCTGCATAGAATAGACCACCCTCATTTCTTACCGAGGTGTCGTAAAAGGCGACTAAGGTAAGTTATCGTCAGGCAGGCGGCCGGTCGCAAAATACGTAGCCGAATCATGTTTCACCCCATTTAGAATGGGATAAGGGCAGGAGGATGATGTATATTATGCACAACTAATCCACTGGAGCGATAAGATTGAAATTTTGTACTATTAAAAAAATCATCAAAATCTAAACATATCGCATTATTGAAGGTACTTAAACGCTTAATATGGATCTAACAAAGTCGCGGATAAAACTAGTATTGCATATAACTAAATCTACCCCCTAAAAGACCCCCTACGAGGTGGACAGACGACCTCAAAAAGGTCGCAGGGAGCCACTGGATCCAGGCGGCGCAAGATCGTGTGGTGTGGCGATCCCATGAAGAGGCCTATGTCCAGCAGTGGACGTCCATCGGCTGACGAAGAAGAAGAAGAAGAAGAAATCTAAGTCGTATTGAAGGTAGCAATTATTGAAGTAATTTTAGTGTCGCTTTTTCGATGCCGACTGTATTTAAACGATGTATTGTCGACGAACAGATTATTTACGATTGCGTGGTACAAAGCAGTAAGCATGATTCGCTATTTTTTATATTCCAGCACAAAACCATGTAATAATTAATAGGTCGGTTTCTAGAGAAGAATCTTCATGCATCGCTATATATGGCGATTCACTTTTAATTTGAAGTTTTTGTTTAGTTAGTAATGTATGATTTAATATGATACCACGTGACTAGCTTCGTTATAAATTTACTTTAGGTTCATAACACATTTATTATAACAAAGTGTTTTTAATAAATATGTCGATATTATTAATATAATAATAATAATAATAAACATATGGGACATTTACACACACGGTCGTCCATCCCCAAAGTAAGTAACTTAATACTTGTGTTATGGGTGACGGACAACTGGTAAATATACTACATATATAGTTTTAAATACATACTTAAATACATATATACACCCAGACTCGAAGAACCAACAAATCCTAAATAGAAAATGTTTGTTCTCGGCGGGAATCGAACCCGCGACCCACGGAGCCGAAGACAGGGTCACTGCCAACTGCGCCAACGGGCCAGTCAATTATCAATAGGATAATTTGAAGTAAAATAAATTAATAATCGTTTATGGCTTCAGTATATACGCCGTGTGGTATCCGGCAAAATAGTCAATAGAATAGACCACCCTTCTTTCTTACCGAGGTGTCGTAAGAGGTGACTAAGGTAAGTGCCGTGTGGTATCCGGCTGCATAGAATACACCACCCTCATTTCTTACTGAGATGTCGTAAAAGACGACTAAGGTAAGTTGACGTCAGGCAGGTGGCCTAAATACGTAGCCGAATCATGTGACATGTTTGTAACATGTTGTGCCGACCCCACTCAGAGTGGGATAAAGGCAGGAGAATGATGATATGGATATTAGTAATAGGATAATCTGAACTAAAATAAATTAATAATCGTTTATGGCTTCAGTATACGATTTAATACTAAAATTTAAAATCTGTTTATGATTTGCCTTTACGCAAGTTTAAAAAAATCAATTAAGAAGGTATCAAAAAAGCTTATTATACTATTGAAGACTATTTAAATGACAAAAGCTTGGATTTAAGTTGCAGCCAGATGCATTAGGTTAGATTGTAAGGTTTATATATTGAATAATTTTGTATATTATTAAAATAGTTCTTGGCGTAGTTCTTACGTAGAAGAATCATTCTACGTAAGAACTACGGTAAGAACACCTTTCGGAACCAGTGATATCTTGAATAAAGAATTATTTGAATTCTTTGCCATTTCTTTAAAATGCAGAGTTCTTTATATATTGTATTTTAAATAATTTATAGAATTAGGCGTTACTTTGCGGAGATGCATAATACAAAAGTAATAATATTTTTTTTGCTATAATCCGCGATACAGTAAATAGAAAATATATATAGTGTTAAATGTATAGTGGACTATCCGTATTTTCATACCCGATACGTGCAAGATTCGTAAAAACACATTCACAAACCTCCAAACTGCCACTTCCAACACAATACACGAGCACTACACACGTTCACTATCACAAACTCAATAATCGTTTCGCCCCGCAACCGAAACATCATCAGGAGATAGACTCCACGACAAAATCGCAAAGCGATTGCTTTATATATATTTTCTATTTACTGTATCGCGGATTATATATAAAAAAAAATTATTACTTTTGTATTGTATTTTAATTTATGTAATTTTTGATGTATTTCATAATGTTATCGAATATCGAGAGAAGTTTGTTTACGAGTAAAAAAACAACCTTAACCGACAGCCATTTTTTCATTGTAGTATAAAAATTTAACGAACTAAAATATATAAAACAATAAATCGTATCTATCAGGTTAAAGTCCCTTTTTTTCTTCAGAAACGTATGTTTAATTTTTTTTACCCATGATAAAATTAAAAATATGATAAACAATTTTTGTATTATATTATACCTTTCCCTTCTTCTAAAGCAGACATAAAATAAAAAATATCAGTTAAGAAAAATCTACTATAAAAAATTTATAGGTTTCCTATAAAATATAAGGCCTGCTTGGGGTTAGAACCCGTGAACCTTTACTGAAAGGTTAACGCGTTATAGACCGAATGACTTACTTCTAATTGGTCATGACCAAATATCGCGGCCAAATATTATAGCTGTCACAAAATATAATGTCGGTTTCGATTTTAACTAAGTATCATAAAAAAATGTTAAGTTACAATAAATGATTTATAGAAGCAGGCGTTACTTTGCGGAATTCCATATTACAAGCAATACAACAGAACTAACTACTTTGCTATAATCCGCACGGGTTAAGTGAATGCATGCAAAGCCAATGTGTATGAAGAAAAAGCAAAAGCTCCACGACAAAAATCGTACTGCAGTACGATTTTTGTCGTGGAGCCTATCCTCCTGATGATGCTTCGGTTTCGGGGCGAAACGATCGTCGAGATTGTGGTGGTGGGTGTGTGTGCTGCTTTTGTGTGCGTTGTTGCTGGTGAATTGCGCCTTGGGGTGCATGTGGTGACTGGTCCTGCATGTATAAGGTGCGTAGATTTTGCCTGCTTCATACACATTGGCTTTGCATGCATTCACTTAACCCGTGCGGATTATAGCAAAGTAGTTAGTTCTGTTGTATTGCTTGTAAGTTACAATAAGTTACCTCTGGTATATACCTCTTTGATTACTGACCTCAGATAAAGTTCCCAATACACTAAGACTGTATGAGATATCCAAAAAATCCGCAGATAAAGTTCCCTACACACTAAGAGCGTATCTAGTATGGACACGAATAATAAGCAATGACATTAAATTTGTCGAACATTAAAGTCAAAGACCTATATAATAACTTTCATATGACTTAAAGTGGAATAAGAATGTGTGCCGCTGAAAACAATGACAAGCGCAACAGTCTGCGACAAAAGTCGATCTCTCTCATCACTTATGGTATAACATTTTCTAATCAGACCTAGATATTCACCTTACTGCCTTCAGAATCCCTGTCGCATCCTTGTAATAAGAATCTCCGAATGAATATATAAAAACTTTCAATCCAGTGAAAGTACCCTCGGTGGTTCTTCTCGAGTTACGCACTTGTACACAAGAACACTTCACAGACACCGGTTCACTTGAGCACAGATTTCGTTTCGGCTGTGACGTCACCGATTAAACTATTAATCGGTTATGGGATTGGGGATATGGGTGCCCGTCACGAGACCGTACGTTTGTGTTAACGCGCAACGCACGTCCGGTTCGTCTCGTTGCGCGTACGCGAATGAGGTAGTGAGCGGCGCAGGCGCAGCTGAGATAAAGTATTACCAGTTTCTATTACAAAACCTCCCAACAACGTGTTGTATTTACTGTATTTCGACTTATTTACAGCCTTTTTATTATAGAAGTTTGTGATTGTTTCTACTATAACATATAATATAGTTATACCCAATTTTAGACGATCACAAATTTTGGCTTTATGGAATTTAATCTACACTGAGATGAATTTGAAAAATTCATTGACGCGTAATCTTTCTCTACATTAATTTGAAGCGTCGTTTTTATATTTTTTTATATGAGACAATTCTATTAAAAATTTTGATAAATTTTTTAGTCCGTCACCAGAACCTATTCAATTTATAGATAGGAACCACAGAAAGCATGATAGCAAGCATCTATTTTCTTTATTCATTCATACAATTTTAGACTAGAAATTTTATTATTCGTATGCAGAATAAAATGACATGTAAATGTACTAGATAATGTGCCTTACATATTGTATTTAGTACACAAGCACGTCATACAAAAAAAGGAATAAAACATAATTAAAATTAAAAATAGGATCAATTTTTTTATTAATATTTTAAATTCAATGTTTATGTTTATTCCTCAAAACTGTTGGGATATCCCAATCCCATATTACAGTTTATATTTAAAATCGAAATGACATCCTCGCAAAATCATTTTGTCTTGTTTGATTTAAATTTTGAATTGTAGTAAATATATAAATAAATATATAAGTTATATAGGAGTATGTTTTTTTAAGAACATATGGGATTATTAATGTTGAGAGAGCGGCTATACTCACGTCTTATTTTATCAGTTCCCGCCGCGATATCGCCAAGTAAAGAGCTCATGAATAAGAGCCCCGTATGGGCTTGAAACTAGTCGGGCTCATCCGATAAAATAAGACGTGAGTATAGCCGGTCTCTCAACGTTAATAATGAATTCCATTCACGATAGTTTACGTTCAAAACAAATGGGATATGAAATCCTTAAAAGCCGAAATATAACCTTCCACTTTTTGGGAGGTCAAGAGGTCATAGACTAGCAACACGGCGGCTGCGCGAGCGCAAGCGGCGTTGCGCCCGTCGGAATGCAATTCGTCCTCTCACTCTAACACGCGCTCTTACTTATATATTCATCTCGCTCGAACACATGAATGGTAGCGGTTATGGTATACAGTTGTTCTCAATATGCGTTAACGACTTATTGGGCCCTTTTTGCCTTTAGCCTTTCAGATGTTGACGATTACTTCAACGTGTGTGGAATAATAAACACGGAATAATTAACTTTAGTTTGTGACTTTGCGTGGGCTTTTCTATCTGGATAGATAAAAAACTAATAAATGTTTCTATAGAAATAATTCGATGTTTCCCTTATTTAGAGAAAGATAACAGCCAAATACTTTTAGATTTCAAAAGTAATAATAAAATTATTTTGCTATAATCCGCGATACAGTAAATAGAAAATATATATAGTGCTAAATGTATAGTGGACTATACGTTTTTTCATACCTGTTACATGCAGGATTCGTAAAAACACATGCACAAACCTCCACCACTGCCACCACAATAAACAAGCACTACACACGTTCACTATCACAAACTCGACAATCGTTTCGCCCCGCAACCGAAGCATCATCAGGAGATAGACTCCACGACAAAATCGCAAAGTCTATCTCCTGATGATGCTTCAGTTGCGGGGCGAAACCATTGTCGAGTTTGTGATAGTGAACCTGTGTAGTGCTTGTGTATTGTGGTGGAAGTGGTGGAGGTTTGTGCATATGTTTTTACGAATCCTGCATGTAACGGGTATGAAAAAACGTATAGTCCACTATACATTTAGCACTATATATATTTTCTATTTACTGTATCGCGGATTATAGCAAAATAATTTTATTATTACTTTTGTATTATGGATCTCCGCAAAGTAACGCCTAATTCTATAAATTACTTTTAGATTTAGGAAGTATTTACGAAACTTTCATATCATCCTGCCCTTATCCTAGTCTATGTGGGGTCGGCATAGTATTTCGTAACATGATTTGGCTCACTATTTTACGACCGACCGCCTGCCTCGCGTCAACTTACCTAAGTCGCATTTTACGACGCCTCGGTAAAAAATTGGAGGTATTTTTTTACTCAGCAGGATACCACACGGCGGATTTGGTAAATTTTTTTACTCCAGTATCTATACAGATGTTATAATTGTGAAAGTCTGTCAATCTGTCTGTATATTCATATTATAAATACTAAAATCGTCAATCATAAAATAATATTAAAAAAAAACCAATATTCATAAAATTTAGCATAATCACAGCTTAGACATCTGGGAAATAAGGGATTAAATGATTCACGTTTTTCTTTTGGATATAGAAAACACATTTGCATTAACCATAAACGTCCTTAAACTGTTAAGTCGGGACATTATGTCGCGGGAATCGGTGGTTGTAGACGAAGGAATATAAAAAAACAAGACAAATGTTTATAAATAAATCAGTTAATTTTTCTTTTCTCTAACTGACTTCAGTTTCGACCCGTGACGACCGGCGGTGTCGGGTGTGTGGTTCTGCGAAAGCTGCACAAATATTCATTGAAATATGAGCACCTATACAATGAATAAGCGTGTTTGGGGAAACGTCGAGCTTGTTATGAGTTAAATTCACGATGTTTCAGAAACCTTACAAGTTTTAAGCTCTGATGAGACTGTGATTAATTTATAGATAGGCAATTTATAGAATTAGGCGGTACTTTGCGGAGATCTATAATACAAAAGTAATAATAAAATTATTTTGCTATAATCCGCTTTGCGATTTTGTCGTGGAGTCTATCTTCTGATGATGCTTCGGTTGCGGGGCGAAACGATTGTTGTGTTTGTGATAGTGAACGTGTTTAGTGCTTGTGTATTGTGGTGGAAGTGGTGGAGGTTTGTGCATGTGTTTTTACGAATCCTGCATGTAACGGGTATGAAAAAACGGATAGTCCATTATACATTTAGCATATATATTTTCTATTTACTGTATCACGGATCATAGCAAAATAATTTTATTATTAATTTTGTATTATAGATAGGCGTTGTTTTGCGGAATTTCATAAAAAAAATGTTGTGATATAATGAAAATGAATAATGCGTCGCTTTGCAATTTTGATTGAGCTGAGGAACGATTGTTTAGATTGTCGTAGTGAACGTGTGTAGTGCTTGTGAAGTGTTTTGTTTGTGGTGTTTCGTGATACGTGCGGTTAATAAGCCTGCATGTGTAAGGTATGAGAACAGTTTTTGCTGCCTACGCTTAACATTACATTGGTTTACGTAACAAACGCGGATTACAGCACAATAATTTTTACTATTATTTTTATTATTATTTTTTATATTATAAGCTAATAAGGAAAATTATTTCTCGTTATTAGTAAATTCAGTCACTGCTATAAATTTCATTAAAAAAATACATTTGCCTATAACTCACTCTTCGAGCAAAGTTATACGCCTTGGCAAGGTTGGTATGATCTACTGTATTATCTTAAATCCATACTACATTACAATTGCAGATTCATAATCAATTTCAAATTGTGTTATATGCATTCCTATTATGAATCAAAGTCCTCAAAACCTGTCTCCCTGTATGTGATCGATTTTCTCAAAATTTAATTAACTGATTTTTGTACAGTTTTAATAAAAAGTAGTTCAATTCCTCTGGAAGGTTTAAGTTAATAGTACGGTTTTATGAAAATTAAATAAATTAATATATGGGACACTTAAACACACGATCGTCCATCCCCAAAGTAAGTAACTTAATACTTGTGTTATGGGTGACGAACAACTGGAAGATATACTACATATATAAGTTTAAATACATACTTAAATACAAATATACACCCAGTCTTGAAGAACCAACAAATTGTATATAGAAAATGTTCGCCCTCGCCAGTAATCGAACCCGCGACCCACGGAGCTGAAAGCAGGGTCACTACCCACTGCGCCAATAGGCCAGTCAAATCGTGTTGAAAAAATCGGTCAATTGTAAAATATCTCACCTGCTGGGAGCTTTAGTTGCGTTATCGAACAGAGATACCCTGAAATAATGTACGAGAGAATTGTAGATCTACAAAAATACTGAAAAAATTCTGCGACAGCATGTCTCTATCTCATATGGTTATTTCACAATATCTACATTTATGTTCAATTAAATAAATAAATAAATGAATATATGGGACACTTACACACACGGTCGTCCGTCCCCAAAGTAACTTAATACTTGTGTTATGGGTGACGGACAACTGGTAGATATACTACGTATATAATTTTAAATACATACTTAAATACAAATATACACCCAGGCTCGTAAAACCAACAAATTGTTTATATGAAATAAACTAATTTCCACGCGAGCGAATTAATAAAAGATAGCACCTACTTATGCACGCCCAAAAAAATATACGGTTGCAGATGTACTTATGAAGGTCCCTCAAATATATAGTTAGCGTCTACACAAGTGGACTGGAGCCATTGTTTATTGACATCTGTTGGACAGCTTGTCTTGCAACTTCCTTTACTTGTTCTGTACGTGTGCGATTATCATCAGTACGGGCTCTGGCATTGAACTAAATATATCATCGATTTATATTCCAAACGAATACGAATAATGCTTATGTATATATAACTATTCAATTATTATTATTTCACTCATTATATACAAATTGAAATACATTTTTAAATATTTTCTAAAAAAAAAAGAGGAGAGAGGACCCAAGCTCCGGTGGTTAGGGTTCCAGAGTGAGGAACCTCCTCACTATCCGTGCCGTCTGAAGCAACACTGCCTTCTGTATCCTGCGCTTGATCCAGCAACTAAGCGAGAGCCTCTTGAGATGTTGGTCGAGGCTCTTCGCGATAAGACCATTAACCGATACAACAATCGGAACAATTATTGTTGAATCAATATCCCACATGGCGGTTATTTCATGAGCTAAATCTAAATATTTGGTTAATTTTTCTTTTTCAGCTCGTATGAGATTATCGTCATGCGAGACAGTGATATCAACAATAATTGCCAGACGCGCTGACCGATCCACTAAAACTATATCAGGTTAATTGGCAACAATATACCTGTCAGTAATAATAATAATAATTATTATAGCTTCTTCCGCAAATTAATGGTCCCCATGGGTAAAAGGTCCATCTTTTTCCATCTTTCTTTGTGCAGGGCAATATTTATCCAGTTAATTCCTGCTGTTTTAATTATGTCATCTACCCATCTTTTTTTGTCTTCCGACACTTCTCTTTCCTACTGGGCCTTGCCATTTTGTTGTTAGGAGTGTCCACCTTTTATCTGAATATCTAATTATTCAATACTAGTTGTTAATTATCTTTCATAGCCGTTTTTCGCAAATAATACATATTAATACTAGATGTGCAGAAAGCAGTGTGTCGCAAAGATTTACATATTTAAGTTCAGATAAACCGCAATGAATTATCAATCTAAATCTTCTGGTAGAACTGCACTTCTTTTAGTAATCCGACTCACTGGAGAAACTCGATCACATATAGTACCAGGCAGCTTTTGGGGAGTTTGTTTTATAATAAACTAGTTTTTGCCCGCGGCTGTGCTCGCGTGGAATTTGGTCTGCTACATTTGTTCAAAATTTCAAATGTCTAACTTTAAAACTTTCGGATTCCATACAATCTTCGCGCGTCGCGCTTATTAGGCGCTCTATGACGCTCCATTCAAGCCAATCATATCGTGATAACTCTAACTATTCGACCAAATTACTTTGTTTGAAAGACGATATACATGAAATATTAAAAGCAAAAAATGTATTGATTTTGATAAGAGTTTGATAAATATACTAAAATTTACATTGTAAAATAGTATCTTATTTAATAAAAATTTATTATTAACTATTTTGGTCATAGTGGCTTCCACATAAAAGGTAAATATATGTTGTCGCCGACTTTTATTTAGAACTATTTAAGACTAACAATACTATCCTACATTATCTTTGTGTAACTCCAATAGTTTAAGCAGCATACGCCAAGATAACTCTCAGAGGCCAGATTTTTTCCGACTTTATTGACATGAATCGTTATGTAAAATCATCATATTATATAAAATCATTACAAATTGTAGCCTATGTGATATTCCGATGTATGACCTATATAACTGTAATGTTTCATCCAAATCCGTCAAATACTTTAAATCCATCCATACTCACAAACTTTCGCATTTATAATATTAGTAGGATATAGATATAGACAATATTATATTCGATATATATCTGTCGATATGATATGCTTCCACGGCTAAAATTTTAGACCACAAGTGACGCAGTTTGTTAACAATTTAAATTTATATACTGACTTGAAATCCCTTTTTCCTTTGAAAAAAAAAACATATATAATACATACATACATAATACATACATAATTGAGAGTATTTAAGACTGAAGTTGACGCGAACGTAGTTGCGGGTAGAGCTTGCTATTTACAAAGCTAAAGTAGAAAATTGGTATTTTTAATCAATGAAAGATATTTGCTGATTTTGACGGGAATATAATTTTTACAAGTACTGAAAGATGTTCATTGTATCGAAATCAAAAGGCCAAAGTACAGAATTTCCTCGCGGCATCTATTTTCCGGATAATTACATGTCCAGAGTTACTAAAAAAAGATTGAAATGGTCACTTGGATTGAAATGGTCACCATGCTGAAGCGTAGTTTATCTTACTTACGTTGTCTTAAGATATATTACCATAAATATTTAAGAACTTGTTTTTTACGAAATCTAGCATTGGGATTACATAGTTCGGAGCGAAATAGTTACACTCATGTCGAGTACATTTTTGAATAACCCCCGTTCTTTAAAAGTCAAATTGCCCTCCAGTGGGGTGTGGGCTTCATTTTGGGAAGCACTGCTTTGACCCATTACACGTTTAATTTGTAACTTGTGACGTTAAAAATCATAATTGGTGGGACACCTCCCGTTAATTTTTTTTATAATAAATAAGAAAGGTCTAATTGAATCCAGGTTATGTTCTCTATAATTTTCACATTTAGTAGGTATACGGATGGAAATATATTTTTTCCGTTGGCATCAGTAATTATTCCAGTATTAGGTCGCCGGCTGTTAGATAGTATCTTGTGCAGAAGTCACGTTTTGGTTACCGTTATGTTGCTAAAGCAGACGTTGCGTATTTGCAACTTTAATATAATTGTTATTGTTATTCTAGAAACTCATAACTTAAATTCAAAATATTATTTATTCAATTGTAAACAAGTGCTTAGAGGTCGTGGAGTCTATTGCTGATTCGGAAAGCTGATCCTACCGAGAAGAGTCAGCGAAAATCGGTTGTTCTTTCCAAAATATAATTAAATTTAGCTATTACTGTCTTGTACAGGGTTGAAGAGTAGCTATATCCACAAATTCTTATAATTTATGTACTCAACAGTAAAGTAGGCTTGCGGTATTAGCCTTTTTAGCTCAGCATCATTTTAATAGTTATTTTAAACTGCTGCAATGACAAAACTAAAATTGATTGCGGATGTTTATTATAGAATTTTATACCCAAACCTAGTAAAACGCAAAGCAGAATTCGCAAGCTTATGTCGGTTCCTACTTTGTCTATTATATACATCGCGATTTTTTTTAAACAACAAAAATTATTTATTATTACTTATTCTTTATTCAAGGTCAATTTGGCTATTACAAGCACTTTCGAACCGTCAAAGTTTTAATAAAGCTTTAATTAATGCTCATTCACCAGTGTGACAGAGCGCAAAAATCCCGTTTTTCTTACTGGAACATGGAAATACACATATTCCAACATTGAGCGCATTTAAACACTTACATTGACTTTAATAGTCTTGGATACCACTAGTGACATATAACAATCCAATAAAAAGTGACTCTAAGCTCGTTTTGGGAAGTGTGGAATATATAAAACAAAATATAATATACAACATAAAGTTCCCAGTAGCTGAACTAATAGTACATTCATTAAAGAAAAGTCGATCTTCACTAAATGGTAAATAGTCAACAAATAAGAGCAGTTAAAAGCAACTAACTGGCAATTATACCGGCACGCAGGGCTTACAATTTGTCCGTTTATGTAGGGTTACCATAATATGATAACTAAAAAATATTGTCCATGCGAAACGTAGCAAATCAAATCAAATCAAAATAATCTTTATTAAAATCACTTTTGAATCAAAGATCAATCTGATTAATGAAGGTATGTACTGCTTATGAATGTTGCTCTTACCGAGAAAAACCAGCAAGAAACTCGGCGTTCAATCTTTTAAACTAATAATAAAATAGAAAATAGTTAAATTTGATGGTATTTGGTCTTCGTTGTTAAAAACTTGTCCCTGCGAAACGGTGTTGCAAATCTGTATATTGCATAATACAGGAATCGTAATAGTTAAATTTGTTGGTCTTTAGTCGTTTGTTACTGCGGAAATGGTATTTGCAACCGAATGGAATTGCTTGAAAAGCATTGCGTGAATAGAAGTTAGTCTATACTTATTATAAAACAAAGTTCCCAAAAGCTTTCTGTCTATATGTGTTTAATTTTCTCAAAATCGACTGAACTGATTTTTGTACTACTTTCACTCAAAGGTAGTGCAATTCTTCCGAAAGCTTTAGATTTATAGTGTATCCAGTATTATGTAAATTGTGTTGAAGAGAGCGCGCAGTTGTAAAAAAAACTAACCTGCTGGGAGGTTTAGTCGCAAGCGCCGCAAAAACCAACAGATATACACTAAAGTAATGTAGTAGAAAATTGTAGATCTACCAAAATACTACAAAAAAGTCCAACAATCGTTTCAATCCGCAACCGATGTATCATCAGGAGATAGACTACATGACAAAATCGCAAAGCAGATTGTGGAATTTTATTACTAAAACGTATACTCAGGCTCACAAACGATCTTCGTTAGTGACGTTGAAGTTTTGATATTATTAATTTATTTCGGTTCCTGGTTTGCCTATTACTATCTGTATTTTAATTAAAAATATGTATACTTTGTAGTACAAACACTACTATAATTTCTGATTCATTCAATATAATTGTGCTAATTCAAGAACTTTGTATCAAAGTTCGGTTGGTTGTAAAAAGTTCGATACGCCTAAAGTTTCAATTAAAATTTAATGACGGGAAGTGGAACCAGTTTCCGTCACAGAAATGTGTAACTTAAGATTTAGAGTCCGGATGGGCTTGGTATTACTAGTAATTTTACGACATGAGTAAAGCCGGTTATATTTTAGTTATAAATGTATCTTATAAGGGTTACTTAAAAATGTATGTAAGGTTATGTTTATATACAAAATCTGTGTAATAGAATCTTTCTCTATTTTCATTTTTTTTAAATTTTGCAATTATTTAACAATTGTTATCTACAATTTTTCAAATGTTATATAGTGGAGAAACGCTCTGTATTACATGATTTTGAGATACCTAGTTAAGACGTTTTACGAAAAGTATTCCAGTTTAGTATGAAAACAATATGTAATTCATCATCATTCTCTTGCCCTTATTCCTCTCTAAGTGGGGTCGGCACAACATGTTACAAACATGTTATCATTTGATTTGGCTACGTATTTTACGACCGGCCACCTGCCTAACATCAATTTAGTCGCCTTTTACGACACCTCGGTAAGAAATGAGGGTGGTCTATTCTATGCAGCCGGATACCATACGCCACTAACCTCAGTCGGTAATTTATAAAAGTTATTGTTGCCGTTGTGAAATATTTTATATAATATAATATTTTATCTATCGTCAATTATTATATTTACTCATTGAAAATTGCAATTGGGAATGTTTTTTGAAAATATATATATATATTTGGTCACCATACTTGTACCGCCCTTACATAGTTTTAATAAATTGGACAATTGACGTCATTGACCCTTATCTCTTTTATGGCTTCACAGAAATATGTCTCGAGATAGATGGACGACTGGAAGGGTTTGATTAAATCTTAACTGTCCTTAATATTCATTCATATTCATTATTAAATTATATTAAAAAGATCTAATTTATAGAATTAGGCGTTACTTTGCGGAGATCCGTAATACAAAAGTAATAATAAAATAATTTTTGCTATAATCCGCGATACAGTAAATAAGAAATATATATAGTGTTAAATGTATAGTGGACTATCCGTTTTTTTCATACCCGATACATGCAGGATTCGTGAAAACACATGCACAAACCTCCACCACTTCCACCACAATACACAAGCACTACACACGTTCACTATCACAAACTCAACAATCGTTTCGCCCCGCAACCGAAGCATCATCAGGAGATAAACTCCACAAAATCGCAAAAAAAAAATTTGTCTAATGTCAAGTTCCTCAAATCTAAATTTAAGAATGATGAAATAAAGAAATATGTCGTCGAGAGCTAAAATAGAGTGGTTGAGGTCCATATGGAGTGCGAAGATTTCTGTAAATCAAAGGTAGAAGTAATTTTGAATGTCCGTAACTTGGAATCCTAAGCCGTGGTCCGGCCTCACAGGAGGCACCCTTAGGACGACGTACTACGCTAGTAGAGC
Source organism: Morpho deidamia (assembly GCA_947086505.1). Taxonomy (NCBI): domain Eukaryota; kingdom Metazoa; phylum Arthropoda; class Insecta; order Lepidoptera; family Nymphalidae; genus Morpho; species Morpho deidamia. The sequence goes on from CAMTZC010000017.1 coordinate 2,564,944, forward strand.
TTCTGCGCTCTACTCTCTGCATTTTGCAACCTTGACGATGCTTCTGCGCTCGCCCGTCCCGCCCGGTGACGCTGTAAAAGCCGTTAGGGCTAACAGCATACAGTCAGTTCGAAAAAAAAATCTTGGAATGTCTGTATAGCCTTTTGCCAATCACGTGGTCGGTGACAACCACAAAATAAACATATATTAGCACCTCGCAATCGCTTTTGCACGAATCTACTATTTCGGGTCAACTAAAGTAGGTCAGGCTTAGTACGCTAACCGTTAAGCTACAATAGTTATGCCACCAATGAAATAAATAGTAATCTTATGACAATCTTATTTGGTATAAGAATAGGAAAAAATGATAAATCAGGGTTACGTAATATTTTTAAAATATTAACTGCTGTATGGAGCAAAATTAGAATATAACTTGAAAAAAATTTTTTTCATGAAGAAACTAGGAAATTGGTGAATCTAAATTTATATTGTTATACTGTAGAAAAGGAAAGGTTTTTTCTATGTGCGTTTAGCTTACAGATGTGAAACCTTCACATAAGATGTTTGTAGATAAGATTGATTGCATAGTGTGAAATATGACATGCATATGAAAAGAGTAGCCCAAGAGATAACGAATGACTGGGGAGAAGCGATATATTGTGCCGACCTCACTTAGAGTGGGATAAGCGCAGGAGATTTTTGGTACTTCTCCAATTTGGATTAGCATATTACACAGATTGCGGTGATTAACAAGGTAAAAAAATTACAAATGTTCCTGCCCGGTCTTTAAACTTTTGTAACGATCATATCCTGATTAATTTTAGGCATCACGGAAAAGACTGAATGAAAAAAGTTTATTGCAATAACGAGCTGTCGAAACTGAGTAGATGTACACGGACTATGAGAACATCCATCAATTGCCTTTCACGGAGCTTCAATTTCGGTCCTACTTAGGATGTGAACCGTTACAACAATAGGGTTGTCCCTTCGGACTTAATAATAAAAAACCTTCTGCAATGAATATGCATGTAGTAAGCATATTAATAAGTTTCTGTCCGCGACTTCTACTTGAACTGGAACAGAGGTTAAAAAAAGCTTACGTCTTTCTGCAGCTTTTCCACTATCCTCATAACAGAAATTGATATCGATATATTGTTCCATTTGGAAGTCACAGAAGGACATTACATTTTCATATTTGTAGTATTGGTATTGGATATGAATGTATTTCGTTTGGGCCATAATATTCATAAAATAATGGTGATTGGCTAAAATTAAGAAACTCCTATAGTGTATCTTATATGTTTAATTTTTTTTTATCTTGTATATTTACATAGTACACACTTAAACACTTGTCAATGGATTTGGCAAAAAGGCAGGCCATCTTCATTATCAATAGATTAAATAATTAATAAAAGTTTTATTGGTCAAATCATATGTGAGGTTTTACAATATTAGTCCACGCTATTGAGTGTGATTTCTAATTAGTATAAGTAAGAAGGACAGTTTTTTAAAAGCAGTTTCCAATAAATACCATTGGTTTTCAGGTACCCTAAAGTCTTTAATTAACCCAGTGATATCGTCCGGTCTTACAACCGGGAGGAGTCATTATTTTGCAGGCCAAAACATCTCCATTATTCCGGAAAACGTAACAGACAGACTTTCGCATTTATTAGATTAGTAAAGATATACAGTTATATTACTGTAACGTTAAGAGATTATGACCCGTTAGCATTAGTGTTATGGTTTGTTTACCATAACAATAATATACCTAATTAACAAACAGATGAGTTTATAATTTAAAACTATAATCTTAATATTTGTATTACGACCAATTGTGGTGGTTGAAATGATAATCAGTTGATGTGATAATTATGTGATGTGAATTATGATACCAATATGAAATTATAACACGACGTGTTTAGTAAAAAGTATTTTTTTTTCATTGTGAAATATTCCCTAAATAATTTATAGAAGCAGACGTTATCTTGCGGTATTCCATAGTACAGAAGTTATGATAGAATTAGTTTATGTATAGAAACCAGCTATACTCACGTCTTACTTTATTGGGTTAGTCCGACTAGTTTCGAGCCCATCCGGGGCACTTATTCACTCTTTTACTTTTTTTTAGTTTGTGATAGTGAATGTGTATTCACTATCACAAACTCAACGATCATTTTGTCCTGTAGCCGAAGCATCATCAAGAGATGGCACCAAGGAAAAATTGCTAAATGTAAATTGAATAAACATTCTGAAACAGAAAAATGCCGGATAGTCTTAAAATTTAGCTGTTATCTGTAATAAAAATAATTATTTCTTTAAAAAATATATTGAAAGTTGTTTTTGACAATCCTAGCTCTGTAACATGATTTGTATGTGCTTTTACCATTCCAACTTATACTTACATTAGGAGATGAACATTCCTAATGTCGTTACGCATAGCTATTGACCTACTTACACGTGTTTTGCTGTTTGTGAAATCGCTTTTAATTTCAATTATAATGTAATTTTAACTTCTTGACTTGAAAAAAACACGTTTGGCAGTAACAAAATATAAGTAAATTAAAATATATATATGTCATCGATTTTCCACAAATACAATTACATGAATAAAAAAATTATTTAGAGTAAGGCGTAGCATCTCGATAAGTTAAAATCTAAGGGAATCACAAAATATTTTTAGTTTAAGTGTTTGGGTTATGGATGAGTTGTGGGAAATTGAGTTACTTTCTTTCTTTTTAATCGAAACTAGGTGTGCCAACAACGGCTTCGCCCGTGTGGAATTCAGTGATTTACGAAGCTTTTTCCGAATTTTAGAAATTTTGAACATAAAACTAGTTAGTGTGAGTCAACCGTGAGAGATAGAGACATGCTATTCCGCACTTTTTTGTAGTATTTTTATAGATCTATAATTCTCTAGTTCATTACTTTAGCGTAACTCTGTTGGTTTACGCTGCACACGCGACTAAACCTCCCAGCAAGCAAGTTTTTAATCACTGGCTTAGGTTTTTTGGCTAGGGTATTCTGTTCATTGCTTCGCCTTGTATTTGTTATATAGCAAAACAATATTATCATTGCTTTTCCACTGTAGAACTTTTAAACAATATTAAAAGGAAGTTATAACTAGTCTTTTTTCTCACGCTGGTCTCTTGCACGCTTTGATCACAAGGTTCTAAGACATTATGAGAGGAAGTGATACAAGTTTTGCCAGTTATAAATGACATAATCTCAATGCACATAGCGGCTGCACACGTTAAATTATGTTTAATGTCCTGTAAAAACACCTAAATTGCGACAAACGTATTTAATGCTAAATATTAAAAAAGACCTTGCTTTTCGCTCAAAATTTTGTATTGAAAAAACTGTTAGTATTTATTTATTAATTTTGTTTTATATATATTTATATAATATTATTATTTATATATTATTTAAGTATTTGTTTACATATTCGTGTGTATATGAAGTAAGTTTATTATATATATAGTAATATATATTGTAATTTTTGTTCTGTATGTACAATAAAAAGTATTCTTCTTCTTCTTCTTAGTTATATAAGTAAAATAACATGTATACCAAACATTGTCGGCATTTAGGGAAATATACATAATATAAATGTAACTATTTATAAGCAAATAAGGGCTCAGATCTTTGTCAGAGGAAGTGGAACAAAAAACTGCCTAATAAAAGAAATGCTGTAATTAACATAAATAAGTATTCGCTAACATACACTAGAACCGCAGTAGAACAGTATTTATAGGCACGAGTTCAAACACCTAAAGCAATATATTTAGTATTAGCATTTATGTGAATACCGGGAAACGCGGATACTACTGCACACTTGGCCTACATAATACATTGGAACAATTTGGAAATAATTTGGGCATCTATCTATATTTTATCTTATATCCAATAATTAAATTGGATATTTCATTATCCAATAATTATGGGTATAAGAGTGTAATAAATTTCCGCAGTCGATTTTAGCTTTGTCATTACATCAGTTTAAAAACACTATCAAAAAAGACTTTACAGAAAGCCAAGTGTTCAAATAAACATGCAAACGAGTGCTTTTGAATCGTCAATTCTACTGCTGGTTCGGAAAGCTATTCCTACATAAAAGGGCCAGCAAGGAAATCGGCGGTTACTGTTTTCAAAATATAATTATTATAATCAGTAACATTAACTTTAAGTTAATACTGTCTTGTACAGGGTCGGGGAGTAGCTATATCCACGCATTCCTATCAACCATATGATTACTCCATAGTAGGCTTTCTGTATCCGCCTCCCTTTATCTACAAGCAATAAGACATATAAATCTTATACCTGCTGCCTGCAACTTTTTTGAGGTCACCTAATTTTCATTGTTTCAAAACTATTGTCCAGTTCGCAATCACCAATCAACCAATACTAAAGTATATAAGTCTCAAGGTACTTCAGTTTCAATGCCTTCATTTCTGAATCGCTCAATAATACTCCGAACTTCGTTACTATTGCCTGCTGATGATATATAAGTAGATATACGTTTAATTTTTATTTAATCTCATTTGCTTTATACAATATACTCGGTCCATTCACCTCGGAACTGGTATAAAATATGTTATCTTTTTAGATTAACTTACGAGTATTACGTCGTTTCCAATATGGAGAGGCAGGTGTCTATATAGGATCGTGATGGCGATTGCGCAACAAACTCGTTAGAACTGTGTATATATATATAAATGCGATCCCTCTGTCTATTGGTTTTGGTTCGGTTTCTAATTTAAAGTTAATCCTCCAGAGCTTAGACTACAAAAAAAATGAAATTTGGGGACAATCGAATATATAATAAATTTTACAGGACCATCCGCTGGGTCATTTGAAAAACTGACTGAAAATTATATAAAAATCGGTCCAGCCGTTTCAGGATAAATAAATAATAAATAAATATATTGGACATTTACACACCCAGGCTCGAAGAACCAACAATTTGTTTATAGAAAATGTTGGCCCTCGGCGGGAATCGAACCCACGACCCGCGGAGCTGAAGGCAGCGCCAACGGGCCAGTCAATGTTTAACTCTTAATTCATGTTTCAATTCATAAGACATACAGATATTCATTATCATATACAGTTACATTCATTTAAAAAATATATAAGATTCGCTGTGTATTATACTATATCTTTATAATTTAACATATTATTAATATTATATTACAGTTTAAATTTGTTACTTCATAAATAATTTAATATAAATTCGTGGATTAAAAATATTTTATTCATATTTATTTATATTCTATTAAGGCATGCTAACGGAAACTGATATTAATTAAATTGAAAGTTTGTATTCTATATGATTACTCATGAGGAAGTGGTTTTGTGATTATTAAAATTACTTTTTTGAGCTATTTGAAAATGAAATAAAACTATTTATTTCTTTCTCACGTTAAATATTGACTAAGGAGAACATCGTTTTTTTATATATCCAAATAGGATTCTCTGGATTGTCGTCAATAATTTCATAAATTCATCCAGTAAACAGAAACCAAAATATATAAAAAAAATTCTTAAAATAACTCTTTCAACGTTAGCCAAACGATTTTATAAAGAATCCTTTAAATTACATATTTGACTTGACTTTAGCAAATCGTGAATAAAAAATTTTGATAGGTAGATAATAGATGGCACTTTTCAATGTCATCCTCTTCCTGTAAAATTAACAGGATTTCTATATGTTACCCCGGTGTATAAGGAATAATTGTGCCAAATTTCATCGATATTGGTTCAGCGGATTCGCCGTGAAAGAGTAACAAATATAATTCCATACTCACACTGTCGCATTTATAATATTAACAAGCTTTTGCTCGCGGCTTCGCTCGCGTGGAATCTGGTCTGCCACATTAAGTTTCGTGACATGTCATTTTAGATTTTAATTTTTTGGTCATAGTGGCTTCCACATAAAAGATAGATATATGCTGTCGCGGACTTTTATTTAGAATTATTCAAGACAAACAATACTACGGTACATTATATTTGCGTAACTCCAATGGTTTGTGCGGCGTACGCCAAGATAGCTCTCAGAGGCCAGATTTTTTCCAACTTAATTGATATGTATCGTTATATTACATAAAATCATTACAAATTGTAGCCTATATTACAAGCAATATAACAGAACTAACTACTTTGCTATAATCCGCACGGGTTAAGCGAATGCATGCAAAGCCAATGTGTATGAAGCAGGCAAAATCTACGCACCTTATACATGCAGGACCAGCCACCACATGCACCCCAAGGCGCAATTCACCAGCAACAACGAACACAAAAGCAGCACACACACCCACCACCACAATCTCGACGATCGTTTCGCCCCGAAACCGAAGCATCATCAGGAGGATAGGCTTCACGACAAAAATCGTACTGCCTGTTCACTGCTTTCACTGCTTCACGACAGACAGTACGATTTTTGTCGTGAAGCCTATCCTCCTGATGATGCTTCGGTTTCGGGGCGAAATGATCGTCGAGATTGTGGTGGTGGGTGTGTGTGCTGCTTTTGTGTTCGTTGTTGTTGGTGAATTGCGCCTTGGGGTGCATGTGGTGGCTGGTCCTGCATGTATAAGGTGCGTAAATTTTGCCTGCTTCATACACATTGGCTTTGCATGCATTCGCTTAACCCGTGCGGATTATAGCGAAGTAGTTAGTTCTGTTATATTGCTTGTAATATGGAGTTCCGCAAAGTAACGCCTGCTTCTATAAATCATGTTGCCTATATGTTATTCTGATGTATAACCTATATAACTGTAACGTTTGGTCCAAATGCCTCTAATAGTTTTTTCGTGAAAGAGTAACAAACATCCATCCATACTCACAAACTTTCGCATTTATAATATTAGTAGGATAGTAGGATTAGCAGGATTAAATTAATTAATTAATAAGAAGGATAGGATATTAGTATTACTTGTTTTGTCCAATAGAACGCTTTTCAACTCCACTGTGCCTCTCCAGAGTCAATGAGTAACGCACGTGCGCAACACACTACTTGGCGTAATTTCAAATCTGATTCATGAATGACATAGAAATAGCAGGAAGTATTTCTAAAATTATTTTTACGTTATTTTATATTGACCTATGGAGGGATCGGGTTCGTTTTTTTTTCTTCTAATAAGACATTCATCACGGACAATATCATCATTCTCCTGCCCTTATCCCACTCTAAGTGGGGTCGGGACAACATGTTACAAACATACTGTCACATGATTTGGCTACGTATTTTACGACCGGCCGCCTGCCTGACGTCAACTTAGTTTTTTATGACCACTTGTTAAGAAAGAGTCTCGAACTGGTCGAGAATTTCATTTATCTGGGCTCCAGCATTACAAACAATGGCTCCTCAGAGTTAGAAATCCGTAGACGCATCGGCATGGCAAAGTCGGCAATGTCACAGCTGCAGAAAATTAGGCGGGACCGCAACATCTCGCGCAAGACCAAAATCCTTCTGGTACGCACACTCGTGTTCTCCATTTACTGTATGCTTCTGAGACATGGACTATCAAATCTGCTGACAGGAAGCGCATTGATGCCTTTGAGATGTGGTGCTGGCGTAAAATGATGGGCGTATCTTGGACTGAACACCGGACCAATGCATCGATACTCAAAAACATAGGAGTAACCACCACTCTCAGCTACGTGTCTCCGAAGAGTCCTTGAATTCTTCGGACATATAGCTAGGAAGATTGGAGACAACCTGGAGAAACTGATGATCACTGGTTCGGTGGAAGGAAAAAGAGCAAGAGGCCGCAGTCCAACTCGCTGGTCCGACCAGATTACCAAGTCGCTCTCCATTCAAGTTCACGATGCCTTGGAAGCCGCAAGAGATCGCAAAATCTGGAAATCAACTATCCATGAAAAAGTGATCCGTGGAAAAGGTCTCGACCCTCAGCAATGAGAAAAACGACGCAAGAAGAAGTTAAGAAAGAGGGTGGTCTATTCTACTCAGCCGGATACCTCACGGTGGGTCAACTTAATTTAGTCGCTTTTTACGACACCTCGGTACGAAATCAAGGTGGTCTATTCTAATCAGCCGGATACCACACGGCGATTATCACGGACAATATCAAAATAAATCTATATCTGTTCATTGTAAAAAAATTATAAAGGAATGGATAGAAGAGAATTTTATCCATGATAGTGTCATAAAAACTAAATTGCCAACACCTGTGGTGGAAATGCAGTCCCAAACCATCACACTGCCTCACGCTGTGTTTTACTGTTCCTCTCGTCATCTTCTTGTATATATTGACTTAGATATATGTCTTATTACTAGAAAAGAAAGCAGATCCCTGCATATGTGTACGCTGTACAGAGCGATTTACTTGAAAATACCTCAAGTGTCCGAATATTTTCAAGAGTCACAGTACGTGTTAGGAGATGGACTGATAGACCTTAAAAAGGTCATGTCTCCTGTCATTTTCTTGCATACCACAATTGTGACATGATTTTGTTGCCCAACAGTGGACATCTATCATCTGCGAAGATTATTTAATCTTCCCAAAGCGAAGACTGTTGAATAAACATGCTGCGCGCTTTCACCGAATCCGACGCACCCATTAATATTCATGTAACAAATTCGAATTCTGAATCACAATTAATTTCCACCGAATTACGCAACCTGTTCGTTAGTGGTTGTATTAATTTGTTTATTTGTATTAATTATATTGTGTGAACCACTTTTCAGTCGTTTACTTTGAACTGGGAATGAAATTTTACAAATCATCACATAATCACATGTTAAATCATTCGAAAATCATATTTCACAGTTTACCCTTTACTGCTCTCTAATAAATTATCACTCGCAATTATCAAATTCGTGGCCAAATGTGAAAAATCATAGATGACATACATTAAAAATAATCATTTCCATACATACGTGCCACAGTTCAAACAAATGTCACAATTTCTATGTTAACTTTCAATTGACAATTAATTGCATTCCAGAATAGACCAGTCGTATCAATTCCCTATAAAAAATATATATTTTTATTTTATAAAGCAACTATCCCACAGAGTCCAATCCCACTTCCTTCCAAACTCCTTTTAACTATCCACGAATGACATTTGACTCTTTCCTGCACAAATGCATCTATCGGTATAAATTCGGTTAAATTTAACTAATTTGTAGATTTGATAAATTTTGAACACCACGGTCTAATTGGTCTAACCGGAACGCTTAAAGATTGAAGGCTTATATTTCCGGTTGCAACAGTTTTTAGTGTAATTAAAATTTATGTCGCAATTTATTTTTATTATACCCAAAATCAATATATAATTCTGTTGATTAGTAGAAAACGTTATTATATAACACACATTTCTTTTATTATATAAGTAATCAATTGATTATTTAATACAAATGAATAAATTTTCTGTCATAAATAAGAAAATGGTATTAATTTTTAATTCAAAATCTCTTCTTTATGGTGTTTATAATTTTAATGTGATTTAAAATTCCTGCGGCTATAATTTCCGGCATTATAGCACATATTCAAATCCTAATTTGAATTCAAAATTGCTAAGCGAGATTACAAAAAGGCATCAGGCTTATTAGTCCTTTAAAAAATGATGTATTTTAACTATTCGATCGATGGTTAACTTGAAAAATAAATAATTTATAAAAGTAGGCGTTACTCTGCGGAATTCCAGAGTACAACAGTTACGATAGAATTATTTTGCTATAATCCTCGTTTGAAAAGAAAATCTATGTAACGCTACGTGAACACGCAGAAACCATTCTCATAACTTATACATGCAAGATTAGTAACCGCACGTATCACAAAACGCCACCAACAACACTTTACACACATTCCATACGACAATCTCTACTTTCGTTTCGCCCCGTAACCGAAGGAAGCGTCTCAGCAAAGATGGGCTCCAATTGCCATTTTAATGTGGAGCCTATCTCCTGATTGTCCTGATTATGTTGATTTTTATTTTTTTTAATTAATTCCAATTTGTGCAATTATGATTAGACAAAAATAAGTATATGTTTTATTACCTAGTAATATTATTATTACTTACAGGCCTGTCTATACTTCCCTTATAATAACGCTGTTTTTAACACAAACTTAACAAGTAATTGCCGGCATAAGTAAAGTGAGTAAAGCGGCCTGTTACAATCCCACTGCTGGGAATAGGCCTCCTCTCTCCGTTTCTGGAGAGAAGGGTTGGAGCTAAGACCTACCACGCTGCTCCAATGCGGATTGGTAGGTTACACATATCAACAGAATTCTCTAGAGATATGTAGGTTTCCTTACGATGTTTTCCTTCACCGAAAAGCTTGTGATAAATTGCAATTATCAATTAGACACATGAGTTTTAATAGAAAAACTCATTGGTGCCTGCCCGGGTTTGAACTCGTGTTCCCCTCGAAAGAGTTGCACGGTCTCACCACTGGGCTATCACAGCTCACTCTACTAAACTTATGTCGCATTATTGCCGGCATAATTAGTATGAAATAATTTTCAAAACAAAACCCGGGCTCAATTGTATTAGTATTATACAACTATGATATGGATGCAAGATTACTCGAATTTCATCTTTATTGCGTAAATTAATTACACTTGCAAATATTGCTTACAGCTGAACGCGATGCGTGTTTCAAAGTAATTAAAAAAAGGTGCGGTTTCAAACAGTCTGGTACCATAATAAGCGTCCTGTTATCATATCAATTCTGGGTAAAGTAAGCCTATATCCTGAAAAAGAGGAATTCGAGCGTAGATTCGTCAAATAGACATTGTGTTGTTTTTTGTATATTTCTTTTATTACATGATTTATAGAAGCAGGCGTTACTTTGCGGAATTCCATATTACAAGCAATTTAACAGAACTAACTACTTAGCTATAATCCGCACGGGTTAAGTGAATGCATGTGAACCGAAGTTTTGCGGTTCGATTCCGGGAACATATGGCTGCGTTTAGGAATAATAAACCACAAAATTCTAATTTTGCAAAACATTTGCTAGAAAGCGGTCATATAGTGCCTAATGACCATTCATTTCATATTCTCCACACTTGTGATAAGGGACTCCGCCTCAATACGTTAGAGCAACTTGAGATAATAAAAAATAACAATGGTCACTTAATTAACGAGCAAGTAAATGTATCTAATTCGGTTTTGCTACATGTGTTCGGAGGGGAGGTTATTGGTGGGAGTTGAACTATTTAAGACTGCTTGTATGGGTAGCGCGGCGCAGTACGATTTTTGTCGTGAAGCCTATCCTCCTGATGATGCTTCGGTTTCGGGGCGAAACGATCGTCGAGATTGTGGTGGTGGGTGTGTGTGCTGCTTTTGTGTTCGTTGTTGCTGGTGAATTGCGCCTTGGGGTGCATGTGGTGGCTGGTCCTGCATGTATAAGGTGCGTAGATTTTGCCTGCTTCATACACATTGGCTTTGCATGCATTCGCTTAACCCGTGCGGAATATAGCAAAGTAGTTAGTTCTGTTATATTGCTTCTTTTATTACAATTAAATTAACGGCCGACAAAAAATTACTTTGATTACATACGGTGTCTAGTGCTGCCATATACTGTTGGTCAATGGTTCTTACCTGTAAACAAAACATTGTAATAAATAAAATAGTACAGTAGGGTTTTCAATATATCACTAACTGTTAGCATACATTAATTTTATTATAAAATATTTGGCGCCTAATGTTTTTTTCTTTGTTTTAATTATTCTCTTCTGCTAGTATTTTTTTAGCGTATTTAATTGTAATTACCAATAATTGTAGCATTGTAACTAAGAATGATGTGATCTCTTATAATTGGTATTACGTAATTCATTTAAAAATATATAGTATATTTATTAATATGTAATGCTGTTGGTGATCCGAATAAATAAATGAATAAAATATATAGATTGCAGAAGGTATTGTGTGTAAATGGTGCGTTTATTGAGTCCTTACAGAGCTGGCTTAGTATTTAGCAAAGAGAATGCGATGTTTTTTTAGTTCTACACTCTTTATTTCGTGAGAAGTGTTAAAATATTTGTTTGTGGCACACCTTAAAAAGTAGACCACTATTGGCGGCCATCTTTGTCCAAGCTGTCGAAGTGGCGAAAGGAAAATACGACAAGTTACATCTTTTATTGTTACTTTTTAATAAGATCGTAGATACATATATATGTACGTGACAAAACGAATAATCGTTAAACACCTACAAAAGATGCTGATGGATACTATAGACACAATGATACAAAGGATACAAAAGATAATTTATAGAATTAGGCGTTACTTTGCGGAGATCTATAATAAAAAAGTAATACTATCTATATATCTATAATAAAAAAACACATGCACAAACCTCCACCACTTACACCACAATACACAAGCACTACACACGTTCACTATCACACGCTGTGCGATTTTGTCGTGGAGTCTATCTCCTGACGATGCTTCGATTGTGGGGCGAAACGATTGTTGAGTTTGTGATAGTGAACGTGTGTAGTGCTTGTGTATTGTGGTGGCGGTGGTGGAGGTTGGTGCATGTGTTTTTACGAATCCTGCACGCATCGGGTATGAAAATACGGATAGTCCACTATGCATTTAACACTATATATATTTTCTACTTACTGTGTCGCGGATTATAGCAAAATAATTTTATTATTACTTTTGTACTTTTGATACGAAAGATCCTGATGATGACAGGATTTACAGTTAGTAAATCCTATCTCGAACCTTTTTATCCGCCATTGCTTGTCGTTTGTACTTGGTACTAATTTAATAAACATTACTTGTTACGAAATTATGCCTTATACGAACGATCTATTGATGCAAGATTAATGCCGGTTTGACAGGTCCTCTGGGTTCGTTGACCCCACCTTGTGTAGACTTGTATGGTAATTTTGATTATGATTAGGACGCTCAATCAGTCTTGTTCTTTGTCAAACCTGTTTGTTTAAAAATCCTATACTGCCTGAAGAAACCTACCTGGTTCGCGCTAAATTACCCCTTATTTGATTTTACCCTTAATTTATCCTTTAACTAATTCGGTTGTTAGTGTAGATATTATCTACGGGATTGGTAGCCGATTCATCTTTTTAGCGTCGGATTTTAGCAGATAGTTTTTAGTATGGGGGCACTTCAAAAATTCTGGTAAGTAATTAACTTCTTTTTCTTTTTACTTCTGCTATTAAAGACAATATTGTAGTCTCTTCAGATGAAGTCGTCGGTAGAAATAATGATATAGTTTCTTTTGTTTAGTTTACAGAATTAGCCGATACTTTTTGTTTTTTTTTTAATTTGACCTATCGTGAGTAGTATACATAGTAAAAGATTAGAAACCGGATATACTCACGTCTTATTTTGGTTGGGTTTGCCCGAGTTTCGCTCTTTACACGATGTTATCGCGGCGGGAACTGTCTGAAACTAGATTAGAGCTAACCCGATAAAATAAGACGTGAGTATACCGATTTCTATACTTTTACTACTTTATGGAATTCCAATATATAACTTTTTTTCCAATTTCAATTATCTATTAGCGCTAATAGCTATTATGTCGGGCGGGACGGACAAGCGAAGGAGCATTGTCCAGCTTGCAAATTGCAGAAAGTAGAGAGTAGAAACTTCATTAGCGTCGGAGAACATTTCCATGATGGTGTCTCTTGTGAGACGAAATGTGTAGTGGAGGTCTTGTGACGTCGTGGTAACTGGGACTTAAATCTCATCGAAAAATTCTAAGGGTATGTATTATATTTTTATATATTTCCAATCTTAATTTGATCTTCAGAGTTATATAAGAAGTTAGGTCGCCTGTATTTTTGCTTCATCGATCTAACTGGAGTGTAAGTGGAAGCTACGGAGAGCTAGGGTGGATCAAGGCCTCTACCGAGATCAAGGGTGGCACGAACCACGGTCAGCTAGTGGCTGAATCGGTTTTATTTGGAGCATGATGGATGGTCTAAAGCAAAGGTGCTCAATTTTTTTAACGGTTCGGCCAAACGGATGATACGAAAATCTTTAGCGGGCCACTACAGTATTATATATATTATTTTAGGTGTGCAATTTTATTAGCATATTATGAATATGATATAAATATAAATATCAAGTGACAAAATATGAAAAATTAATGTGATAAGTCTAAGCTCCAGAATGAGGGAGGAAAGATAGGAGAGGGGGGGAGACTTACCCTCTATATGGCCTAAGCTATAAACCAGGTATGTATTGAATGATTCAAAGGCGGGCCACAGTATGGCGTGGATAGGGTTGAGCAGGCCTGGTCTAAAGTATCAATTGTAAAAACGTACGGGACTATAGACCTGTCTTCACAGTTAGGTGAACCAATTTGACTACATCGAGAAAGCGTGTGGACGTACTCGTATATCAAGTGACCGTGGGATACTAACTGGTCATGGGTAGATGGACACCGTACATGGCTTCTATTTGGGTCTATTTCTCTCTTAAGTACGGAACTTACAAAATTAAATAGAACTTTCGAACTAAAGAGTAAGTATAAGATTTTTTTTAATGTTACCCACCCACCGGTTATTGATATGTGTGCAAGGTTTGAATTAAATGTCCGCGCACAGTGCATGTTTTATTAAATACTAGATGTACCCACAACTCACGTGAACTTTAGTATTGAAGTACCCTCAATTATATACTTTGTGGTTTTTCCTGATGGCGAAGTTTAAGCAGAATTTAATCAACAATTTTATGAAATTTCATAAAATAATTTATAGAATTAGGCGTTACTTTAAAATAAAATTATTTTGCTATAATCCGCTATACAGTAAATGGAAAATATATATAGTGCTAAATGTATAGTGGACTATCCGATTTTTCATACCCCTTACATACAGGATTCGTGCACAAAAACACGTGTACAAACCTCCACCACTGCCACCACAATACACAAGCATACACACGTTCACTATCACAAACTCCACAATCGTTTCGCCCCGCAACCGCAGGAATCAATCTCCTGATGATGCTGAACTATACATTGAGCACTATATATTTTCTATTTACTGTGTAGCGGATTATAGCAAAATAAATTTCATCAACATTGCCCCATCGGGTTAGCTGTGAAAGCATAAGAAACAGGTAGTGAGAAAGACAGATTTTATTATTTATGATATTAGTAAGGGCCCTACTAGTTTTAGGCCCATCGGAGCCCTTATTCATGAGCTCTTTTTACGGCGTTACCGCGGATTCAACGCGACTATACAGACTCAAAATAAAAGCCTCGAATGGACTAGATACTAGTCGGGCTCACCCGAATAGCAGGTTACATTAACTATGAATACCATTCACGAGTTTACATTTAAAAACATGAGTATAGAACACACAAGTTTTATTGCAATGAGATATTTTAAAATTTTGCTTTTATTCGACTTAATTGTTGTTCAATGAACATAAACATTGTTTACTAAGTAAGAGTATATTTATTCGTTTTTTCATTTATCTGTGTTTTATGTTTTTTTGTCTGTAATTTTTCCTTTGATATTGCTTGTGTCTTTTGTCTTTGTCTTCATTGTTTCGTACACTATTTTTAACATTTTTAATTTTTTCTATAGTGTTTTTTATTCAATAGAAGGTCTATATACCTTCAACAATTGTAAGTCAAGGTGGAATCTTGCAAGTTTAATTTGTCCACTTCCCGATGTCCGATGGAGCTGAAATTTTAGATTCTGGTCCAGTCCCGATGACAATGCATGTTTATGATAAGCATAACAGGATTCTGCTACCAGGATATGCTTTAGACGAAAGAACTACTCGACCGTTAAAAGTGGGGACGTGAAATTTTATATACTGGTTCAGTCCCGATAACAATGCATATTCATGATAAGCATGACCCGATGCTAGTGCAATGATTGGCTTCAGAAGTGGGAACTCCTCAACGTTAACAATATGGACATGAGATTTAGTTAAAACCTTTTTTTAACTTGCCTTGTTTCATATTACTTAGCTTTTTACACCGTTTATTTAATTATTCCGCTCTATCACTATTACGCCATATTAGTATCGTCGGCCGTGGGAGAGTCTCTTGGAAGCAGATACGGTCCGGTGCACGCCGCTCCTTGTTTTTCTACGGAACTACGGTGTTTTACCCATGGGGCTTTATAAGACGTCGCACCCATTTCTATATTAGATATTTTGTCATATTTCGACATACTCGTACATATCGCGTTAAAAATACCGAATTTCGATTTGGTCACATTATTTAATTATTTTTTTTCAAGGACTTATATCCTACAAGAATATGCCAGTCCCATCAGCCTAAATTAATATTACATAAATATTAAAATTTAATATATATATAATTATATAGATATATCATTTAACCCCTAATTAGAGCTCCTAATTTAAGTTATTTTAATGTATATTTTTAATTTATAGAATAAACGCTACTTTCCAGAATTCTAGGTATAATATAAAGATAAATATATCATTATACTATTATACGATAACACAACCATATCGCAAAGCTTTACAATTTTTTTTATGATTTCGTTACTAAGCGAAACGATTGTTGACATTGTGGTAGTTAACCTGTGTAATGCTAAGTGAGGTGATGGCGGTAGTGTAGTGCAGGCCTTTTCGATTTTGACATGCATTCAGTATGAACACGGATGGCACACTCTACTTTTAGCAAAAAAAATTTCTTCATTTCTTCCGTAAACTAAAAGATGAAATATTTCATATACTTCACTAAGTAAGTATATGAAATATTTCATTTTTTAGTTTTTATAGAGCTTTATTTTGTCTATGATTTGACCTATTTGTCTGTAGTTCGCTAACGCAAAACACATAAAAACATAAAGATTATAAAATGGAGGGAAGTATTTCTTACCCTCTTTTGATACAAACACCACCGTTATACTTATGCAATAATTACCTTATTTTGATGTTTTTAAAATAGTCATCCTTTTCGTACCTAATGATTAGTTCTATAAATATTAAGTTTAATAGAGCAAACTTATAGTTTCGTTATTTCTGTTGCACTCAACACGGTAATGGTATTCTCTCTCGGCATCTATCTTTTTCAATACTTACGATATGGGTACTTTCAAAGCAAACATGAATAGAGATCTTCTAGGTAAGCGCGCTCCATCTTAGACTGAATCATTGCTTGCCATCAGGCATTATTGTAGTTTAAGTCTAAGCAATAAAAAAAAGCAAATTCCCCATTTCCACGAGTTGAGATATGTTCGTTTACGTAAAGACACTCCGAGAGTAACTCTTTCTATCATCCTCCGAGCAACAATAAAAACATAATCTTATTTTTTCTTAGCATTCTTTTGGCTGCAACCTTCGACCGTCTGAGCCCGTCTAATGAAGCGTGTCCGGCACACGAACAAAAACTCCCCATGGTAAAAACATCAAACTTGAAAAGTGGTCCAAAAAAATACTCTCTGAAGTCCGGTAACTACATTGTTGACATTGATTGCAGCCAGTGAGTGATTCAACACTTTTAATTTATTGTTTCTTTGTAAAGTGCTAGAGATAAAAGTTCTTTCAAGGGCTTTTCATGACTTAAAGTCCCTTAAAAAACAGTGTAGGCTGTGGAGATTTTTTGATGACACTCACTTTTGTTTTTTAGACCTCCGCAAACGTCTATAAATTATTTAAAGAAAACTTTGACAACGCTCTAAGGAAACTTAATTTGAATGCTGACGGTATGGGAGTAGTAAAAATAGTACACATTATATTTCTTCTTAAGGGGTATCGTCTTACAGAAAGGAAGATCCAATTTGAGTGTATTCAAAAATAGTTGTAAACGATAGTTCGTTCGGAATGTGTTAACTTGAAAGAAAACAGATGGTTAGGGATAACAAAACTCAGTGAAGACTGTAATTAGGTGTACTTCAAGTTTTACAAACACAACATTAACTACAGTAAAAGATGTGCACTTCCAACCACTACGTCCTAAGAAACAAATTCAAATTCAAAATATTCGTTATTCAACTCAACTTGTTACGAAGTGTTATTGTTAACAATTGCTTTTGAATCGTCAAATCCACTGCTGAGATGTGCCAACAAGAATTTCAAAATAGAATTCTTATAAGTAGTTTCATTTAGTCACTACTATCTCACATATACTTTTGGTCTAACAGTAGCTATATGCACGCATTATTATTATCTACATAATCTAAACTAAATTGTATCGGCCTCCTTTTGATACTTATTTTAAATTGCTGTAATGGTCGGATAAGATTTATAAAAGTAGTAAAAAGTAAAGTAACGGCCTGTTACAGTCCCACTGCTGATAGGCCTCCTCTCTCCGTTTTGGAAGAAGGATTCGAGCTAAGACCTACCACGCTGCTCCGACCACTGCTGCTGCGTACATTGGTAATTGGTAGGTTATATATATCGCTAGAAGTCTCTAGAGTTATGCAGATTTTCTCACGATGTTTTCCTTCACCGAAAAGCGCGTGATAAATTAAAATTACCAATGAGACACAAGTTTTACAGGAAAACTCAATGGTGCCTACCCGGATTTGAACCCGTGACGCTTCCAAAGAGTCGCACGGTGTAACCGCTGGGCTATCACAGCTCTGATAAAATTTATGGTAGAATATCATTATAGAATACAAGTAACTTAGTTAAACGCGTTCATGTATGTGTACTTTTTTATAAAGAGAACTGAACTAAATTTTAAGAAATAAAAATATCTTTATTTTAACAAAAATAATGATAATAGCAAAAATATATATTCCGTGCACATGCTTTTCATTTGACGACCAAAATAGATAAGTATCCGCCTTAAAGGACCACTAAATTTAAAACGTAATAAATTATTACATTTCGAGAACATCCATCAGTCGGTTACAGGCGGAAAGCCAAACAAACAATTGCAATTCACGCGTGTACTCCGTAATTAATGAGGATTACTTTCGTGTGAATGTATTTTCGTAGAATGGCCTCTGTACTTTTATCTCTACCATTGATCTTTTAATGTGAAGGATGTCCGTATCTCCCTAATTGGAAGCGAGTCTATCTAAAATAGATTTAATGGAATATGTTCGGTTTGGTTTTAAAATGGTTTGAGTTCTCTTTATCTTTGAAGACCGTCAAAGCTTGAAAGCCGAAAGCTTGAATGTTTGAATGGCGTTGAATTGTTAAAGTTACGTAAACTGGCCTATTGGCGCATTGTGTAGTGACCCTGCCTTCAGCTCCGCGGGTCGCGGGTTCGATTACCGCCGAGGGCCAACATTTTCCAACAATTTGTTGGTTCTTCGAGCCTGGGTGTATATTTGTATTTAAGTATGTATTTAAAATTATTTATGTAGTATATCTACGAACTGTCCGTCACTCATAACACAAGTATTAAGCTACTTACTTCGGGGACGGACAGTGTGTGTAAGTGTCCCATATATTTATTTATTTATTTAAACTAACATCCTGTTACTGTCCCACTGCTGAGCGTAGGCCTCCTCTCTCCGTTTTTAAAAAGAGAGATTGAGCTTAGACCCACCATGCTGCTCCATTGTGGATTCGAAGATCACACATCATAAGAATTCCCCAGACAGGTTTCACTGTAAAAAGCATGTGGTAAATTGATAATATCAATTTGTTCCATGTGCTTTAATAGGAAAACTAATTGGTACCTACTCGGGGCTTAAACCAGTGACCCTCCGTAACTGTTATATGTAAAAGTTTTATATATATACATATATATTGACAATTACAAAAAACGATCATCCGTCCCCAAAGTAAATAACTTAATACTTGTATGTTGGTGACAGACAACTGGTAAATATATACATATATTACATAATTTTCAATATATACTTAAATTCATAGATACACCCAAACTCGAAGAACCAAAAAAATTTTTTAAGAAATTGTTGGCCCTCGGCTGGAATCGAACCCGCGACCTGTAGCAGGGTCACTGGCAATTGCGCCAACCGGCCAATGTTGCTTCAATTATTATTTTTAAAAAGAGCGAGCGCATAGTTTCTTGCTGATTCTTTTCGGTTAAAGTACCTTACTGAACCAGTGGTAGCTACATTATGATATGAAGATTCAGAACTGCTGGTAAAAGCCAATATGCACAAAGGATATTATGAATTTCAATTAGAATTAAAGGGACATATACGATGGACGTTGCGGTTCCGAGATCTTTAATATCAAATGCATATTAAGCGGTTGTACAAAAGGAGGCGTTTCACATGCATTTCTGTTTTAATTTACATTTGTTACCATGTTTTTGTTCATGGTATATCAGTTTCATGTAAGCCACAGTATATATTTAATAAATTACGCCTCAGCTTTAACCTTATTTCAAACGAGTTTAGAGTTATATACTTCCTTGTCCTTGAGCCCTTCTAATTCTAAATTGTTCCTAAGTACTATATATAATGGTGCTACAATCTATACAATCAAATTATTATGATACAAGCTATACCCGCGACTTCATTCACGGCATTCTCAACATTAAATCTAACGACTTTTGCAGCAAAATGCGAAAAGTAGGCGTCGAAGCTCTATTAACGTCGACGAACGTCGTCCTAAGTAGGGATGTAAAAATATAATCAATTTTTATATTAATCGATTATTTTATTCATATAATCGATTTTCTACACATTATAAATAAATTTTCAAATTATCGATTATATAAAGAAAATATCGATTATTTTCTTTTATCTTGTCTTTTATGATAAGATATGCTTTTTTGGATGAACCAATGTTACCAAACTCCAAACTTTAATCGAATTTCGCATCTTATTTTTTATTCGTACTAGGCCAGTAGGCCACTTTCATTAGTCTTTATTCTAATTAATCATTAATATTCAAAAATCAACTTATCAAATACCTGGTAAAACAATCATATATTAATGATCGATTTATTCGATTCGGGTTAATCGATTTATTTTGAAGGGAGAAAAATCGATAATGTAAATTGACTAATTTTGTGTATAAAATCAATAGAAATGTAAAAGTAATAATAAAATTATTTTGCTATAATCCGTGATACAGTAAACAGAAAATATATATAGTGTTAAATGTATAGTGGACTATCCGTTTTTTCATTCCCGATACATGCAGGATTCGTAAAAACACATGCACAAACCTCCACCACTGCCACCACAATACACAAGCACTACACACGTTCACTATCACAAACTCAACAATCGTTTCGCTCCGCAACCGAAGCATCATCAGGAGATAGACTCCACGACAAAATCGCAAAGCTTTTACGCTTTTGTCGTGGAGTCAGTGGCGGAGGTTTGTGTATATGTATATATATATTTTCTATGTACTGTATCGCAGATTATAGCAAAATAATTTTATATGACTTTTGTATTATGGATATTATGCAAAGTAACGCTTAATTCTATAAATTATTCAATAGAAATGTAATCCCTTTATAAGTCTTAAAAGTTTTAATCAGCGATAACTTGGCGATTAAGGTAGGTGCAAAACAAGGCGTGTAAAAACGTTTGTTGCAAGAAATATTGCATCATTACTCTAGAGGCCGGCTGATTCTTAGGTAATTAGGCCTTTTGTGCCGCTCATTGACGTGTATTGTCAATTCTAGTCCAGTAACAGATGCTATTACGAACGCCTCCATTAGTTACGCTCTAGGTCACGGATTTTTTGCTACTTCAAGGTTATATCGCTCTACTAGTACTGAAAGTGACCTATAATACTATTAATAATATTTGTAATTTACAGAATAGACGTTACTTTGCGGAAATTCATAATACAATAAACCACGATAAAGTAAATCCTAACGATATTTTCCTTCACCGAAAAGCGTGTGATAAAAGGCGACTAAAGTAAGTTGACGTCAGGCAGGCGGCCGGTCGTAAAATACGTAGCCAAATCATGTAACAACATGTTTGTAACATGTCGTGCCGACCTCACTTACAGTGCGATAAGGGCAGGTGAATATATGTATAGAAGAGACGTTACTTTGCGGAAATTAATAATACAATAAACTACGATAAAGTAAATCCTAACGATATAATCCTTCACCGGAAACCGTGTGATAAAATGACTCGACTTACTAACATAGAGGCCTCAGTATGTCAACTAGGTATGACCGGCCATCAGCCGATTATATTGGCGTCAATCTATCTCAGACCATCCAAATCTCTCCTGGAGAGCGATATTAGGACACTTTTAGAACTTGGAGATGCCGTCTTACTAGGCGGTGACTTCAATTCAAAGCATAGTCAATGGAACCGATCGTCTCCTGATGCCAATGGCAATCTATTACATAGATTAAACAATTCCCCGTTCTTTAACTTTGAGATTCTAGCTCCAGACGAGCCCACACGGTACTCTCGCCCTACCCACCCCATTCAGACTGCCAGTACAATTGACATGGCACTAATAAAAAACATTACCCTGCAACTTCATAGCATACAAGTTATTCACGACCTAGATTCGGACCACCGCCCGGTCTTACTACAGCTAGGACCCCCTCTAACCGCGTCGGTTCAAAGTAAAACTATTATTGATTGAAAAAAACTTAGTGAGCGTCTCCACTTTGTTGATTCAGATCATCTCAAACAAATTCCTGACCGTATAGATTCAGTGGAAACTGCCAAAGCAGCGATCGCTCATCTCACAGCCCACTTATGTAATACTCTCAAGGACTGCTCTAGGGAAATTCCCGACAACTTCCGCTGTCGAGAACTACCAGATGATCTGCGAGAATTAATAACCAAAAAACGTGCTGCCACTAGGGCACGCGATAGATAACCGACTCGAGAGAATCGTTTTACGCTCAATAGATTACAGAAAGAGGTTAAACAAAAATTAGCTTCATTTCACAATACTTCCTGGGATAGAAAGCTCTCGGAGATTAAGCCAGGACACCAGATTTACTGGCGCCTGGTGAAATCTCTAAAAGCGGATGGGTACGCAGCCACCCCACCTCTACTTAGTCCGAATCATCCCCCTGCGTTTGACGACGCTGAAAAGGCAGAATGCTTGGCGGACAGCTTGGAAGAGCAATGTTCTCCCAACCCCAGTAGACCCGAACTCACCGAATTCCACTCCAGAGTGGTAAAGGTATAATACACCGATTCACTGGCAACAGAAAGTCAAGTACCTAGGTGTCACCTTTCAACCTTCCATGACCTTCCACGAGCACATACACATAGTCTGCAATAAGGCTGCGTATGTCATGGGACGACTTTATCCGATGTTATGCAAGAAAAGTAAGATGTCGCTCCGCAACAAAGTGACACTCTACAAAACTTGCATAAGACCAATAATGTCCTATGCGAGCGTTGCGTTCGCGCACGTTTCAAAGGTCAGATTGCTCAGGCTCCAAAGACTTCAGAACCGATTTATGCGGACAGCCACTGGGTGTCCGTGGTTCATGCGGAACGTTGACCTCCATAGAGACCTCGATCTCCCTACCATTACTCACCTCTTTAAACGTTTTTCGAAATCTTACTTCGAGAAATCTGAGGTACACTCGAACCCCCTTATTTCAGTTGCTTCTACCTACATCCCAGTTAGGTCCGACCATCGAAAATATAGGCGTCCAAAAAGCGTCCTGTATGACCCCGACGATCAAATAACGATCGCCAACACAGAAACACGTAATACACTCACACAGCGTCTTCGCCGGCGAAGACGAGGTCCCAGTTTTCTGACGACGGTCGGTCGTGGCTTCTCGCCACCCTTCCGACGCCGCAATGACTAATCTAAGTCATACCATCAACCCTCCACTACGCGTCGCCCTAAGCCGTGGTCCGGCCTCACAGGAGGCACCCTTAGGACGACGTTCCCCGACGCTAGTAGAGCTTCTGCGCTCTACTCCCTGCATTTCGCAACCTCGGCGATGCTTCTGCGCTCGTCCGTCCCGCCCGGTGACGCTGTAAAAGCCATTAAGGCTAACAGCATACAGTCAGTTCGAAAAAAAAAAATGCTGTTGCAGTTTTTTTTTGTGTTTTCGTAGATCTACAATTTACTTTACATTACTTCAGTGTATCGCTGTTAGTTTAGGCGGGCGCACGCGACTAAATCTACCAAAAGCTCTTCAACACTATTTATATAAAACTGTAATGTTCTGTTAACCTAAATATTCCGGAAGAATTGCACTACCTTTAATAAACCATACAAAACAATACATGTGGCACTCGGCGACTGCCGTGGTAAAGCTATTGCATAGCATTTTTTATCAACTTATTATATTTATGCAGTATTTTTTTTTCTTTAGCTTTTTTTTCTTTGATATTAGTTCAAGTTACACTTTGAGCGTGGTGACCGATAAAAAAACAATTATTTTTCTTTTATTAAATATATGAATATTATTTTTCATTACATGTCGGTTTTAACGGTAGTTTTCGAATAAAACCAGTGCCACCTAAAGGAGGGCTGCTGAACTAAAGGGACAAGCGTGATATTTCAAAAAGTCATTAACCCGTCAACTGGCGTGTGCGCCCCGGGGCGCACAGATCGCTGCTAAAAAGTATCACCGCTGTGCCGGTCGGAGTGGGGAGGGGGTGTTAGGTTTTTTCGTTACGGAATTTCTGGATTCGGTCTCCACGCTCAAGGCCCGCGGTAAAAGCTAGGCAATAGCTTAAAACCATTCAGTAGATTTTGTAAAAATCGATCAACTACAGACAGACATCTTTTGGGGACTTTGTTTTATAATAAGTACAGAATTGAATCAATAACTTCTTACAGTTTAGTTCAAGCGCTATTGGGCAAAAGAGGATATGAGACAACAATTTCTCAAGAAAAATGACAGTACTGTGCTGACGCATATGAACAGCTTTCACACATTCGTATCACTGACCTGTCCGATAGTGTTCCAATAAACTGATAAGATTGCGTTGAGAGTTTACATATGATCTTTATTTATTTTTATAATACAACTATATTCGTAACTTCTTTCGCGCCAACCTTAATTTTTAAATATCCTAAATTTACGGCTCATGGGAAAGCTCAGAGCCACTCAGCGGTCGATGGAGTGAGCTAAATATCTCTACTTGATTAAATCAGAAATTGGGAGATTTATTCTTTCTTTTTTTGCGTGCCTCTCCAACTAATGTAGGTTGGCAGTCAACTCATAAAAAACACACACACACACACAACAAATTCAACAATCGTTTCGCCCCGCAATCGAAGCATCGTCAGGTGATAGACTCCACGACAAAATCGCAAAGCATCGCGATTGTGATAGTGAACGTGTGTGAAGCTTGTGTATTGTAGTGGCGGTGGTGAAGGTTTGTGCATGTGTTTTAACGAATGCTGAATGTTTCACGTATGAAAACGAATAGTCAAATTTACATTTAGCATTATATATGTTTCCTATTTACTTTATCGCGGATTATAGAAAAATAATTTTACTATTACTTTTGTATTACGGATCTCGATAACGCCTAATTATATATGTTATTACTAAAAAATGTAGAAAAATATACTTCGACTATATCAATGTCATATTAATAACAACTGTAGCAATTATTTCTTCTAAGAAATCCGGTCTGCCGCATTCCAGCGCAAAAGCCTGCGAATTATGAATGCTAACTACTTATAACCTAAATCTCGTTTTGCCATTCATAGAACGTATGAATATTAATATAGAAATCATATCATTGTTCAATCGCATTCAGTATAATGGAAATTTTTAATTCGCGATTCTCTCACCCGTAGTTATATTTTAATGCAATTTGCAATTAAGAGGATGTATGAAACTTAAGTGCTAACAAATTACTGCTTAGCCTGTTACTATCCCTATGCCAAGTAGTGACTTGGCATAGGCCTGCTGGATGGAAGGTGGACCCAACATGCTGCTTCAATGGATTAGTAATTTATACAGATCCCCAGAATTCTCTACAGATATGCAGGTTACCTTACGATGTTTTCCTTCCCCGAAAAGCGTGTTAAAAAAAGTAGTAAAGTAACGGCCTGTTACTATGCCCAGTGCTGGGCTAAGGCCACCTCTCTCCGTTTTTGGAGAGAAGGATTGGAGCTAAGACCTATCACGCTGCTCCGGATTGGTTACACATATACCTAGAAATCTCTAAAGATATGCAGGTTTCCTCACGATGTTTTCCTTCACCAAAAAGCGTGTGATAAATTGCAATTGTCAATTAGACATATGTTTTAATAGAAAAACTCAGGTTGCCCGAGGTTTGAACCCATGTCGTCTCTAGAGAGTCGCACGGTCTCACCGCTAGGATATCACAGACACATAAGTTTTAAATAGAAAACTCGTTGATGCCTGGCTGCTAGTGAACTGTCATCTAGTAGAATATAAAGATAGACCATTCATGCTTTTTAAAAGCTTTTTTTAAGTTGCCGTATACTTATGTGAAGGTGGAATCTTGCAAGTTGAATTTGACCCACTTTCCGATGTGCTGAAATATTATAACTAGTCCAGACCTAATGACAATATATGTTGATGATAAGTATGTTCCTGATACTCTTGGCAGGATTGGCTCCAGATGAGGGAACTCTTCAATGGTTAACAGTAGTAATATAATAAGTTAAAAGGACTATGACTTTATTAAAAGCTGTTTTAAACGTTTTTCAAACTTGATTTGTTAAATTGTGTTTTTTTTTTCGTTACATTACTATAATTTACATATTCGCAACGCGAAGTACACATGTCGTAATTTTTGCACACACGCATCTATGACGAAAAGATTTCCATACGTGCTTTGGTAATATGGGTAGATAATGGGGCACTTTCCCATTGTTTCAAACCATCATTGATGTTATGTCGATGGTAGTAATCACGACCCATTAACAAAGGAAACATTCATAGACTAATCGTTTGACTTTCTATTATTATACTGAAAGCGTTTTAAAGCGAATCATTTAACACAAAAATACCTGAACGCAATTACATACAGTCGTATGCTATCTAGCTGGTATAACTATGATGGCCTAAGCGTTAGATCGTGTGTTCCATACCAAGGATTCGCAGGTACATTCCTTGGCAGGCACCAAATGAATCCATACTTACAAATAATAGTGTTACGAACATGCAAAAAGAGTTCGTAATGTATATGTCATAGGGTTCAAATTTGACGCTAATTCTTTAGAACATTCAGGTGTTTACAAAAGTTTGTTTACGATCTCCCCAAGGACTCGCGAACTTTCGAGAACATTGTCGTCATCTGTTCGTTAGATATATTATAAGCAGACGTATCGTGCGCCTCGACATTCTGTTTGCGAATAGCGATCAAGACCGAAAATAAAAGTGAATTAATAGTGACCTCGGCTTTCTTGTTAGATAACGGACTGCATATAGACTGTAAGTACTAAGTTTGGAGTGAAAAATTGAACAAAGAGTTTTTAACGAGTCCCCAGGTATTTTCATCCAAATCCACGAACGTGCGAATAGTTTGGTCAATAGGAAAAGCATTATGTTTCATTAGGACAACGCTAGATCACACACTTCAATAGTGACTCACCAGAAGTTCCGAAAGTTTGATAGGGAAGATCTTATGCGTCCACCTTATACCCCTGACCTGGCTCCAAATGTTCCACCTGTTCTTGTCACTGGCGAATGATTTTGCTAGTGAAAAATTCCTCTCAAGAGAAGCCGCTGAAAATTGACTGTCCCAATTTTTTACCAATAAGAAAGAGGATTACTATGAGAATGGCATATGGCGCATTGCGATTTTGTCGTGGAGCCTATCCTTCTGATGATGCTTCTGTTTCGGGGCGAAACGATCGTCGAGATTGTTGTGGTGGTGGGTGTGTGTGCTGCTTGTGTGCTTTGTTGCTCGTGGAGAAGCCTTGAGGTGCGTGTGGTGGCTTGCCCTGCATGTGTAAGGTTCGTAAATTTTGCCTGCTTCATTCACATTAGCTTTGCATGCATTCGCTTAACCCGTGCGGATTATAGCGAGGTAGTTTTGTTATAGTGCCTGTAATATGGAATTCCGCAAGGTTACGCCTTCTTCTATAAATCAGAATGGCATAATTAAATTACCTTCAAAATGGCAACAAGTTATTTAACAAAACGGTGCATATTAGTACTATCAGATTTTTTAAACTATACCAGATGAAGATTTAAATTAGTGCAAAAAAATTGACTTCTTTTTACTACGTTACATCTAATTTTATAATTTCGAAAGTCTGCCAGTCATTGTCTTTTAAGATTTCATGACTAAACTGCTCTATCAATATCGATGAAATTTGATACAATCTAAGCTGATATACCGGCTTACATATATTTCTGTTTTTAACGAGCCAGTTAGTCTTGTAAGTAGACAAGGCGTAAACCTAAATGTATGTAAGTCAGCCAACATCCTATCCTCACAAAAGGCGATGGTTCAGATCCGATAACTTCAGGTGTATAGCCATTATTTCCCACATCTCCAAAATTATGGAGTAAATTATTTGAAAAATTTGATCTTCAGGCATTGAGATATTTGTACGTAAGTTACAAGTAAATAGGCATATGCTGTAATATAAATACTTGATGTTTTTAATGTTTAATGCATATTCAATAACAATACCCACCTTACAATGGTAGAGAGCTCATTTGTTATTATATATGCCGTAAGTGAACCTTGGACTCGATAGTTTATTTATATTCAAATAAACTCATTATCAGGGTTGTCGCTTTGTATCCATATATGTGAAACTGATAGCCCAGAGGTGACACCGTGCGACTCTTTCGAGTTGGTCATGGTTTCAAACCCTGAGTACCAATGAGTTCTTCAAATAAAACTAAATGTGTATTATTGATAATTGCAATTTATCGCACGCTTTTCGGTGGAGGAAAACATTGTAAGGAAACCAGCACATCTTTAGAGAACTCTAGCGATATGTGTAATCTGCTAATCCGGATTGGAGCAGTGTGGTATATCTTAGCTCCAATCCTTCTTTCCCAAAACGGGAGAGAGAAGGCCTATGCCCAGCAGTGGGGTAGTATCATATGACTCATTCCAATAATTTATCTCTGTATATATATATATTTTTTTGTTTCTATGAATAGCCTTTCGCAATCCACCTAAAGCATTATTTATTTAGCCAAAGTTATCTTTTGAGTTTTACACCCCTGTCCTACAACAATACTCTGTCATTTACACCAACAGCATCAAATCACGCTGTCATTGTTAATTGTTATTTATATTAAAAAAAATTACGTCTTCCTGAATATATGACAACCCTAAGTTTAACGGATTTATTACACCTTTCTAATAAAACATGACGCGTCAGTGTAAAAGGTTATTAATTAACTTTACTTCATGTCATGTTTGGGAAACAAAATTTATGGGCTGTTTCGCTAGTTAGTATAATTTATTTAATATTTTTAAGTGAGTTACAGTTCTGAGCTATTCCTAAGTATTTCTACTTATGATTTATTAATGGAGAACCAAGAATAGATGTATTCTATAGATGTATTTGCAGTACTCATTGGCGTAGGTAAGTAACAAGGCACTTGGTTACAAGTTTACTTGAATAAACAATATTTTTAACTAGCAATGCCCCGCGTTTTCACCCGCCGCCATACTGATCTCATGGTAGTGGAAAGTCTACGAAGTCGGACTATATATAGATTTTGTAGATTATTTAATTATAAAAAATGGGTATCATAAGTATTCTTGGAATAAGACCTAACTCACGAAATGCAGGACCTGCTATAACTGTCGCCACAATGAATTTGTTATGGCATTATGTTCTTTCGATTTATATTTTTAAATTCGTAATATCTTTTGATTGGGATGTCGGATTTTAATAATTTAAAAAGTATTTTATAGGTATTAAAATAGTTTTTCGTAAAATATTATTTAATGGGATAAGGATTAATACAGAGATATGAATAAAAGGTTCAACTTTACAATGTAAAGAAGTAGTTATATTAGTATAACTATAATAGAAATATGGTATCGCGGACTTTTTTGTGGATATTGATATGTTCTATGATACTGTTGAACATCTTTTTGTTCTATCCTCAATAGTTTCCGCAGCGCACGCGATGAAAGATGTTTACGAATGGTTAACCCATGGTTTTCGTGAAGGAACCTCATAAAGAATAGTTTCAAAGTTTTTTAAATCAAATATTTATTTAATTTTAATACAAATATTTATATACGGGCATAAGTATAGTAGGAAGGTAGCGGTACATTTTATGAATATATAATTGTAAATTATTATTATTAATATTATTATTTAATTCAAAATTAAACAAAAAATGTAAAATGAATTTCTTTAGCACAATTTTTCTACATTACAAGCAATATAACAGAACTAACTACTTTGCTATAATCCGCACGGGTTGCTATAACCCGTTATAGTTGCGGAACCCTTGTCAACGTTCTAGGGTTCCGCGGAACATAGGTTGAAGACCCCTGCAGTGGTGTATTACAATAAAAGTGAATTCTATTACATAATCACTATTAGCGAGCGGTGTTTCACCCCATTAATTTGCATCGATCTACATCTAAATATTACCGCACACTTTCTTTCCGGGTAAACCGTAAACCACTGGAGTTTCCTGAAATACTTAGGTATTCTATCATGCTAATAGTTACTATTACATGGAATAGGTTTAATACTAAGTTGTACTAGTGAATTCAATGTTACTGTTAGTAACAGCCTCTTACTATCATACTTCTGGACATAGAGCTTCTCTCTTCGTTTTTAGAGAGCCAATCCAATGCGGATTGGTAGGTTGCTCATATCCCCATAAATCTCTAGAGATGTGCAGGTTTCCTAACAATATTTTCCTTCACCGAAAACCGCCGTGTGGTATCCGGCAGAATAGAATAGACCACCCTCCTTTTACCGAAGTGTCGTAAGAGGCGACTAAGGTAAGTGCCGTATGGTATCCGGCAGCGTAGAATAGACCAGCCTCATTTCTTAACGAGGTGTCGTAAAAGGCGACTAAGGTAAATTGACGTCAGGCAGGCGGCCGGTTGTAAAATTCGCAGCCAAATCATGTGACAACATGTTTGTAACATGTTGTGCCGATCCCACTTAGAGTGGGATAAGGACAGGAAGATGATGAAAGTATTTCATATCTTGCTATAATTCAAGTTAGTGTTTTACTTTTTTGAATTAATATCTTGTATATAATAATTTGCTTTAATCCACGTCATTTTTCGTACTTTGTGGAATTCCATAGTATAAAAAGTATTTAATATGTTGCTATAATCTGCGTTATTTTTTCAACGCGTTTCATAGCAAAATAATTATATAGTTACGTTAGCAAACAATTGGTTAAACATTACGATCGAGTGTTAGCGAACCATAAAAATGAATGTAAAGCGAAGGACGGTGCGTAAACTCTGCCTATTGCATTTTTATGTGTCCAATTATTTTAACGGCTTTTCGATATGATGTCGTTACTTGGAGTGGGGTATCGGTTCGAACCTCAGTTAAGCACCTTTTCAAGACTTTTCTATAAAAATAGATATGTATGTTTAAGTGATATTTACATATGTATTACGTGCTTTTTGTGGCATTGGAGGGGTTGGTTCAATCCTTTTTCCAATTAATTATTTAATTCGCAGATAAAGAAAGATATTTGAATTGCTGAACGGAAATCGACAAAATGCAAAGCAATTTATGCGAAAAGGTTGTACAATGGAGAGGATTTGATTATTAACACCGGCACAAAAAAAATGCAAAGTGTATTTGACCGCAACGACTTACGTACACGAGTACGTACGTACGCCGTGTGGTATCCGGCAGAATAGAATAGACCACCCTACTTTCATACCGAGGTGTCGTAAGAGGCGACTAAGGTATACGCCGTGTGGTATCCGGCTGCATAGAATAGACCACCCTCATTTCTTACCGAGGTAACTACCGACTAACGTCAGGCGGGCGGCCGGTCGTAAAATACGTAGCCAAATCATATGACAACATGTTTGTAACATGTTGTGCCGACCGCACTTAAGAGTGGGATAAGGGTAAATGATGATGATGACTTAGGAGTACGTATTTTGACCCACTGAAACCGAATTCAAGGTTAGTTTGACTTATTCACCCTCAAAATTTCGAGAAAACTAAAAAAGAATGTTTTTACTTAGGGTACTAAAATCGGCAGTTTTAATATACATTTTGTCGAAATAAACCAAAGATGATTATCGTGTTTTTCTATCCGCTGAATACTGATACAAAGTTTATTTAGACCTTAAGCCGTTATAAATAAGAGAAAATTCCACTAGACGAAATATTAAATACAGTTAGAAAAGACCTCATACGCGTGATCTTATATAATTTTGCCTTCTTTCTTTATCATATCCTTTCTTTGACAATTAAAATTTTGAAATTTTGTCCTTTTTAGCTTATATAAGATTAGTATTTGTAATCTATACTATCTATATCAATTTTCTCAAAATCTACTGAACGGATTTTTGCACAGTTTCCACGAGAATCAATCCAAAAGATAGTGCAATACTTCCGGATGGTTATATGGTAGGTAAATAGTACACATCGGTATTATGTAAATTGTGCTGAAGAGATCGCGTAGTTGTTTAAAACTTGCTTGCTGAGAGGTTTAGTCGCGTGCGCTGCGTAAAGCAGCAGAGATACGCTAAAGTAATGTACTAGAATATTGTAGATCTATAAAAATACTACAAAAAAGTACGCGACGGCATGTCTATATGTTTTACGGTTAACTCACAATAACTACTTTTATGTTTAAAATTGGAATTCTAGAAAAAATTGCGACACGCAGATATCCACGCGGGCGAAGCCGCTAGCAAGGCTAGTTATTAAATAAAAATATCGTCACATATATTAGAGTAGATTCATTAGACCTCAAGAAAACAAACATACAAAGAGATAGATACCTTTAAGTATGGTACCCGGCATCAAATATTGCACATCGATGTTCAGAACAAAACAGCCGGCCAGTTCGGTTTCGTAGAGCGCTGTCACTGTCACTCAGTTAGTATGGGTCGTTTCACTCGGGTTCGTCAGTCTATGCGAGAGAGACTATGCTCTATGAAGCAGAATCTAGCCGATTTTCTCTCTCTAAGCCTTGATGTGCATTAATTATTGCCGCGTACTATATTACAGATTTGGTTTGAACGTGTATTGTATCAGGTAGAAGTTTTTATCGAACAATGCTCATTGAAAAGTCTAACACAATAGGACAAGCTACAAGAAACCACACATTGACTCACTGACTGAACATAAATTTAAAACAAATGGAACAATGTTTTGAAGCCACCTGTCATGTAGTATATATTCGGAAAGTAAAAGGTGATTATGTAAAAAAGAATATTCAATATTCATATCATCATTTTCCTGTCCTTTTTTTTCGAACACTAAGTAATAATGAGCTGTGATAGCCCAGCGGTGAGACCGTGCGACTCTTTTGAGGGGAACACGAGTTCAAACCCGGGCAGGCACCAATGAGTTTTTCTATTAAAACTCATGTGTCTAAATGATAATTGCAATTTATCACACGTTTTTCGGTGAAGGAAAACGTCGTGAGGAAGCCTGCATATCTCTAGAGAATTCTGGAGATATGTGTAACCTTTTTTTTTTTTTACATGAGGAAACCCGTCATGGGTGCTGCTTTCCGTGGGGGTGAAAGCAGTTATGCCGGACTCCTACCGGCTAAAACCTCATGGTGTTCCACCTTGCTGCTTGGGGACGAGGGCACAGGAATACTGAACGCATCACTGTAACCTACCAATCCGCAGCGTGGTAGGTCTTAGCTCCGACGCTTCTCTCTAGAAACGGAGAGAGGAGGCCTATTCCCAGCAGTGGGATTGTAACAGGCCGCTACTTTACTTTAAGTAATAAATAAAAGTTAGCCCTAATGGCTTTTACACCGTCACCAAGACTGCTGCTGCTGACTATGAGTCTCAATGGCTTTTACACTGTCACCAAGAGCGCTGACTATGGGTCTCACAAGAAACTTCAGTGTCACTCAGCGGTTGACAAAGCGAGCTATGCTAAGATTATCTCTACGTGATCAAATCAGAAATGAAGGTATCAGTAGAAGAACGGCCACCGATATAGCTCAGCGTGTTGCGTAGCTAAAGAGGTGATTTAAGGGGCACATAACGCGGCAGAATCGATGGGAATTGGATTTTCAAGGTATTGGATACAAGCGAAACAAGATCGTATTATATAAAGATAAAGAGATAAAGAGAAGATAAAACTTAAACATTAAGTAGGTTTTAATTCGCGATTCATACTTATTATTATATAATAAACGAAACGCACTGATAATCAGTCAGCTGGTGACCACGGTGGATGCAACTCTAGCGAAACGTCGAACCTTATACAAAGGTAACTCGATTCTTCCACAATGTGACCCGTGTATTTATTTATTTATTAATACTTAAACATTTAATTGACTGGCCCGTTGGCGCAGTGGGTAGTGGTCCTGCCTTCAACTCCGTGGGTCGTTTTATAAACAATTTGTTGGTTCTTCGAGACTGGTTTTGTATTTGTATTTAAGTATGTATTTAAAATTATATAAGTAGTATATTACCAGTTGTCTGTAACCCATAACACAAGTATTAAGTTACTTACTTTGGGGACGGACGACCGTGTGTGAAAATGTCCCATATATTTATTTATTTTTATAATTTAAAACATGATTCTTTGTTACCAACTTACAAATATTATGTCAGAAAACCATAGCGTTACTTACATAAAGTCAAATAAACATTCATTATTCAATAAAACTTTTACGATCACTTCGTTATAAAATATAGTTTTATATGGATTCTTTATTGCCTTTTTTTATAACCAGGATTTACCTTTATTTATGCTATAACCTTTTCAGTATTAAATTACCGAATCATCTATTCGAATAATTTATCTAGGTTTAGTTTTAGTTGAAATCTTTAGCTAATTAGAATTATACAGATCTATATAGACATGTCTTTATGTATATAGTGTTAACTTAGATTCAAACAACTACAACAAATTTAAAATCCGACCAAAATCACATTTTCTTAATTAAAGTATTGTATTATTATTAGGCTGGAAAAATTATAAACAAATAAGTGAATATAAGCATCCGCAAAGTATAAATTAAATGAAGTAAAAATTAAGTTACTGTTAACAAAGTTCGAAAACTAAACAAAGCTCAAGAACATCAGTGAAATATTTTTTGTATTAACTTAGAAAAATTACAAACAATTTAGTGATTACAAGTAATATTGTCATTACTTTTGTTCTATGGATATTCGCAAAGTAACGCCTAATTCTATAAATTAAATTACTCTTAACAAAGTTTGAACACTAAACAAAGCTTAAGAACATCAGTGAGATATTTTTTTTATTAGCTTGGAAAAATTGTAGACAATCAAGTGATTAAAAATAATATTATCATATCTTTTGTATTATGGATATTCTCAAAGTAACGTCTAACTATAAATTAAGTCGTCTTAACAAAGTTTGAAAAAAGTTTAAAGGAATATGTGAAATATATTCATATAAACATCTCTTACCTAATTCTTTGATTAAAAATGCAATCCTTAAAACGCACGTACAACACTCTAATGTACACTGCACATAAACTGTCACCATATAGGATTTCCCATGAACACCATCAAGACACTCGGTTCGGGACGCAAAATAAAGTAACTGCTAAAACGACGCGCTCCGTTGGCGCGCAAAGAAATACTGAGAGGCAATTTCAAGGCGGTTAAAGCAGATTACAGGCTAGTTACCGGAAATGCATGTAAATAAACCTTTTTTAACGGAGTTATAACGTATTACATAAAATAAAAATAACCGAAATCTTTGTAATCCAGAAATATATCTTCGTCATAAATACTTATATACATTCGCTTAAGTTTTCAATTGTTTCAAATCCCTGTAATAATACATAATCTGTCTATACTTATAGAAATACTTACAAATACTTCTATAAAACAAAATTCCCAAAGCTGTCTGTCGGTTTGTGATCGATTTTCTCAAATCTACTAACCTTTTAGAGCTGTGATAGCCCAGCGGTGAGACCGTGCGACTCTTTCGAGGGGAACACGAGTTCAAACCCGGGCAGGCACCAAAGAGTTTTTCTATTAAAACTCATGTGTCTAATTGATAATTGCAATTAATCACACGCTTTTCGGTGAAGGAAAACATCGTGAGGAAACCTGCATATCTCTAGAGAATTCAGGAGATATGTGCGACCTACCAATCCGCATTGGAGCAGCGTGGTAGGTCTTAGCTCCAACCCCTCTCTCCAGAAACGGAGAGAGGATGCCTATTCCCAGCTGTGGGATTGTATCAGGCCGCTACTTCACTAACCTTTTGTATGGTTTGAACTAAAAATATTGCAATGTTGCTCCGACTGGTTTAGGTTATTAGTAGATTTTATGTAAATTATGCTGAAGAAGTTGTAAAAAAACCGCCTACTGGAGACTTTAGCTGCTTGAACCAGTTGAGCAACACTAAAGTAATGTACTAGAGAATTGTAGATCTACAAAAATACTGCAAAAATAATTTAAAAAAATACGCCGTTGCACTTATACGAGTAGGTAACTCACAATAACTACTTTTATGTTGAAAATGGGGCCCACGACCCACGGAGGCAATTTGATTGTTAAGGGGGTCAATTTTAAAATGTACGACACAAGTATAAATCCTTTCGCTTCTGGCCATTTCAATGCCTCCTCCTTGCGTCGTTTTCTTCAGAGCTGAGGGTCTGGACCTTTTCCACGGATTACTTTTTCGTGGATAGCCGATTTCCAGGTTTTGCGATCTCTTGCGGTTTGCAAGGCATCGTGAACTTGGACGGAGAGCGACTTAGTGATCCAACTCGATGACCCGACCGGTCATCGAGTTGGATTGCGGCCTTTTGCTCTTTTCCTTCCACCGAACCAGTGATCATCAGCTTCCCCAGGTTGTCTCCAGAATTCAAACTCTTCGGAGACACGTAATTGAGAGCCTGGTGGTTACTCCTGTCTTTGAGTATCGATGCATTGGTCCGGTACTCAGTCCAACATAGGCCTAACATTTTACATGCAATGATGCATTTCAATGCAATGATAGATTTAAGTGCCAAATTTACCAAAAAAAATACGTCTTCCTAAAACCTATAATTCATGTTTCTTGAGTGAACAATTCAATTTTCTTAATATTTTAGTTTATGTATGTTATATAATGAGGCAAAAGTATTTTTAAGGTGGGGCATGACACAAAAAAGGTTCGGAAAAACTTATAGTCAATATTTCCTGATTACTATAATTATACTAGCGATATTATGCGGTTATCACCTTTAACGTGCTTCCGGTATGCTTATAGTAAATTTTACTGCGGAACTTGATCTAAATATCACTTTCTAATACCACCATCGCTTCCTTAAGGGACCAGTTTTCTTGCAAGCCATAGGCCCAATGGAAAACAGATCCGGTAACATGTTATTCTATAACTAATACATAAACAACATTGTAGGCCATGACTTCTTGGAACAAGTTGATTGCATTGACAGAAATACAGTGGAATTCCTTTCAATTTTAACCGACTTCGATAAGGAATGAAGGTGAACCAGTACGATTTAGAATCTTATAAGAATCTAACCTATTTTTTGCGATTTTTATGATATTCTGGGATTCCTGCAACCAATAACAAGTTCATAAACATTGTATAATAAATGATTTAAATTTGTGCTTGAATTTTTTGATAAAATTAGGCATTACTTTTCGAAATACCATAACATAAAAATAATGATTATATAATTTTCCTATTTACGCAGATTAATAATATTATTATATTAATATTTTTCATAACTTAGAATTCAAAGATGATAATAAAAATATTTGGCTTTAATTCGCCATAAATTAGTTAACAGATTATATCAATTAATATTCTGTTATAAGAATATAACAAGTCAAGTTAAAAAATCTTCTGCACTCTACTCTCTGCATTTCGCAACCTTGACGATGCTTCTGCGCTCGCCCGTCCCGCCCGGTGACGCTGAAAAAGCCGTTAGGGCTAACAGCATACAGTCAGTTCTAAAAATAAGAAAGTTTTTAACAAAATGTCATGTCCCTATTGTTAACCGTTGAAGGTTTCCTTCGTCTTGAGCCAATCCTGGCAGCAGCAACAGCTCATGCTTATCATACACATGCATTGTCCATTGACCAGTATATAAAATTTCAGCTTAATCTGACACCGGGAAGTGGGTCAAATTTAACTTGCAAGATGCCACCTTCACATACACGGCAAGTTGAACAAAAGCTTTTGAAACAATGAAATTTCCGTTTGCCTTCTTAAGGCAAATCCTTAATTTAAATTAATTTAAGATAACTTTATTGTATACAGGGATAAAAAAACAGTATCATCAAAAACTAAATTATACACTACGGTGACCTCTTCCAGGCAACCATTGCACTAAGGTAGAGATGTTACGGAGGTAGGTTTACCGGAACCGGAGTCGGAACCGGAGATTTCATATTTGAATTATCGGAGTCGAAGTCGTAATTGGAGGCGGAATCGGAGGTGGAGACCACCACGATTTAGATAATTGAATACTCAAGCGCGTTTAACCATTACTGAAAATAAACAAATGAACTGGAGAGGCGCGCGCGAGGGAAATACCCCCCGGGCGACCAGTTACAACTTGTAACTGCGCGTTCTGTCCGCATTCACATGATAACTTCACCTTCGTTATACCTCCGACTCATATTTATCGGAGCCGGAGTCGGAGTCGGAGATGTGAATTCAATCGGAGGTTCCGACTTTTTGGAACCGGAGTCGGAGCTCCGTAACATCCCTACACTAAGCACCTTAAAGCAAAACGATACGGATAAGTGCAGCTACGATTTAAATAAATATATAAATGTACATACTAATACATACACTAAAATAATAATAAATAAATATGAAATAGATAAATACTTCAATAAATAAGCAATATAACAGAACTAACTACTTTGCTATAATCCGCACGGGTTAAGTGAATGCATGCAAAGCCAATGTGTATGAAGCAGGCAAAATCTACGCACCTTATACATGCAGGACCAGCCACCACATGCACCCCAAGGCGCAATTCACCAGCAACAACGAACACAAAAGCAGCACACACACCCACCACCACAATCTCGACGATCGTTTCGCCCCGAAACCGAAGCATCATCAGGAGGATAGGCTTCACGTCAAAAATCGTACTGCTGTTATATTGCTTGTAATATGGAATTCCGCAAAGTAACGCCTGCTTCTATAAATCACTTCAATAAATATTTATAATCCTTGTTATTATTGTAATCCATGCTGTTATAAATGCGAAAGAAATCTTTGTGCGTGTCTGTTTATGACGAGTTCTCGGCTATTCTGTAGGAGCAATTAATGAAATTAGCTTCAAATGGAGCTTATCAAAAGGCTATATCTTTATCAAAAATTCCTTTATTTTGTAGAGTGTTCCATACATACACCTGCCACGACAAAAAACGTCGTACTGCTTAATATTATTACGGGTCGCTACCAGTTTTTATGTTGCCTTTATAACCTTCGCAAAACTTTCCGCTCAATTTAGTTTCGCATTAGTCTAATATATGATATTAGTCTAATAATATACATACTATCTGATTTATTATAAAACTATAGATGTATAAGTAGATTCTCTACAGATATAAATTTATAAATATTATTAAAGAAAGTCCCACATATCTGTCTGTCTGTATATGATCGATTTTTGAGAAAATCTGATGAACAGTTTAGTTATTCGGTTTTTACTAAAGGATAGTGCAATTGTTCTGGAAGGTTAAGGTTAATAGTACATTCTCTGGAACGGCTAAGCCGATTTTTATGGGACTTGAAAAAAACTCACTGGAAAAAAGAGGGGGTTGTGAGGCAACATACCGTATAAATACCGTAAACAGAGTCTAATAAAGAAAGCTTACTATTTTGTTGGGGTAACCCCAACAAAATAGTAAGCTTTCTTTTTTAGATGATAAAAATGCGTTGTTACTAGCTACTGTCCGTCTCTGTACATGACAGCATTGACTAAATGTAAAGAGTTATAATTTGAAAAGAGCAAAACCGAGTTACTTGCTGGGTCTGATTTTAGATGATAAAAATGCGTTGTTACTAGCTACTGTCCGTCTCTGTACATGACAGCATTGACTAAATGTAAAGAGTTATAATTTGAAAAGAGCAAAACCGAGTTACTTGCTGGGTCTGATTTTAGATGATAAAAATGCGTTGTTACTAGCTACTGTCCGTCTCTGTACATGACAGCA
This sequence comes from Morpho deidamia, assembly GCA_947086505.1. Classification (NCBI taxonomy): domain Eukaryota; kingdom Metazoa; phylum Arthropoda; class Insecta; order Lepidoptera; family Nymphalidae; genus Morpho; species Morpho deidamia. Next base: position 2,604,987 of record CAMTZC010000017.1, read on the forward strand.
TTGACTAAATGTAAAGAGTTATAATTTGAAAAGAGCAAAAGCCGAGTTACTTGCTGGGTCTTCTCGGTAGCAACAGATTTCCGAACCAGCAGTAGAGTTGACGATTCAAAATTACTTGTTTACAAGTTTACTTGAATAAAGAATATTTTGAATTTGAATATAAATAAATAAACATATAGGCTACTTTATATCCTAGAATTTTTGCGGGGTAAGGGCTTTTCTGGAGGATAAACCGATAGGCACTCTGCCGTTGTTGCTGCAGATGGGCCCGGAATTATTTCTTATTAACAGGGCAATCTTACAACCGCTTTAGGGTATTTAGATATTATCTAAATTAGCGGCGTGTTACAATCCCAATGCTGGGAATAGGCCTCCTCTCTACATTTCTGAAGAGAAGGGTATGAGCTAAGACCTACCACGCTGCTCGAATGCGGATTGGAAGGTTACACATATATAGAATTCTCTAGGGATATACAGGTTTCCTCACGATGTTTTCCTTCACCGAAAAGCGTGTGATTAGTTGCGATTATTTATTAGACACATGAGTTTTAATAGAAAAACTCATTGGTGCCTGCCCGGGTCTGAACTCGTGTTCCCCTCGAAAGAGTCGCACGGTCTCACCGCTGGGCTATCACAGCACATATTATTTAATGATAGTTTAAATGACTAATATACATGTATTTAACATCCCCTGAGCTCTCATAACGGGTAATTTAAAAAGTTACAGGGTATTACTTGCTCCGCTAAACTGACACAACAAATTACTATCATTTGAATAATTTATAGAATTGGACACTACTAGCGGAGGTCCATAAAACAAAAATAATGAAAATATTATTTTGTTATAATCCGCGATAAAATAAAATATATGTAATTTTAAATGTAGAGTGTACTATGTGAACGAGTGCATTGCTTGTGTATTGTTATGTTGTTGATAGCTGGTAGTGCATGAATTTTAAGAATTCTGTATATATCAGGTATGAGAACGGATAGTACACTATACATTTAGCAATGAAAATATTATTTTACTAAATAATATTTTCATTATTTTTTCTATTATGGATTTTCGCAAAGAAACGCCTTATTCTATAAATCATAATTACAAAATTAATTAATTATATGAGAGACTCGTTAAGATCAAAACTGCATTAAAACGAGCTTGGAATTTAGAACCGGTTCTACAAACCGTCAATATGTAACAGTAAAATATAATTCGTACAGTAACTTCTTGCCTAACAGATTTCGCAACGGTTGTTGGCGAGCGAGACGCAGCATCCCGTACCCGAGATGATAAAGAGGGACAGGAGATTAGGAAACAAAGGTTAACTCAGGTACGTTCTCACGATAATGAAATAGGCATTTTACAAACAAAATACTATTTATACTGGTAATAATATCTATTGATTATCGTTAACGTAGTAGTTAGTATATCGTGATCTACTGCAAATAGCAAGAATCAAGGAATCTTGTTTCCAACATGTTCTTCCTTTATTTCACTACAATACAGTAATAGGAGTAGACGTTAATCCTTCGTTCGCACGAGAGGATTTTTATCGTGCGTTAAAATTACGTTGAAATGAAACAAGATAAGAGGCGACTAAGGTAAGTCGACCCGCCGTTTGGTATCCGGTTGAGTAGAATAGACCACCTTCTTTCTTACCGAGGGGTCGTTAAATACGACTAAGGTAAGGCCGTCAGGCAGGCGGCCGGTCGTAAAATACGTAGCCAAATCATTTGACAACATGTTTTTACATGTTGTGCCGACCCCACTTAGAGTGGGACAAGGGCAGGAGAATGATGATGATGGATATAGCTACTCTTCTACCCTGTACAAGTATTATAGTAGTGACTGAATGTAACTAGTTATAAGAATTATATTTGGGTCTGGGTGTATTTACATATGTATTTAACTATGTAATTTAAAATATATAAGTATATTTATATTCTAATTAAAAATATTCTTTATTCAAGTAAACTTTTTTTCGGCTTATTTAGCTTTGCGATTTTGTCGTGGAGTCTATCTTCTGATGATGCTTCGGTTGCGGGGTGAAAAGATTGTTGAGTTTGTGATAGTGAACGTGTGTAGTGCTTGTGTATTGTGGCAGAAGTGGTGGAGGTTTGTGCATGTGTTTTTACGAATCCTGCACGTATCGTGTGTGAAAATACTGGTAGTTTACTATACATTTAACACTATATATTCAAATTCAAAATATTCTTTATTCAAGTAAACTTGTAAACAAGTGCTTTTGAATCGTCAACTTTAATGCTGGTTCTGAAAGCTGTTCCTACCGAGAAGAGCCAGCAAGAAACTCGGCGGTTGCTCTTTTCAAGGAATAATTCTTATTACTAGTTCCATATAGTTATTATTGTCTTGTACAGGGCATCCCGAAGGGGCAAGGACTCATTAGGGGCACACCATAGGTACACACCTCCCTGTCTTCGCAGGCAGGGAGGACCTACTTTCCTCCGGGTCCACCATGGACCCAACCTACGTAGGCGACCCGCAGATGGGGGGACTCCTAGAGTACCTCCAGACACGTCACCCGGCCGCCCATAAAGATGTTCTGAAGGGATACCTTCGAATGACACCTGTCATGAAAGATAGCCCTCCAGCTAACTATACTGTTCGTCCTGTGTCGACTGACATGGAGCTCGAACAACCGCAGGTCGCGGAAACTCCTTCCGAAACCTTAGACACTGATAACGGTTTCGAGACCGTCATTAGTAAGAGCCAGAAGCGGAAGCTAAAGGCTCCTAAGACAGTCCCTCCTAAGAGACCTGTTACCTCCGCGGCCAAGCCCGTCGACCGCCCGCAACCTACTCAAAGCGAAGTCACCGAAGAGTCGCAAGACTCCCCGATGGCTGAACGCCGAGAGAAAGTTCCACCACTCTACATCAGGGAGAAAGATGCCTGGCAGCGACTACTGCCTAAACTTGATGCCCAATCCATAACGTTTGGCAGCGCACGTTCCACAAACGTGGGCATAAGGGTATCTCCACCCACCTCAAATGACCACCGCCGTCTTACAGCGCTGCTGAGAGACGACAAGGTCCAATACCACACGTATGCGCTAGAAGACGAACGCGAACTTCGCGTCGTTATCCGCGGACTCCCCGTTGAGATTGACACTGAGTCGATCAAAGAGGACCTTAAGTCCCAAGACCTACCGGTTAGAGAGGTACATCGTATGTACCAATCAAGGACCAAAGCTCCCTATGAACTTTGCCTCGTCGTATTAGACTTGTCACCAGAAGGCAAAAAAGTCTTCAACGTGACATCTATATGCCGACTTTCCGGACTTCGTATCGAAGTCCCGCGTCACCGTGGAGCGATCGGCCAATGCCATCGCTGCCAGCTATATGGACACTCAGCCCGTAATTGCCACGCACGCCCCCGATGTGTGAAATGCCTCGGAGACCATGGCACGTCCGATTGTTCTCGCACGGTTCCGACCGAAGAACCTCCGAGTTGCGTACTTTGCAGGACCAAAGGACACCCCGCGAACTATCGCGGTTGTCCAAAAGCCCCGCGAAAGACAAAACACGTCGGTAAATCGGCAGCCCGAAAGAACAGCACACGGGCGGGTCATAAAGTTGTTGCTAAGCCCGTTGTAGATAAGTACATACCGGCTCCTTTGCCCGCCACTAATCCGTGGCATAAAAACAGACAAACCGCAGCTGTTGCTACCCCCCTCGCTACACCCCACCCCCCTCAGGTAGTGGCGAGTAAACCTAATCCCACACAGGTGGTCGCCAAGTCGGCAAACAATGCGACAAATAACTTCGCAGAAGATATGAAGTTAATTAGTTCCATTGTTGCGCTTATCGACGTTAATGAGCTATCTATATTGGCTAATAAACTGAGGAATAATCCTCAAAACCGTCTCTCCGCACTATTGGAGCATGCCAGCCTAATTGAGGCAGTAAAAAACATTAACGCTTAATATGGATAGTACACTAAAAGGCAGACTCAAACCGACTCAACTTTCTATAGGTCTGTTCAACGCAGACGGCCTTTGGGAACAGATTCACGAAGTACGCGAATTTTTGGCTGCGCACCCTATCGACATCCTTTTAGTGCAAGAGACATTCCTGAAGCCTTGCAATCGCGATCCTAAAATAGCAAACTTCGTCTTAATCAGAAACGATCGACTTACAGGCCCTCTTGGAGGCACTGCAATTTACTACAGGAAGTCTCTTCACTGCACCCCTCTAGATCCCCCTCGACTTACTAACATAGAGGCCTCAGTATGTCAGCTAGGTATGACCGGCCATCAGCCGATTATATTGGCGTCAATCTATCTCAGACCATCTAAATCTCTCCTGGAGAGCGATATTAGGACACTTTTAGAACTTGGAGATGCCGTCTTACTAGGCGGTGACTTCAATTCAAAGCATAGTCAATGGAACCGATCGTCTCCTAATGCCAATGGCAATCTATTACATAGATTAAACAATTCCCCGTTCCTTAACTTTGAGATTCTAGCTCCAGACGAGCCCACACGGTACTCTCGCCCTACCCACCCCATTCAGACTGCCAGTACTATTGACATGGCACTAATAAAAAACATTACCCTGCAACTTCATAGCATACAAGTTATTCACGACCTAGATTCTGACCACCGCCCGGTCTTACTACAGCTAGGACCCCCTCTAACCGCGTCGGTTCAAAGTAAAACTATTATTGATTGGAAAAAACTTAGTGAGCGTCTCCACTTTGTTGATTCAGATCACCTCAAACAAATTCCTGACCGTATAGATTCAGTGGAAACCGCCAAAGCAGCGACCGCTCATCTCACAGCCCACTTATGTAATACTCTCAAGGACTGCTCTAGGGAAATTCCCGACAACTTCCGCTGTCGAGAACTACCAGATGATCTGCGAGAATTAATAACCAAAAAACGTGCTGCCACTAGGGCACGCGATAGATATCCGACTCGAGAGAATCGCTTTACGCTTAATAGATTACAGAAAGAGGTTAAACAAAAATTAGCTTCATTTCACAATACTTCCTGGGATAGAAAGCTCTCGGAGATTAAGCCAGGACACCAGGCTTACTGGCGCCTGGCGAAATCTCTAAAAGCGGATGGGTACGCAGCCACCCCACCTCTACTTCGTCCGAATCTTCCCCCTGCGTTTGACGACGCTGAAAAGGCAGAATGCTTGGCGGACAGCTTGGAAGAGCAATGTTCCCCCAACCCGAGTAGACCCGAACTCACCGAATTCCACTCCAGAGTGGTAAAGGTAGTAGATGATCTGTCTGTGACGACTCCCGAAAGCGAGCCGTTGCTTCCCACTACCGGAGAAGAAGTCCGCACCATTATTAAAAACCTACACTCCAAAAAAGCCCCAGGACCTGATTCCATCTCCAACAGAGCACTAAAGTGCCTTCCTAACCAAATCATCCACTTACTGGTACTGATTTTCAATGCCCTCCTTGTCGGATGCTCCTTTCCTGATGATTGGAAAGAAGCTACAGTGATAGGTATCCCTAAACCGGGAAAGCCCCGAAACGTCACAACTAGCTATCGTCCCATTAGTCTACTAAACAGCTTAGGGAAAATATACGAACGAATTATCCTCGCCCGATTAAAATCCGTAGTTGATAGCCAAAATCTTATTCCGAACGAACAGTTCGGATTTCGTCCAAAACACACCTGTGTTCAACAAGTGCACCGCCTCACGGAGCACATTTTGCAAGGTTTACAAACCAAGCAGTTTACAGGTGTCATATTCTTCGATGTCGCCAAAGCCTTCGATAAGGTCTGGCACGCAGGCTTAATTTACAAGCTGCTCCAACTAAATATACCAGACCGACTTGTACTCATCTTACGAGAGTACCTGAGTAATCGCACCTTTCGGTATCGCATAGACGGCACTTTATCGTCTCGCCGCACAATTCGTGCTGGTGTCCCTCAAGGATCTGTGCTGGCACCCTTATTGTACTCGCTCTACACGAGTGACATTCCACGGGCGCCTATCAAAGAGCGTACACATCTTGCCCTTTTCGCGGATGACACCGCTGTATTTACCACATCCCGCCGACCTCAAGTAATAACTAGACGTCTCCAGAAAGCGGTAGACAGCCTCGGACGCTGGTTCCGCCAATGGAGAATCGAAATAAACCCGGATAAAAGTGCAGCCATGCACTTTATCGGTAATCGCTTTCGATCTCACATAGACACGCCTACGGAAATTTCCCTTTACAATACACCGATTAACTGGCAACAGAAAGTCAAGTACCTAGGTGTCACCTTTCAACCTTCCATGACCTTCCACGAGCACATACACATAGTCTGCAATAAGGCTGCGTATGTCATGGGACGACTTTATCCGATGTTATGCAAGAAAAGTAAGATGTCACTCCGCAACAAAGTGACACTCTACAAAACTTGCATAAGACCAATAATGTCCTATGCGAGCGTTGCGTTTGCGCACGTTTCAAAAGTCAGATTGCTGAGGCTCCAAAGACTACAGAACCGATTTATGCGGACAGCCACTGGTTGTCCGTGGTTCATGCGGAACGTTGACCTCCATAGAGACCTCGATCTCCCTACCATTACTCACCTCTTTAAACGTTTTTCGAAATCTTACTTCGAGAAATCTGAGGTACACCCGAACCCCCTGATTTCAGTTGCTTCTACCTACATCCCAGTTAGGTCCGACCATCGAAAATATAGGCGTCCAAAAAGCGTCCTGTATGACCCCGACGATCAAATAACGATCGCCAACACAGAAACACGTAATACACACACACAGCGTCTTCGCCGGCGAAGACGAGGTCCCAGTTTTCTGACGTCGGTCGGTCGTGGCTTCTCGCCACACTTCCGACGCCGCAATGACTAATCTAAGTCATACCATGAACCCTCCACTACACGTCGCCTTAAGCCGTGGTCCGGCCTCACAGGAGGCACCCTTAGGACGACGTTCCCCGACTTAAGTAGAGCTTCTGCGCTCTACTCCCTGCATTTCGCAACCTCGGCGATGCTTCTGCGCTCGCCCGTCCCGCCCGGTGACGCTGTAAAAGCCATTAAGGCTAACAGCATACAGTCAGTTCGAAAAAAAAAAAAAAAAAAAAAATTGTACAGGGCAGAAGAGTAGCTATATCCACGCATTCTTATGACTTATCGTCTAACTAATCCTCAATAGTAATAGTAGGCTTTCTGTATAAACCTTTTTTTAACAGTGTTTTTAAACTGCTGTAATGGTTAAGTTAAAGTAGATTGTGGAATTTTATTATAGAATCTTATACCCAAACCCACAAACGACTTATGAACTTTAGCAAAGCAGGTACCGCAATCTTATGCCGGTTCCTACTTTGTCTTTTATATATATCGCCATAAGAATTATATTTTAAAAGAGCAACCACCGAGTTTCTTGCTGGCTCTTCTAGAAACAGCTTTCCGAACCAGCAGTAGAGTTGACGATTCGAAAGCACTTGTTTACAAATTTACTTGAATAAAGAATATTTTGAATTTGAATTCCGTAAATATTGTATTACGTTATAAATTATATATTACGTTATTAGACTTTCTTATATGATGTTAGAATGCACATAATTATGTATACGGGTTATAAAGATTTTAATAAATTGTTATCTAATATTAATGAGTGGAAGAGGAGTATTGCAACATCTTTGGAAAAGATAAAGTTGTAGTGAAAGTGATAAGCAGAGTTACATTCCCACTGCTGGGCCTCTCTCCATTGAAGTGGAAGACTGGAGCTTTAACCCACCATGCTAGGTCTTATAATAACTAAATAAAATATGTGACAATAACACACACCGCTGTCTGTCCCCAACGTCACTTTATACTTATGATGTAGTTGGCAGACAACTGGTAAATATTAGGATATTTAATTTTAAATACATATTTTTAAGTATGTATTTACAACCAGATTTAAATATCAACAAATTGTTTATAGAAAATGTTGACCCATGGCGGGAATCGAACTAGCGAATTTGAAAGTAACCCTGTCTCTGCATACTGCGCCCACTGGCCAGTCACTATTAACTCATTTATAAGAGAATGGAAGCGTAAAACATGTTGTGCCGTGTGGTATCCGGCCGAGTAGAATAGGCCATCCTCTTTCTTACCGTAGTAAGTAGTAAAGTACTTACTTTAAGTTGACGTCAGGCAGGCGGCCGGTCGTAAAATATGTAGCCAAATCATTCGACAATATGTTTGTGACATGTTGTGCTGACCCCACATGGAATGGACAAGAGAAAGGTGATATGGAGGTGTAAAAAGATTTTTTGTATTATAAGGTTTACATATAAACTAAATGGCTAGTAAAATGTTTTGCATAGCATATAAAAGGTGATAGTAACTCCATCTAGTCTTACGTAGATACCAGAGTAGACCTGAATACTAGTTGCGTATGGACAGACTGAATACTTTGTCGTAAGATGTCGCTATCTGCTTTTTAACCCTATTTAACTTGTATTATATGTATGTGAAGGTGGAATCTTGTATATAAAATATTACCTATAGTACCCGGCATTAAATATTGCCCATCGATGTTTAGAACGAAACAGCCGGCCAGTTAGGTTTCGTAGAGCGCTGTCACTGTCACTCAACTAGTATGGACGTTTCACACGGGTTCGTCGGTCTGTGCGAGAGAGACAATGCTCTATGAAGCAGAATCTAGCCGATTTTCTCCCTTTAACCCTCGATGTGCATTATTTATAACCGGGTACTTTACTTCCCGGTGTCCGATTGAGCTGAAATTGTACATATTGCTTCAGCCACGATGACAATGCAAGTATGTATATGATAAGCGTGACATAATCCTGCCAGGATTGGCTTCAGACGAAGGAACTCCTCAGCGCTAACAGTAGGGACATGAGATTTCGGTAAAAGCTTTAGTTGTAAGATTCTTTTTCAATTAACTTGTTATTATTGTATTGTAATTTCTAATCTCTTATGTAGTTTTATGTTTACTATACTACAGTAAAACTATTTTACCGGCCTTTGTAACATTTAAGTAGGTTTTGTAAAATGTATTTCATACAATATTAAATCTGATATATAAAACTCTCGTTTCACAAAGATAGTTACCGTACTCCTTCGTAACGGCTTGACCATTTAAATACGCAGTCTCGAAGAACTAACATTGTTTTTTGAAAATGCTGACCCTCGCTGAGAATCGAACCCGCGAACCGCGGCGCTGAAGGCAGGGCTACTGCCATCTGCGCCAACCGACCAATTCTATATTCAAAGCCGTTATCAAATCAAATCAAATCAAAATAATCCAAATAAGCTCTTTTCAAGCACTTTTGGATCATCAAGGTCAATATGATTAATGAAGCTACAACTGATTCGGAACGTTGTTCTTACCGAGAAGAACCAGCAAGAAACTCGACGGTCAATCATTAAAACATTTTAAATTATACATTATTAAACCGCAGTCTTGTATGAAGCTGAAAGGATTTTCAAATCCAGGCATTTTTATCATCCAAATAGTCTTCAATTTTGTAATATGGTTTACGTATAAGTTTATCTTATATAAGTTAATCTGAATAATGAAAATATACGCATAAACAAGGTTCTAAGAACCCGATTTAATTTAATTCATCAAGCAACAGCTAAAATATCAAATTTAGCATCGTAAAAACAATTAACAAAGTCGGGTGAAGTTAATTGCTTTACCTAAAACCATGGTAATTTTACCCTTGGCTACCATACGGAACGGATCGGTCAATAAAACAATGAAATGAAAGTGTTGTTTTCACTTTATTACACGGTCCTTGGTTGAATTAAATTATTTACGAATATTAAATGTAACGCGCCGTTTAGCCTTTATTTTTATGAACTTCGGTTTGCAATAGTTATTGTGCAAACTGATATATACTTCATTTATCGCTGGCACTTGAGTATGTAATCTAAAAGTAGCGGCTTGTAACAATCCCACTGCTGGGAATAGGCCTCCTCCTCCGTTTCTGGATAGAAGGGTTGGAGCTAAGACCTACCATGCTGCTCCAATGCGGATTGGTAGGTTACACATATCCCTAGAATTCTCTAAAGATATGCACGTTTCCTCACGGTGTTTTCCTTCACCGAAAAGTGTGTGAAGAATTGCAATTATCAATTAGACACATAAGTTTTTAATAGAAAAACTCATTGGTGCCTGCCCGGGGTTTAAACCTATGTCGTCTCTAGAGAGTCGCACGTTCTCACCGCTAGGCTATCACAACTTACTTAAAATATTATTTTGCTATAATCCGCGATAAAGTAGAAAATGTATATTATAACGCTAAATTTAGAGTGTACTTTTCTATATAAACGTAAGCTTTGCTTTGCGATTTTGTCGTAGAGTCTATCTCCTGGTTGTCTCGGTTGTGAGGTGAAACGGTAGTTGAGTTTGAGGTAGTGAAAGTGTGCAGTGCTTGTTTATTGTTGTGTTATTGGTGCACATTTACAAATCTTACAAGTATGAAAACTGATATTCCACTCTACATTTAGCATTACATATATTTTATTTTATCGCGTATTATAGCCCAATAAATTTATTTATTAGTTAATATATAGATACCGGCTATATTCACGTCAGTTCCCGCCGCAATAACTTCGTGTAAAGAGCTCATGAATAAGTGCCCCAGACGGGTTCGAAACTAATCGGGCTAATCCAATAAAATTAGACGTGAATATAGCCGGTACTATGAATACTTCTCACGATATGCCATGTGGTATCCGGCTGACTAGAATACACCCTCTTTTCTTACCGAGGTATCGTAAAAGGCGACTAAGGTGAGTTGACCCGCCGTGTGGTATCCGGTTGAGTAGAATAGACCACCCTCTTTCTTACCGAGGGGTCGTAAAATACGACTAAGCTAAGTTGACGTCGGGCAGGCGGCCGGTCGTAAAATACGCAGCCAAATCATGTGACAACATGTTTGTAGCATGTTGTGCCGACCCCACTTAGAGTAGGATAAGGGCAGGACGATGATGATGATGAATATAGTATATATACGATAGTTTTAATTTAAAAATTTATTATTATTTTTGTAACTCAGTCAATTTAAGCATTTCATGATTGATATTATGATCATTTACATCATATAATGTACATGAATGTATTATACATTGTAATAAAACTAAAGCGTGAGAAAATTTATTTAATCGCGAGTCTCAAGGCATAAAATGTCCCGTGCAAAACCGGGACGGATAGCTAAACGCATTATTCCTATCGGCGTTGGATAGCGTTTAAAATTACATAACATAGAATTAGTAGTAGGTCCTCGAAAGGGAAAGTTTATACATAGCGTTGTTTATCAAACGCACAATACAAAATTCGTTTAGTCACCTGTCTGATGCCAAAAAGAGAAATCTAAGTATTTAGTAACTTGATACAAACAAACGTGATACTATTGGACCTCTAATTGCACGGCGCAAGGCACAGGCGAACAGCGGGAGCGTTCACATAAGAGGAAGCGAGTTCTTTTTTCTTTTACGGGTTTGTGCTTGACCGTTATTTTATCTAATACAGTGAAGATAGAGAAGATGCTGTAAGAAAGTCTTTACAGCACGCAAACCTATAGAGAGTTTTTGAACTTTGATTTCATTGCTTTACTAGACTACTATATTATGTGATGGTAATTCCAAGTTTACAGTCCTCTTTTAACAGAGGGTAAAGATAACTAAACGAGGCCTGAACAGCTGTCCACTAGACCAGATAAAAACGGACTTTATAAATATTCAAAATTTCAAAATTCAAAATATTCTTTATTCAAGTTAACTTGTAAACAAGTGCTTTTGAATCGTCAACTTTACTGCTGGTTCGGAAAGCTGTTCCTACCGAGAAGAGCCAGCAAGAAACTCGGCGGTTGCTCTTTTTAAAATATAAATCTTAAAACTAGTTACATTAAGTTATTACTGTCTTGTACAGGGTAGAAGTGCACCTATCCACACATCCTTATCATCTAAGTAACTTAAGATATATGATTAGACATTCACAATTTTTCTTTTAAGATATGTTCATAATTAAATTAGAACCGGTTATGTACACCTCGAAAAATCGCACGAAACTCGGTTAATTATATCGTAAAAATATTTAAGCGATGTTAATATAACTATAATGACGTGCTTTCCGATTGGATTATATTGAATTTATAATTTCCGTAATGTGCAATTATTTTTAAATCAATTATTATTTATACATAACTAAAATGTATTTTCTATCTATGAAATGGACGTTTAGTAGCCGTATAGTACCCGGCATTAAATAATGCACATCGATGTTTACAACGATTCAGTCGGCCAGTTCTGTTTCGTATAGCGCCGTCACTGTCACACACGGGTTCGTCAGTCTGTGCGACAGAGACGATGCTCTATGAAGCAGAATCTAACCGATTTCTCTCTCTTAGCCTCGATGTGCATTATTTATTGCCGGGTACTATACTTCATTTTGTCTATATCTAACACTTTGAGTGGCGCAAAAGGATTTACAAATGTTTGTTTTAAGATAAATTATGATTAATAACGTTCTGCTTTTAATACATGTGCACAAAAAAACTAACATGGAGCGGCGCTTTCAGTCCAAAAAGCTTGAAGGATTTGGCACAATCTTCAGCCGTTTATGTACGTTGTTTAAAGAAAATTCATACAACGTTTATTAAATTTAACGTGTAATAACGTTGCTCTGCCCAAAGCGTTAACAATGCGAAACTAGTATGATTGTATGGTTAGTTTTTTTTCGAAATCCAACGAAGTAAGGAATCAATGATTTCATCGATTAACACGTTTAAGTTGATTAATATTTAAAAAAGACATATGGTTTACTTTCCTTTAGATATGTCTCACCTGAAATTTAACAAAATAACTGCTCGCGACCAAAAATCGCTTATCACTTGTCACCATTCTTTCATTACGTAATCCATCATCTTTCTCACAACCTTTCAACTTTAATCCAGAAAATAACAGGGCTTAACTGCATTAACATAAAGTTAAAATTCAGAGAGCAGAGTCTTAATAACTTATGTTATTAAAATGTCAACCGTGCGCCATTAAAGAAAATGACAAATCATATGTGTCTACAATAACAATTTATTACTACCTACGAATAAAGATTATCTATTTTCTTATATTTAACTTATCTTATAATAACTTTCAAGAGTAGAAATGTATTAGAGTTTGTAGTTAAGAGGCAAAGACCTCTTGAAATCATCCAAACATTAAATATATAAAACTAATTTTCGCTAAAGAAAATCATTACATAACCAGAAAATTACTTTCTCTCTATTTAATCATTAAAAATCCATGCACAAGGAGAAGACATCCCCTTTCTGACTTCAAGTCGATTCAAGTAATTTCCACGCCATACGATCTCGATGCTGATTGAATCCCCGCCATCATTAAGAGGTCGTCTTTTCACTAGATTATCTACTAACATTGCTGTTTTCGCTGTTACTTTATAAATTCGACTTCAGGCTCTATCGTCGCCTGGTTCTTTCGGTAGTGCTTTAGCTTTTATCGCATCATAAATCGCACCGTTCCATGCCGTGTGGTATCCGGCAGAAAAGAATAGACCACCCTCCGTTCTTACCGAAGTGTCGTAAGAGGCGACTAAGGTATGTGTCGTGTGGTATCCGGCTGCATAGAATAAACTAGCCTCATTTCTTACCGAGGCGTCGTAAAAGGCGACTAAGGTAATGACGTCACGCAGGCGGCCGGTCGTAAAAATACGTAGCCAAATCAATGACAACATGTTTGTAACTCGTTGTGCCGACCCCACTAAGAGTGGGATAAGGGCTGGAGAATGATGATGAAATCGCACCGTTCCGTTTAAAAAGAAGGCTAGAGAAACAAAGAAACGCACTGTATAGATTTATACTTGTATTCTTCTTAAACGAATGAATCCGAAGGTTAAACTATATTAATTTACAAGACAAAATGATTGTGGAACGGTTGTCATCGATCCGTTTGCGTGTCATTAAACGGTGATACAGACCGTGACGGTCCCGTTGCGTAACAGTGCACGCAACGTGCAGAACCGTAGCTGTGACAATTTGCTGTAAAAGGAGATGTGTTCGCGACCTCTCTGGCTCGCTCGGTGTTGCTATAAAAGCCCGTTAAGGCTTACAACATATAGGTCGATAAAAAGCTACAGCACGGTTGTTTGAGTAAATACCACTGGTTTTTTTACTGAATCGACAATATGCTATTTTCTCTAGTAGTCCAGCGAGTGAAGCACATTCGCAGAGGTGAGTCAGGATTTCTTCTTGCCTACCGTGGTTCGCGCCATTGTGGACAGGAAGAGATTGTGGGCAACGATGACCTCCTTTTGTTAAGACGTAATCTCCCGGAAGGAAGCGGTGGAGAGATCCAAGAATTCGAGCCCTAAAGAGACTCGCTAAAGTCTGTAATGGACTTTAGCGAGTCCATTGCAGAGCAGTCATAAGGGGGATCTCTGCGCGATCTGAACGGGATTTATCGGACGCCCACTGGAGTTAGGTCCCCGAGGGGCCCCTGTTTAGATAGGACTCGTCACCACTCAGACCCGGAGATGGCGCTACTGCTGAACGATGTTGGCAATGTTAAAACATTACCGTTTCCCCATTACCATTAGCGTAGTTGAGCACTCAGGTTGTATAGTCAGGCAAAGTGCGACATACCCGCCGCTCATTCCGGGTGGGCGGTGATAACTCAGAGGTTATTCCTGACAAACAAGGCTTACCTGTACCAAATTCACTTTATATACTTTCGTGTGTTTTGTATATAAAAGTAAATATGCCTCCTCTGTATTTTGTGGTGGGAAGGGTAGGACCATCAAGCTACTCCAACGGTAATTAGCAGATTATACATATCGCCAAAATTCTCTAGAGATATACAGAGTTCCTTACGATGTTTTCCATCTGCGAAAAGCGTGTCATAAATTGCATGTGTGGCGTCTTAACTATTTAGTTTTATGTTTAAATGGTTTTTAGTCTGTGTTGATTGGCAATGTATTTTAGTGAGTAGTCTATGATATATAGTTTTAACTCTTAAGACAATAATTGTTGTTGCACTTTTGCGTGGTAAATTGTAAGCTTGGAAATATATACATGAGGAAGACAAAAACGAAGTTTCTCTTCATATGGTGACCCCTTCTAAGTCGCTCCAAGTGGCGATTCAACGAGCACCTTAAAGTACTGCAATCATTGTATGTATATAATACGAGACTTCTTCGTGTACATCCGTAGTATGAAGCATTGTTGATTATAAGACATCTACGGCGTCCTGCAACGTATCCAGCATTGTTGGTTTTGTCTACACGTCGCATTAAGTAGCAGACAGCGTGACATCTACAGAATCCTGTGAACTTCTATGCTCATTTGAACTTCGGCGAACTTCTCTCGCCTGCCACAGCATCCTGTGCCTCTCTGGACTGGTACACGCACGTATAAACTTTCATATTCCAAGACTCGTTTCATATTTCAAGTTATTACCATACCATACATGTGTTAATTTAATGTTACATATTTACCTTTAAATCTGTATTTTATAACTATATACAGTTCTATTTAATTATTAAATATCTAGCAGCAACGTTATTTTTTGTTGGAATAATATAATTTCATACATACTACAATAATAACAACCTTACAAAGAGCCTTCATCGCTCACCACTGTTAATTTAGTACTTTTAATGATAATAATATTAGTAATATTCTTTAAGGACTTTAACTATTATTACTATTGTATTAAATTACCTTAAAGTTGTTATGTAACATTGTTGTAGTTTAATTTATAATAATATTTAATGGTAAATTTCAACAATTTTGTATATTGTCGGATTTTATATTCATTAGAGCACTAATTCTACTTTATGCCATTTACTTATTTCATATTGTTTGTCTTTTAATTCTTGAGTTTTAATTTTTGTGTTTTTCTTTGTATTTGTGTGTGTTTACCATAGTTATAGTGATATAGCATTAAGCAATATTGTATATTAACGGTGAACAGTTTTAGTCAAATCTAAATTAAAAATGGAACCCAATATGCAGGCATTGCACGATGAAAATACCTTACTGCAGCAGCAAAATGCTCTATTGCTTGCAGAATTACAAAAATTAAAACCATCCACTTCTACAGATAGTAATAAGACAGACATAGTACCTACTGATCCTGTCCCTTTTACTGAATCTCCTTCAGTCTACAGGGTAGCTGTTAAACTTCCTCCTTTTTGGCCTGACCGGCCTGCTATTTGGTTTGCACAGGTTGAGGCCCAGTTCAGCATTTCTGGAATTACAGCTGATCTAACAAAATTTAATTATGTCATTGCTCAATTAGATACTAGAGTTATTGGTGAGGTAGAAGATATAATTCTCCAACCTCCCCATAATGACAAATATAATAAATTAAAGTCTGAACTTATTCGTAGACTTTCTACATCTGAGGAACAAAGAGTCAGACAGCTTGTTAGCGATGAGGAGTTGGGGGACCGCCGTCCCTCCCAGTTTCTAAGACATCTTAGATCTTTAGCTGGGAACGCCTTAACGGACGAAAATCTGCTTCGCCAGCTTTGGATGCGCCGTCTTCCACAACACCTTCAGGCGATTTTGGCTGCTCAATCTGAGCTTGCGCTCAGTAAAATTGCTGACCTGGCAGACAAAATTTTGGAAGTATCGCCAGGTATTGCCACTCCTCGGTCTCCAGCAGTTTTCTCAGCTAGCACTTCGACTACCTCACCACCCATTTTCAATGAAATTATGCGACGCCTTGACGAGCATTCAAAGCAAATTGCTGCTCTATCAACCCAACGAGGCAGACATAGATCACGGGCTCGCTCAAACCATCAAGAACGCTCACAAACTCCCGATAAACCAAAAATGTGTTTTTACCATAAGAAGTATGGAATTAAGGCACTTAAATGTGTAAAGCCTTGCACGTGGACGACGCCTCCGTCATCGGGAAACGACAACAGCGGTCTCTAATGGCGATGACAGACTGCTTACCGGAGAGTCGCCGCCTTTTTGTAACCGAACGTGTTTCAAAACGTCCTTTCTTAATTGACACTGGCTCTGACCTCTCTTGCTATCCATACAAATGGTTAGCTAATAAACCTACGTTGTCTAATTATACGTTGGCTGCTGCCAATGGTAGTGACATCCGCACTTATGGCCATTTACAAATGACTTTAAATTTAGGTTTGCGACGCGCTTTTCAGTGGAATTTCATAATTGCTGAAGTCAATACTGCAATTATTGGCTCCGACTTTCTAGCTCATTATAGTCTTTTGCCAGACTGTGCTAATAAAAAGCTCGTTGATAACAGTACCGGCTTATCATGCATTGCTGCAGTAGCAGGTTCATTTCATGTCAGTGTTAAAGTTGTTTCTGCTCCGTCGTCCAAATATGATGCGCTACTTACGGAATTTCCGTCAATATCCAGACCATGCGGACCTATACGAGAGCCAAAGCACAATACAGTCCATCACATCGTAACTACCGAGGGTGCCCCTGTGTCTTGTCGTCCTCGGCGATTAGCTCCTCAGAAGCTTCAAGAAGCTAAAAAGGTTTTCGACGACTTGGTACAGTGCGGGACAGCTAGACCTTCTAACAGTGCCTGGAGTTCGCCTCTTCATATGGTACCTAAACGAGATGGAACTTGGCGGCCTTGTGGAGACTACCGCGCATTGAACGCGCGCACTATACCGGATAGATATCCGGTTCGTCACATCGGTGACGTTAGTAATAGTATATCAGGGTGTACTATATTTAGCACAGTTGACTTAGTAAAAGCTTATCAGCAAATACCTGTTGCGCCACAAGATATTTCGAAAACTGCGATTATCACACCATTCGGACTCTTCGAGTTTAACTATATGACCTTTGGTCTGCGAAACGCGGGCCAAACGTTCCAAAGATTTATCGACGAAGTTGTCCAGGGGTTAGACTTTTGCTTCGCATATATTGACGATATCCTGATATTTTCTCGCGACACCAATGAGCACGCAGATCATCTCCGTATCCTCTTCAAAAGGTTTGAAGAATACGGAATAGTAATTAATCCAGCAAAGTGCGTATTTGGTATGTCCGAAGTTACCTTTCTGGGTAATCGCATCTCCGCTAATGGAATGCGTCCACCAACAGAGCGCATTCAGGCCCTTAAAGATTTTCCCCTACCCAAGACCGTACAAGGACTCCGCCGGTTTCTTGGGATGGTTAACTATTATCGGCGCTTTCTACGCCATGCTGCAGAAATGCAGGCACCGCTGATTAATGCAATAGTAGCCGCTCAAGGAAAGGGTACTACACCCATTTCATGGACGCCTGAACTCGAAGCAAGTTTCGAAGCGTGCAAAGAGAATTTGTCATCAGCTGCCCTTCTGGCTCACCCTCGTCCGAATGCCAAGCTAGGACTGTTCACGGACGCCTCGAATTCCCATATAGGTGCCTGTCTGCAACAGAATGTTGGCGGAGTTTGGGAACCCTTAGCTTTTTTTAGCAAGAAGCTAAACTCAAGGCAAACACAATGGCCGGCATACTATAGAGAGCTTCTCGCAGTATATGAGAGCGTGCAGCATTATCGCTATTTTCTGTGCGCTCAGCATGTCACCATTTATACTGACCATAAGCCATTAGTATTTGCGTTTTCGCAGCGTCGTGAGCGGCTACCACCAGTTCAGTTGAATCAACTTTCCTTCATATCGCAATTCACGACGGACATCGTTCACATTAAGGGAGTAGACAACACAGTTGCGGACACTATGTCACGCGTCGAAGCGATTAGTCTCGAAACGGACTACTCTGCACTCGCCGTTTGCCAAAATCAGGATGACATCTTGAAGAAGTATCAAAATGATGCAAATTCCTCCCTCAAACTGGAGATTGTCGCCGTTCCTGGTACTAAAACTACATTGGTTTGCGATACATCAACCGGACGCCCAAGACCGTTTGTCCCGGAACCATTACGAAAAAAAATATTTTCGCAGTTACATGATTTAAGCCATCCCGGCGCTAAAGCTACGATTCGGTTAGTCTCTGAGCGTTTTATATGGCCAGGCATAGCAAAGGATTGCCGCCATTGGTGCCAAAATTGCATAGCTTGCCAGCGTAGTAAGGTGACGCGACATACACATTCTCCGCGAGGACATATCTCCAGCCCAACAGCTCGGCTAAAACATATTCATATAGACATTATTGGTCCGTTACCTTTTTGTTCTGGCTATCAATATTGTCTTACAGCTGTTGACCGCTATACTCGGTGGCCTGAAGCTTGGCCTATGAGTGGGATAACCGCCGAAGAAGTAACGAGCACGTTTGTTGCTGGCTGGATTGCTCGATATGGCGTTCCTTCTGTTATCACGACAGACCAAGGACGTCAATTTGAGTCGGACTTATTCAAACGCTTTAATGACATGTGCGGCACAAAAAGAATTCGCACTACAAGCTACCATCCGTGCGCCAACGGGTTAGTGGAGCGTATGCATAGACAACTGAAGACGTCACTGATGTGTCACAACACCTCCTGGTTGACTGCTTTGCCTCTCGTTCTTCTAGGAATGCGTTCAGCATTTAAGGAAGATCTACAAACCACAGTGGCAGAATTATTGTATGGCGAAAAACTTACGCTGCCTGGAGAATTTTTAGTCCCATTAGAACTTACTCATTATGAGGAGCCAACTGATTTTGTTGTTAAATTAAGGGAACAGATTTCTAAGCTGCGGCCTACTCCGGCTTCCCAGCATAACCAAGAGAGGATTTTTATTTTTAAAGATCTTGCAACTACATGTCACGTTTTTCTACGAGACGATGCTATTCGTCGTTCCCAACAACAGCCCTATACCGGTCCTTATAAAGTGATTTCTAGAGCAGGTGATGGGAAGACTTTTCTAATAGACTTTAATGGCAAGAAAATGAATGTAAGTGTCGACAGACTTAAGCCAGCCTTCATAGATTGTCAGACACATCCCATTAGACCTAATGAAATTGAAAAATTAGGCGTTTCTCCACCAGTGCAACCTGAATCTAGCAGTGCCTCTCCTCCCAAACCCATGTCATCTACACCTCCTATCGCTGCACCTTCCACATCTAATCCTCGATATGTCACCCGGTGCGGACGTAGAGTTCATGTCCCCAAACCTTTTGACCTATAATTTTTTCTCTTTTTCTACGGATTCTCTTTCTCCGTAGGGGGGTGGTGTGGCGTCTTAACTATTTAGTTTTATGTTTAAATGGTTTTTAGTCTGTGTTGATTGGCAATGTATTTTAGTGAGTAGTCTATGATATATAGTTTTAACTCTTAAGACAATAATTGTTGTTGCACTTTTGCGTGGTAAATTGTAAGCTTGGAAATATATACATGAGGAAGACAAAAACGAAGTTTCTCTTCACATGTATCGTAAATTTACATATACCAATTATTTATATGTGTGTATGTTTAATAGTAGGTTAGCAAGGTTAGTAGGTTTGCAATAATCGCAATGGAATACGAGTAGAGACTCGTATTCCATTGCGATTATTGTTTGATAAATCGTATAGGTAGAATAATACGGTATCGGGGGCAAGGTTTCGCAACTCTCTTCTCACGCATTGCCGAACCGCACTTATATTGTCATATGTTTGCATTAGTCAATGCGCTTTTATTTTATTAGTATTGTTATCTATATTTATCATAATTCATTATTCCCAAAAGCTATGTTTGTACGTGGTAGATTTTCTTTAAGGTTTTTTCTTAAAGATAGTGCAATTCTTCCGAAAGATTTTGATTGATTGATATTGATTAATAATATGCTATTTTTTGCTGTAAAGTTTTTGATTCATTGTGGACTTCGTATATTTGTATGTTGTATTTTGTAACGCCCTGTTACTATCCAACTAGGGCATAGGCCTCCTTTCTCTGTTTTTGAAGAGAGGGGTTGAGGCTAAAATCCACCACGTTGCTCCAATACGGATTGGTAGATAAAATATCCCCATAATTCTCTGGAGATATTCGGGTTACTTCACGATGTTTTCCTTCACCGAAAAACGTGTGAGAAATTGCAATTATCAATTAGATACATAAGTTTAACAGAAAAACACATTGACGCCTGCCTGGGGTTTGAATTCGTGACTCCCCCGAAGGAGTCGCACGGTCTCACAGCTGGGCTATCACAGGTTATTTCATATCACTGCTTATCATAGTTATATTTTGTATTATCTTCAATTTTTTGTGTACAATAAAGAGATTACTACTACTCTCCAAGCAAAGCCCTCTTCATCGCTAGCTAAGATAAATTATGACTGACCCGTTGGTGCAGTGGTAGTGACCCTTCAGCTCCGCGGGTCGCGGATTCGATTCCCCCCCGAGGGCCAACATTTTCTATAAACTTGGTTCTTCTTGGGTGTATATTTTTTTATTTATTTTTCAAAAAAGAGCAACAAAGACTCGGTGTTTATTGTTAATAACATAAGTAGGTTAAGTACTAACTCTTAAGTACTCTTAAACTATTTTAAACACTTGTTAATTTAATCATTGCTGCGTTATTCCACTCTAAATAGCGCAGCAATGTCTCACGTAAATGCAGTCCAGTCTGCTAGCAATTAGCTTCAGGATGCTGTTGGAGCTGCTCCATAATATATTTATATTTAAGTGTGTATTTAAAATTATATATGTAGTATATTTACCAGTTGTCGGTCACCCATAACACAAGTATTAAGTCACTTACTTTGGGGACGGACGACCGTGTGTGTAATGCCCGATTTCACCGACATCCCCTACAATTTAAGAGACCCCTATGTATATTTAGGGGACGTTTAGGAGACTGTTTTCGTTTCACCAACATTTAGGGGTCACTTAACCGCTTAGGGGACTCTTAAATTTGAGGAGTGGATTGTCGACCCCCCAAACCGACACACAACTATAAAAGAAACTACAAGACGAAAATGGACAGTGATTTATTTGATTTATTCGATAATTTAGAAACTATTGATACTATTTTTGACGTGAATAGAAGTCGAAGACCAAAATTTTATCGAAAACGGCCAAATTATTTTATAAATTTTGATGAAGTAGACTTTTTTAAGAGATATAGGTTATATAAATCGACAGTGTTGTATTTACTAGAAATTATTGAGCCTTATTTGGAATACCCAGATAATAGGTGTGTAAGGACTATTTATTTTATTAGATCTTAGTTTCTTCTCATCTAACTATACTTAATAAGTTGAAAAAATGTGTGTAGTTATGTTTAGCATATTACTGGTATAATTTGCTAAACATAACTAAAATACACAGTTCCATTCGCAAGATGTACAGACAACAATTGTAAGCTTTGGAAGATATCAATAATTATGGCGTAGGTAACAACTTGACAGCATTACTTTTAAAATACAGAGTAAAAATCAATGTACAATACCATTATACATAAAATTTTGATCAAAAATATTTAATATTGCATAAAAGAAATAACATAGAAGATATATTGCTTTCCCTTATTTTTATTCAATAGTATAAATTAAAATTTTGCACAAAACCTTTTTATTTCTTATCAATCGTAAATACCGATAGCAAGTCACGCACTATTATGGTAAAAAAAAGTCACATAGTTAGGAGTCCCATCGTTAGGGGTAACATTCATTGGTGAAATCAAATTTAAGTAAGGGGTCTGTTTAGGAGTCCCATTTAGTTAGGTGTCCCTTAGCAAAGTGATAGTTTAGGGGTTGTTGGTGAAACCGGGCATAAGTGTCCCATATGTATTAATTTATTTATTAATTATGGACTGCGTGAGCCATCCTTTAATCCATAAAAATTATGAATGTAAGA
Source organism: Morpho deidamia (assembly GCA_947086505.1). Taxonomy (NCBI): domain Eukaryota; kingdom Metazoa; phylum Arthropoda; class Insecta; order Lepidoptera; family Nymphalidae; genus Morpho; species Morpho deidamia. Next base: position 2,627,711 of record CAMTZC010000017.1, read on the forward strand.
AACCTTATTACGTAAACTAAATTGATTGCATTTGAAGTGACATTATGGAATGCAATGTGATTTCAAAATACAGGATGTTACAAATCGAAATAGCAAAGAAAATGCACCTAACAGAAAATTTTATGTTTTGCGCAATTAATACGTTCAATGAATGAATTTCCGTTTGCCTCAGATGTATTTATCTATACCAATTTGATTATTGCAAAAATCTGTCTAACCGTAACACTCAATCCGCTGGATCAATAGAGATGAAATTGTATATTTGGAATTGTATTTTTATACACGGGCTGATAATCCGTATGTCCCTAAAAAATCCCGTATGTCCGCCGGGAATATAAAATAAATAATATAGTGCATTGAGGGTATTCTAACATGAAAGTCAACTCGAATCAAATCGGGGAAATGGGATTCGTTATATTCTATATTTATGTTATGTGATATGTTATATTTAAACGATTTAATTATACGTATATAAAAATAAAAATACAAAAATATTTATTTCATTTCAATAAATCGTTTCAAAAAATACAGATCGAGACCTTCTAGTAAGCATAAAAAATACTTGTGTCAGAAGGTCGCTCTTCCATAACAGAGGTAAGTATATAATAATTATGAAAAAGTAACTAAATTTATAGCGAAAAGTAAAATATGTAAATATGTAATATGTAAAAAAAATGTAACAGGGTTTACATATTTCATTTATTAAGCTTCGATTGAGCAAAATTTCATCAATATTGGTCCACCGCATTTGCCGTGGAAGCATGACAGAAATACAGACATACTTTCTCACAAACTATTAGTATAGATTTCTGTGATAAAAAGTAATGTTGAAGTGAAGCCAGGCTTTTGACCAGTATAAAGTCAGAACATGATGATATGACGATTAGTCGATCAGATTTTTTTTCTCTCACTTGGAAGACGAGTATATAGCTGGTATAAGGTTATTTTAGCATTGAAGTGCCTTACAGGTTCTCAGAATTTTTTAAACTGTGAACTCTTTATCAAATCGATCCCTCGCTTGGTTTGGACGTGAAATACGGACAAACATACTTTCGCATTTGTAATATCAGTGAGGATACTAATATTTACCGTAGCCCTGGGGAAGCCAATTAAAATCAGCACAGGGCTGGTTCACTGTCCTTTTTAGTCTGAGTGGTTATCCCATCTCTTCTTGTTTACACAACGTAAAATAAAAGACTTGATAAAAGTTAGCATAATAAAAAAATATTATAAAAAAGGCTAACTCCTGATAATGTCCTGATGACGTCTATCTCTTGATGATGCTTCGGTTGCGGGGCGAAACTATTGCTGAGCTTGTGATAGTGAACGTGTGTAGTGCTTGTGTATTGTAGTGACGGTGGTGGAGTTTTGTGCATGTGTTTTTACGAATCCTGTATGTATCGGGTATGGAAAATACGGATAGTCCACTTTACATTTAACACTATATATATTTTCTATTTACTGTGTCGCGGATTATAGCAAAATAATTTTATTATTACTTTTGTATTATGGTTCTCTGCAAAGGAACGCCTAATTCTATTATATTTATTTTCTATTTACTTTATCGCGGATTATAGCAAAATAATTATCTTATTATTTTGGATCTCCGCAAAGTAACGCCTAATTCTATAAATTATTTATAAAACAGCCTAACTGTTATTGTAGTGTCGAAAAGAAATAAAGAAATTTTAGACTGTTCTAATTAATTACCTTTCTTTTATGTTTTGCTTATAGGAATTAACATTTAAATCCACCAATTCGTTCAGCATTACCTTTCTTTTATCTATTTCTGTCTTATTCACAGGCTTTAGCATTCAAATCATCTATTTAATTCAATTCATAATGATGTTATCATAAACAGTATACAAGGTTGTATGTAAGAAAACGTTTTATAAGACAAATGCTGCATTATTATTTAATATTTTTTATCTACCACTAATATAATCTTAACTGTTCTGTTGGCCTTTAAAAACAAAGACATTATGGAATTTTATTATCTGTGCATTGCAACTGAAAGTGAAAGTAGCTTACCTCGAAATCGCCACGGTCTCTCAGTACCATTACTTTTTTGAAGAAAATTTGCGGCATAATGTCACCTCTGACCTCACTCCTATTTAATATGATTCCAATTTTTTCGAACCGTTATAAACTTTTTGGTTAAAACTCACTTTTTTAGGCAGAACGTACACAGTGCCATGGTCACACGAATTAAAAAGTCATATTTGGCGCGAAGTTTTTGTTAAGTTGCACAGATAATTATTGATTTGTAGAAGATTTTACAGACTATATATAGAGGTGGGGTCTTCACTTAGTGTATACTAAAATAAAATAAATGTTTTATATACAGAACTTTGCCTTCTAACTCTGTGCAGTCAACTAAGCCACCAAACGAGTATAATGTTTATAAGTATGAAACATTGACTTGCACGAGAACTAGCCTGTCGCAATGGTTAAATTTAACCTTTTTTAGACACTATACCTTTGGAATAAAGTATAAAATCCTTTGGCTATTGCAAAATGTACATTGATTACCATTTGGACGCACAGTGCAATATAGCTACATAGTACAAGATCTAATCTTGATTAATTTACTTATATAGCGATTACCTTATTTGCCTATGTAATAACTTTTTTATATACTTTCCCTTATGTAACGCAGACCAGTAATTAGCTAACAAATATGTGCGATTTATTCTGGAAACTTCGCGCGAATTCAAGTCATCATCATCCTCCTGCCCTTATCGCACTCTAAGCAGTCTTATTATTTGAGTAAACCGTAGTACTTATATTACTTATAGTTAAAATGGGTCAACCTTAAAAGCCAGACATATGCTGTCGCGGACTTTTATTTAGAAATTTTAGACGGGAACAATTTTGTAGTACATGATTTTTGAATAACTTTTACCGTTTACTTATAGCATGCAAGGAAAGCTCTCTTGCCATTTTCGCAATATTTTCCTATTTATCTTAGCGTGATGTTATATATACTATAATAGCCTTCCTCGATAAATGGACTATCTTACACTCGGAGAATTTTTTAAATCGGTCCAGTAGTTTCTGAGATTAGCGCGTTCAAACAATCAAACAATGTTATAAACATCTTGTCACGTGACTTTGCGACGTATTTTACGATCGACCGCCTGCCTGACGTCAACTTACCTTAGTCGCCTTTTACGACACCTCGGTAAGAAATGAGGTTGGTCTATTCTACTCGGCCGGATACCACACGGCGGGTCTACTTATCTTAGTCGCCTCTTACGACACCTCGGTAGGAAATGAGGGTGGTCTATTCTACTCAGCTGGATCCCACATGGCGGGTCGACTTACCTTAGTCGCCATTTACGACACCTCGGTAAGAAAAGAGGTTGTTCTATTCTACTCAGCCGGATACCACACGGCTACTTTTTCACATTAACTATCAAATAAAATCAAATCAAAATCTTTATTAAAATAAGTTTTTTAAAGCCCTTCTGAATCGTCAAGGATCATTATGGTCAATGAAGCTACAACTGGTTGGAAATGTTGCTCTTACCAAGAAGAACCAGCAAGATCATCACCATCATTTTTGTATCTCAACAATAAACAAACATTCAATACCATCGATCCGTTGCTATGTCCAATCGTGTGATAAGGGCAAGCAAATAAACTATTATCACATTTATAATAGAATTTCTGTCACAAAGCTGCGCCTCGAAATTAATGTGTCGCGACGCATTAAATCAATAAAAGATAAATATAATTCCGTCGATATCAATTTGTCTATTATAAACTTGAAACGATGAGGTCAACGTAGATAACAAGTTCAATAAGGTGCACAGATTGCACCAATCGATATTCCAAGGTTAAAAAAGTTATTTACAGTGTTTAGTAATCAAATCAAATCAAAATAATCTTTATACAAGCACTCTTTCAAGCACTTTTGATTCGGCAAGGACCAATATGATTAATGTAGCTACTTCTGGTTCGGAATGTTATGCTCTTACCAAGAAGAACTAACAAGAAACTTGGCAGTCAAACTTTAACCATTTTCAATTTTACATTATTAAATAGCAGTCTTGTGTGATGCTGAAAGGATTATTAGTCTTTTTTAAATAGAACCTGGGAATAAGAAGATATAAAAATCGTGACCATGACAGATTTACTTATGTAAATTTATTGGAATTTGTTACCAGATATTTTTTTAAATAGAATGTATTTTCAGGGTGTAAAAGCTAACATATTTTAAGGAGACATGTCACATTCACCAAACATCTGTTTACACTAATCCCTAATTGATTTTGACGTTATTTAATACTTTATATTTTATTATCTACTTCATTATTTAGTCCGCACAGGCCAGATTTTGCCCATCTACTTTGTGTAATGACTCATAGAAAACCTGCAATAAAAATGTCAGCGACCCATTCAGGACATAACATCAAATATTAAGTGTAAAAATGTAAAATAGCATCTAAAGTTTCTGGTCATGTTAGAGGGAGTAGAATTATATAAAAAATGCAATTCTAGCTTTCTGGCCGTTGATTTAATTGTCAAAATAAACTTTTGTATTTAATTTTCACCGGCCAATCACTACATACGTGTTATCACCATCATACGTGACACCGGCGAAATTATTTGTGCCATGTTGACATAGCTGCAAAGCAATATCCAAGAATTCAATTGAACTATAAGGCCATGTAGATAATTAATTCAATAAGGCATTCCTGGATCAAAGTTAGAGACAATGTAGAATTTTATATAAAAAAAGTCGATCGTTCTGATGATTCTGATTTCCATTTAATGTAAAATATTATCGTCATTAAAATAACTTTATTATTAAGAATAATTAAATTTAAGGGGCAGATTTAATATATTCCTTAAATATGTTTTCACAACTGCCATGCCAAATATCTGGTTTCGACTTCCCTTCGAAATAACACTGTGGATAGTCAAAAAAATACTCCGATCGCCAACAAAGTTTACATCATCCTCCTTTATATCATCATGAGTGATGAGATCATCAGCTTGGTCATTATAAAGATTGTCTGATATTTCATTAAAATCGGTCCAGCCGTTTCGGAGTCTATAAAGAACATTTATTTTTATATTTAACATACTGTCTATCTTTGAATACTTATAACGATTCTGGAGTTATAAAATACAAAATTTAAATGTTTTACTTAATTACGCAGAGAACTGACCGTTACATATTCAGTATCTTAAGGATTATAATTTTAAAATGAAACTTTATTATTATTTTTGAAGAGTTTTAACACTTCGAGCAACGCAAATAGATTTTCATATGTTTGTGATACGGCGCTAGATTACGACGTTCTGCGTTTGATACACGTGTACAAAAAAAACCTAACGTAGAGATGCGCTATGAGTCCAAAAAGCTTGAAGGAATTGATACACGTTTCAGCCGTTAATGCACTTCTTTAAAGAAATATATATTTGATGCCGACGTGTATAAACGTTGTGTCAATTAGTATTTATAGATTTTGACGTGTAATGACGTGTCTCCACCAAAAGTGTTTATATTGTTTTCGGAAAGTTACATTGAATTTTAATTAGTTAAGTTATAATCAAAAACAATAACTTGGATCTTTGAATTTATTACTTTTATCTACTCTGATACTATAATACAAAGATTATAAAACTGAAAACAAAATTCTTATGAGAAATATTACGTACAGAACAAAAATTAAAAATTAAAAAGTTTCATTACGATACAGGTCTTGTATGGACTCCTGTATCGTAATGTAACTTTTTAATCATAACGATACACCTATACAACTTCCAGCTGGACCAAGGAGGTTGAACCTCGTACCTTAAAAAAAAAGGTTTTAATGAATGGGTCGCGGCGACGCAACACGCATGCGCAATCGATGTTTGCGCCTTGGCGCCAATATATGACATTTAAAAAATCTCTTCAATATTTAAACGAAGTTTAGTTTTGTTTGTAAAAAATAAATGTTTTGGTGTAAAAACATGTCTGAGAGCGGGGATAGTGGTGATTGTACACCACCAGATATTCTGAAAGCTGCGTCAAACATGACCGTGAACCTGTTGCCGACGAAATCTAGGAGCAACTATATTAAATGTTACCACGAGTTCATGGAAAAAAAAAGAATATTCAGAACATCAATAATTATTACAAATAAAAATAAATTTGTTGTTGTATTCAGCGTTTTATTTGCAATATTGTTTTACGTATTATAGTATGAGAGTAGATAAAGTAGTGTATGATACTGTACATAACTTGGTCTTATAACACTCATGTGACACTATAAAAAAACTCGCCTGCGGCTCGTTTTTTTAAACCACACTCGTGTTATAAGAACCCTTATTATGCAACAGTATCATAAACTACTATTATTTTTGTGAGTTATTCTAAAAATTTATTTCATTGCTTCGATGCTTTTGAAAATAAATATCTTTTTTTAATATATGGGACACTTACACACTCGGTCGTCCATCCCCCAAGTAAGTAACTTAGTACTTGTGTTATGGATGACGGAGAACTGGTAAATATACTACATATATAATTTTAAATACATACTTAAATACAAATACACACCCAGGCTCGAAGAACCAACAAATTGTTTATAGAAAATGTTGGCCCTCGGCGGGAATCGAACCCGCGATTCACGGGGCTGAAGGCAGGGTCACTACCCACTGCGCCAACGGGCCAGTCAAATATTATACAAATAAAGATATATTTTATATTTTACATTAAAATATTCGTTTTTAAATTTTAGTTTTTAAGTTAATAAAAATAACTGTTAGTTGTATGTAAATGTTCAATAATAACGAACAACTTGTATGCAATTGTTTCGTGAAAAAATGGTATACAAAATTTATAGCGTGTAGATAAACAAGTTTATCTTTAGTTATATAACATTATTATGTGATAGAATAATTATATGATGATACACGAATAGATAACGCGAAAGTTACAGATTGGAAAGTAATCCGTATATACCTCACTTAAGTATGTGATGAAGATTTATACTGCTTATAGTCATAGTCATTTGTCAAGGTTGATATATGCCAGAGTTCCCCAAACTTCTTTGTGTCATAGACCCCTTGCCATGTTCTTCCGTGTTGGCTAGACCCCCTCCTTACCTGATATTGATTTCCTGTAAATTTCTAACTGCAGTGAAGTTTAGTGTTAAAAACTTAAAGTAAAAACACGTGTTAATTTATACATTTATTAATTGAATTTAAATTAAAACTACTCAAAATAAAATTTTGTATCTATTATGTAAAATATACGTAACATTAAATAAACCCCACATTCGTATTTATAGAGTGACGAATTGAACAAGTTAGTGCAAGGTAGTGAAGCTCTGAGACTGCGACTACGACTGCTACTCTCAGGTTTTTACAAGTTCAAAATGTATTGCGACCACAAAGCGAATCCTACAAGTTACACAATTTTATAAACATATATAATATTTTTTTTACTTCATAGGTAATTTTTTAAATAATGTACATATTTTGATATTATAGGATACTATTATGTAAGTAAATAGGTACAATCAGTGTATGTGTTGAGATCTACTACCGTGGACACCCATTTTCATTTTATGGAACCCCAAATTTTTTTTCGCTGACGTAGACCCCTTGCAGGTTGTCATAGACCCCTAGGGGTCGATATAGACCACTTTGGGAATCACTGATATATGCCAAATTGATGCAACGTTCACCAACGTGAATGTTATTTTCAAAACATAACACCTACTAACTACCGTTAAGTGAAGAATTTTTCTATTATTGTAGAAGTCGATCTATACGTGGAAATCAGTGTCACAAAATTGGTCCCGCATAAATCCCTTTATTTCATTCCGAGTTAAAAATATAAATTAAACCAAAATAGAATAAAAGAAAGAAAAATACCTACCTAAGAATGCCTAGACAAAAAATAATGCATTCATTGAAATTTTGAACATAAAACTAGTTACTGCACTATTTACGTAAATTTTCCGGAAGAATAGAGCACTACTTTTTTTTAAAAAAACTGTATAAAAATCCGTTCAGTAGATTTTGAAAAATCGATCATCATTTCATACAGACAGACAGCTTTTGGTGACTTTGTTTACAATAAGTATAGATCATCATTATCATTCTCCTACCCTTATCCCACTCTAAGTGGGGTCGGCACAACATGTTACAAACATGTTGTCACATGATTTGGCTAAGTATTTTACAACCGGCCGCCTGCCTGACGTCAACTTACCTTAGTCGCCTTTTACGACACCTCGGTAAGTACGGAGGGTGGTCTATTCTATACAATAAGTATAGATATAGTATCTTTTATGCAAGCTGTAATCTTTAAATAATGTGTTAGCATATATGCATGGTAAGCTGGCATTATTACTTTTTGGAGCATGTGTTTTTTAATGTTAAACCTTTTGAAGATCTTCTATACTAATATTATAAAGAGGAAATTAAATTTAAATACTTTTTAAATTAAAAAAAAAGTTAGTTACTTTTTAAATTAATAAAATCGGACATTCCTATCAGAAGATGTTACGAATTTAAAACCGCGGGCCTTTGCTAGTAATTGATAAAATTAAATTTTAAAAGATGAACATGATATGATTACAAAATAGGAGATTTCCTCGGGGACTATAAATATCCGGATCCGGGTCACAGCTCTAGAGACTAGCGTTTACGGACAATGAGAGTTGACCGACTTTGAAATAGTGTATTATTATTTATATTAAGAACTATTTAATCGTTATTACCAAAATGATCGGAACTATAAGATTCTATTCAAAGCCTTGATTCGCAAAAGTCGCTCACTATGGAGTATAGAACCTCGATAATGTCCAAATAAGGAAAACTAAGCTTACCACCTTTTGAAGTATCATTAAGTGAATGCAAAAGTAATAATAAAATTATTTTGCTATAATCCGCGATACAGTAAATAGAAAATATATATAGTGTTAAATGTATATTGGACTATCCGTATTTTCATACCCGATACGTGCAGGATTCGTAAAAACACATGCACAAACCTCCACCACTGCCACCACAATACACAAGCACTACACACGTTCACTATCACAACCTCAGGAGATATCTCCTGATGATGCTTCGGTTGCGGGGCGAAACGATTGTCGAGTTTGTGGCATTATAGCAAAATAATTTTATTATTACTTTTGTATTATGGATCTCCGCAAAATTAACTCTAATTCTTATAAATTATTAAGTGAATGTTTTGAATGGACACTACAAAAGTTAAGAATATAAATATCATGCTAGGCTTGAATTCAAAAACCGAAAAAAATCTGTATGATTACGGTATTTATGAGAAAATTCAGAATTACTCAGTCAAAATTAAACTATAAAATGCAAAATATTTCATATGTAAATAGAAAAAACATTTTTAAATTAATAATAGAAGAATAAGCAGTAGTTCTTTTGAATAGTTAAACATTCAAAATTTTCTCACAATAATATTTAGTCTAGTGCATAAACTGATTGGAATTCAAATAACACTTTCATATCATTTACATAATCTTAACTAGTATATAAGCTTTGTTAACAAGTGAGAACAAAACCAAGGTTTGGACACCTTAGAGTTTTTCTAAATAAAGTATAGATGCTATGTATAACTAGGTTAGGCTATGTATGGACAGGTTATAGATAAACACTATTTGGTTAAATAAATATAAGTATTATTTAAAAAACAATGCAATCGTTTTATGATTAGAAATGATTACTTCAAACTGTTTTGGACTGTGTCTTCCGACTTGAAATTTTGAACATATAAGTAGTTATTATGAGTTAACCATAAAAGATAGAGATATACTGCTGGCGATTATTTTGTAGTATTTTTGTAGATCTACAATTCTCTAGTACATAAAAACCAATAAATTTCTGTTATAAAATGTTGGCTGTTGGGAATCGAACTTGCGACCCGTAGACCTGGCAGAACCACCTTGCGCTAACGGGTCAAAAGTACCAAGGGAACTTTTAAGAGATGTTTTGAATGTGTGTAAAGGCATACCCAAAATTGATTGACGTATTGTTATATATCGAATTGATTTTTGGACTTTCTGAAGGCGTAGAATAGGTATCATTTGCTTATTTCATTTCCTGGTTTGCCTATTATGAATATTGTTTGTTTGATTATACAGATGTGTATTATACCAAACAGATGAAAGTAAAATGACTACCTAATACACGCTTGGGCATAGACCTTCTCTCTTCTTGAAACCCTCCACGCTGGTCCAATGGGGATTAGGTTGGATTAATAGGTTCCATACGTCTAAGTAATTCTCTAGAGAATTTATGGTGTCCACTTAGAAGCTACAGTCTACATTCCACTTGTTCTCTTCAAACAAAGGGAGGACGTCTATTTTCATTAGTGTGATAGCTATTTGCGAATATTAGCCAAATTCATTATTCTATGCCCATTGTGTTTCTTAATGAAGGTAAACTTTTTGTTCAAACTTACAACACAGTACAGTAACAGCCTGTTACTATCCCACTATTGGGTTTAGGCCTTCTCTCTCCGTTTTCGGAGGATTGGAGCTAAGACCTACCAAGCCTACTATCCTACCTACCTACCTAAATCACGTGGTGCTGTGGACCTCGAAGCAAACTGAGCCACAGCTCAGTCTGCTTTCGAAGTCCCCTCGAAACAGATCTCAACAGTTAAAAAAAAATGCTTCGATCGCCACCAAACTTTACACAATCATCCGCTGAATTGTTCTAATGATTGAAAATTTTCTTAAAATTTATCCAGCCGTTGGCGAGTATAAAGGACATACAGACATTTATTGATTTTTATATAAGGTTTTATTTACGCACGCAAGGAAAGCTTTAATTTTGCCGTTTTCGCAATATTTTTTATTCATCTTAGAGTGATGTTATATAGTCTATAGCCTTCCTAGATAAATGGACTATGTTACACTCAAAGAATCTTTCAGTTCGGTCCACTACTTCCTCAGATTAGCGCGCTCAAACAAACAAACACAATCTTCAGCGTTATATTAAAAGTATAGATTAAGATTATGGTGTACAGAACAGTGTATTTCTATGCCGTGTGGTATTCGGCTGAGTAGAATAGACCACCCTCATTTCTTACCGAGGTGTGGTAAAAGGCGACTAAGGTGAGTTGACACAACGTGTGGTATCCGGCTGAGTAGAATAGACCACCCTCATTTCTTACCGAGGTGTGGTAAAAGGCGACTAAGGTGAGTTGACACACCGTGTGGTATCCGGCTGAGTAGAATAGACCACCCTCATTTCTTACGGAGATGTGGTAAAAGGCGACTAAGGTGAGTTTACACACCGTGTGGTATCCGGCTGAGTAGAATAGACCACCCTCATTTCTTACCGAGGTGTGGTAAAAGGCGACTAAGATGAGTTGACACACCGTGTGGTATCCGGTTGAGTTTCTACTCAACCTAGACCACCCTCTTTATTACCGATGAATTGTAAAATACGACTAAGGTAAGTTGACGTCAGACAGGCGGCCTGTCGTAAAATACGTAGCCAAATCATGTGACAATATGTTTGGCACATGTTGTGCCCACTTAGAGTGGGATAAGGTCAGGAGGATGATGATGCATACAGTGTATTTTTATGCTATTTATTTGGTTTTACAATTATACAGTAAGATTACCATACAAGCAGATAGTCTTGAAATGCAAATTAGTTTAATAAGGAAGAGTTTGTCACGCACCGCTAACAGTGTGCTCGCTAACCCGAAATATGATGAGTTGTTTAACGACGGGTGAAAGTGAACACTCGATTTGAATATAGGTAAATTGGTACCCACAACTTTAGCGTTTAAGTATCTTTATTATTGCTATATTTGTTAAATTTCCCTGTGCCTGAAAGGATAACGGAAATCTTTTTAGCCTATATGTTACATGATGTGTCAGTTTTAATTGTGTCAAATTGCGTAAATATTAAGCTGTTGTCGCCGAACGGTTAACTCATATGCCACTCTTGAGGGGAGTCATATTTTTAAACCCCGGGTGTTTTCGGTGATCGAAAAAAAGGTGTGATAGCAGGCAAAAATGATTTTTTTAAAATTAAAACTTGTGTCTAATTGCTAAAACTTGTGTCTATTTGATATTTCTTATTTATTGCACGCTTTTCAGTGATAGAAAACATCGTGAGGAAGCCTGCATATCTCCAGAAAACACTGGCGATATGTGTAACCTACTAAACCGCATTGGAGCAGCGTGGTAGGTCTTAGCTAAAACCCTTCTCTCTTAAAATGGTGGGAGGAGAGCTATGCCCAGTAGTGGGATAGTAACAGACCGTTACTTTACTTTTTTATAATACTGGAGGAGCATCTGTCAAGTGTTATGCATAATTTATTATTTTCGCCGTAGTAGGGGCGTTTAAATTGATTCAGTTTCGTAATGCCTCTGACAGACTCTACATCACGCCCGATGCTTCCTTCGCATAATTTCCTCGGAGATCTCCTGCGGAGATCCATAATACAAAAGTAATAATAAAATCATTTTGCTACAATCCGCGATACAGTAAATAGAAAATGTAATATAGTGCTAAACGTATAGTGGACTGTCCGTTTTTTCATACCCGTTACATGCAGGATTCGTAAAAACACATGCACAAACCTCAATCGCAATCGCTTTGTGATTGTCTCGTGGAGTCTATCTTCTGATGATGCTTCGGTTGCGGGGCGAAACGATTGTTGAGTTTGTGATAGTGAAAGTGTGTGGTGCTTGTGTATTGTAGTGGCAGTGGTGCGTTTGAATCGTCAACATCTACTGCTGGTTCGGAAAGCTGTTCCTACCGAAAAGAACCAGCAAGAAACTCGGCGGTTGCTCTTTTCAAAGAATAATTACTATAATTAGTTACATACAGTTATTAATGTCTTACACAGAGACGAAGAGTAGCTCTGTCCACGTATTCTTATCGTCTAAAGTAATCTTCAATAATATAGTAGGCTTTCTGTATTAGCCTTTTTTATTTATAGTATCAAGTATCAACAGTTTTATTAGGTTACTAGCTGTGCCTGCGGCTTCATCCGCGTGGAATTTTAAATATAAAAATAGTTGTTGTAAATTAACCGTGAGAGATAGAGACATGCTGTCCTGGATTTTTTTGTAGTATTTTTATAGATCTACAATTCTCTAATACTTTATAGAATTAGGCGTTACTTTGCGGAGATCCATAATACAAAAGTAATAATATAATTATTTTGCTATAATCCGCGATACAGTAAATAGAAAATATGTATAGTGCTAAATGTATAATGGACTATCCGTTTTTTCATACCCGTTACATGCAGGATTCGTAAAAACACATGCACAAACCTCCACCACTGCCACCACAATACACAAGCACTACACACGTTCACTAACACAAACTCAACAATCGTTTCGCCCCACAACCGAAGCATCATCAGGAGATAGACTCCACGACAAAATCGCAAAGCTTTGCGCTTCGCGGATTAAAGCAATATAATTTATTATTACTTTTGAATTTTCTAGTACATTACTTTAGCGTACCTCTGCTGGTTTAGGCAGAGCACTCACCTAAAGCTCCCAGAAAGCTTTTTAACAACTGGGCGATCTCTTCAACACAATTTACATATTATCGATATGTACTATTTACCTAAACCATCCGGAAGTATTGCACTATCTTTTGGTGAAAACCGTATAAAATCCGTTCCGTAGATATTGAGAAAATCGATTACATACAGACAGACAGCTTTTTGAGACTATGTTTTATAATAAGTATAGATAGATAGATAGATATAACATCTTAACAGCGAAATATATTAGCAATATAATGATGTTTAAAGTATTATTTACATGCCATGGAGGTGATATTTAGTTTATAGATAACAGGTTTATTTGACCGCTGCCTGACCTGATTATATAACAAGCGATAGAGCGGTCTCACAAGGAAACACTATGAAATAGTATGTTTATGGCACAAATTAAAAAAGGGAGTGCTCTAAACCATAAATTATCTTAAAGCATTTATTTGGTTAAGCTGTGATAGCCCAGCGGTGAGACCGTGCGACTCTTACGAGGGGAACACGAGCTCAAACCCGGGCAGGAACCAAAGAGTTTTTCTATTAAAACTCATGTGTCTAATTGATAATTGCAATTTATCACACGCTTTTCGGTAAGGGAAAACATCGTGAAGAAACCTGCATATCTCTAGAGAATTCTGGAGATATGTGTAACCTACCAATCCGCATTGGAGCAGCGTGGTAGGTGTTAGCTCCAACCTGTTTTTGGATTCTCTCCTTCTGGAGAGAATCCAGAAACGGAGAGAGGAGGCCTATTCCCAGCAGTGGGATTGTAACAGGCCGCTACCTTACCTTACTATTTATTTGGTTTATTATTTCAAATTCAAATTTAAAATATTCTTTATTCAAGTAGACTGTTCCCAGCACTTTTGAATCGTCAAATGTTTTTATAGAAGCTACCACAGATTCGCACCAATTGTTTGTGTGTTTTATATGTTTTATGTGATATTTACAATTTATCACTCGGTTTTTGGTTAAAACATCTCGAGGGAACCAGAATATCTCCGTAGAATTCATGCGATATGTGTCCTACCAATCCGCATTGAAGAAATGTAGACTTAGACTCCAAAAGGAGGAAGGAAGCCTACGCCCACCAGTGGAATATAAACAGGCCAAAAATTTATGTTTGTTGTGTTTCAGAAGCTATAGCATAGTTTCAATCATTCAGATTTTTTTCCAGGTTCGTGAAAGCTATGACAGAGTACCTAAAGTAAAGATATAATCGACTCCAGATAATACAACAACATACCATTTTTAATCTTTAATATTACCTTTCAACGTAATCCTAAATTCTTACGTGTCCAAGGGCCCCGGCATGTCCAAATACAGCCCTTTTTATAGGTATAAAATATAGATAAAGTCATAACTCACATTCAAGTCGTAACCGGTGTTTAACCACAAACTTTTGGTCAGGATACTTCCCACGTACTTCCTCCTCCACCGCGCTAACATACCATCATTGCTCTTCCTCCGTTTAGAGTGCCGATTGACCACGTAACGATCCATAGTCCAAACACAACAAACCGGTAAACACTAAACAAATTGAAAGACGATAGGTGCGGCTCGCTGACGCGGTATAACTAAATGCATTTAGAAAAAACAAAACATGATCGCCGGTGGCAAATAACAAAATTATATAAATAAAAACGTTGCACGGTGAATTTATTTCTGCCTTTCTGAATAATTAAGTCGTTACGAGCTGAACGGTGTGTGCTTATGCCTGTTTCTTTAGAAAGTTAATCTAATCTCTATGGTATGGGAATGTTCTAAATTTGAAATGGAGACGAGCGAATATCCAGGAGCGTTCGGAATTCAGACGCGTCCTGTTACTAAACGTTCACGGACAATAATAACATCAAGTACACATTATTGTTGCCTTATTCGTGTTACGGTATGCTGGATCGAATACGGGCACGTGATACGAATGCTTTGGGCGTTAGTTTTTGATTGTCGCACCATATAAATCGGACAATGGGCGATCGATATGCGCCGCATCATATTGCCCTCCATGTTAGTAGGTAATTTTCCTAACCTAAATACCTAATCAAGGACGAATTTCGTGTGGGAATCGATCGATTGTATCAAAAAAAGGGCCACGTCTTTGTAGCTTGTTTAAATTTAGAACCGGTTCAACCAGTTAATAAACTGATGAGATTCTGACGATCAACTTAACGTCATATTAGTTAAGTTAAACATCGTGAAAATGTAATTCAGAGACAGAGGCTTTCGCTAAGTTTTGCACCCTTATAGCAGATAAAATAAAAAGAAACTTAGAAATCAGAGCGCTTATTATAATGTGCTTAGTAATAAATATAACACTCATGAGAAAGCAATGACGATATATGACTAATTATAAGATTTATATTTTAGAAAACCGTTTAGTTGCTTGTTAGGTTTTCTTGGTAGGCACTATTTTTCATAGCAGCAGTACAGTTGAAATTTCCAAAGCACTTTTTACAAAGCATTTTTTAGAATAGAAAAATATGATTTTTTTCTATCTATCTATTTTTTAAGTCTTGTGGTCTATAGCATGAAAAGTAATGATAGAAATCCTGCCATTACTTTTATACTATGGAATTCCACAAAGTACTATCTAACTCTGATATAATACATCTATTAATTGTCTATAGCATCGATTATATTACATGCATCGCACAAATGTATTAACATAACAATGTCTACATTTAATAGTCACTTGCATTCTCTCGAAAAAACTATATCTGCAGTGAAACTTGTTTATTCGTACTCATGTCTAATTAGCCTAAATAACCATTGTTGTGGAATTGTGCGTAAACATAAGATTTTTTTTGCAATGGTGACTTACCGCATATAATTTGCAAAGCAAACCCAATTTTAAGTTATTCTGAATTGCGCGGAAAACGAAATTGAAAGTGATATCAAAAGAAAGCAGATTATGATTTGCGTATAATCATAATTTGGTTTTCAAATTCTATTATTTCTTTATTCAAATTGGCTTAAATACTGTTAGAGAGACTGAAAAATACAGGAATGTTTGCATAATTTACAGAATTAGGCGTTACTTTGCGGAGATCGATAATACAAAAGTAATCATAAAATTATTTTGCTGTAATATAAAATGCTAAAAGTGGACTTTACTTTTTTTATTTCATACCCGACACACGAATCTACGAATTTTACATTTTACGAATCCTGCATGTACATTTAGCAATATATATATTTTCTATTTACTTTATAGCGGATTATAACAAAATAATTTTATTATTATTTTGTAGGAATGTTTGCTTTTGTCGGAATGTAAGTTATCGCCTATCGGCTAACCTTGTTATTATTTAATATAAGATTATAATATAACGAAGTACGTAGAACAGATAGATGTTGGGGTTCTAAAGTGCTGGAGAGGCAACCACCGGAATACGCAGCGTAGATTAGAGTGCAGTGGAAAAAAGGTCGCGAGTAACCTTGGGATACAAACTTTGAAACCTTTAAAACCTGTTGAGATCCTATGCCGAGCAATTGACGCCTATTAGTTGACTGAAGTTTAAAGAAGCAGAAACCTAGCCATTTTGAACGTCGCAACCCACCTACTTTGACAAATTCTGAGTCAAATTGCTGTTTACCATCGAGAAACCGAGTAAACAAAAGCCTCATTAAATTCATTATTGGCGTAATCTAAAAGAACATCTAAATAACTCGTAATATTTATATCTTTATATTTGACTGGCCCGTTGGCTCAGTGGGTAGTGACCCTGCCTTTTGCTCCGCGGATCGCGGGTTCGATTCCCGCTGATGGCCGTGTGTGAAAGTGTCCCATATATTTATTATCATATGAACAAAAGTAAGCAGCACTCCACAATTATTTACAAGGACGTATAGATAAAGTTATTGATCATACGGCATATGGATTTGAAATATGATCATATTAAATTAATAACAAATGAAATTAAGTGAATTATACGAAATTAATACATGACGGGTCCGTTGGCTGTGACTCTGGCTTCAGATCCGCGGGTCGCGGATTCGATTTCTATTCAAACATTTATTAAATACAATTTGTTGGTTCTTTGAGTCTTGGTCTATATACGTAAAAAAAAGTAAAGTAACGGCCTGTTACTATGCCCACAGTTGGGTTAAGGCCTCCTCTCTCCGTTTTTGGAGAGAAGGATTGGAGCTAAGACCTACCACGCTGCTCCAATGCGGATTGGTAGGTTACACATATCCCTAGATTCTCTAGAGATATGCAGGTTTCCTTACGATGTTTTCCTTCACCGAAAAGCGTGTGATAAATTGCAATTATCAATTATAAACATCAGTTTTAATTGAAAAACTCATTGGTGCCTGCCCGGGTTTGAACTCATGTTTCTCTCGAAAGAGTCGCACGGTCTCACCGCTGGGCTATCACAGCTCGTCCTATATATGTATTAAAGTATAACTGTAAAACTGTATATATATGTATTTACCATTTGTCTGTCGCCCATGTTTTCGTAATACAAGACCTATTAGCAGGTTCCATGTTAGATTACATCATCATGAGATCGAGCGTAAACATATTACAACAAAAATACATATAATGTCTATCTAGCAGACAAGTGTTACGTGATTGGAAGAATATTGTTCTCAAAACATCTGAGTATGGCGTACAGACGGGACAAAGTGTATTAACAATGGGTAACATAAAGTAAAGTAAGTAAAGTAACAGCCCGTTGTTATGCCCACTGCTGGGCTAAGGCCTCCTCTCTCCGTTTTTGGAGAGAAGGATTGGAGCTAAGACCTACCACGCTGCTCCAATGCGGATTGGTAGGTTACACATATCCCTAGAATTCTCTAGAGATATGCAGGTTTCCTCACGATGTTTTCCTTCACCGAAAAGCGTGTGATAAATTGCAATTATCAATTAGACACATAAGTTTTAATAGAAAAACTCATTGGTGCCTGCCCGGGTTTGAACTCGTGTTCCCCTCGAAAGAGTCGCACGGTCTCACCGCTGGGCTATCACAGCTCATAATAATAATGGGTAACATAATAATAACTAATTAAATTTATAGTTGTGTTATAATAGCAAAGTAACGGCATGTTACTATCCCACTGCTGGGCGTTGGCCTCCTCTCGCCGTGTGGTGAAGATAAGGATTGGAGCTAGACCATGATGCCCCAATGCGGATTGGTAGGTTACACATATCCTTAGAATTCTCTAGAGATATACAGGTTTTAATAGAAAAACTCATTGGTGCCTGCCCGGGGTTTGAACTCATGATCGTCTATAGAGAGTGACACGGTTTCACCTTTGGGCTATCGCAGCTGTTTTATAACAAAACAGCTGTGACAGCCCAAAAGTGAAACCTTGTATATACTTATAGTACTCAAAGTAAATTAAAAATAAAGTAATGGATAAAAGATAACGTAATGATGAATTATTTTACTATAATCAGTGTTTGTAAACGTATACACGGATAATAGCAAAACATTTTTCCATAACTGGATCAAGGTCCCTCTCTCTCCTCTTTAGAGATAATGATTAAAACTTACACCACGGTACTCCAATACGGATTGGCAGGTACACAACAATCACGTGATTAAATTAGAAATGAGAAGATCAGTGAGGAAATAAATCAGAATTTCAGTATAATATTATTTGTCGGCGCCGTTTTTGCTATTCCGCATTAAATGGCGCTGTACCATGTGCCGCGCTAAAGAAGTTCTTTAGCAGAACTATAAGTAGCCGGTATAAGTATTTTCACGTTGGTCGATCCAATTAATTCTTCTTTTTCCTACCCTTATCCCACTCTAAGTGGGGTCGGTACAACATGTTTTTCTCTTCCATTCTCTTCTATCATTCGTCAACTCTGGCGCTACTCCTTTTATATGCATGTCATACTTCACACAGTCCAACCATCTCTTTTTAGGCCTTCCTCTAGTCACATATCCATCCACATTCATACTCAACACTCGTTTGATCACATGATTTTCATCCCTCCTCATTACATGTCCATACCATCCCAATCTTGCACCTCTCATCTTTTCTATAATGGGCGCAACTTTCAGACTTCCCCTTATATACTCATTTCTTATTTTATCAAGTCTTGTCACACCACACATCCACCTTAACATCCTCATCTCATTTGCATGTACTCTTCTTTCATCCATCTTTTTCATTGCCCAACATTCTGATCCATACATTACGACAGGTCTTATGACCGATGTGTAAATTTTTCCCTTTAGTTAAGGGGGCATTCGGGGGTCACATATTGTGCCTGAGACCTGTCGCCACTTCATCCATCCTGCATTCATTCTACTCTGTCGATTCTGTAATTCTGGTCGATCCAATTAATATTATAAAATAATTATCCAAGACGTCATTCTTAAAATTTTACGCTTTATGTCACTTCCATAGATATTACACTTATATGGTCTCTTCTTTAGAATGTGTCACGTGCGTGATAGTTCTATCGCCTCTGGAATCTTCAGAAAAGTGAACTCCACTGCTGAAAACTACTGAAAAATTGTTTACAACGTGTTTTCAATACAACCTCCGTCATATAGCTGGTCAATAACAAAAAAAACATGGTCACCGTCAATGTTGCATTGAGTTCGTAAAAGAAATAAATGAGCTGACTTTTGAGAAAATTGTGTTATTTTTATTAAATAAGTATAAATGAAAAATATCGTCGTTATAATATAATTTATAAACTGTTTGTTTCTTTTATTGACACTGGCAATTTCGTTAGAAAATTGAAACTAAATATTGTCTTCAAATAGCAACATTGAAAATGTCAAAATCGTATATTGACAATGATGGTTTTCAAATTGTTTCATCGAAAAATTCCTCAAAAAAGAAAACAACAATAGTACCACGCAAAGATCAAAATTTTCAGAAACAACAAATTGAAATAGATATTGAAAAACTCTACAGGTAATGGCAGTGTGCAATTACTTCGAAATTTGTTACTATTTTAGGTTAAATGAAAAACAATTTATTACGTTTCAGGCTCATTACAACATCTCTGGAAAATTTAGAGGCATCAGAATATTCAAAACAGGTTATAAAAACTGTAAGTAATGTGCTGCAAAATAAAAATATTGTAGAAATAGTGTGTTTTGGCCTTGGACATATTGGAGAGTGCATTAATTCGCGTTTTCAGTTAGCGCTCTTATTATATTTAAAAAACTATTTTAACCCCAAGAAAGTCATAGTCCATGACCCTATATTTTATACCGATGAATGCAAGCTTCTAAAGAAATTAAACTTGATTATTTATGAACAAAATACTGAGGGAAGTTACATAATACCTAAAGAAAGTATAACTTTAGTATATTTACCTCACTGTCCAAAACAGCTTACTAATAATTTTCTTTGGAGTAACTGGGGATTGAGTTTGAAAAACTGCATTTTGCTCTGTAATAGTTTCACATCTTTAATACAGAGTCATCCTGATAGAATATTGAAGGACACAGTACCTTACATACAAAAAATATATCCATTAACAATTGAAATTAATTTGGAAAACAATTTTGTATACAAGGATATCTTTAACGATACTGCATTACATTACTTTCCTAAAGAGAAATTGGAATCTGTACCATTAGATATTTGGGATTTTAACGAAAAACCAGAATATAATGACACTGAAGAGTTCATAACATCATTAATGATAGAAAAACTTACAGTTTGAATTTGTTTAAAGGTCAGAAAATGGCATCTATAACAGGAAAGCCTGCTTTAATCACCTTAAGGCAATTGCTGTCTGAATTGAGAAAGCAGAGTTCCACTAAAAAAATCGCCGAGAACCAAATGGTTACATATATTTTGGCTCAGTATAGAAAATATCAGACTACAGACCAACAGTTGTGTAAAGCAGCAGATGAGATGCATTTCAAGGCGAAATCTTATTGTGATTATTTACATTATTCAAGGCGATACAAGGAAATCAATACTGAATTCAAAGGGAAAGGAGAAAGGAGTGTAGAAGAGACAGCCAGGATGGTCGGTTTCAAGTTACCACATGACCCCAAATAAAATCCTGTAGTATTTGTAAAGTTTATAATTTTAACAGATAAAAACTTTATTGCAGTTACACATTAAAACATTGAAAATACATGTGATGTTATTGATTTGCATATATATATCTTTCTCTTCTAAATTGAATTATACAGCAATGTAAAAGGCACACTAGCGACAATATATTTCAATGAAGTTAGCAGTTTTTATGAATGAATCTTCATTTAAATAAACAAATATTCATTATTTTTAACAAGAAAAGTTTTATGTATAAGTTTTATAGTTTATCCAACCAACCAATAAAAAGTTTCAATTTCAATATATAGATATCGAATTGTTGAAAAAAGTAGTTGTAGTGTAAAGTATGGTCAATGTAAATATACTTCGTGTTATGTGCTGAGCCTTAAACTTTCCTGTATCCTTCAACTCTATATATTTATGTAGTCAATGTTTACTGACTATATAAGATAATGATAATGATAATCTTTATTATCAATTTAACATAAATTTTACAAAAGATGTATTTTAAAGTTTCACTTGAAACATTGCATACATTATTAACATTCTCAATAGTAGTTTTAAAACATTAAAGTGAAATTCAAAGTGAATTTATATAACATGTGGTTGACAATTTATCATGAATAAGAAACTTATGAGGTCAACACTCAATATAAAATTCTACTATAGCCAAAAGTTTATTTTTATCGCTTACAATTACTATCAACCAGAAATTAATTGGGGAAATACATAGAGGATGTCTAAAATTCTTTAAAAAGGGTATGTATGGGGAAGCCCATATATATTTCTACTACTGTATCTGAGTATATTTCGCTAAAGATCAGTCTATAGTTGCCTATTCCAACTTAGGAACTCATGATAACTTGGGAATAACTCTATAAGAACATATGTAAGTATATCAAGTCAATCCATTGATTGCTTTTGAAGGTAGGCGAGTATTCTGAGTTTACTACAAATTAAGATGTCTATTGTACAAAAAAAAAATGTCTAATTAGAATTAGACCATAGTGATACAATTTTTTTAATTATTTTCTTGATCATAAATAAAATCTATGAGTATCAGAATTATAATATCAATCAATTATATTCGGTTTCATTGTTATATTAAAATTTTGAGTTGGTAATATTAAAAAATGTTTTATTAAATCAGAAAATGATTTATTTAATTATGTTTAATTTAATTTAAAAATATATCCCTCTAAGAACTGAATAGTGAAAAGAAAATCTTCATATAAATAACATGTGAAGTGATGTTTTATAGAAAAGCTGTATCTATTGCTCATTGGCTGCAATAGTGGCCGAAATTAAATACTTTGTTTTGAGATAAATAGATTTAAAGTTTTAATTGCCAAGGATGCATAAATAATATGTAAGATGTACCTATTATTAGTCCTAAACACGTGTTTTTTGTGTTTTTCCACTATTGCAGCCCATTAGCGATATATAAAGTATGTGCTGTAACTTCCGTCAATAGAGAAAGGGCTAGCATAAATTTATGTATATATGCATAATGTGGGGTTAAATTAATATCTTTTTTTAAATTAATATCAGTTATATTTTAAATTAATATCAGCTGAAGAGTTTTCTATCATTAAGATTATTCAAATCAAATCAAATCTTTATTTTGCATGAAACACGGTATTAAATAAGCTTATAAATAGCATGCAAAAGTTACAATTTAATTATTTATTACAGAAAATTAATTATAGAACATTATGTCAAATTATGTCAAATATATTGTCAATATACATTGTCAAATTATGTCAATATATATTAAATTAAGTCAATATATTGTCAAATTATGTCAAATATATAAATTTATTGAGATATATAATTAAAATATATATCAATAAATATTATTGAGTCAATCAGTTTATTTACAAATTTACATGTATATATTTTTTAATTATATTGCGATAAATGCTTGTAACCCTGAACGGTGTTGCCAGATTTCAACTATTGAGTGTACTCTTTCTCGATTAGCTTGGCTATGGTCTGCAGTTGCATGTTGCTCGTACCCTCGTAAATGGTACCGATTTTTGCGTCTCTGAAGAACTTCTCTTGGGGAAAGTCTCGGGTGAATCCAACGCCTCCCATAAAGTCGATGCACTTGGATGTTAGCGTTTGAGCGATTTCTAGAAAATTATTCGTATCATTTTACAAATATAGGTTTATCAGTAAGAGAGTAAATTTTTGAGTCTTCATTGTAATTGTAATTGGTTACAATAACCCTGTTATTTATAAATATAAAGAATATTTTCAAAATTTAAAATAAAAAAATATTTTAATAGTTACTATAGTTATAGTTAATAATACCGTTAAGTCTTTAAGATCACATGTGTAATATTTTTCCCTGACATTATATTTACATTAATTTATATATGATCGTATAAGATCATAGAGAAATCAAATAAGTATATTAAAATTGCAATTTTTTGTTTATAAAGTATTTGTACTTGTTAATACTTTTCGCGCGGCAAGCTTATTTTTAGCGCCCTAAATTTAATAGTAATAAACATTAATAAAAATTTAAATTCATTAAATCAGTTGTAGCTGCAAAAATCCAAACCAATAAAGCAACAAACATTAGAGACAAGAAACATCGTCATCATCCTCCTGCCCTTATCCCACTCTAAGTGTGGTCGGCACAACATGTTTTAAACATGATTTTGCTAGTTATTTTACGCCCGGCCGCCTGACGTCAACTTACCTTAGTCGCCTTTTAAGACACCTCGGTAAGAAATGTGGGTGGTCTATTTTACTCAGTCGCATACCATACGACGGGTGAACTTACCTTAGTCGCCTTTTACGACACCTCGGTAAGAAATGAGGGTGGTCTATTCTACTCAGGCGGATACCACACGGCGGGTCAATGTGCCTTAGTCGCCTTTTACGACACCTCGGTAAGAAATGAGGGTGGTCCATTCTATGCAGCCGGATACCACACGGCATTAGAGACAAGAAACAACGATCCTAATTTTTTTGTCCGCACTTCTTGACACTATGTAAAATCACAGAGCTATTATATTTAGAGTAGGGATGCCAGCCTAAAAATGTGTTGCATTTAAATAAAGGGAAAGCAAATGAGGGTGATCTATCAAACTATTCATACGGAAAAATATCCATATGTATAGAACGAAATTTGATGAATATCATAAACATTAAGGAGGTCACAATAAGCTTTTGTTTCCTATGTCGCGACTCAGCAGAGTTAGCTACTCATTCGTTGGTCTCGGTATTCGCTTCTACAATCAAATTCCGCAATCCATACTAGACCAGTCTACAGGTTTAAATTAAATGTAAGAGATATTATGCTTATACGTAAAGCATATTACAAAATTGAAAATTATTTGGATGATAAAAATGCCTGGATTTGAAAATCCTTTAAGCTTCATACAAGAATTCGACCGCCGAGTTTCTTGCTGGTTCTCGGTAAGAGCAACATTCCGAACCAGTTGGAGCTTCATTAATCATATTCATCCTTGACGATTCAAAAGTGCTCTTTCGAGAATAAAGATTATTATGCTTTGATTTGATTTGAATCTCTCTTTTTTAAGTGTTATTGACAAAGATGAAGTATACGAGTTTCATCTTGCCTTCCCTCATTATTAGTTCCATGGGGATGTAACTCACTAGGATTTTTTAAAATATAAACCAACTCCATCTATCAGGAAGGGGAGCCTAACAAGAGTATTATGGGTGTTTCAGTCTTGTACTAGGTGGCAGCTATGTGTCAATAAACTTTTTATTTTATGATAATAATTAAATGCGCATTATATATAATGTAAAAATATAGATACATATATTCAAATTCAAATTCAAATTCAAAATATTCTTTCAAATTCAAAATATTCTTTATTCAAGTAAACTTGTAAACAAGTGCTTTTGAATCGTCGACTCTATTGCTGGTTCGGAAAGCCGTCCTACCGAGAAGAGCCAGCAAGAAACTCGGAGCTCTTTTAAAAAAGAAGATTCTTAATACTAATTACATTTTGTAATAGTTATCCTGCACAAGGTCAAAGAGCAGCTATATCCACACATTCTTATCATCAATGTAAGCCTCCACGGTATAATAGGCTTTCTGTATCAGCCTCTTTTTAACAGTATTTTTAAATTGCTGTAATGGCAAAGTTAAAATTGATTGTGGAATTTTGTTATAGAATCTTATACCCAAACCCACAAACGACTTACGTACTCTTACAAGGCGCAAAGCAGGAGCCGCAAGCTTATGTCGGTTCCTACTTTTTCTATTATATACATCGCCAATCTTTTTATAATTATGTATATTTTTATGCACAAAAATCAAATTGCTAAAAATATACTGTGAAGCTAACGTAAGAATACCTGTTTCCTTAAACTTCTCTCGCAGGGACTCACGCGGACTCAAATTATAAATGCCACGTATGGCTCTTTTTTGCAATACAAAATTTTTCTCAATATCAGCGCATTTACCCGATAACATTATTCCATAAGACATAATGCTATGGAAGTAAGCATATAAATATATATATAGTATAGATACTATAGCATGCTACTATCTTCAGTGATTGCCAGTGGCGCCAACTGCTGGGAAGGGGACCCCCTAGTTTAAGTACGGAAATCTTCATGTGGCATATCTATCTCATATTATAGTGTATCATCTATGATTTATTCTGACACTCTCACCTACAAACTTGTCTATGACTAACTTACTTTGGGTATCGTTGTCTGAAATGCACCTACAATAATGGCAAATTGGATTTTTAAACTGTGCTCAATAATATCGGTTGATGCTTAAAGTTAAATTTTATATATAAATAAATTAAAGAAGATTCTAAAGCACTATAGAACATTGTATTATCATTAATCTATACCATTGTTAAATAGTTTAAAAGCTGAATACCTGAAGCATAGTATTTGGCCATAGCGGCCTCTTTCACGAAATCCATCCCATTCTCCTTGAGCCGGGCCGCGTTGTACGTGAGCAGTCGAGCTGCTTCCAATTCCGTTTGGAGATGTGCTACTTGGTAGCTGATACCCTGAGATAATTCATATTTTAGTGCAAAATTTACATTAAAAAACAATTAAGTAGCGGCCTGGTACTATCTCATACTTCTCCTTTTTGGAGAGCAGGATTCGAACTCTCAACCACTTTAACGAGTTTGTATAAAGTAAGTAGATTATACGTATCTCGAGAATTCCCTATAGATTTACAAATATACGAAAAGTGTTCGTAATACGTATGTCATAGAATTCGAATTTTTACGGTGGCAATGTTACGAACATGCGATAAAATTTCGTAATTCATATGTCATAAAGTTCAAATTGATCGCGGCAGTTTACGAACATGCAAAAGCGGTTCGTAAACTAAATGACATAGAGTTGAAATTCGCTTAACGCTAATTCTCGGGAACATTCGACGTGTATCAAACAAAACATGTTATTGGTAAACATGTTTACGATCGTTTCAAGGCTATCGAATGCTCTCGAAAGCGGTTCGTTCATTTATAAGCAGACGTGTCGTGCGCCTCGACATTCAGTTTGTGAATAGCGATCAACAGCGAATAAACAAGTGAAAATAAAAGTGAATTATTAGTGATCTCGGCATTCTTATTGGACAACGGACTCTAGAGACTGTAAGTAGTAAGTTTGTAATAAAAAGTAGAATAAAGTGTTATTAACGAGTCAGCAGGTATTCTCATCCAAATCCACGAATCCCTGTACGTAACAATATGAAGGTGTTTTCAATGTTTTCCTTCATCGAAAAGTATATGATAAATTGCAAATATCAATTACACCCAGAAAAATTTATGGTACCTGGAGTTTGATCTCGTAAATCTTCGTTAATAGTCACACGGAGTTATTATAAAAAAAATAAAAATAAACAAACGATAGACTTTAGGTTATTTTAACAATAGCTAAACAACCAACCAGCTTTACCCATCACAGATCAGCTAGAAAAGCAAACATTAAATATGAAAATATGCTGCTAATAAAATAAATAAGGAAAACCCAAAATAAAAATAAAATATATTCTTATATCTATTTCTCCTTTGTTGTATCTTATTACCTGAAATGAGTAAATCTTTTTCCCAAATTGCTTCCGTTCCAAGGTGTAAGGGATGGTGGCGTCCATGCAGCCCTGGCATAAGCCAATCATTTGCGACGCGATACCAATACGGCCTTCGTTCAGGAAGCCTGCTGCGTACTTGTAACTGAGGGAAAAGGGTTTCGACTCAACCTATGGTCACTTACAAACGAATGAATCTTCTTTACAGAAACTATAACACAACTACTTTGCTATAATCCGCGTGAGTTAAGCGAATGCATGCAATGCTAAGTGTATGAAGCAGGCAAAATCACGTACCTTACACATGCAAGACAAGCCACGACCAAAGAAGCCTCCACCAGCAACAATGCACACAAGCAATACACACAACCACCACCGAAACCTCTACGATCGTTTCACCCCGAAACCGAAGCATCATCAGGAGGATAGGGTCCACGACAAAATCGTAATGCATTACGTAAATTTCGCCTGCTTCATACACTTAGTGAATTGTTCCGCACAAACGTGCGGGCGGATGAGGCAACCTCCGAAACCTGGGCCCGCCGTCCCGGCGCCTCAACCTACCTTATGCGGCCGTCAGCTATATGCGGTCCGGCCTCATGAATCACTGCGTGTATATGTGTACGTGTGTGTGTGCGCTTGTATGTACTTGGCCGATTCCCGAACCCGTTGACTCGCCTCAGCATTCTTCCACGGACACGTACTGTCTATTTCTCCCGGCGTATACACTTCACTAACGCGGTTAAATAACACAAATAACACCCGGTGTGCACACAACCTTCGTAAGGTCACACGTTATTGAATCGTCCCATATCGGCGAACATTAATCCCAACGCGTACTCGAACCGCGTCGCGGTCGCGTCTTATCTTTATAGTATTCGAAACGCTTCACTAATTGACCGCGTCACTGTATACTTATATCAATATCAAAAGTCAATACAGTCGTGGTACTATCTTTACTATCGCATAAGTATTATCTAAAACTACCTTCACTGGTTAAAACGCGTCATTACGCGCGTGCGTCTACAATAAGATCGTATCGATCGGATTAAAGCAAACTAGTTCTGTTATAGTTTCTGTAATATGGAATTCCGCAATGTAACGCCTGCTTCTATAAATGAATCTTCTTTATTATACTAACAACGTCTTATTTATATCCTACTTCTGAGCAGAGATCTTTTCTCTTCGTAGTACGTCAAAACTTGAGCTAAGACCGAGCTGATGGTTTCTCTCACAATGTTTTTCTTCACTAAAGTATATGGGAATGCGCTTAACTGACATATGTCAGTTAAGCGCATAGTTTTGATACTGGTAATTTAGCAACTTAGGAAACTTGCTAGACCAGGGAGTTAACTTACTATTCTGAGAAGGATTGTGCACTTATGTACCCCCTTACGTCACTGCAGTCACTTATCGTCTTAACGCCCTATACTCTATATTTTTAGCCCGTACAATCCCTAACAACCTTACTCTCTGTTTCTTCTGTTACACTCTGTCTCATTTCATGGCTAATTTTCTAGATAACAAAATTAAATTTATAGCTAAAAACCATAGTACATTTCGAGAAAAACATCATTTTCACTTACCCCTTACCGTATTCTCCCAGAATATTTCCCTCGGGAACTCTCACGTTGTCAAAATGCACCATGCACGTGCCGGATGCCCTTATACCGAGCTTGTTCTCAGGTTTGGCTACAGTGAGCCCTGGAGTTTCGCGTTCCACTATGAAACAAGTGATTCCTTTATAGCCCTGTAAATAAAAGCGAAAAAATTAAAAATAAATGATATTAGGGTTGTAAGGAAGCTGTGGATAAGGAATATTGGAAGGTATTTCCAAGGTCTTGTAGACGTCTACTAACATTATCACCTCTATTGTGGGCTTGCCATCAATGCCTGAAAACCCCAATATTATATTCCAATAGGTTGAGAAGCAATGATGCTTCTAAAGCTAAGTGTATTTGATATAATTATACAAACTTGTCTTGCTATGAACATATCTAACTTCTCAACTAATTGGCAATCAGGTGGGGCACAAGACTTGCACAGAGATTGAAATCTTTATATGTGTACTAGAAAAGCCCCGCGGTTTCACCCGCGTCCATACAGATCACGTGGTAGTGGAAAGTCTACGAAATCGGACTATAGATTTATTTTATAGATTATTTGATTATAAAAAATGGGTATCATTAGTATTCTTGGAATAAGACTTAACTCACCAAGTGCAGGCCCTGCTATAACGTTAGGTTAGGTTTGTTATGGCATTATTTGATTTCGATTTACATTCTTAAATTCGTAAAATCTTTTGATTGGGATGTCGGATTTTAATAATTTAAAAAGTATTTTACAGGTATTGAAACAGTTATTCATAAAATATCATTTAATGGGATAAGGATTAATACAGAGATATGAATAAAATGGTTTGATTATTGTCGGCACTTTTAGCAACTTTTACAATGTAAAAAAGGAGTTATATTGGCATAACTATAATAGTTAGACATATGGTATCGCGGACTTTTTTGTGGATATTGAACATTTTTTTGTTCTATCATCATTAGTTTCCGCAGCGCACGCGATGATAGATGTTTACGACTAAATTTTTACCAAGTTATTACAATTTTATTAGGGATCCCTATTTTTTTTGAAAATGATATATAGCCTATGTTGCTCAGTGAAAAAGCAGCTATCCAATGGTGAAAGAATTTTTGAAATCGGTCCAGTAGTTTTTGCGTGAAAACGTAACAAACATACATACAAACAAACATACAAATCTTTCCTCTTTATAATATTAGCATAGATGTGCTATATGCTTAACTAACATTTACAGTTGAGGAAATAATTTTGATGAAATCTGAAATATATCTCACAGAATTTCTGGGATATATCGGACGCTTAGCTTTAACTGACCTAATTCAAGATAAATTGAGTTACATTGTAATCTTTATTTCAGTGGCACCTATGACTTTAGGCTACGAACTATTAAAAAAGCCAGTATTTCCTCGCTTTTCCAAATTGTTAAAGGGACCTATAAGTATGAGTTTCTCTAACTTTCTCGAAACTATCACGAGTTTTGTAGGCGCTACGCTTTATAGCAATTTGCCACAAAACAACTTTTATGAATACCTGCCAATCAGCTAAGGTTTAGCGTGATGTATCTTCAATTCTTCTCCAAAGTGATAGAGATCTCCAGCAGTGGGATAGAAACGGACGGTTACTTAATGTACCTTGGAAGGATCAGCGTTGGCCATAACAAGGAAGACACCAGCGACGTCCGAGTTAGAGATCCACATTTTTGATCCGTTGATGACGTAGTCTTTGCCATCTTTCTTTGCAACTGTTTTTAATGCAAATGCGTCGGATCCCGATGTTGGTTCTGTTAAACAAAAACTGCCGGCCTGGAATATTTAAAATACTCATTAAAAGTTTTACAGGCTTTTTATAAAGCTTGTATATTGAATAAAGAATGAGCCGGCTTCAGATGAATTATCTTCTTAATTTCTATGTCAGTTGGATAATTAAACGACATTTTTTACCGGGAAGTGCTCGAGATCGTTCAGATACTTCTCAAATACAGCATCACTAGACCTTGTACGGTTCCTGGATTATTTACTTGTCTGTTGACTTACATATTCTGTGCATAGTTTCGTTAGGTATTTCTTTTTCTGTTCTTCTGTCCCCAGTTTCATGAATAAAGAGTTCACTAGAGTGTTATGGATGTCTACAAACGCGGCGACTGCTGGGTCAACTCTAGACAGCTCTTCCACCACAAGCATCATGGTAAGGAAACCGCAACCGGACCCACTGTACTCTGTTGGTGTTTCTATACCCATCAGCTGTAAAATGACATAGATTTTGGACTGGATTTTGTAGTTTAGTGTGAATAGGTAGAAAAAAGGCGTAGGGTGTCTGTTAGTCAGTCTCCTGCCTAGACTTGAGCGGCTATTAGGTGCGTTGATTGTACTAGGTCATGTGTTGAGCTGATTTGTATTGTGGTGATGGCGTATATATGCGATAAATGTTTCTTTCGTTGCGTTTTGGAAAAAAACTAAATATTGTGATGTTTGAGAATTTTAGATTTATTAGTCTCTGTAATACTTCTGCCCTAACTGGTGTGATCTCAAATTCTTAGCTTTATTATTAATGTTCTCCTCCGTTCTCTTATTTTTTTTTAATTTTGAGAAAGTCACTAAAGTTGTTGCGTCTTCTGACGATTCCACTTTATTTCTGATAACAACAATATATATAATTACAGAGTTGTCGGTCTCTTTTAACTCAGTAAATTTATTAGACCTTACTTTATTTACTTATTCAATTATGATATTGTAGTTATAGCTTCATTAAATCTAATTGATACTTGACAATTTAAACAAGGTTACTTGAGTAAAGATTTTCATTTTGATTTTGAATGGCTAGATATAATTACAAGCATTAAATTCTGAAAAAGTGAAATCTCTATCTAGTACCTTAAAAACTTACACCGTTATCAAACAGCATTTGTCTAATGCTGTCGTCAATTTTGTGTTCATCTTCCATTTTCTTGACTAAAGGCCCGATTTGTTCCGTCGCCAGCTTTCTTACTGAAAATACAGAAAATTTGTAAATAAATAACACTGCGCTCGTGTTAAATTGGATGTTCTTATCTCCAATTGATAGGAGCACCTTATTGGTTGATGAATAGATTTCTTAGGCATTTATGTTTGTTCAGAAAAAGTTTAGATACATAGGCAGGTATTTTAGATTTGTGTTATTATTTCAGACTAATGTTGAAATCTGTAGTTGTATTGACTCAATAAGCAAACATGGCGCTGATTTGAAATGAAAGTGTACAAAAGTAAAGGTAATACTATTCCCTTTCTATTTCCTTTACCGCAAAGAGTTAATTCTATAACGTTAATGGTAACCAATTTCGTCGTAATCGCTAAAGTTGGACAGAAAACAAACCTACAGACTTTCGCATTTATAAATTATGTATTGGTGTGCATATTTGAAAAACTTTATCTATGACAGTTGATTACATCATAAAATGATCCCGTAAGACCTACAGAGTACACAGCATATCTGATAACGCTACTCAAACGTACGAAAACATAATTTGTTTGTAAGTTATTAATGATAAGCGAATATAAGATTGATAAAGTCGCTGAAATACCTTCGCGCGAGGTTAAAAACATTAAGCGTTTGATAATGATAATTTTTGTCACTTTGACAAACTGTAATAACTTTTGCTACTTTTTTGTCAAACTAAACTGGACTTAAATATATAATTATTATAAAAGAAGGTCCCCAAAAGTAAAATGCGGTATCATGTAAATTGCGTTGACGAGGTTACGCGGTTGTAAAAGAAACTCGCCTGTTGGTTACGTTAACGAGCAAAGATACACTAAAACACATACAAGAGAATTGTAGATCTGCAAAAAGTGCACGACAGCGACTTTTTTCTTTTGTGACACATTGATTTTTACGCGGGCGAAGTTGCTGGCATAGCTAGTTGTATATAAATAAAGTTTAATGAAAGTTTTATCCGGCTCGAAGGACCATATCGAATGATATTAATTTTTACTTCAAGTATGTGTTTATGTGTATGTAGTCAGGAATAATAAAATAATACTTTACGAGATATGTTAAAATGATAAAAGTTTGCAATTTGATAAAGATTAAGTCTGCCTAAGTAATTAATTTTATGAGTTGATTCCGAATTCTACGTCAAATCTAACTTTTTATGTATACTATTTATAATTAATCGTAATCATCCACGTAAGATGAGACAATGTGATCGTTGCAAACGCGTAATGACCTACTTCGATACGAAGTCTATGCAATAATGTTTTATTAGCTGAATAAAGTGGTGTCACTTTACGTACTTATTAACTTAGCATAAAGAAACATCATTTGGATTCATTTTACGAAACGTATGATGAATTTATAATATACTATTGATACTCGCGGCTTCACCCGCGTTAAAATCATTGTGTCACAAAGTTTTTCTCGCTTTCCTCTTCCTCTTCTATCATCTAGTGAAAGTCCTATCAAAATCGGTTTAACCGTTCCGGGGAGTACGTTATACTATTAACCTTTTTTTACATGAGGAACCCCTTCATGGGTACTTCATTCCGCGGGGGTGAAAGTAGTTATGCCGGACTCCTACCGACTAAAACCTCATGGTATTCCACCTTGCTGCTTGGCGACGAGGGCACAGGAATACTGAACGCATCACGTCTACACCCTCGTCAGCATGTTATACTATTACCTGAACCTTCCTCAATAATAGTACTATCTTTTAGTGAAGAACTTACAAAAATCCGTCAAGTAAAGTTTGAGAAAAAAGATCACAGACAGATAGCTATCGGGGACTTTGTTTTATACTATTAATAGACTAGCAGACACGGACGCGCGTAATTATATATAAGTATCAATTAAACTTGAATCAACTTCAAATAGCGTAAAAGTATCATCATCATCATTCTCCTGCCCTTATCCCACTCTAAGTGGGGTCGGCTCAACATGTTACAAACCTGTTGTCATATGATTTGGCTACGTATTTTACGACCGGCCGTCTGCCTGACGTCAACTTACCTTAGTCGCCTTTTACGACATCTCGGTAAGAAAAAAGGGTGGTCTATTATGGTATCCGGCTGCATAGGCAGCCGGATACCACACGGCATTTACCTTAGTCGCCTCTTACGACACCTCGGTAAGAAATGAGGGTGGTCTATTCTATGCAGCCGGATACCACAAGGCACAAATAGCGTAAAAGTATATAAGTGTATTTGTTTTGATGTTCACAATTGTCCTCTCTTTATATTTTATAGAAAGGAATTCCATAGTAAAGAAGTTATGAATTAAAGTTGATTCATAACTTCATGAAAGTTTTCATAACATTATGAAAGTTAGAATTATATTCCTATAATCAGCGTTTGTAAAGAGGGTCTATGCAATGCTAAGTGTGGAAAGCATACCATGTTCTAATACATGCAGGAGCAGTTACAAAGCTCCACCAACAACACACCACACACTCACTACGACAATCACTACGCTCGTTTCGCACCGTAACCGAAATCACCGAAGCATTATTATTTTGTCATGGAACCTATCCTCCTGATGATACTTCGGTTACGGGGCGAAACGATCGTAGAGTTTGTCGTAGTGAGTATAAGCAGTGTTAGTGTGGTGTGCTGTTGGTGGCGGCGTTTTGTGATACGTACACGTGAATGGTCCTGCATGTATAAGGTATGTGTACGTTGTCTGCTTCACAACATAGATTTTCTTAACGCGGATTACAGTAAAATAATTTTATGATAACTTCTGCCCTCTTTTTTTCCTTTGAAACTCGATTTGCAGTTTCACTAAGGTGGAATGGATTAGAGAACCTCACGGAGTAAAGCTAAGCCAAGGTATCCAATCTAAGGAGAGAGAGTAGAGCTTTTGTGAACATCATTAATTTTTATTGTCAATTTAATTTCGTGGTCATTTTTCACTATAACTATTTTGCTCACCACATTTACACCAATCGTCGTCATATTTAAACCAGTTTACGTAACACTTTAACAATTAACTAAACTAAACCTTCCGTGAATCATACCGTAAAACAAACCGTATGTAAATCCATTTTGAAAGTAATTAATTATTATTGGCATAATGTAAATCTGTAATTAATTTATCGGCCGATTGTTATTTGAAAATTTGCATAATATCAGTATCACCAGTAGAAAATGTTAGGTCAATTCTAAATAAATGACATTTTTTGCAAATAAGTAGTATAAAAAAATTAACAGTATCACAAACAAAATTGCGGTCTATAATGGCTTTGTCTACGACAGACGTTATTGATCTTTCGCAGTACTAACAATAGTTATAATGCAGGAGTAGGGAAGGTAGCAGCCTAAAATTTCGCCATCGACGATAAAGTTTCTGTTATTATCTATGTCTATTCTACATGTTTGACTGGCATTTCACTGGCCCGTTAGCGCAGTGGGTAGTTTATCCTGCTTTCAGCCCAAAGGCCAACATGATCTATAAACAATTTATTGGGACGGAAGACCGTGTGTGTAAGTGTCCCATATATTTATTATTTATATGTGACTAGGCAAGGATAAGTATATGAGATTCATCTTCCCTCATTTTTTATTGCGACACTTTCTCTTGCAGGCCTGCCTATGTCTCTACTACTTCAGTATGATGATTTTATAATAGTAACAGATATTCATGAACTTCCAAGTGATTCTTGGGTATTAGAAAAGCTGACCTTATAGGCTTAGTTACAGCTACAAAATCTCCTAGACTAAATTTTTA
This sequence comes from Morpho deidamia, assembly GCA_947086505.1. NCBI lineage: Eukaryota > Metazoa > Arthropoda > Insecta > Lepidoptera > Nymphalidae > Morpho > Morpho deidamia. Next base: position 2,663,560 of record CAMTZC010000017.1, read on the forward strand.
AATTGTTGATGTAAGATGTCGATAAATTTTTAAGATGTCGATCTCAAACTAATAAAATAACTCAGAATTTCAGCGAGCGATGGTTAGCGCTATGGAAATAATAATAAAACTACTTTGTTATAATCCGCGTAGGTTAAGCGAATTCATGCAATGCTAAGTGTAGGAAGCAGGGCAAAAAATCACGTACCTAACACATGCAAGACAAATCACCACACGTATCCCAAGATGCCTTCACCAGCAACAATGCACACAAGCAATACACACAACCACCACCAAAATCTCGACGATCGTTTCGCCCCGAAACCGAAATGATTATGTTCATCTAAATCATGATAAATGATCATCATAGATCATCATCATAGGTACATCATCTATTTAGGTTCTTCGATATATCTCTTGGTAGCACAATATTTATTTAGTAAGTGAACACGCTGATAATGTCTTGACATTAAATGATAAAAGGCTAATATTGTCGACAAGATTAAATGTCAACTCAATTGCCTACCATCTCGTATCAGAAGAGTTGGTTTATACTAGGTCAATGTAAGAGACGCTAGCTTCTGCTTGACTAAATTTCTGATTTATTTTTAACGTGACATTCAAATGTCCATTACATATTTTCGATTCGATATAATAAATTCTCTATTATGCAATTAAGATAAGATAATTTTCTACAATATTACTTATCATCGTGAAAGTTAGTTCTTTATCTTATTTCTTTAAAAGAGCTATTCAGATATTAAAAAACTGATAAAATATAAAAGGAATACAAAAGTTAATTGCGCTGTCCCATGTGCCCAATTATCCTTTTTTTTTCAATTTTCAGGGTTCGCAAAAACACATTCACTATGACAAAGTGAACAATCGTTTGACCTCGCAAACGAAGCATCATTATGATAGACTTAACGACAAAATCGCAAAGGATTTGCAGATACGCGAATCCTGCATGTATCAGTTATGAAAACGAATCTACTATACATTTAGCACTATATATACTTTCTATTTACTTTATCGCGGATCATAGCAAAATATTTTATTATTTCTATTGTATGATGAATCTCCAACTAATTAGATAAACATTTATAGACTCAAATACTACTCTAGGAATTTATCCAAAATTGTATGCATACTCTGATAAGTAGCAGCTTTTTAATATCCTAATCTTGGGCTGTTATTTTGGTGAGCTAGTTTGGATCTTAGACCCACCATGCAGAAAATTATTAGGAATATATATACACATATTCCACAAATTTTACAAATTCTAAAAAAAACACTAAACAGCATGTAACAAGTTAAATATAAATTAGGCACATAAGTTTTTATCGAAAAATTACTGGTATCTCCACCGTGTTCGAACACGTGATACTTATAGCAGTGTGAAAATGCCCTTAAAGAAGACGATGGAAAGTTAATGGCCTAATGCTCATGTAGTAAAACCTTTACGGCTAAACAATATTATATTCGATTAATAAGAACTTATTTATTACTATTTATTTAAATCAGACATTGTGTCCATAATAAAAAATAATAAGAATAATAATAGTAGTTTATGATACTGTTGTATAATAAGGGTTCTTATAACACGAGTGTGGTTTAAAAAAACGAGCCGCAGGCGAGTTTTTTTATAGCGTCACACGAGTGTTATAAGACCAAGTTATGTACAGTATCATACACTACTTTATCTACTCTCATACTATAATGCGTAAAACGTACGTTTTCATTCCATGAACTCGTGGTAACATTTAATATAGTTGCTCCTAGATTTCGTCGGCAACAGGTTCACGGTCATGTTTGACGCAGCTTTCAAAAATCACCACTATCCCCGCTCTCAGACATGTTTTTACACAAAAACTTATTTTTTTACAAACAAAACTAAACTTCGTTTAAATTTTGAAATTTTTTTTTAAATGTCATATATTGGCGTCAAGGCCCAAACATCGATTGTGCATGCATGTTGCGTCGCCGCGGACCCATTCTTTGAAACCTTTTTTTTTAAGGTAGAAGTTCAACCTCCTTGGTCCAGCTGGAAGTTGTATAGGTGTATCGTTATGATTAAAAGTTACATTATGATCCAGTTGTCCATACAAGACCTGTATCGTAATGAAACTTTTTAATTTTTTATTTTTGTTCTGTACGTAATGTTAGTCATAAGAATTTTGTTTTCAGTTTTATAATCTTTGTACTATAGTATCAGAGTAGATAAAAGAACATAAGAACTTGTTTAATGTTCGCTTTTGCCTCTAAGATATACTCCGATCGATGTATTATTTGCCATTGCCCATTACTTATCATATCATCATAAATAAACCATATAAGGACGCGTAATAATTTAAAAAAAAACAAATATTTATGCTCAATGCACGTTACTCGATTTTCGGGTCATTAATTATAGCTGCTGTAAATAATTATATGTAACTCCTGAGTCAAATAATGTAAGTATTGATAATAATCTCAATATTTTTATTACCAAAGCTGCTATAATTTTATCTCTTTATACGATTCTGTATCAAACGATAGAATTAACTTAAGTGGTCTCTAAATCGTTACAGCAATGAGGGTCACATTGAAACGTGTAGCAATTTGATAACGTTATTACTTGTGTCCTTCATGGTCAATTCGTCTTCTGTCAGCAAAGTCAACGGCCGAGGAGGAGCTGTGCTGAAATTCTTCGACTTCACACCAACCACAATCGGCGCCCGCCATTGCTCCAAAATCTGCAACCGATGTTCCAAATACAAATATTTCTATATCTTAATATTGCTCCTATAAAATAGGCAACTTTTTTTAAATAACACATCCGGTTATAGATAATAGACACCACATACAAATTTTGTATAATTATTTTTTTAACACACACCTGATAGCCAACACGACGCAAAGGAAACATATCACGCACTTTATCTGCACAGCGTACGAGCAACGATCACCGACTGAACCGGAATATAAACTAGTTAGTAGTTGATATAATATTAGCCGCCGGCGTCGACAATAATACTAGTTATCTCACTCACACGAAGATAATGTACTGTTTTAATTTGGTAACTAATTATGTATTTTTAATTACGCACTATTCATTCACTAATGATAATTAATAATGTCAAAATGTTATACAATTTCAATTAAACACCTACGCAAGAAAGCGGCAATAAACTTTGCTGGAATTTATTTTTGGAGCAGTAACGATTTAACTATTTATACTGAATACATGTCCATGCGTAATAAATAAACGAAAACACGTGGCATTTCAAAAACAGCTGTTTACAATGTACTAAATACGTATTGACATATATATTTTTTTCATTAGGTTATATCTTTTTAGGTAATATCTTGTTATTCATTAAAATTTAACTCGTAGAGTTAAATTAGAATGGGTAACATTTAAGTGAAATTGCTCTTAGACATTTTGAAGGCGCTAAAAAAACTTTTAATTAATTAGCCTTCAACGTTATTTTAAGATATTTAAAGACTTTACTAAAGATTTATTTGAGATAATAACGTCTAAAAATTGCTCTGTCAAATGAATGCAGGTATTAAAATGTCCCAACTGATTTCATGAAACGTAAGAGTCTATGTAGAATAACTAAGTCGGAACAGACATAAAAACTGCAATACAAACGTTATTCGGCTCTAGTTATATCGAAGAAGATAATAATGTGAGCTTGGTTTGCGAACCTTGCAATATTACGGAGGACTTACCACCCTCCATTTTCCACTCCTACAACTTAAGATCGAAACGCCTATTTCTTTTTTATGTCCCACTACGCTTAACTTCTATTATTACTATTAGCAATAGTGAAGTAGATATTATTGAACAACCAAAAAATTAGATATTTATTTATTTTGTTATCAGTAGTTTTGTAATGTAAATCGAAAATATTTTTAATATAATATTATTTTCAATTCAAATATGATACAGGTTGGAGTTAGTAATAATTTATTAAAAAAAGTATATGCAAATCGAATTGATATGCATATTTTTTTTAAATGAATGTTTATTTGAAATCTTTCAAAATGCTTAAGACTCTCTGCGTAAAACGTAACTATTCATTTATATGGTAGCTATGTAGCATTATTATGTTGTCAGTTTTGTTTCTAGAAACATACAGAAAATTCACATATGCTACCTATTAAATAGAATTTACCAACATTTTAGGCGAATAATTTTCAAAATTCAAGTATTTAAAAATTGTTTACATGACTTGTTGAATATAATTTTACTTTGTTGCAGTAGCACATTTGGTATAACTCTCTCATATAGTATAAATGAAAACTAAATATGCATGCATACTTTACTTCCACTATAAAGTGAAAGAAATTCTCAATGTAAATTTATAGAATTAGGCGTTACTTTGCGGAGATCCATAATACAAAAGTAATAATAAAGTTATTTTGCTATAATCCGCGATTTTTAAATTATCAATGTATTGTTTGATGTAAGTGAAGTAATGTACCAGTTAAGTGAGCAGAATTTGAAAAAGGAGCACTGCAACATTTATCATACCACATTATCTAAAACCTTTGTAAACCATTTCAAAATTGTTATTTTTCAAGATATTTATTAAATTTTTTCTACTTAATATACTCCGGTGACATCGTTAAATTTTAATATTTTATCCTGCCAAATTAAGAGCATTAAAAACCGTAAAATACTTATTTTATAATAATAGTTCAAGAATAAGATAAGCAGAAAAAGTTGTACAGCTCTGTTAAAGAGTAAAAAAAATGTACATTACCTATATTAATATAAAAATTCGAAGCATAGCTTGGTAGGGGAGAATTTTATAAATAGTATTAGCAACATTTATTGCTATTGTCAATTCAGCTGGCTTTGACATTTGAGCGCACGACGTTTCTCGAATGTTGCAAAGAAATAACGAATAGTTTATATTATAGCCCATAGATTATACACTTATAGTATAGAGTTATAGCCTATCCCAGTCGAATTTATAAGAGATACGTATTACTCGGCGTATAACTTTACGAAGCCAATAAAATATATTTGTCATATATAGTGGCGTAAGTTCCAGTTGTGTATGTAATTTATACAAAATCCGCAACAGCCGCAATACCTTAGATTCGAATTAAAAACGCGACTCATTACGACCTCGTGTACGCATTGGTGACCGTGAGATGGCCAAATGGGGCGAAGGAGACCCTCGATGGATAGTGGAAGAGCGGCCAGATGCAACAAACGTAAATAATTGGCATTGGACGGAGAAGAACGCTGGTCCGTGGTCAAAAGAACGATTGACAGAACTTCTAAGTGATTTAAAAATAGCCCAAAATGGTATAAATTGTAAGATTACGGAAGTCCCACAAATCAATGGTGAGGCGACAGCGAACAACAGAAAAGGAAAGTTGATATTTTTTTATGAATGGGACATAAAACTAAAATGGGAGGGCTTGCTGGCAGGAGCTGCTGATAAGGTCAAAGGAGAAGTTCACATCCCAAATCTATCTGAAGAGAATGATGTTACTGAAGTTGATGTAAGTAAACTACCAAGTTAACATTTGTTTTAAAATAATTTAAATTTTAGTATTTAGAGATTATATTTTTAATTAGCTTTCTCTCTTTTTAAGAAGCTCTTTTTAGTATTATAAAATCATATGCTTATAATTGATAATTTTTATATATGAAAAGCTGCTTCAATTCTGTTTGATTCTTCAACTTGTAAACTAGATAAGAAATCCCCATACTTTCAATCATAATTATGGCTGTATAGAAACCAGCTGTCCTAACCCCTTATTTTATCTGGTGGTAATTTCGAAGAACAGTAAGAATTTGACATCTCATCAGTGAGTACCCTTACAGTGGGTTCTTGGTTCAAATCCTGAAAACTCATTGGTTTCTTCCTATCTATTTTACTATGAATTATCTTCAAGAAACAAAGCATTATGCCCTTCATATTAAAGGAAAATATTATTATGAAACATGCATATTCCTAGAAAATTCCTGTGATTCTACCAACATGTCTCAATCATGCTCTCATACTCAAAGGTTAAACTCAAATCATTCTAAAAGGTCAATGATAATAAGGCATTATCTAATGCTATACCTCATAGATAAAGGACACATGTTTTTAATGTACATATTATGCATATACATTTTATACATACATATTATGCATGTACAATGTACTTGTTTCTTCTTTTGGTTAAAATTTAACATAATTTTTATTTGATATCTGTTAAAATTACACTTTAGTTTATGTCAATATATTTGACCACTATTATATCTAATACTGGATGATAATGATAGTGACCACATTATTCAGCAACATTAAATTCTATGAAAAGTAAGTTTCAACATTGATTGTACTAGACACAGACCTTATTGAGCTGAGGTGACATTATGTATTTAGATTTTGCTTCTTCTTTCAAGTTATAGGAAATTGATTACAAACATCCAGATTTTGTTTTGTGTTTGTAGATGTAAGTTTTTGATTTTAATGATTGTATAACCAGATATGTTCACCTTGCTATATTGCGACTATATATTACAGAATTTATAAAGTTTTCTCTTCTAGAAATGATTTGTTAGGAATAATGGAACAATTTTATCTCTCTAGTAACATTCTATTATTAATGGTTCATTGTTGTCCCCTAGATCAGTAGTGTCTCTATATGATAAATTCTTGAGATGTTGGTGTATGTTTGGATGGTTGAATGGCCCTTCCTTATATAGGTTGTGCATAGTAAGGCTTACAGGAAGTCCTTGATTTCTTATATCTTTATACTTATAAGACATCTATTGCATTAACTGTTGAGGGTGGTCTGTACCTTTAACATATTAGGAAATTTTAATCAGTCCGTTTTTGATATTTATTTATCAAAATTCAATGTTCGATTTATTATTACAGATGATTGTCACAATTAAAGGAAGTGGCGATGAAGCACAGAGGGTAAAGGCATTCATGCACAATGTAGGAAAAGGTGAGATCCGGAAACAACTTTCAGAATACATTAGAAGCTTGAAGGAGGAGTTCACTAAAGGTCTGATCCTTCCTAAAAAAGGTGAAGAGACTGTCAAACCTGACAATGTGTCCACCATAACAAGCGGTTTTAACAAGAAAATCAATATGGAACCTGTGTGTGTATCCACGCAAAAGAAACAAGTTGGTTGTAAACTAGATACAAAGAATATAGAACTGTCCGAAAAGTTCCAATGCAGAGCGCAGGAGTTCTACGATGCTATGACTCGAATAGAAATGGTGACAGCGTTTACTCAAGGTCACGTTAAGATGGAGGTGGAGAAAGGTGGCAAGTTTTGGTTGTTTGGTGGCAATGTTACTGGTGAGTTCCGGGAGCTGGTTCCCGGGAAGAAGATTGTGCAGTACTGGAGATACAAACAATGGCCCGATCAACACTATTCTGAAGTCACTTTTATTATCGACGAAAAGGTATTTACACTTTTTTACTTATATTTACTTTTAAGAAAATTTACACTTCATATAATCCTATAATTATACTAGCAATGGCCGGCGGTTTCAACCGCATACATACCGAACTTGTGGTAGTGGAAAGTTTACTAAGTCAGACCATAGATTTATTTTTGTAAATTGAAAGTTTAGTCCTGGCACTTCGATAGTTAAGGCAAAGGTAATTTTTAACAGAATGTATTCATAGGTACACAAAAACAATACGCTATAATTGTTATGGCATTATTTTCTCTATATTGACATTTTTAAATTCGTTACATCTCTTGATTGGGATGTCTGATTTTAATAATTAAAAAAGTTTTTTACAGGTATTGAAACAGTTTTTAATAAAATATCATTTAGTGAGATAAGGATTAATATGGAGATGTAAATATTATGGTTTGATTGTTGTCGCCACTTTTATTAACTTTTACAATGTAGAAAAGTAGTTATATCGGCAAAACTATAATAGTTAGACATATGGTATCGCGGACTTTTTTGTAGATATTGATACGTTTTATAATAATGTAGAATATTTTTTGGTTCTATCATCAATAGTTTCCGCAGCGCACGCGATGAAAGATTTTTATGACTAAGTTTTTAACGCCTTGTTACAATTTTATTAGGGCTCCCTATTTAAAAAAAAAAATGTAATATAGCCTATGTTGCTCAGGAAAGAAGCGGCATTACGATGGTGAAAGAATTTTTATAATCGGTCCTAGTGGACCAATTATAAAAATTCTTTTAATTAACTAGTGTTAACAAACATACATACACAAAACATACAAATCTTTCCTCTTTATAATATTAGTATAGATAAATAAATGAATTAATTAAAAAAATAATTTAAATTTTTTAATACTTTTTTGATAGTTCATAGTGTGATGTCATAAATGGTATTGAAATAAGTATTACATTGTATTTAACTCAATTATAAGCGATGATAGTGGTGAGATCAAGCGCCTCTTACGAGTAAGTCGGGTTCAAACCTCGGGCAGACACCAATGAGTTTTTCTGATTTTCTTTAAAATGGCTATAACTATTGAAGCTAGTAAGGTTACCGGTGTGTTGATGTGTCAACCTACCTTAGTCGCCTCTTACACCTCGGTAAAAGAAGGGTGGTCTATTCTATTCTGCCGGATACCACACGGTGGATGTTTGATTAAGGGATCTTTCTTTCTCCTACCCTTATCCCACTCTAAGTGGGGTCTGTACAACATGTTTTCCTCTTCCATTCTCTTCTATCATTCGTCAACTCTGGCGCTACTCCTTTTATATGCATGTCATACTTCATACATTCCAACCATCTCTTTTTAGGCCTCCCTCTAGTCACATATCCATCCACATTCATATCCAACACTCGTTTAGTCACATGATTTTCATGCCTCCTCATTACATGTCCATACCATCCCAATCTTGCACCTCTCATCTTTTCAACAATGGGCGCAACTTTCATACTTCCCCTTATATACTCATTTCTTATTTTATCCAATATCCAGTATTTATTATTTTATCCAATGTTTGATTAAGGGTTAACAACATTAAATATATTATTACTTTACAGGATGACCACACGCTAGTAAACCTGAAGCAGGAGTTGGTGCCAACTGCTGAGGTGGATCAAACCAGAGACAATTGGAAGCGGTACTATTTTGACAGCATCAAACGGGCTTTCGGCTTCGGCGCATTTCTGTGATGGCGATGTAGCTTAGGCTAATTAGGTAAGATTTATCATCTAATGATTAATGGTGATCAAGTTTTCTTATAGATATATTAACGTTCGGAAATTTTTTTTTGTTTTTTTTTTAATTTTTTTTTTTAATAGTGACATTACTTACCACAGACTTTATGTCCGTGCCCTTTTTTAGTTAGTTCATTTGTATTCTTTTTTTTATGTTATTGTACTTAAAACGAACTTACTCTAATGCATCATTAATTATTATTTTTTTTATTTATATATATATATATATATATATATATAAATATAAATAAATAATAATAATATATATATATATATATATATATATATATAGTTATCCCTTCTAGGAGTTGTTTGATCAAGCGGTACGTATAATCAGTTCTAAGTTGATCCGTTCGGATTTGTTGATCCAATACAATTTTACATCACATTTGTTGGCTCCGCTTCGGATCAACAAATAATGAATACTGTTTCTCTGTAAGTACTCAATAATTATACAAATCCACTCCGTAGTTATTTGATCCGATTCAAACGCGCCAATCACAGAGCAGATCGTCACCGAACGTACTCCGTACTTTGACCCCGTCATTCAAGGCTATTTCAAGGTTGAGTTTGCAGTACATTATTAAGCATGCAGATTTCAAAGAAATGTAGTTGAAGGATCTGATGGTTCTAATTGAAATTATAACATTTAGGAATAAGTGATCTTGAATAAGAGGCCTAATTAATATTTAAAAAAATCCCTCCTTTCTGCCTTAAAGAAATTCTTAAAATCTTAAATCTTATAAAGTTCATGTAAAAAAAGGTAATCATAGAAATTATTTTGTTAAATACCAAAATAATGTATATTATTACTTTTGTATTATGGAATTTAGCAAAGTAGCGCCTACTTCTAGTTTTAATTTTTAAGTTACTTGTTTTAAGGCGCTCCAGGCGAGGGTGTAAGAGAGAGGCTCGTCCCAATCAGTCTCTTCAAGTGTCAACGTCACCTGCTCGTGGTGCACCCTGCAGATAACCAACGAGGATCTGCCGGCCGATTAATGGTCATATAACCATTTCTGTCCAGCTGACCCAAATACCAGACCGACAGTGAACAGCAGCGCTGTCGGTGCGACATTGTCAGCACTACAATCGCCAACCCGCATGCCGAGCGTGGTGATTACTCCCAAACCCTTCACATGATGTTATCACAATATAAACCGCAGCCCCTAGTTCTCAGCTCTGGCAGCGGATTAAATAACGGCGTAGCAGGGGGTTTCCGGCAAAAAATCCGCTGCCAATCACGAAAACCACGTAACAACGTGAGACGCATGAATTTTGAGGGAAGAGAAGATGGAGAATATACTTGAGCTGGAAAAAAAACAGTAAACAAATTGCGGTGGTGATAGGATTATCTGAAGTCGCGTTCCTTATACTCAGAATTACCAAACGGTATTATCTGAATGTCATACAGGTTTACGCATCGACATCAGCACATCAAGACGATGATGCATACGATGCATGCCTCGAAAACCTTCTACATTGTTTCGATGGGAGAATTAAACGCAAAGCTTGGCAAGTGAAGCGGCACAGAGGTGAGAGTAGGGCAATTTGAATACGGGCTACGGAACCACATGGGCCAGATGTTGGCGGATTTCTCTCTATCTTCTCTTTCTCTACATGATGAATTCTTTTTTCAAGAAACAGCTGCATCGAAAATGGACCTGGATAAGTCCCGATGGTTCCACGAGAAATGAGATCGACTTCATCGTGTCGACCAGACGTTATATATTTAATGATATATCTGCGATCAATACCGTAAGGAATGGGAGCGATCACCGTATGGTTAGAGGCACATTGAATATATGCGTACAGCTGGAAAGATCCAGACTGGTGAAGTCTACGCTCCGACCCATTTGAGCTCATATCCAAAATCCCATGAAGTTCCAACTCGATCTGATTAACCGTTTTCATTGCCAAACTGACTGCGCTGTGACTGTGGACGATTTAAACAACATGCTGGTGGAAACCGTCCTTATGGTCCAAACTTTATAAGAAAAGTCGTAAGAGAACCAATAAATTCTTGACACAGACTCTCATGCCCATGAATGAGAGGAATAAAATGAGATTAGTGTATCCATAGACAGATTTCTTAAGAGCAAAAGTGCGACCAGCGATAGTTCAACACCGAATACATTCGAGGTACTATAGAGCGTAACAGGGGCTCAAAAGTTTTCGCAAGACATCTGTCTATTAGACAAAGGCAGTTGACGTGATTGAAGACCGATATTGCTATCATTTCGTCTCAAGTGTCTTCCAGGCAGAAACCTACGCTATCATGGAATGCGCCAGGAGATTGAAAAAAACACAAACAGCAGGTAATATAGTTATATAAAGTGACAGTCAAGCGGCATTAAAAGCACTCGACCGTATAGAAACGACTTCAGCCATAGTTAAAGAATGCAAACAAGCATTAAATGAACTATCTGAAGCTGGTGAAGTAACGATTGCATGGGTCCCAGGGCACTACGGCCATGCAGGTAATGAAAAAGCTGATGAATTAGCAAGAAAGGGAGCGAGTCAGACTTTTATAGGGCCTGAACCCTATCTCCCAATTGCTAACACTATCATAAAGCGTGTTATAGAAAATAATAGAAATAGAAGCTAACAAAAGATGGAGAAAGGAAACACTCAGACAGTCGAAGCTATTCCTCAAATCTTTCGATACAAAGAAGACCAAGCAGCTAATATCTCAGAGTAGGGGAAATGTGTCAATTATAACACGTATTACTACGGGGCACTGTCTGTTAAACAAACACCTGTCGATAAAGAGAATAAAGGAAGATTCTGCGTGCTTAGAGTGTGGAGTAGAAGAAACGAGTCTTCACCTTATAGCTGAGTGCCCTATGTACTCGCGGGTAAGATGGGAGATACTAGGTAAGGATGAACTTGCAGTTAAGGACTTGGCTGATATCCCCTTCAGGGACATTATCAGGTTTACAAAAGCTACTGGTAGATTAAAGCAGGTGACACTGCCGGGACATCAGTGATACCCATGTCCCAACATGGGGAAATGGGTGGAATAGTCTGACATAGGAGCTGACCACCCGCACTGCTACAGCAGGCGTCCCCGAATAAGATAGATAGATAGATCATTTCGTCTCGACCTGAGATTTTAAGAGAGGTTGAGAGGTTCTATAGGCAGTTATACATTTCATACTGTTGTCAATTTGGCGAAAGATCCAAGACCCAATTTGACTCTACACTATACCGAAGATATACCACCGGACGTCAGCCTAACGAGATTAGTATTACTCTCAAACAACTTAAGAACAACAAGGCTCCAGATGATGAAAAAATTACAACCTAACTACTGAAGGTGGATGAAGAACTGAAAAACTATCTCAAGTCCTTCAGCGATTTAATTCCGTTATTCATGAAGGTATTATGCCGAAGGCATGAGACAGGAACGTGGTGGTTCTCTTCTTCAAGAAAGGTGACGTCTTATTGAAGAATTACAGACCCATCTTTCTGCTGAATCATGTTTATAAGTTGTTCTCCAGAGTCAAAACGAATCTTCTCGCCGGATTCCGAAAAGGCTAAAGTACTATATATAGTACCACATATTCACGCTGTGGGAGGTTATACAGAAGACCGAGTAGTATAACCAGCCACTTTGCTTGGCGTTTGTGGACTATGAGAAGGCCTTTGATTTGGTGGAAACATAGGCCGTATTAAGATGGCTCCAGAGATGCCGAATCGTCTATCGGTGCGACCAAGTGCTGAAGTATTTGTACGAAAATGCCACAATGTCTATCCGTATCCAAGACGGCGAGATATGAGACACAGAGATGTCATCTCCCGGAAACTGTTTACCGTTACATTGGATGATGTCTTTAAGCTTCGGATTGGAACGGATATGGCATCAACATCAACGGCGAGTATATCACTCACCTTAGATTTGCCGACGATATAGTCGTTATGGCAGTCCTGAAGGACCTTAACATAATGCACGACGACCTCAGTAGAGTAACTAAACATGTGGGCCTTAATGGCTCAGAAGATGTTGAAGATGATTGTAACTTGTAACTTATTTTGACAGTCTATATTATTATGAATTATTAAATATTATTAATAATAATAATTTCGTTATCTCTCATTATTCAAACTATAATTAAGTATGTAATACAGTATTATTTTAAAATTTAACGCCGTTTGAAACCATTTCATTTCATACAAAAAAGTGCAGTCCAGAAATAGTTCTTACTAATAGGTAGTTTCGAATTTCAAATATATGTCAGAATGCCCCGGACGATGTTAAAAATAAAGATTTATATTAGATCAACTTATGCCTATTGATACAGAATTATATAGTAGCAATGACCTCTGGGGCCGACGTTGACAGGTGGGGCATCTCACTCATTATATATCAAACATGGATCAAAAAGTGTCTAGAATGTATTGGATTTTAAGATCAACTAATGCTTAACGGAGACTTTAGCAAAAACCGTTAGCAGGAGCCACAAAATAACCAAAAATGTGAAACGAAAAATATAGAGTCTACTAGTGCATCATAAAATATGAGTGAGTGACACGATATGTCAATCAAATATATCCTTTTTGTCATTGTGAATACAACTCAGGAGCCATTAAAACAGCTAATTTAAGTGGATCAAACAAGTACTTAGAAAAATTGCGTGATCAAACAAGTAGCAGAAAAGGACTATATATATATATATATATATATATATATATATATATATAATATAAACAAAATATATATATATATATATATATATATATATATATATATATATATATATATATATATATATATATATATATTTTGTTTATATTATTTTAATATTTTCAATAGTTTTTCGGCCACCTCCATATTTTTGTCTTTTATTGCCATTTTGATGTTTTGGTCCCTTATCTCTGTAGACGTTCGGAAAATTAAAGTGTATAATCTAAACGGTTATATATAGTTGTACCTTACGACATTTAATGAAACCACTAATCACTTAAATGTGATAGCCCAGCGGTGAGACCGTGCGACTCTTTCGAGGGGAACACGAGTTCAAACCCGGGCAGGCACCAATGAATTTTTCTATTTAAACTCATGTGTCTAATTGATAATTGCAATTAATCACACGCTTTTCGGTGAAGGAAGACATCGTGAGGAAACCTGCATATCTCTAGAGTATTCTGGAGATATGTGTAACCTACCAATCCGCATTGGAGCAGCGTGGTAGGTCTTAGCTCCAACCCTTCTCTCCAGTAACGGAGAGAAGAGGCCTATTCCCAGCAGTGGGATTGTAACAGGCTGGTACTTTACTTACTAATCACTCAAATGTATAATATAACTTTGGCATAAATCTTGTGTGTAAAAATGTATTTTCTAATTAAAATGTATTTTCGATCGAAATAAGTATAATTTAATTGGGTGCTTGCTTTGTTTATAATGGTTCATTGACTTGTTCTGTCTCGCTCGAACCATTTAGTTTTTAGGTCAAGGTTATATGTCGTGTTACATTATTTAGGATACGGTCATTGATCGTAAATGGTAATTTTATTTAAAACCTAAAATAATTCCCGCGTTTAAAATACTTCACTGAATTAACTGACTTCTAACACCTATACTTATTATAAAACCATGTCCCAAAAAGCTGTCTGTCTGTACTTAATCGATTTCCTCAATCTCAATCTACTGAACGGATTTTTGTACGGCTTTCACCATAAGATAGTGCTATACTTCCGAATGGTTTAGGTAAATAGTACATATCGGTCTTATGTAAATTGTGTTTAAGAGATCGCGCTGTTGTTAAAAAACTTGCTTGCTGAGAACGTTAGTCGTGTGCTGCGTAAATAAGCAGAAATATGCTAAAGTTATGTTCTATAGAATTGTACATCTATAAAAATACTACAAAAATGTCCGCGACAGTATATCTCTATCTCTCACGGTTAACTCACAATAACTACTTTTATGTTTAAATTCGAAAATTCGGGTAAAGTGTCCTAAATCACCGAATTCGACGCCGGCGAAGCCGTTGTTGGCACAGATAGTAATTAATATAAGTATTATGCTTAAAAGCAGCGGACTGTTACAATCCCACTGCTGGGAATAGGCCTCCTATCCGTTTCTGGAGAGAAGGGTTGGGAGCTAAGACCTACCACGCTGCTCCAATGCGGATTGGTAGGTTACACATCTCCAAAATTCTCTAGATATACAGGTTTCCTCAGATGTTTTCCTTCAAGCGTTGAATAGCTAGTAAAAAAAAAATTGAGAGTTTAATTCGTATGTTCCAGAAACAATTGTACCACTAAGAGTGAAGTATAATTTATGCACCCCTGTGATGAAACCATAATTGTCTCAGTCAAATGCTTTCAAGTATTCGCTTGAGTTTGGATGGATATTGAAATGTGATCAGCTGACATTAATTTAAGAAATATATTTGTACGCTTTCCCCAGTTATTGTGTTATCAATTTAATTTATGGATATTTCCAATAAACTATATTAGGAATTATGTGTTTTATTTTCTTTAGAAATACGATTTGATGATAACTTACGATCAGTATCAAAAGCTTAAAGCTTTTCATTTTCATATCTGTGTTCTTTATTGATTTAGTCGTTACTTTGCAAAGATCCTTATATAAAGTAATAAAAAATATTATACTATAATTCGCGATAAAGCAAATTATTATTACGATATTTTTCATTCACGCTTATTAAATAAATAAGAAGCAATTTTCTCAAAAATCAAACAATTTTTTTTCAAATGTTTTTTAATATTTTTACTCAAACTACTTAATAAAAATAAGACTATTGGATTACTTTTTTTTTTGTAATGGCTTTTAGGAGCGTCACACGACACTAATTACTTCGCCAATGTCACGTGGAATGGAAGAATCACGGTAATAAGAGTTAACCAGTTCCAAATTGATTGATCGGTTAAATTTTGCGGATGTGATAATAGCCAGAATTTCTTGTTATGTCTTCACCTAAAACAATACAGACACACAACATAACCCAAAACCAAAACTATTTGTACCATATAATATAATTATAAGTTTTAGTATACTAGAGAAGTTAATCAGCTATTACAACTTTATTTTATTTATTTTTATGTATTTACACAAATATTTACAATAAGGACTAAACACAAGGGTTAACAAAAACTCAACATTTAAGGAACGA
Source organism: Morpho deidamia (assembly GCA_947086505.1). NCBI lineage: Eukaryota > Metazoa > Arthropoda > Insecta > Lepidoptera > Nymphalidae > Morpho > Morpho deidamia. Next base: position 2,679,855 of record CAMTZC010000017.1, read on the forward strand.
GGGATTTTGTATGGGATAACATCAAAGGGACTCCCCCTAAGGGATACTATTACTAAAGGGATTACTATTATATAATTTAAATTTAATTTGATAACGTCAATGTCAACGGAAAAAGCAGACTATATTTTTTTCTGTCCGCGGGCTAGCTGCCAAAATGACAGCTGCTGTCACATCTCCCACGTCAAAATGGCGCGATGGCAAGATGTGACGTCATGCTTGCTTATTTGCAGCAGCGTTGTTACACTCGGCCATCCTGTAAACATTGCTCCCGCAATGAAAATGCAAGCACTTAATCACAGAACTATATAAACCGGTTGAAACAAGATTCGGTTTCTAAACAAGATGACGGAACCCTTACAATTAGTTCAACTCTCCAGCAAATCAATTAAGTCTTCAGTCTCTAATTGCTCTTCTGTACTACTCTCGCTGTGATAGCCCAGCGGTGAGACCGTGCGACTCTTTCGAGGGGAACACGAGTTCAAACCCGGGCAGGCACCAATGAGTTTTTCTATTAAAAATGTGTCTAATTGGTAATTGCAATTTATCACACGCTTTTCAGTGAAGGAAAACATCGTGAGGAAACTTGCATATCCCTAGAGAATTCTGGAGATATGTGTAACCTACCAATCCGCATTGGAGCAGCGTGGTAGGTCTTAGATCCAACCCTTCTCTCCGGAAACGGAGAGAAGAGGCCTATTCCCAGCAATGGGATTGTAACAGGCCGCTACTTTTGTTTTAAATAATTTATTCTCAAAAAAAAACCAATGGTCACTTATATGAGAATATAAACTAATTACAAAAACTCAGGTGGCCACCAAAAGACCTGCTCGTTCATCAGTCGTAAATAACTTTAATTAGCGCAATTTTCAAAAATGTGTTTCGCGAGAAGTTTTTTAAAACTGTTGAACGAGCTTACATGTTTAATATCCGATGGTAACTTATTAAATAGTAGTGCTCCTGCATGCGTGATATTTTTTTTGACGTAGTTTGTACGACTTTTTGGGACAACAAGTAGACTTGGCCGACGAAGGCTACGTTTAGATATTTGACATTTTTTTATAAAGGATAAACTAGTATGGATGGTTTTATCTATTATTTTCTTTATTAAAATACATGTATTATATATATAAAGTTGATTAATATTCATTAACTTAGTTTCCGCGAAAATTTTATGTGTTGATGTATAGTATGGATAGCGAAATAGTGTTTTAATAATCCTGTTTTGCAGTCTTTGTAATTCATTTAACTTAATTTTACTGGCACTACCCCAGATTTCTATAAGATATAATAAATGTGATTTGACCAGGGAATTGTAAATAGTTAAGCGAACTTTTATAGGTATATAGTTTCTTATATTATGAAGTGACCCCATTAGTGAAGATAATTTATTTTTAATATGATCAATTTGATTCCTCCATGTTAGGTAATTGTCCATTCTTAGACCTAGGTATGTTTCGCAAGTTTTTTGTTGTAATTGGATGTTGTTGATGGTTAAGGGATTATGTAAGGGAATCTTTTTATTCTTTGCTTTAAATATTATGTAACAGGTTTTAGAAATATTTATAGTGAGCAAGTTAAATTGAAACCACTCAAATAGGGTATTTAAATCTTCTTGAGCTTTAGCGATGGCGTCATTTATATCAGCTTCGAAATAAAACAAACATGTGTCGTCCGCATATAGTGTTAAATGTCCGTATAATCCTAAATCTGCAATTTTATTAATGTAAATCAAAAATAATAAAGGTCCCAATATGGAACCCTGTGGAACTCCGTATGTGATAGGTAAAGCACTACTTTCAAAATTATCTATCTTGACTACCTGAAACCTATTTGTTAAGTAAGATTTGAATATCTTAAGTGCATTGTTTTTGACACCGATGTTTTCTAGCTTGTCCAATAATAATTTATGACTTACGGTATCAAATGCTTTTTTTAAATCAATAAACACGCCTAGTACAATCTTTTTCTTATCTATATTCTCCCTAATTTTTGTTGTTAGGTCAATAGTAGCTGCAGTAGTATTATTTTTAGCTCTAAATCCATATTGACGTTCGGATATAAAATTAAAAGAGTCCAAATAGATTAAAAGGCGCTTGTATATAATTTTTTCTAGAATTTTTGACATAATCGGTAGCACAGAGATTGGGCGATAGTTTTCAGGGTCGGTTTTAAGTCCGGATTTATATATCGGTGTTACCTTTGCAATCTACTATCAACCTACTTTACTTACTTTTACTACTCTCACTATCTGTCATGGGTGCTACGCTCCGGTAGGGATGGATGGAGTCTGCTGATACTAGACCGGTAAACTGTTCACAGCCCCTGAGTCCCTTGATACTTCTTATCTTATATCGATCATTACCTAATACTTTCACGACTGCATATGGGCCAGAGTATACGTCATCCAATTTAGCGTTCACTTTGCCTGTGCTACTGGTTGGTGCTTGTCACCAGAATACATAATCCCCTCTGTTATATATTTTACTAACTTTATGTCTTTTAACATAATTGCGCTTCATTATATTATTGACGTAATTTGTGTTTGAAACATGTAACGGTATATAATATAATGTAGAGTGGACTATCTGGATACATGCAGAATTAGTAAAAACGCATGCAATACAAACAATAAAAAAAATTAATGCTACTAACTAAACAAGCATTATGGCATAATGATATATTAAGGGAGGGCACTGACTCCTGAAATACAGTTAAATCCAATTTAGGAGCGTTTAAATATGTCATATTAACACTGTTTATACAAAAAAAAATCGAATCTAATAATCCCAAATTTTTTGTTAAGTGAAATTCAATTGTTATATATCACTCGCTAAATCTGTCGTGAGATTTGAAATAAAATTTTATGTCGTGAATTTCTCATTTTCAACCGATGGATCTACTGCTCGACATAGGTTTGGGTATCTGCACATGATGTTGTGGATTCAACAGCTTTGATTCAACGGCTCCCCCGCAACCAAGGGGTAGGGGGGCAAAATTCTCATAAAATCTGGAGTAATTTTTTTTCGAAATATGCGTGGTACGCCGTGTGGTATCCGGAAGAATAGAATAGACCACCCTCCGTTCTTACCGAGGTGTCGTAAGAGGCGACTAAGGTAAATGCCGTGTGGTATCCGGCTGCATAGAATAGACCACCCTCATTTCTTACCGAGTTGATAAAAGGCGACTAAGGTAAGTTGACGTCAGGCAGGCGGCCGGTCGAATAATACGTAGCCAAATCATGTGACAACATGTTTTTTAACATGTTGTGCCGACCCCACTTAGAGTGGGATAAGGGCAGGAGAATGATGATGGTATTCATCAAAATATGAGAAGCTCACATCTGTAATGAAATTGAGGTACATTATAGGTATTATACAAGCCGTTTATAGTGTCAATATTTTGCTAGTTGACAGTTTCCCAGTTTTACAGTTTTCAAGACCAAGGTCTTCGAGCAGTGCGTGTTGCCAGTGATGACTTACGGAGCAGAAACGTGGTCGCTGACTATGGACCTCATAAGAAAGCTCAGAGTCACTCAGCGAGCTATGGAGCATGCTTGGTGTATCTTTACGTGATCAAATCAGGAATAGATCCGTAGAAGAACAGAGTTACCGACATAGCTCATCGTGTCGCGAAGCTGAAGTGGGAATGGGCGGGGCACGTAGTACGTAGAACCGATGGGCGTTGGGGTCTTAAGGTGCTGGAATGGCGACCCCGCACCACAGTGGACAGACGACCTCAAAAAGGTCGCGGAGAGCCGCTGGATCCAAGCGGCACAGGACCGTGTGGTGTGGAGATCCTTAAGGAGACCTATGTCCAGCAGTGGACGTAGATCGGTTGAACAAGAAAAAGAAGACAGCTTTCACTGTAAGGGGGGGCAGCTGTCCCACCCCCCTTGCCCGTACCTCGCTACGGCAATGCCCGCAACCCTTGAGGTCGTCAGTCCATCTCGTAGGCGGTCCTATTATAGATTTTGACTAATAATTGCTTTCCATTTCTTGATATTAAATTTAAAAAAAAACGTTAATTCAGCAAACTATATTCTTACAATATGTAGCGTGTTAACCAATAGCTCTGTTTCCCACTCATGATCAATCAACTCAGAACCTCTTAAAGAGTTAGTGCAGAGATCGGCGACAATCGGCCCGTGCCATTCGCATAAAATATAATACTTCCTTTTACTTCTAAAAGCTACAGAGGAAATTTTTGTAATATAAATATATCGTCAATCCCATCATTCTTAAATCAAATGAGTATAAAATATTGCAAAAACCATTTTCGGCCCATATTACAATATGGTTTTATTTATTTTTATTTCATTTTTTTTATTAAATTGATATAAATCAATAATTTATTAGTAAAGTAAAATTAACTTCATATCTGCTTTACTATAAATTGTCTCACTTCATAGCTTATCTGGTTGAGATTTCTGTCACAGGGATAAGTCGACTTTTGTACACCTTTTTATATTAATAACGATTTTTTATCATTTTTCAGGGTAGATAAATAATAATAAATAAAATTATAATATTACAAATTACAAAAGCTGGGCATAGGCTAGAAGAGTGAATTGATAAAGAAACGATTTTCTTCTAAATCTAGAAAATTATTCTTCATCCTCCTGCCCTTATCCCACTCTAAGTGTGGTCGACACAACATGTTAGCAAGCAGAGCTTTTCTATTATGATAAATCGCACATTAAAATATTGTAGGTCTTTAAATATTGTTCGATGACTATCGATGTCATTCTCGGCACATATTTGTATAGTTATTGGCTATTTGATAAAGATTGGTTTCCCTTTTATGGTTCAGTAATCCAAGGGCTAATGGGAATCTAATAAATATACCTAGTTAAAAAAACTAAAGACTTTTCTTGTATATTTCTTGTATATATGTTCTTTTTCTTGTATATAAATCAAACATCCTGCGCTCATTATGTGAATTATTGTGTAAAAGCGATTATTATAGGAATTATTTTTAAAATTTTACTTTGATTTACTATAAAGCGCGTTTTTTTGATTATTTTTTAAACTATATTTATTTCAAACTTTTAGTACGATTGATTGTTACATTTTTTTAAGTTATTTATTTACAAGCTGTTTACCGCAGCTATGCCCACGTAGAAATCAGTATTTTACAAATATTTATTTTAGGCAAATAACATAAAACCGTAATGTAATATTAAACGAAACCTTCCTTCAAAACTGTACTATCTTTTAGTAAAAACCGTGCAAAACTCTGTTTTGAGAAAATGGGTCTCATACAGACTTTGGGGTCTTGAATGAAATGAAATGAGTGAAAATAATATAAAGCCTCTAATAAAATAGGTTAACGGACAATAGATCAAATAATTGACACGAAATTAAACTATATTTGAAATAATACTATCGTTTTATTTACAACTAGCAAAGCCCCGCGGTTTCACCCGCGTCCATACAGATCTCGTGGTAGTGAAGAGTCTACGAAATCGGACTATAGATTTATTTTGTAGATTATTTAATTATAAAAAATGGGTATCATTAGTATTCTTGCAATAAGACTTAGCTCACCAAGTGCAGGCCCTGCTATAACGGTAGGTTAGGATTGTTATGGCATTATTTGATTTCGATTTACATTCTTAAATTCGTAAAATCTTTTGATTGGGATGTCGGATTTTAATAATTTAAAAAGTATTTATAGGTATTGAAATAGTTATTCATAAAATATCATTTAATGGGATAAGGATTAATACAGAGATATGAATAAAATGGTTTGATTATTGTCGGCGCTTTTACCAACTTTTACAATGTAAAAAAGTAGTTATATTGGCATAACTATAATAGTTAGACATATGGTATCGCGGACTTTTTTGTGGATATTGATACGTTCTATAATACTGTAGAACATTTTCTTGTTCTATCATAAATAGTTTCCGCAGCGCACGCGATGATAGATGTTTACGACTAAATTTTTACCAAGTTATTACAATTTTATTAGGGATCCCTATTTTTTTTGAAAATGACATATAGCCTACGTTGCTCAGTGAAAAAGCAGCTTTCCAATGGTGAAAGAATTTTTGAAATCGGTCCAGTAGTTTTTGCGTGAAAACGTAACAAACATACATACAAACAAACATACTAAGCTTTCCTCTTTATAATATTAGTATAGACATTCCACGCTTTCTATAGATGATCAGGTTCTGCTTTTACAAATCCTGAATTGTGTTGAAATATTCCTTCGAAAAATTGTAACAAAGGATGAGTGTACGGAACCTTATCACAGTTAGTTCTCGCTTGGCGTGTCTTTGTTTTTATAAATGAATATCAGTTGACCTATGCCTACTATACTGTCACTATGTTTATCTTTTATCGACCTTATTCGTTAGTCGATGCTTACGCTTCGAGCGAACATGCGATATCTGTGGTTATATCTTTTTTTGCAAACGGTAAGTTAAAAGTACAATTCCTTTACAAATATTTTGACTATTGTTAGCAATTTTCACATTTGTTTAATAATTATAATAATAATATTGTATTGATATTAATTACTGTATTAAGTTAAATGTATTTGGATGTTTAAGTATTGACATTAGCCTCAACTTGAGGGGATATTAAAAAGATATAGAGAGAATTCTTTTGGCGGCATTCTGGTACGACGTAAAATAATTGTAATTAAACTAAAAAGCGTAATAAAGTGTTTTAAGAATTGTTTTGGCATGTTATTGAAAACCTTTACGAAATATTTTATCACTATTCTTTTTTAATTCAACTAAAAGTAAATATCATTGAGTTTATATGAATTCAAATCCAAATGATTTGTATATTTAAATTGGCCTTTACAAGCACTTTTGAAATGTTAAATCAAAATTGAAATGAAGCTATGACTGGTTTGGAAAGGTGCTCCAACCGAGAACCAGCAAGAAACTCGGCGTTCACTCTTTTTAAAAATAAATATTAGAATATTGTATTTGTAATTGTTAATAAACAAAAATTTTAAAAAATAGTGCGTAGCTGGTCGCAATTTAATTCCAAGCTTTGTTATCATTAACACGCTTTTATGAATGATAATATTATATGTATACCACAGACTGACTGACTGGCCCGTTGGCGCTGTGGGTAGTGACTCTGCCTTCAGCTCCGCGGGTTGCGGGTTCGATTCCCGCCGAGGGCCAACATTTTCTATAAACAAATTGTTGGTTCTTCGAGCCTGGGTGTGTATTTGTATTTAAGTATGTATTTAAACTTATATATGTAGTATACCAGTTGTCCGTCACCCATAACACAAGTATTAAGTTACTTACTTTGGGGACGGACGACCGTGTGTTAAAAAAAAAAAGACTACTAAACTACAATAGTGACGTCATGGAGTTACTATGATACTGTAGTGGTGTCATAGGCAGGCGTTAAGTGAGTGTGTCGCAACAAATAATGAGAAGGAAGATGAAACTCATATACAAAAGTAATAATAAAATTATTTTGCTATAATCCGCGATACAGTAAATAGATAATATATATAGTGTTAAATGTATAGTGGGCTATCCGTATTTCATACCCGATACGTGCAGGATTCGCAAAAACACATGCACAAACCTCCACCACTTCCACCACAATACACAAGCACTACACAGGTTTACTATCACAAACTCAACAATCGTTTCGCCCCGCAACCGAAGCATCATCAGGAGATAGACTTCACGACAAAATCGCAAAGCGAAGCAATATCCTAACAAGCATTGTTATATAGTACTTGGTTCATCCCCACCCTTTATTTTACCTCTGAACACGTGCAACAAGCTTGAACTAGAAACATTTATCTGCTCGTTAATGAGGGTGCTATTGTTGTGCTTAATGATTTCTAATTGTTCCAAAATATTTAGTTTCAAACTTTTTTTTTCAAAGGTGTGCAGGATTTCGAAACAATCCTGCACACCTGTGAAAAAAGCTTGTGCATGTGTTTTTACGAATCCTGTACGTATCGGGTATGGAAATACGGATAGTCCACTATACATTTAACACTATATATATTTTCAATTTACTGTATCGCGGATTATAGCAAAATAATTTTATTATTACTTTTGTATTATGGATCTCCGCAAAGTAACGCCTAATTCTATAAATTATTGAAACTCAGATACATATATTTGTTTAATCTATACTTATTATAATAAAATAAAGTCCTCAAAAACTGTCCGTCTATATTTCGTCCGATTCATTTACATTCTACATTCAGTAGATCTTGAGAAAAAGATCTACTGAATGTTTTTATGTACGGCTTTTACTAAAAGATTTGTGCAATTCTTCCGAAAATTTAAGTTAGTAGTACATTACGGTTTAATGTAAATTGTGATAAAGAGATTGCACGGTTGTATTAAAATTCACCTGCTGGGAACTTTTTTGCTTTCGCCGCGACTAATAGAGATACTGTAATGTACCAAAGTCCGCGACAGCATGTCTCTATCTCTTATGGTTAGCTCATAATTACTTTTATGTTCGAAATTATAATTAAATACACTGTTTTCCAAGAGGGGGAAGCCGCCAGAATAGATAAATATATAAAAAAAGAAAGCATAAAAAGAGAGACGGGCTACCTATCGTTCAAATCAAATCAAATCAAAATAATTTATTATGATAAATATGTTAAATACTTTCAGAGTCTTTGTTATTTTTTATTTTATTGACTTAATAGCTTTATATTTCCGAAATTCTAATTTATAAATTCAATTTTTAGGTATTATGGGAGAGTGGTAGCGGTGTCTCGTATTATGGAAAATATCGCATGGTAAGTGATATCGGATTTAAAGTTTATCGCATAGATTAGTGTAATAACAGAACTATTATTTAAATTACTTTTATTATTAATAATTGACTGGCCAGTTGGTGGTAGTTGTAGACCTACAGGTGGTAGGTCTACATTCAGTTCCGGGTATGGCGGGTTCGATTTTCGCTGGGGGCCTACGTTTTCTACAATTTTTTGGTTCCATAGGCTAACCGTTTAACTCAGACTTCGCCCCGGGGTATAACCGCGCGGAGTTAGGGGCTTTATTTAGAACTTTTTAAGACAAACAATAAAACGGTACATCATCTTTGTGTAACTCCAATGGTTTAGGCAGCGTACGCCAAAATAGCTCTCAAAGGCCAGATTTTATCCGACTTTATTGACATGAATCGTTGTATTACATAAAATCATTACAAATTGTAGCCTATATGTTATTCTGATGTATAACCTATATAAATGTAAAGTTTCATCCAAATCTGTCCAGTAAATTTTTCGTGAAAGAGTAACAAACTTCCATCCATACTCACAAACTTTCGCATTTATAATATTAGTAGGATATCTTCCAGATTGCGTCGGAATACTTCTCTCCCTCTCTCGCTCTGTCTCTATCTCACGTTCTCTCGCTCTCTTTTTCTTGCTCTATCTCACGCTCTCTCTCTCGCTCTCTCACTATCCCACGCTACCTCACTCTCTCTTCTTCTCTCTTGCACTATCTCACGTTCTCTGGGGGCTGAGGTAGGTGCGGGTGTAAATCGCCCACAGCGTGATATACAGGAGGTGACTATCCGCACCTACCTCATTCCCCGTTTTCGTCTTACCTTCGCACCCTCGTCAGGTGAGATCTGAGTTAAACAGTTAACCTATAGTTTGCGTCTATATATGTATTTAAATATTTATTTGAAATTATATAAGGATATCACTCTGCATACAAGCAATAAGAATACTTTGGGGACGGACGACCATGTGTGTAAATATCTCATATATTTATTTATTAACAGTTTCTTTAATTTTTGCATCAATTGTATACTGAGCTACATATCTTCTTGTAGCGTTAAATCAAATCAAACCAAATCTTTATTGCATATAATCCGTTTACAGGATGTTACAATTACAATTTATAGTATTTAAAATTTTTAGTAACTAGAATTACAGTTTTTAATTTAACAATTTACAAAACCGTCCAATAAATCAAGATTTGAAATATATATCAACTAGAAACACGTGCGTCTTCGTCCGCGTAAAATACAGTCCTTAGCATGTTATAGTCTCTCGAGTCTCGGCATGAGACTGGCTCACTGATACCCGATACCGCTTTTTATACCTATTCCCCCCTCTAAACTACAATCGACACCAGTTCATTACTACCCCCACTAAAAATTGTATACGACGACCTCTTCAACTCAATTTACATTACGGTTTCAGTAAAAACCGTACTAAAATCCGTTCAGTAGATTTTGAGAAAACCGATTACATACAGACAGACAGCTTTCAGGACTTTATTTTATAATAAGTAAAGAAGTTGTCCATTGTCACGATGGAAAAATTCTTCAAGTGAAAAATTGTTTTTTTCTTTTAACCATTTTATTAATTTATTTGCGAAATATTGTGTGTGTATTGCTTTTATGTCACAGTAAGTTATTAAAAATTTTAATTTTGTATTTTGCTGAATAATCGTTTGTGGTATTTTTGGAATAGGCAAGAGCTAATTTCACTTTAATTATTCACAGTGCAAGAAATGGAGCTGTGTGAATCGAAAATTAAATTTTATTGATGAACTACCGCCAATTAGTGCTTACAAAGATGTCTTGAAGAACCGATTGCCTCATTATTGGCACGATGTTGTGGACGCCGCCGTTGATCACTGCTATTCTATCGACCTCACCAAGGAATACAGTAACACGTGTCCCGGTCAAAGTTTGATGCAATGCGTTATGCAAAAGTTTGTTAAGGTACGTGCCTTTTTTTATTAAAGTTAATATCTTATCCTTGAGATCCAAACGGCTGTGCCGAAATGTATCGAGTCTAAATCATAATGCAAGTTCAAAATATTCTTTATTCGAGTAAACTTGTTTACCTGAATAAAGAATAAAAGGTAAACAAGTTTACTCGAATAAAGAATAAAAGTGCTAATTAATGTTAAGAGACCGGCTATACTCACGTCTTATTTTTTTGGATGACCCCGACTATTACCTGCCGCGATAACACCGCGTAAAGAGCTCATAAATAAGAGCCCCGTATGGGGGTTCAAACTAGTCGGGCTCATACGATAAAATAAGACATGAGTATAGCCAGTCTCTCAATATTAATTATGGATACTACTCACGATAGTTTAAATTCAAAAATACAAGTGCCTTTGTATCGTCAACTCTACTGCTGGTTCGGAAAGCTGTTCCTACCGAGAAGAGCCAGCAAGAAACTCGGCGGTTGCTCTTTTCAAAAATATTGATTTAATTAATTCAAAGTCTAATAGTAAATTAATTCAATAGTAGCTATTCAAATTCAAAATATTCTTTATTCAAGTAAACTTGTAAACAAGTGCTTTTGAATCGTCGATTCTACTGCTGGTTCGGAAAGCTGTTCCTACCGAGAAGAGCCATTAAGACATTCGCCGGTTGCACTTTTCAAATTATAATTCTTATAACTATTTACATGTAGTTATTAATATATTGTATCAAAGTGTACCTATATCCAAGCATTCTTATCATCTATGTAATTTATAAAGTTTTTATGTATCAGCCTGCTTTTCTTACATGCCGACATTAAAACCTTGTTCTAGGTTAGAGAGTAGTCTAATCCAGGCATTTTCATCAGTTATAACAGTATAACAGGCTTTCTGTATAATAGACAAAGTAGGAACCGACATAAGCTTGCGACTCCTGCTTTGCGCCTAGCAAAAGTACGTAAATCGTTTGTGGGTTTGGGTATAAGATTCTATAATAAAATTCCGAAATCAATTTTGGCCATGCCATTACAGCAGTTTAAAACCACTGTTAAAAAGAGGCTGATACAGAAAGCTCACTATACTGTTGAAGATTACTTAGATGACAAGGATGTGTGGATATAGATGCGCTTCTACCCTGTACAAGACAGTAATAAATAAATGTAACTAGTTCTAAGATTTATATTTTAAAAAGAGCAACCGCCGAGTTTCTTGCTGGCTCTTCTCGGTAGGATCAGCTTTCCGAACCAGCAGTAGAGTTGACGATTCAAAAGCACTTGTTTACAAGTTTACTTGAATAAAGAATATTTTGAATTGAATTAAATTGTATCATCCTCTTTTTAATATTTTATTTTAAAGTGTTGCAACTCGCATAAATATGTGAAAATGTATATCTAAACCTTTATTTCAGTCATGCCCTACATTGGATTGGCAAGAGAGTAATGCTTGTGGTAGTGTGACTACAATGGCTGATTCCAATCATATGTTCGCACAGAGGTACGTAAGTACAAGATAATATGGGTGTAAGAGGGAAACAAGTCGCAGTCTGCATCTCCCAATGACAAATAACGTGAAAATGTTCTGCTTTTTTATTTATTTATTTGATACACCGATTATACACATTAAGCAGTAAGACTTATATTAATAATATTTTTTTTGCTCTAATCGCTATAAAGCGATTTTATACCGTATTATAGCAAAATAATTTTATTACTACTTTTGTATTATGGATCTCCGCAAAGTAACGTCTAGTTTTTTTTGTTTTTTGTTTTTATGAAGAACATATGGCCGCTTTCAGGAATAATAAGCCACTAAATTCACATTTCGCGAAACATTTGTTAGAAAGCGGTCATAAAGTTCCTAATGACCATTGTTTCGAAATACTGCACACCTGAGAAAAAAGCTTAAAATTGAATATTTTGGAACAATTAGAAATCATTAAGCATAACAATGGCACCCTCATTAACGAGCAGATAAATGTTTCAAGTTCAAGCTTGTTGCACGTGTTCAGAGGTAAAGGTGGGGATGAACCGATTACTATATAACAATGCTTGTTTGCATAACGCTTCGCTTTGTGATTTTGTCGTGGAGTCTATCTCCTGATGATGCTTCGGTTGCGGGGCGAAACGATTGTTGAGTTTGTGATAGTGAACCTGTGTAGTGCTTGTGTATTGTGGTGGAAGTGGTGGAGGTTTGTGCATATGTTTTTTACGAATCCTGCATGTAACGGGTATGAAAAAACTTATAGTCCACTATACATTTAGCACTATATATATTTTCTATTTACTGTATCGCGGATTATAGCAAAATAATTTTATAATTACTTTTGTAACGTCTAGTTCTATATATTACTTATATTAATTCTAGTACCGCTATAATTATCAATTGCCTGTATTCAGCATTGTCCTATATCAAATTAAAAACATCCATAGGTCAAAATTGAATAAATATTTATCAAAAAAGTCAAAACTAAATCTTAAAAAAGTATAATAATAATAAAAATGATAATTGCCTAAAAATTCCAAGATATATTGTTAATATGTCAAATAAGTAATTGTAATTATTATAGTATTAAAAAAATATATATAAGTAAAGTAGTGGCCTGTTACAATCCCACTGCTGGGAATAGGCCTCCGTTTCTGAGAAGTATTGGAGCTAAGACCTACCACGCTGCTCCAATGCGGATTGATAGGTTACACATCTCCAGAATTCTCTAGAGATATGCAGGTTTCCTCACGATGTTTTCCTTCACCGAAAAGCGTGTGATAAATTGCAATTACCAATTAGACACATGAGTTTTAATAGAAAAACTCATTGGTGCCTGCCCGGGTTTGAACTCGTGTTCCCCTCGAAAGAGTCGCACGGTTTCACCGCTAGGCTATCACATATATATATAACAAGTAACAAACTCTGCTTATCAAGACGTAGACACGTCATAAATTTTACCTAAAAATCAACATAGTTTCATTAATTTTTTTTTTATTTAATCAAATTCGAAACGGACGGCTGTTTGTGTAATTGTACCATTTATTTTTTTATTATTTTTGCTGTGTGGTATCCGGCTGAGTAGAATAGACCACCCTCATTTCTTATCGAGGTGTCGTAAAAGGCGACTAAGGTAAGTCGACCCACCGTGTGGTATCCTCCTGAGTAGAATAGACCACCCTCATTTCTTATCGAGGTGTCGTAAAAGGCGACTAAGGTAAGTCGACCAACCGTGTGGTATCCTCCTGAGTAGAATAGACCACCCTCATTTCTTATCGAGGTGTCGTAAAAGGCGACTAAGGTAAGTCGACCCACCGTGTGGTATCCTCCTGAGTAGAATAGACCACGCTCATTTCTTACCGAGGTGTCGTAAAAGGCGACTAAGATAAGTCGACCCACCGTGTGGTATCCAGCTGAGTAGAATAGACCACCCTCATTTCTTACCGAGGTGTCGTAAAAGGCGACTAAGGTAAGTCGACCCACCGTGTGGTATCCAGCTGAGTAGAATAGACCACCCTCATTTCTTTCCGAGGTGTCGTAAAAGGCGACTAAGGTAAGTCGACCCACCGTGTGGTATCCAGCTGAGTAGAATAGACCACCCTCATTTCTTATCGAGGTGTCGTAAAATACAACAGGTAAGTTGACGTCAGGCAGGCGGCCGGTCGTAGAATACGTAGCGAAATCATGTGACAACATGTTTGTAACATGTTGCGGCACTTAGAGTGGAATAAGGGCAGGAGGATGATGATGATATTTATATCTAAAACATAATGAACTTGGATAATTTTTCATTTTCATTCACAGCCGCTATAAGAATATGACGCAAAATCTTCCAACTGATGGAATTTCGGTTATGTTCGTGCAAAATGTAAGTTGTTTATTGTGATTATAAAACTAGATTAAAACGTAACATGTAAAATAAACTGTGATAGCCCAGACCATGTAACTCCCTTGAGACGATCATGAGTTCAAATCCTAGACCAATGAGTTTTTCTATTAAAACTTATGTGTCTACTTACTAATTGCAATTTATCACACGCTTTTCGGTGAAGGAAAACATCGTGAGGAAACCTGCATATCACTAGAGAATTCTGGAGATATGTGTAACCTACCAATCTGCATTGGAGCAGCGTGGTAGGTCTTAGCTCCAAAATCTGCAAAAAACGGAGAGAGGAGACCTATTAGTGGGATATTAACAGGCCGCTGCTTTAATTTTTACTTTAATAAAAACTACCGACTATACTATACCAGTATCAGAGACTGGTATTCTTAATCACAATTTTTTTTCTAGAATTCCGTTTTAAACATAAAAGTAGTTATTGTGAGTTAACCATAACAGATAGAGACATGCTATCGCGGACTTTTTTATAGTATTTTTATATATCTACAATTCTCTAGATCATAACTTTAGCGTATCTCTACTGGTTTAGGCAGCGCACGCGACTTCCAGCAAGCAAGTTTTGTAACAACTGCGCGATCTCTTCACAATTCGACACAATTTACATAATACCGAAATGTACTATTTACCTAAACCATCCAGAAGTATTGCACTATCGTTTGGTGAAAACTGTACAAAAATCCGTTCAGTAGATTTTGAGAAAATCGATTACATACAGACAGACAGCTTCTCGGGACTTTGTTTTCTAATAAGTATAGATAGTGTTTGTGAGACAAAATATACACTTTTTTAATAGAAAAGCGATATTAGTAATGGGCAAACCAAGAATAAAATAATACCAAGGTTACGGCTCCAGAAAGTTCGTAGGTCGTTTGTGGGCCTCAGTATACATTTTTATAATAAAATTCCTCAATTTCTTCTGGACTTGCCTTTATACAAGTTCTAAAAAGCAATTATAGAGACACTTATTCATAAAGTTTACTATACTGTTAAGAAATATGTTAATGATAAGAAAGCTTAGATTTTAATTGCGACCAGCTACGGACTGGATTATATGGTATTTTTTTTTATTTTTGAACAATTATAAATACAATATTGTAACGTACAGGGTTTCGTGGATTTGGGTAAAATACGTGGTAACTCGTTAAAGCACTTTATTCAACTTTTCACTACAAACTTAGTACATACAGTCTATATGCAGTTGTCCAATAAGAAAGCCGAGCTCATTATTAATTCACTTTAATTTTCGCTTTGTATTTCGGTCTCGATCGCTATTCGCAAACTGAACCGAGGCGCACGACACGTCTGCTTATACAATGTTCGCAAAAGTTTGCGAGTCCTTGGTGAAATCGTAAACAACCTTTTGTAAACACCTGAATGTTTCAGAGAATTAAGCGAATTCAAACTCTATGACATACAGTTCACGAACTCTTTTTGCATGTTCGTAAACTGCCCCCAGCCAATTTTTACGAACTCTTTTCGCATGTTCCTAATTTTAATATTTATTTTATGAAGAGTGAGTTTCTTTCTGGTTCTTCTCGGTTTAAGCACCTTTCCGAACCAGTCGTGTCTTCATTGTAATTTGAGAATTCAAAAGTGCTTGTAAATGTCAATTTGAATAAAGATATTTTGATTTTTTTTTTATTCAAATTTAAATGTCACAAACATCCACACGAAAACTTGCAACATTGACGACATTTCCTAAATTCGTTTTAAACTGTAATATATAAATAATATAATTTAATAGGCTTAAAAATTAGGCTGTTCTGCGCTATAAGCAAAAGATAAACTATTTAATTTTTGATTTTCAGTATTTCAACACGAAATGTTGTAATATCCCAGAGCTGTTCAGTGAGAGTTTGCTTACAGAGTGTGGATTTAAGCAGTTCTTACACTATCATGACCGTGCCTCATTGTATCAAAATATAACTAGGAGACAGGTTAATAATCTATATTCCTTAGTCATAAAACAATGTAAAAGTATTATAAAAACATATCCTCCTGCCGATATCTGCCTGATCTTTGGATAATGGCATGGCCATAGCAAAATCATGAGACGTGTCTCTGGATATGAATTAAAAAGACATTTCAGATCAAAATAATTTTTATCATCCAGTACCTTAAAAATATAATCTCTGGTATTTAGAACAGTGTTCCCCTTTTTTGTGCCATGGCCCATATTAGCCTTTGTATAATTATTATCCCCTCCTATGTAGCATATATCATTTTTAATATAGAATTTTCCACTTAAGAACCTTAAATGATAGGTTTTAGTAAGAATTTGCGTTTTTCGTTAAATTTGGCTTTGAAATCTATCATTGCATTTAAATGATCTAGCGTGAAAGGGCGATTATTAGGGGGGAATTTTAGGACTGATCCCCTCCATTTAAAAATGAAAATTACCCCCCCCCAACAATTACTATGCCCCCCTGGGGGAGAGTGGGTTCCACGGATCTAGAAAGCTTCCTTAATGCTCTTGGTACAGTCATTTGTTGGGTCATGGTTAGGCATCCTGGGCCAATTAGGTTTTCTGTTAAAACTGATTGATTGACAATTTATCACATGCTTTTCGGTGAAGGAAAACTGCATATCTCTGGAGAATTCTAGAGTTACTCGTATGTACCTTTCTTCTTCTTCAATCGGTCCCTCATTACTGATCGTGGTCACCTGAGCCCTTCTTTCGTATGTACCTATAGAGGTGTCTTAATCTCCAACCCACCTCTTCTCAAAAACGGAGAGAGGAGGTTTATGCCCAGTGGGATAGTAGTGGGATATGCCTTTACTTTTGTAATCTTAATCTATTTCTTATCTATCTTAATTTAATCTATTTCAGCCTACTTATGTAACTACTAAGAAAATTGATGTCGTGAATTCATCCTGTGTAATTAAACCTGAAAGTGAAAACCAACAGGTAAATAGCTTTACTATGGTATATCGGTCTATTTATACTACATCATCCTCCTGCCCTTATACTACTCTAAGTGGGGTCGGCACATGTTAAAAACACGTTGGCACATGATTCAGGTACATATTTTACGACCGGCCGCCTGCCTGCCGTCAACATACCTTAGTCGTATTTTACGACCCCTCGGTAAGAAAGAGGGTCTTTACTCAACCGAATATCACACGACGGTTTGGCTTACCTTAGTTGCCTTTTATGACACGTCGGTAAGAAATGAGGGTGGTCTATTCTACTCAGATACCACATGGCGGCGATCGATTTATACTACAAATTTGTGCTACATATATACTCTTATTCTCAGTTAATATATAGATACCGGCTATACTCACGTCTAATTTTATCGGATTAGCCCGACTAGTATTGAACCCGTCCAGGGGACTTATTCATGAGATCTTTACATGACGTCTTTTAACGTCTTCCGTTCTGTTTCCGCGGCGATAACGTCGTGTAAGAGCTCATGAACAAGTGCCCCAAACGGGTTCGAAACTATTCGGGCTAATCCGATAAAAATAGACGCGAGTATAGCCGGTATCTATATATTAACTATGAATACTACTCACGATAGTATAAATTTAAAAATTATTATTCTTTTTTAAAATGGCTGTGTCAAGTGTTATCTTTTGCATATCGGCTAACCTAATGAATAATTTATAGAATTAGGCGTTACTTTGCGGAGATCCATAATACAAAAGTAATAATAAAATTATTTTGCTATAATCCGCGATACAGTAAATAGAAAATATATATAGTGTTCAATGTATAGTGGACTATCCGTATTTTCATACCCGATACGTGCAGGATTCGTAAAAACACATGCACAAACCTCCACCACTTCCACCAAAATACACAAGCACTACACACGTTCATTATCACAAACTCAACAATCGTTTCGCCCCGCAACCGAAACATCATCAGGAGATAGACTCCACGACAAAATCGCAAAGCCTTGACTTAGCGATTTTGTCGTGTGATAGTGAACGTGTGTAGTGCTTGTGTAGTGTTTTTACGAATCCTGCATGTATCGGGTATGAAAATACGGATAGTCCACTATACATTGAACACTATATATTTTTTCTATTTACTGTATCGCGGATTATAGCAAAATAATTTTATTATTACTTTTGTAACCTATTGACGTTAGTAAGGTTACCGATGTGTGGTAGAGATCAAAAGGCGTTTATTTCAGACCCAAGATCCGTTGGACTGCTGTGAACTGGATGACTTTATTAAACGCGAATGGAGGTCTGAGTGTGGTTTTAAAATGACATGGGACCCTAGAAATAGACTTATCATACAAAATGATACCACTGAAGTCATAACTACTACGACTGAGAGCTCGCATCTTAATGATATTGTTATAAAACAAGTACCAATTTCAGTAAGTATCTCTTCTTTTTATTTAACCTATTTTTAGTTTATAGTAGCCTGTTACAATCCCACTGCTGGGAATAGGCATCCTCTTGACCTGTGACCTTTTTGAGGATATCTATCTTCTTACTCTAACGACATTTCGTTATCCTGTACGGGGTCATCTGTCAACACTTTAGGATCTCAATTTCTATTGCGTTTTCGTACTATGTGTCTATGCGATAATGAGCTATTTCCCTAAATTTAATATACTTGAGTGTAAATTCCTTGTATAATTAGGTCTACCGTTTCTAGTGTATATGAAATTTTATATTTTAATCACCTTTATTTCAATCACATCAACTGATAAACTGGATTACTATTATATTATTATTATATATTATTATTATTACACGTCTCTTTAAGAGATTTCCACGTCACACGATCAGTTGCGAAATTAAACCTTTTTGAGGATATCTATCTTCTTACTCTAACGACATTTCGTTATCCTCTACGGGGTCGTCTTTCAACACTTTAGGATCTCAATTCCTTTTGGGTTTTCGTACTATGTGCCTATGTGTAAAACTTCGGCTTTGCAAAATAATCTACAAACAAATTACTAAAGTAAAAAAAGTAAAGTAACGGCCCATTACAATCCCACTGCCGGGTATAGGGCCTTCTCTCTCAGTTTCTGGAGAGAAAGGTTGGAGCTAAGACCTAACACGCTGCTCCAATACGGATTGGTAGATTACACATATATCCCTAGATTCTCTAGAGATATGCAAGTTTCCTCACGATGTTTCCCTTCACCGAAAAGCGTGTGATTAATTGCAATTATCAATTAGACACATGAGTTTTAATAGAAAAACTCATTGGTGCCTGTCCGGGTTTGTATTCGTGTTCCCCTCGAAAGAGTCGCACGGTTTCACCGCTGGGCTATCACAGCTGTTATTAATAAATTATTTTATGATAATTCATATTCCTTCTCAGTGTGAAAGGTTGCAATGCGTTTTTGGAAAACTAAACATTGTATCACAAGCCGGGGTCGTGGACAGGGAGGCCTATGCCAATCTGTTGGACGATATGGTCAAATTGCATCCAATATTCAGCGATGCTAAGGATAAAGTTCAAAGTATTTGTTTGAGAAGACCCCTTCTGGGTTACGATGGTGCTTGTGAAATTCACAAGTTGATGAGTTGTACGTTTGACGTACTTTCAGAGGTAATTACGTATTATTTCTTATTACTAAGTGGATAGCAATGATTTGTCCATGTTTTATTTAGCACTTTGATCGTCTCAAAACCTCTGCCTGTTGATTTTTGTTGCCTGTTTATTGAATTTATGATTTGAGAAAGCTGAGATACATTCTAAACCAAGCAGTGGCTTCCTCGTCTCCAGCTTAAGCTTTAGCTCACGAGGATTCTTTTTCACCTTTTCTCACATTTTCGTATGAGAAAATGCGCCGAGAATGAAGTGATCATCATTCTCCTTATCCCACTCTAAGTGGGGTCGGCACAACATGTTACAAACATGTCATATGATTCGGCTACGTATTTCACGACGGGCCGCCTGCCTGACGTCAACTTACCTTAATCGTCTTTTACGACACCTCGGTAAGAAATGAGAGTGGTCTATTCTACTCAGACGGATACCACAGCGGGGGCCGAGAATGAAGTGCAGGAGCTTTAATAATAAATAATAAAATAATAGAAATAATTAGGTTGACAGTGTCGTTATAGTTATCATAAAATATTTTGTAATATAATTAGATTATGAACGCGTTTTTTTTTTTTTTTTAATAATAATAACTTTATTAGGAACAATACAGAAAAACAATACAATGAATAACGATTATCCTGCAGAAGTATAAACTGTGTTTAAAAATGTGTGTAAAATTTTATATAACGTACATATAATATTGAAAACTAATTTTGTTTCTTTTCCCAGAATTGTCCTAATGACAAAAAGGGTGATTTGTGCAAGTAAGTCTTTTGTTCTTTAATATCTTTTATACTCTCTGTTTTACCGAAAATGTTTTTATTTTGGAATTCAAACTAAGGGTACTATTTTACTTTCAAAATCAGACTCTTCAGTCCGACCTCAGACTTGATTTGTCAAGTCAGCTCATCGAAGTATGGATCTGTAAGTTTTTATTTCTATACAATAAATAACAATTGGAACTATTCTTTAACTCATCTATTTTGGTTATTGCGTTGCTTTCCTACTTGCGGAAGTGTTTCTTAGATGCATTGTAATATTTTTAGTGTTGATAAATGATACAAGAATTGCTATTTCGACTCAGCCTTTAATTTTATTGTGTGTTCTTCAGTTGGAAGTGAAAGTTGAGAAGTCATAAATACGATGTTAGTTTAGTTTACTTTACGTTTAAGAAAGAAAGACTTTATTCATGCAGCACATTACAACACAGAGAAACAGAGAGAGAGTAACACAGCGAATAAAAAAATAAATAAATAATAATAATAAACAGAATAATGCGCTTATCTCTAACATACCAATAAAAAATTTAAACAAACAAAAAAAAAAGAAAAACGAATATATATATGTATATCGATATCTAAAATTCTTAAAGCTAAATTTCGCAATACTTCACCAACAACTCCCAGCGAGATAATGTGCCACACAAATTGGAAGACCACTCGGCTATTGTTAAGGTCGGAAACCCTAACACCGATTTTCAGCGGTCACCAATACTATTACTATAGTATTGTATGTATATTACTATTATATAGTTTACTACAGGGTATCCGTCGACAATTCTGCAACTTACCAGAGCTGGTAAACGGAAAGGACATGTTAGATTGCGGACTTACCTCGATCTCAGTTATCCGCACTGAGCCGTTTAAATCTACAGCTCACCCTAAGACGAATATTATCGCAAGTGTAAGTATAAAAGCCTAAAATACCCAAACCCAAAAACGACTTCTGTACTTTTGCAAGGCGCAAAGCAGATCCGCAAGCTTATGTCGGTTCCTACTTTGTCTATTATATACATCGCCAATCCTTTTATAATCTATACTAATATTATAAAGAGGAAAGATTTGTATGTTTGTTTGTTTGTATGTATGTATGTTTGTTACCTTTTCACGAAAAAACTACTGGACCGATTTCAAACATTGTTTCACCATTGGAAAGCTGCTTTTTCACTGAGCAACATAGCCTATATGTCATTTTCAAAAAAATTGGGATCCCTAATAAAATTGTAATAACTTGGGAAAAATTTAGTCGTAAACATCTTTCATCGCGTGCGCTGCGGAAACTATTGATGATAGAACAAAAAAATGTTCTGCAGTATTATAGAACGTATCAATATCCACAAAAAAGTCCGCAATACTGTCTAACTATTATAGTTACGCCAATATAACTATTTTTTTACATTGTAAAAGTTGGTAAAAGTGCCGACAATAATCAAACCATTTTATTCATATCTCTGTATTAATGCTTATCCCATCAAATGATATTTTATGAATAAATGTTTCAATACCTGTAAAATACTTTTTATATTATTAAAATCCGATATCCCAATCAAAAGATATTACAAATTTAAGAATGTAAATCGAAAGCAAATGACGCCATGACAAATTCATTGTAGCGACCGTTATAGCAGGGCCTGTATTTAGTGAGTTAGCTCTTATTCCAAGAATACTAATGATACCCATTTTTTATAATTAAATAATCTACAAAATAAATCTATAGTCCGATTTCGTAGACTTTCCACTACCACGAGATCTGTATGGACGCGGGTGAAACCGCGGGGCTTTGTTATTTATATTCATGTACAAAATATAAATTACTAAAAATATACTGTGCCAATGTAACCATTGACTTCTAACGATAAACCTGTTTCCTTGACAAAACGTATACTCACCTAAGCTTAGCCTTCAATTGAATAGCGATTTCAAAAATTACATTTCCAGTGCACCCAACTCACCCAATCAACATCTTGCGTTCTCAATAAGATGGGTGCTCTTAACGAATACGGATTTATGGACCATTTTAAGATGAAAGACAAAATCCGCGAGTACAGTAACGGCCTGACGTCTAATATACATGACTTCTACAGTAGCGCGTTACAAAACACACCCTTTTATTATGGTCAATGCAACTCGCCAAGGAAATTGCTTAACGTGCTGGACAGTATGCTTATGGTAAGTGTTGGTCATATTCAAATTCAAATTTCTTTATTCAGGTAAACTTGTAAACAAGTGCTTTTGAATCATCAATCGCTTTTTTGGAAAGCTGTTCCTACTGAGATGAACCAGCAAGAAACTCGGCAATTTCTCTTTTCAAAGTAAAGTTCTTATTACTAGTTACATTTAGTCATCACTGTCTTGTCAAGGTCGTAGCGTAGCTATAACCAAGCATTTTTATCGTCTTAGTAATCCTTAACACTATAGAAGGCTTTCTGTATTAGCCTCTTTTTTGAACAGCGTATCTAAACTGTTGTAAGGGCAAATCTAAGATTGATTACGAAATATGTTATAAATATAAAATATATATAATACAAGAAACAATTGTGACAAATTTCATCGGAATGGCCGTGAAAATGACACAGACAGACAGACAGGCAGACTTTCGCATTTATAATATTAGTAAGGATTAACGATAGAACCTCAAATAAAAGTGATGGAGTATACGGGTTTATGAAGTATTTTTCGGTGTAGTATTTGTTATATGTTCTCTCTATACCAGGGGTTAAAACTTTCTAAGACTAAAGGGACATAAGTCACAAGTTAAAAAATCCACATTTTTAAAGTGCCAATAATATATGTTTTTAATGATATATTAATGAGGACGTCTTATACAGATTTGTCCGATACCTAAACGCAAAACGAGCGAGCAGTGTAATAAAATGTTCAACGATTTAAGAAATTCAATACGGGATGACGTAACAAGACGTAGACTACAGGATATGCTGAGAGAGTTCCAAAACGTCTACTTTCCAATTTCTAAACCGAAAAACACTTCAACACAAAACACGGTCAAGAACTACAGTTTGTACGATTTCGGTCTACTGGGTTCGAAGAATGCGCCGCCAGTAGAAATCATAGACCTAAAACCTAAAAAAAATACTCTAGTCCTCTTGCCAGTTTATCAAAGGAAGTCGAAAGATCCATTGGCAATAACTTCTCTTCACAATGATGATATTCTCAGAGGTTAAACTGTTAACGAAGACAAATAACATTATAGTTGTAAAAAGTTATCTACATCAATAAAAAATATTCATTAACTAATAATTTTAATTAAAATTAATTAGAAACACGTTTCAATTTTTATTTCTCCATTAACCTTCAAAAGGCCTTTTTAAAATTTAATTAAATCGCATGCTTGCATTGCATTGAGTGTTATTTGTTATTAGAATCTACCCTCATATTCATGTGATTACTATAGTGGTGCTTGATGTTGTTCGGAGATACGCACCTACCCTCATTACGTTCCGTGTTATTAGAATCTAGCCTCGAATAGTTAATATTCGTGATAAGAGTAATCAGTGAGTTTCTTGCCAGTTCTTCTGAGTGGATAGTAGCGTTCTGAACTAGTGGTAGAATCGTCCTGGCATAATAATTCCAAATTATATGAAACTGAACCTGTCATACTTGTTTGGCCTGTTCCATATGTTGTAACTGTACGTTGTCTTTGTGAGAAAGCTGAAATATATAAGTGAAATTCCTGCCATTTCTAATAACATATTGTGGAGGACTTCTTTTAAGCTTAATAAAGCCTATGTCAGAAGATCTCACTCTTCCATAACGCCAAAGATAATGTAATTATATTTTTTTCACGAAAAAGAAATATATATGTTATATATTGTATAGTTATTGGTAAGTGAGATCAATCATGAATGTTTGTGTGTGTTAATCTGAAAGTTCTTCAGTTTCTTCGTAACTTTAAGCTAAGCTATCAAATGAGGTCAATGAATACTGGACGCAATCGAAGATTTCATATATTTATTTGTTCTGTCCAATACTCGCTGACACATATGAGTAAGATATCAGTATAGTATTTTTTACAATTAAAGTAATTGTAAAAAATACTTTTCAAAAGTTGAAGCGCCATCCAACTGTTATTTCGTATTCATTTTAATTAAGAATGTTTAATATATTTTTTACAAAGAAAAACAAAAAAAGTTCTTTCTATAACATGTTTACTCAACAGAGGTCCGGGGGGGAAGAGGGAATTAGTTCACTTTAATACTAAGAGTGTGATATATCAAACAACATTGTTACGTTCAAATAAGCAAAGTTTTAAGTAGAGTTATTGAATTAAATCAAATTAAAACTGGAATAATAAAATAACTTCTGTACAAAAATAATAAAAGTACCCGTGTGGTATCCGGCAGAATAAAGAGACCACCCTCATTTCTTACCGAGGTGTCGTAAAAGACGACTAAAGTAAGTTGACGTCAGGCAGGCGGCCGGTCGTAGAATATGCAGCCAAATCATGTGACAACATGTTTGTAACATGTTGTACCGACCCCACTCAGAGTGGGATAAGGGCAGAATAATGATGATGATAGAAAAATAATAAAAGCACCACCGTGGTATCCGGCCGAGTAGAATAGACCACCCTCATCTCCTACTGAGGTTTCGTCAAAGGCGACTTTAGTTAACGTCAGGCAGGCATCGATTGTAAAATAACTAGCTAAAACGAGTAACAATGTTTAAAACATGTTGTGCCAACCCCACTTAGAGTGTGATAAGGGCAGAAGGTAGAAGAGGAATGATTTATAGAACTAGGCGTTACTTTGCGGAGATCCTTAATACAAAAGTAATAATAAAATTATTTTGCTATAATCCGCGATAGACGGTCGTGGAGATAGATGTCCTGATGATGCTTCGGTTGCGGAGCGAAACGATTGTTGATTTTGTGATAGTGAACGTGTGTAGTGCTTTTATATTGTGGTGGCAGTGGTGGAAGTTTGTGCATATGTTTTTACGAATCCTGCATGTAACGGGTATGAAAAAACGAATAGTCCACTATCTATTTAGCACTATATATATTTTCTATTTATTGTATCGCGGATAATAGCAAAATAATTTTATTATTACTTTCAGATCAAATAATGAATAATGAAAACAATAAAACAAAATGTATAAAGCAATATGTATTTATAATATACGCCCATATAACTATTTTACTTATAATAGTTCTTATTATTCTATACTATACAATACCAACATGCTTAGATGGATTCATAACAAAATTTCAGTCTTCAATAATGTGTCGAATTGCGTTTATCTATTGCATTTATATGCATATGCATTTATTATAAATTTTTAAATATTAAAATCAATGCAGTATTGCCTGCATTGATTTTAATTTGAAATATTATAAATTTTTAAATGATTTATAGAAGCAGGCGTTATTTTGCTGAATTCCATATTACAAGCAATACAACAGAACTAACTACTTTGCTATAATCCGCACGGGTTAGGTGAATGCATGCAAAGCCAATGTGTATGAAGCAGGCAAAATCTATCAAATGATTGTGGTGGTGGGTGTGTGTGCTGCTTTTGTGTGCGTTGTTGCTGGTGAATTGCGCTTTGGGGTGCATGTGGTGGCTTGTCCTGCATGTATAAGGTGCGTAGATTTTGCCTGCTTCATACACATTGGCTTTGCATGCATTCGCTTAACCCGTGCGGATTATAGCAAAGTAGTTAGTTCTGTTATATTGCTTGTAAATTTTTAAATATTTAATACAATGTAATAAACCATATATTGTTAACTACATTCGGTTTAATGTTTAAAATAATATATGTTATGTATAATTTAGTAAATAATATTTGTTTAAATCAAAATTGCGTTGTCGTTGACTATGATTTATTTTTCTAATTTGTATAAACGACAGTAATATTACTGTTATTATAGTTTTATTTTTATTTGTTACAATTTGAATTGTTTATCAGACTGTTTTGTTTTTGTTAGAGTTAGTTAAAACGTTATATTGCATGAACAGTTTGCTTTTTATGAAAACTAAACAGGTTTAATTTCTTTTGTATTTGTTTTAAAGGGTTTAAGTATCAACAAAATAAGTTTAAAGGGAAGCCAATTTGGAGCTAGTGAATAATTGAGGCATTGTTAAATTTAGTTAGTGGTTACTTTTTATTAAAGAGATTTCTTTCATTCATTCATAAAGATTTTTATGATATGAAAGTTTATTTAAAAAGAACACGAATGTGATTATTTTTTTAATTTACTTTCAAATGTATCTTTGTTATAAAGGTGTAAGTATAAAGAGTTTAACATAAATTTATATTCGACATTAGCATCTAATTAGCTCCCAAATAAGATCAAAATTATTATAATAATTTAATCTAAACAGCCTACAAATAAAAGAAACTGAAAAAGTTTACGATATTTCGAAATTTAATCTTGTTTGATTATAATTTCAAATAAATAAAACACTCAATAATAGTTACACTTAAAACCACACTAAATATTTAATTTTGATTTTGATAATAATTTTTCAAACGTTACAGTTCTGTTTTTAATATGTTTTAACACTATAAAAATATTGTAATAAATTAAAATAAAGCAAGAGAAATGGGCACGCGAGTTTAACTCAAACTAAATCTTAACAATAACAACAAAAAGTTTTCATATCAAAGTATTCTTAAATTGTATAAATATCTAGATAGTATTAGACTGTTTTTTTAGACTGGACACCGCCGTCCAAGACCTCTCGTAGAGCGAACGTGTTGCCGTCCTTTTAAATGGTGGAATACACGCTTTTTGAAGGTACTTATGTCGTACCGATCTGGAAACGCTGCCATAGGGAGATCGTTCCATAAAATCGTAGTTAAGTTAAAGTTAAGTAGCGGCCTGTTACAATCCCACAGCTGGGAATAGGCCTCCTCTCTCCGTTTCTGGAGAGAAGGGTTGGAGCTAAGACCTACCACGCTGCTCCAATGCGGATTGGTAGGTTACACATATCAACAGAATTCTCTAGAGATATGCAGGTTTCCTCACGATGTTTTCCTTCACCGAAAAGCGTGTGATAAATTGCAATTATCAATTAGACACATGAGTTTTAATAGAAAAACTCATTGGTGCCTGCCCAGGTTTGAACTCGTGTTTCCCTCGAAAGAGTCGCACGATCTTTCCGCTGGGCTATCACAGCTTCGTAGTAAAATCGTAGTGCGCGGAATGAAATTTGAAAACCGCATTGTAGTGGATCGCCACGCATCCAGATGGTGAGGATGATATTTTAACCTGTGACGTACAGTGCGGTTATGGAATTTGGCAGGAATCAGGTCATGTAGTTCAATGGAACACTCTCCGTGGAAAATGCGGTAGAACACGCACAGTGATGATACCATGATACCAGTGATTGCCAAAGAGTCCAGCCGTTCTTTGATCACCCGGTCTCCAATAATACGAGCTGCTCTGCGCTGTATGCGATCAAATGGCTTAAGTTGGTACTGGGGTGCACCAGCCCAGAGATGAGAACAGTACTCCATATGAGGCCGGACTTGTGCTTTCTATAGCGCTAGTCTGTGAGCCGGCTTGAAGTAATGCCTCGCTCTATTGATAACACCCAGTTTTTTAGAGGCCAACTTAGCCTTCCTTTCCAAATGATCGCAATTTCGATACTACTCGAGCGACTTAAGAGAGTATTCTCGAAAGACGGAGACGCGACAAATGGTGTTATTTTTGATGCTCGAGATTATATCCGCATAAGCCGTGAATATGTTGATAAGTCGACTTACGTACTTTTGTATGTTCAATCATATTGTTATCATTAGGGTTGCTAAAATTATATGGCGAATATTTCAGTGAAGTTGAGTCTTTTTATATCGCATACAAACTTGTGAACATTTACATAATTTTCTTAAACGTATACTAAACAAAAATCTATTGAAAGCTGCCCTGAAGAGTGAAAAGAGTGCGTATTGGACTTGTTAAGTTATTCACGCCAGATACGGATATAACACAAGTCCTGTATTTAGTGTTGCCAACTTTTTATCACAAAAATTAAAGTATATTTAAAGTACCGGCATTTATCCACCATGTTTTTCTAACACATTCTATCTAGATAATTATATAATTAACGTCTACATACTCTTATAAAAAAAGAAAAAAATCGAAGCGTCAAAAACAAAATGGCAAGCGAAAATATGCAAAAATATATATTCGAGTTAATAAAACTAAATTTTTCAAAAACACTATACATTTTCCACGTAATACATAATAAAACAAAATACTTATTTACAGAAATGTCATTTGATCACAAGGAATCTGTAATACCTAGAAATAGCTAAAACTATAAATTGCCAACGCAATTTGTTGATAAAAAAAAATCAAAAACAACCTTAAACTTTCTAAAATAAGATTTTATTAACGTGCCAGCACTAAAGATATAATTAGAACATAAATTTACACAAAAAAAATTCATAGGCAATTCTCAAGGCAGTTTGAAAAAAATTTTAAAAAATATATCTTCCATACAAGTCCGGACTATTTGAATATTTTACAATATACACAATTTTTTAATATTTTTGTTTTTTTTTTCATTTTTAAAACCACATAAAACAAAACCTAAATGCAACAATCACAAAATTTTATATTAAAACACCATCGAAATAGTTAACCGTATTTTATTTGCTTCTGGAATTATACAATACCATCGACTATAGCCATTAGTATCATACTAATGGGAAATGGGAGACACATTCATAGATTATGTATAAATATACGATATATATATAAAATTATATATAAACGATTATACGATTATATATAAAAATACACGGTACCACTATCCTATATAGAGCACATAGCCCGAAGAACAGATGGACGTTAGGATCCTAAGGGGCTTCAATTGCCATAGCGATGATCGCTTAAAAAGACCTATGTCCTTTCATAGAATTAGGCGTTACTTTGCGGCGATCCATAATACAAAAGTAATAATAAAATTATTTTGCTATAATCCGCGATACAGTAAATAAAATATATATAGCGAGCGTTAGATGTATAGTGGACTATCCGTTTCATACCCGATACGTGCAGGATTCGTAAAACACATGCACAAACCTCCACCACCGCCACCACAATACACAAGCACTACACACGTTCACTATCACAAAGTCAACAATCGTTCCGCCCCGCAACCGAAGCATCATCAGGACTTCACGACAAAATCGCAAAGCGAAGCAATATCCAAACAAGCATTGTTACATAGTACTTGGTTCATCCCCACCCTTTATTTTACCTCTGAACACGTGCAACAAGCTTGAACTAGAAACATTTATCTGCATCATCAGATGGGACTCCACGACAAAAACGCAAACCTTTGTGATTATGTCGTGTAGTCTATCTCCGGATTATAGCAAAATAATTCTATTATTTCTTTAGACCTATGTCCAGTTAAAACAAGAAAAAGGCACCAATATAATTGCGATACACTAACTCGTGGTTTTGATACCTTTAAACACTTCAAAAGTCTTTTTGGAAACGTGATAGCCGATGATCACATAAAAGACAGGGAAGAAATTATATTTGACCACATTATTTTGTACGATTGTTATCGCCAAAATCCCAAATACATCGGCACATGACAAATACTTTCGCTATCTATAACGATAGCATTCAAAGAAATCTACCAATGATAATAACATTTGCGAAAGGGAAGTGTATTCTATATAATCTGAAGTATTTAAATTATTTCGTCTGGAATTAACAAGATTACACAAATTGTAATCCATAAGAAAGAGAAATGATTATTATTCCATCTCTATATCTAAAAAAGGTTTTTAAACATATAATTTAGTCATCGTGCATAAATACGGTACTGATTAATTTATTTAACCATCGTCGATTACGTGCCCTAATTAATAGGATATTACGCAACAAGGAACATAAAAGCCAATATATTCGTAAATCTACCAATGCTTCTACAATAGTTGCGAAAGGCAAGTGTATTCGTCTGAAATTAACTACCAAGATTTATTTACACAAATTGACGTTCATTTAAGACAGAGAAATGATTAAAATTTCATATCTATATCTAAAATAGGGCTTAAAACATCATATAATTTAGTCATCGAAATTGAATAAATATAGTATTGATTAATTTATTTAACCATCGTCGATTACGTGCCCTAATTAATAGGATATTACGTAGCAAGGAACATAAAAGCCAATATATTCGCACTTACAAATTTAATAACATATTATCACACTACTAAGGCATGTTAAGGCTGATGCTATCATAATTTCGCATCGAACGAGTATCATTTAGACTATGGGTGCCGGTGTTGATCCTTGTTAGAATTTCTTGTTGGAGAGCCTTCAAAGTCCTCATGGCGGATAAATCTGTGGATGGTGCGAGGACCAAAGCTCGTCTGCAATGCGGTAAGGCATCTGAGGGTTTGTTTAGGGCTAATATAGCCCGCGCCATTGCGTAAGCGCATTCAAAAGCATTAGGACGCAGTACAGATGCGCGAGCGGCTAAGTCGAATGCTTCCGATGGTTCCTGTAATACGATTTTTAAACTAAAACGCTTATCAAATTCTTCGATTTCGAGACCTGATCATAACTTAAGCTGATAATAAATTAAGGAGCTTATTAAATTCAGATTACGATTGACAATGAGCTGTGATAGCCCAGCGGTGAGACCGTGCGACTCATTCGAGGGGAACACGAGTACAAACCCGGGCAGGCACCAATGAGTTTTTCTATTAAAACTCATGTGTCTAATTGATAATTGCAATTTATCACACGCTTTTCGGTGAAGGAAAACATCGTGAGGAAACCTGCATATCTCCAGAGAATTCTGGAGATATGTGTAACCTACCAATCCGCATTGGAGCGTGGTAGGTCTTAGCTCCAACCCTTCTCTCCAGAAACGGAGAGAAGAGGCCTATTCCCAGCAGTGGGATTGTAACAGGCTGGTACTTTACGATTGACAATCAAATTAAGGATAATCTAGTTAGCCTCAATACTAGCAAGTACCCAATTGAATGTATTTTAGTATACACTGATTCTTTTACGGTGATTCATCACCGTCACAGCTGTTTCTAAGTATAGCCGTCAAAAAAGTTTCCCGACTAGTTATACTGATTGTAAATGTTAGCTATGCTCAGCATTGACATGGGTTTGAAACATAGAAAACCACCTTCGAGGTGTCGTAAAAGGCGACTAAGGTGAGTTGATACCACACGGTATCCGGCTGAGTAGATTAGTCCACCCTCTTTTTTAGCGAGGGGTCGTAAAATACGACTATGGTAAGTCAGTCAGGCGGCCTGTCGTGAAATACGTAGCCAAATCATGTGACAACATGTTTAACATGTGCCGATACAACTTAGAGTGGGATAAGGGCAGAAGGATGATTGGGATCAAAGGATCCCAGGATAACGTATGTATGAGTTTCATTCGTTTATACAGGAGTTCCTCACGTAATGTATATTAATATTGTCAAAATATTTTTTGGAATTATTAAACTTATATACTAACCGAACGTTATACTTACATTAAGTTTCCTCTTGCATCGTGATAAATTTAGCAGCAAATTCGTCTTGAGCTGAACAAATGCTGAGACGTGTTCGTGTGGAACAGGTTGGGTGGATGGAGTGGTCAGACCTTCGTCGCTGATCAGTGGGTTGATCTTCTTCAGCGCGTACTGATATCTGTGCGCTGCTTCCGATGGCCTATTCTTGCGATACAGCAGGTTCCCGTCTTCAAGCAACTTGTTTAGGAGTATTAGCCTGGATGCGTAAATATTTTCTATTATCATCTACATGAACAAGCTTTCATAGCCGAACGGTTAAAACCGCGTGCCTCTTTCGAGTCGGCCATCAGGTCAAACCCCATGAGTATTCTAATTAAAGGAGAGTGCCAGGATTTCATACATCTTTGGGCCCAGACGTTACAGCATTAATTTTTGTGATGTAAGATAGAAAAATATTTGTTATCTTAGGATCAATTATTATTTTATTTAATTTCTATGGAGGAAATATAAAATAAGAGTTATAGTCTGAGGTTATGGACAACTAAAAGTACATGCTAAATACCACAATAACATAATAAAAACGATAGGATTTGTGATAAAAATATAACAATAAGCTATCATCATTGAAGTAAAAGTTGTTTTTTTTAATGTCATCTGAAAAACAAACATTTCGAGAAAACACGTTCATAAGCGCAACCTATATTTTAGTTATTAGTCTATGGCAACATGTACTAAAAGATGACTAATAATCGACATATATTGCAATATTTTTTTTCTGATCCCACAGACATTAAGATCGTAAGCCATACAGCCAATGAAAAAAATATTTTATTCTAAACACATATTTTTTAACATTTTTAACATGTTAATAAAATTAAGCTAATATTTGTTTTACATAAATATTTTAAATTATTATGTTTACAAAAACGCAATTAAGCAAGCCTTATATTTAATTTGGTCTATTTATACTAAAAACGCTGGAATCCAGCGCTATTTAGATAACATATTCCCATTGAAAGTTTATAATATTTATAGTGATATTTACACAGAATAAAACTAAGAATTATTTGAGGTATGTGGGGTTGCTGTAACAATTAGGCCCAATTCTGGTACCCTCCTTTATATCGCTGATTTTATTATGCGCTTTTAGGTGAGGGAAAACATGGTGAGAAAACCTTAACAGGTCTGAAGAATTCCTAGCAATTCAGTGGTACAGTGTATTGTTAGTTATTATATACTTACATAAATTCTGGTTTGCCTGATGCCATAACCCATGTAGTGGGGCCTAGTTTAGCCCCTTTTCTCAAAAAGCAATTCACCACCTGGAAAATAGTATATGAAGTTAAAACAGAGAAAATCGTAATAACAATATTTTATTCTAACAAACATCACGTCATCATCATCCTCCTTATCCCACTGTTACAAACATGTTACGAACAAACATGTTGTCACATGATTTGGCTGCGTATTTTACGACCGGCCGCCTGCCTGACGTCAACTTACCTAGTCGTATTTTACGACCTCTCGGTAAGAAATAGGATGGTCTATTGTACTCAAACGGATACCACACGGTGGGTTAACTTACCTTAGTCGCCTTTTACGACACCTCGGTAAGAAATGAGGGTGGTCTATTCTACTCTGCCGGATACCACACGGCGGGTCGACTTACCTTAGTCGCCTTTTACGACACCTCGGTAAAAAATGAGGGCGGTCTATTCTACTCTGCCAGATACCACACGGCAAAGCAATATCACATCCGTACTGTGTAATAATTTAAATCCTGTGACTAAAATTATCTTATAGATTATACAAAACTACAATATATCAAATTATACATAAATTATAAAATTATGTATAAACAACTTACGGGAACGTTGCGTTGTCCAATAGCCCTGTCTAAAGGCCTTAGTCCGCTATGATCCACCCTCTCCAACGAGGCTCCTCGCTCTAGAAGCAATTCTACCAGCTCCGAAGGTCCACCGCAGGCGAGGCCTAGAGGAGTCCTCCCACTGCCATCTGGTTGGTCTGCAAGAAGGAATTTCGTTATTTCATTATAATTATTTACGTAGGAACTATTCCAAGATGGGTATCTTGGAAGAGTTCTAAATAAACCCTAAGTACCTAAACCTAAAGTCACTCAAGTAAAGGAAACTCAGTTCAGCAGCCTATGCTATCCGAAAGATAAGACAGTTTACAGACGTCGAAACAGCAAAACTAGTTTATTTTGCTTACTTCCATACCATTATCAATGTAAGAAAATATTAATTAACTGGTTAAAAATTCAAAACTATGAGAATATAGAAAACCTATTCAATACATTAAATTAAAAATATTCTGCATAAATTAAATAATATATAATAAAATAAAAATATAAAATCACTGCAATATATACATATAATAAATAAAAATTCTTTTAATATTTTAAGTTCACAATATAGTGGTGTAACCTTTTTTATAACGTGGAGGTGGGTATATATTACTCAGTATGACCGTAACTGTAAATGTTATTGGAAAGTACCCACTTTTATAAATTTTTCGAGTTAATTAAGTTAGTGTTATTGGAAGAGACTAGTGTCTAAGATACAGGCTCCGCCTAGTTTAGACGCTAGTGCTCAAGTAATTTTAGTTTTTGTTGTAAGTTCGATTTAAATTGTATAGTTTAAAGTTGAAATGTTACATTTTTTGGAGTCAATAAAGATTTTATTTTATTTATTTACTATTTATTATGTCTTATGGAATAATGTTATGGGGTAAATGCGCTGATATTGAGAAAATTTTTGTATTGCAAAAAAGAGCCATACGTGGCATTTATAATTTGAGTCCGCGTGAGTCCCTGCGAGAGAAGTTTAAGGAAACAGATATTCTTACGTTAGCTTCACAGTATATTTTTAGCAATTTGATTTTTGTGAATAAAAATATACATAATTATAAAAAGACTCGCGATGTATATAATAGACAAAGTAGGAACCGACATAAGCTTGCGGCTCCTGCTTTGCGCCTTGTAAGAGTACGTAAGTCGTTTGTGGATTTGGGTATAAGATTCTATAACAAAATTCTACAATCAATTTTAACTTTGCCATTACAGCAATTTAAAAATACTGTTAAAAAGAGGCTGATACAGAAAGCCTATTATACCGTGGAGGCTTACATAGATGATAAGAATGCGTGGATATAGCTGCTCTTTGACCTTGTGCAGGATAGCTATGACAAAATGTAATTAGTATTAAGAATCTTCTTTTTTTAAAAGAGCTCCACCGAGTTTCTTGCTGGCTCTTCTCGGTAGGACGGCTTTCCGAACCAGCAATAGAGTCGACGATTCAAAAGCACTTGTTTACAAGTTTATTTGAATAAAGAATATTTTGAATTTGAATAAAGTAAATAAACGCAGGAGTCAAGCGAGGTTAGACTGTAAACCTACTGTTAAAATACAAACCGGGCAATTAGGCCCTGCATCGTATAGTTAATAACTTCCAAGTTTTTGCTAATTCTTCTCGGCAAGAACGCATTTCCAAAGTGGTAGTGGATGAAGAAATAAAATATGAAATATTTTTCATCTCTATTAATTTAAGAACATTACACACTTTTTTAGAATCGAAAAGAAACTATAATCTTTTAAAAAATTTAATGATCCTAGCAAGAATTCACCATGGAATAAATTAAGACACAGTACAAAAATAAAAGTGCAAGCAAGTTCAGAAAATGGACAACCACTCGAGCGGATATATAACAAGTGGTTTTATTTCAGGAAGCCTAATATAAAACGAATGAGATTTTATAGTCGGTTAAACTCAAGTTTGTTCAACTGGCTCTCGATCGAATTAGGGCAATCAGTGTAACTGAGATTATGAGCATAAGTTTGGTTAGAACTGAAAGAATTATGCTCTAACCCCATATGTCTATGGGTATAAGATTCTATTGTGAATATTCCGCAATCGATTTTAGCTTTGCCATTACGGCTTCTATACTATTGAGGATTACTTAAATGATAAGAATGCGTGTATATAGCTAGACCTCGATTCTGTACAAGACATTAATAACTTTATATACCTAGTAATAAGAATTATTCTTTGAAAAGTTTTAACCCCAGGTATAGAGAGAACATATAACAAATACTACGAAAAATGCTTCATAAACCCATTTACTCCATATCTTTTTTTATTTGAGTTTCTATCGTTAATATTATATATATATATTTTGCTTATAATATATTATATATTTATAACATCTTATGCAATCAATTTTAGCTTTGCCCTTACAACAGTTTAAATACGCTGTTCAAAAAAGAGAAGCTGAT
This sequence comes from Morpho deidamia, assembly GCA_947086505.1. Taxonomy (NCBI): domain Eukaryota; kingdom Metazoa; phylum Arthropoda; class Insecta; order Lepidoptera; family Nymphalidae; genus Morpho; species Morpho deidamia. Next base: position 2,716,499 of record CAMTZC010000017.1, read on the forward strand.
ACAGAAAGCCTTCTATAGTGTTGAGGATTACTAAGGCGATAAAATGCTTGGTTATAGCTACTCTACGACCTTGACAAGACAGTAATGACTAAATGTAACTAGTTATAAGAATTATTCTTTGAAAAGAGCAACCGCCGAGTTTGTTGCTGGTTCTTCTCGGTAGGAAGAGGTTTCCGAAACAGCAGTAGAGTTGACGATTCAAAAGTACTTGTTTAAGTTTGCTTGAATAAAGAATATTATGGAATTCCAAACTTTTTGATATCGAGTAAATCGTAAATTCATGATCCATTTAAAAAAAGTTTTTAGCCCGATGTAGGCTAACTATTAATTTCTTACCGATTGTAGCTCCTTTGTCCAATAAGACCACAATTGTAGGTATTCTCGAGCGAAGACTGGCCCACCCGAGTGGCGATATGCCATCTGCGTCCACGGCATCAGGATCAGCACCTGGTAAAACACACAAGTTTATTATAACTAATTAATCTTTAAATACCTACTTGTTTTGAATAGATTGACGCGCGCGACGCGACCGGCGGGATCAACGACCTTTTTATGCATTCGATTGCCGACGCGAGCGGCCGACAGTTAGTGATGTTTCGAATACGATAAGGACAGGCCGCGCCTGTATACGGCTTTCTTTTATAACGCACACGTGTAATTTTGCGTTTCGGGTGTTATTCTCAGTAGTGACACGACTTTATTGACATTTGAGACTGATATAAGTATTTAGTGACGCGTTTAACCAGTGAAGCGTTTGAGAAGACGCGACCGACCACGGTTTTGGTGCGCGTTGGGTTACTATTCCCCGATATAGGAACGATTCACTACTATTTGTTTTTTAGACACAATTTCTTTCAACTGAGAACTCAAAAGTGAATAAAAAAGTTATGCAATCGACGTATTTATAACCAGTCCGCATCAAACGTAAACTTTTGTCAAATGTGTACTTTTATCAAACTAAAGTAGGTAATTTTTACGTGTTTATTGGTCACATAATATGGGAATATTCAAAATTAAATATATTAACGCGTAGTTCATCTTCGGCTAAATAAGTATTAGTCTCACCTTTAAATCAAAAAATTTTTTTTCAGAACGAATAGAATATTGTACACGAAGGGAACATAAATAATGCAGTTTATGGATGAGGCAAATATATTGGAGAATGCCTGAAAACGGCACTCTTGGTAGCAATTTATCTTCATTTGATACTCTAAAGTCTGAACAAACAAAAACTTACCATGATCTAAAAGCATTTCAACAACTTCAGCATGACCTTCTGCTGCGGCGAGGATCAAAGGGTTCTTTCCTCCAGATCCCATCACATCAGCTCCCGAATCCAGAAGCCGTAATACCAAGGCAGTCCTACCATTCTTTGCTGCTAAAGCTAATGGTGACATTTGTCGTGCATTCAATGAGTACGGTGTCGCTCCTCGAATTAACAAAGCATCGGCAATGGCGGCGTTTCCGGTAGAACAAGCTGCCGTGAGAGCTGTCTCGCCTGTGACTGGACATATTCCATCAGGCTGTAGGAAGAATTGTTGAAAACATTGAATTTTTGACGTAAACTTAGGAATGTGTTAATTTAGGCTAGAGAGATAGGTACTGAACTAATAATGTCGAAGATAGTCTACAGTAAAGTTAGCCGTGTGGTATCCGGCAGAATAGAATAGACCACCCTCCGTTCTTACCGAGGTGTCGTAAAAGGCGACTAAGGTAAATGCAGTGTAGTATCCGACAGCATAGAATAGACCACCCTCCGTTCTTACCGAGGTGTCGTAAGAGGCGACTAAGGTAAATGCAGTGTAGTATCCGACAGCATAGAATAGACCACCCTCCTTTCTTACCGAGGTGTCGTAAGAGGCGACTAAGGTAAATGCAGTGTAGTATCCGACGGCATAGAATAGACCACCCTCCTTTCTTACCGAGGTGTCGTAAGAGGCGACTAAGGTAAATGCAGTGTAGTATCCGACAGCATAGAATAGACCACCCTCCTTTCTTACCGAGGTGTCGTAAAAGGCGACTAAGGTAAATGCAGTGTAGTATCCGACGGCATAGAATAGACCACCCTCCGTTCTTACCGAGGTGTCGTAAAAGGCGACTAAGGTAAATGCAGTGTAGTATCCGACAGCATAGAATAGACCACCCTGCTTTCTTACCGAGGTGTCGTAAAAGGCGACTAAGGTAAATGCAGTGTAGTATCCGACAGCATAGAATAGACCACCCTGCTTTCTTACCGAGGTGTCGTAAAAGGCGACTAAGGTATGTTGACGTCAGGCAGGCGGCCGGTCGTAAAATACGTAGCCAAATCATATGACAACATGTAATAACATGTGCCGACCCCACTTAGAATGGGATAAGGGCAGGAGAATGATGATAGTGTACAGTAAAGTAAAGTTACGGCCTCTTACTAAAACAGTGAGCTGTGATCGCCAAGTGGTGAGACCGCGTGACTCTCTAGAGACGATCATGGGTTCAAACCCGGGCAGGAACCAATGAGTTATTCTATTAAAACTTGTGTCTAATTGATACTTGCAATCACACGCTTTTCGGTGAAGGAAAACATCGTGAGGAAACCTGCATATCTCTAGAGAATTCTAGGGATATGTGTAACCTACCAATCCGCATTGGAGCAGCGTGGTAGGTCTTAGCTCCAACCCTTCTCTCAAAAAAAAACCGAGTAAAGAGGCCTATTCCCAGCAGTGGGATATTAGCAGGCCGTTACTTTACTATAACAGTGATGGGCATATGCCTGCTGTCCCCTTTATTTGAGAGAAGAGTTTGAACTTCGCCTACGCTGTTCTAATGCGGATTGATAGGTTACACACATTTCAGAATCTCTCTAGATATAAGCAAGTTTTTCTCGCTATATTTCATTTCAACGAGGAGCGTGTGATGAATTTCAATTTTCACTACCATACATAAGTTTTTGTTTTTGTACATAAAAATATAAAGAATTATAAAACGATAGGTGATGTATATAATAGACAAAGTAGGAACCGACATAAGCTCGCGACTCCTGCTTTGCGCCTAGCAAAAGTACGTAAATCGTTTGTGGGTTTGGGTATAAGATTCTATAATAAAATTCCGAAATCAATTTTGGCCATGCCATTACAGCAGTTTAAAACCACTGTTAAAAAGAGGCTGATACAGAAAGCCTACTATACTGTTGAAGATTACTTAGATGATAAGGATGTGTGGATATAGGTGCGCTTCTACCCTGTACAAGACAGTAATAAATAAATGTAACTAGTTCTAAGATTTATATTTTAAAAAGAGCAACCGCCGAGTTTCTTACTGGCTCTTCTCGGTAGGAACAGCTTTCCGAACCAGCAGTAAAGTTGACGATTCAAAAGTACTTGTTTACAAGTTTACTTGAATAAAGAATAATTTGAATTTGAATTTTAACAGAAAAATTCATTGGTGCCTACCCGGGGTTTGAATTCGTGACCCAACAAAAGCAGGTATACTAGAGATTATATACAAGAGATTAAATTTTTCCCGTGATGTTTTATTTTACCAAAAAACGCGTTGCCTAATTGCTAATATTAATTAGACAGAAGTTTTTCTTTAAAGAGAAACTCATTGCTTGCTCTGGGATTAATCTCGTGACACCCTAGAATTAGGTCACACGGTCTTACCATTCGGTTATTAGTTTCTAAATATATTTCACTGTTCGGCTAACTTAGCTTTTGAAAGTTTATACTTACTATCAATTCAGCGGTGTCTAAGAGGTATTCTACAATATCCAAATGACCGTTCTGCGCTGCACCAATTAATGCATGTCTAGATCCAGGCACCAATTGTTCGATATTCCCTTCGTCTATATCCAGAATATTCCTGTCATCTTTACCTGTTTGACATCCTAATAGGTATATGACTGTGTCTCTGTGGCCATTTTTAGCGGCGTGGACTAGAGGCGTTTGTTCTGCAGTATCAGTATGACTTAAGGATGCACCTGAAACATAATTACTTACAATATCAAATACAATTCCATTAATTTTAAAATCTTTATTTATAAATTTTACTAGTTGTGCCAGCGGCTTTGCCCGCTTTTTTTTTACATTTTACAATTACATACTATATATAAGGTTATTACTACCTAAAAATTAAAATACTAGTTATTAATACAAAACAGCCTTCAGTCGTCACTGCAGCTTCACCATCGCTGAATTATTTTAGAAAAAAATCCGCAATAATCTTAACTTATTCTTATGTTAAATTACTTCAGTTAATTGTAAGTTACATTTAGTAGTTTGATTATAATTCTATTATTTTAGTTATAAATTGTTTTGAGTAGTTTTGTTTGCCTTAAATTAGTTTTATATTTAGACTTCGCCCGCGTGGAAATCTGCATGTCACAATTTTTTCTGGAATTCAAATTTCAAACATAAAAGTAGTTATTGTGAGTTAACAATAAGAGATAGAGACATGCTATAGCGGACTTTTTTGTAGTAGTTTTATAGATCTACAATTCTCTAGTACATTACTTTATCGTATGTCTGCTGGTTTACGCAGCGCACTCGCCTAAAGCTCCCAGCAAGTTTTTTAACAACTGCGCGATCTCTTCAATACAATTTACATAATACCGATATGTACTATTTACCTAAACCATCCGGAAGTATTGCAATAAGTATAGTACGGGCTAACACGTACATTTGCACCTGACTGACTGATCTGACAATCCATAGGTCGCTGGTTCAGATCCGGCTCGAAGGACCAAAAAGATGTACGGGCTGCTACTACCCTGTACTATCTTTTGTTGATAACTGATATTGATAACTGCGACGCTTAATTGATAGGTTTATTTGATTGATATAAATTATAATGATTTGATAGTAATGAATAGGTTGAGCACGCGTGGCCGCTAACGTCGTACTGATTTCAAATTTGTATTAAGTGATATTAATAATATGGCGTAAATGCCGACGGTGCAAATGTACGTGTTAGCCCGTACAGATATTATATTTTGCCTGTCTGAATATCTACCTGTTTGTTTGTTATCACGACTTGTAATAAAATTTTCTAATAGATATGAATATTTGTGTGAATTAGATATTAATAATTATAATCAAAAATAATAGAAAACTACCAGAAAGTACAAATCGCAAAGTTACATAACATAGAATTATCCTATACAATGGATAACCGTGATACTTATCAGATATTATAAGTAATTAATTACCTGATGCTATTAACATCCTGGCAACATCAGTATGACCTCTCTGACACGCTAGAGATAGCGCCGAACATCCTTGAGAATTCGTCATTTCTAGATCTGCCCCAAATTCAATGAGCAGCCCAACCATTGCTATAATCCCTTGGTAAGCATACATACACAATAATGGGGCGTTTCCGAGACATTCTGTTATCTGATTAGGAGATCCTCCCGCGAGCAACATTAGTCGGGAAACTTTAACGTTTGGGGTGTAAATGTTTCTTAAGTTTGCAACCGCTTCACCAACGTTGCTGGAGCTTGATGCAACCATAGTTGCTTGTAAATCTCTTGGACACAAACCAAGTTGGGCCGGTCCCATATTTCTGTACATATGAGCTTTGAGAATATGATGACCCAATTCCATAGATTTCTCAGGGTCTAACGGCGATTGAACTCTCGAAAGCCTAAATGCAATACCGCAGTGACCAGCTCGCAAGTCACACAAAAACTTCGGACTCTCATTGTCATCGCGTCGTATTAACCATTCTCTGAACGATGGATGAAAGAACATATACGTGTTATCGATTCGCTTGACAAGGAAATCGGTAAGGCTGTCGAATCTATGGCAGAATTCTTCCCATGGTAAAAACGTATCAACTAATAAAGAGTTGACCGAGTAATAAATCTCCACCAGAGTAAGTGGGTAAAGAGCCGCAAGGCAAACACTCAAAATGTGTGTTACTTTTTCGAAAGATTGCACGGTGGGAAACCTTAAATTGAACTGCAGCAAAAATATTTGTGCCAACGATATAGGTACTACTTTGTAGTTGGTAGATTTAACGACGATGTGACTTCGTTCGAGAAGATCTAATATGAGTTTTAGGAATAGAAATGAGCCTTGGCTTAAGTGAAGCACGTATTGTGCGAATTTCATAACAGAGTTATGCACTCCTTCAGTTTTTCCCGTAGAACTTTTGATATTAGTCTCTATAATGGGGGCCGCTTGAACTCTCGCGTTAAAATATTCAAGTAAATCTTTGTGGACGTTATCAGATTCATCTAAACTTAACCTAGTATAAGGTAACTGTTTAGTTAGTTCAAGGAATTGCGTTCTGATGGTCGCAACTACTTTAAGCCACGTGGGCATCTCTGGGACGTGTCTTGTTAGGAATGAGGCAATCGTGTAACCGTGGTCAGGTCTATGATATTCAGCTTCGCAGAGACCGTCGACTAGAATTATGCTATTGGTTGAATCTATGCTTCCGTTTCTTCTTAATATGACAAGTGGCTCTATAATTCCTCTCATGAATGCTAAGTCTGGATCTGCTATGCATTCTTTTAAAGAAAGACACGATAAAAGATGCGGTTCGCTCAGTAAATATTCTCTGTACGCTTGCAGTCTAGGTGCTTGACAGAGTTGCGCTGCTAGAGAGTGAACAAATTCTCCAACCAGGCATGTGCTATTGTTATCTGCCTGTAAATATATTATAATATGATAAATATAAATATAATGGACATTTACACTATCGTCCGTTCCCAAAGTAACTTAATACATGAGTTATGGGTGACGGATAACTGGTAGATATACGACATATATAATTTTAAATACATACTAAAATACAAATATACCCAGGCTCGAAGAACCAACAAATTGTTTGTAGAAAATGTTGGCCTTCGGCGGGGATCGAGCCCACGACCCGCGGAATTTTACATCATTTATTTTTTTTATAGAATTTTATTATATAATCTTATACCCAAAACCACAAACGACTTATTTACATTTGTAAGGCGCAAAGCAGGAACCGCAAGCTTATGTCAGTTCCTATGTTGTCTATTATATAGATCGCCAATAATATAAATATCTTTAATGACTAACTTTGTTTTATGTTTACTTTGTGAATTCATTAGTTTTAAAGACAAAAAATATAGAAGATCCATTCGTACTTGACAAAAATGATATGCAACAACTTGGGACGCGAGGCTCGTTACTTTTCCCGTTGCAATTTCTTCAGGCAAAACCTCCCTAATGTCGCATTGCTCCCTTAATTCTTCATATTCAAAATTCCTTTTGCGGCCGAAACATGAGTATTCCACTAGTTGCAATATTAAAGCCGTTTTACCCGTGCCTGGACATCCTGAGATCAGTATACCTGAAATTGTATATTTTACTATGACTATTTGTCAATTTATCGGCGAACGTTGAGTTCTGATCGTAAAAGGTTGAGTTTATCTTATAAAACCGGCTTAATTGCTGTTTGCATTACGATTATCTGTAATGGAAGTGTGAAAATCTCCGTTTATCCGTAGAAATCCTGGGATATATGTAAACTGCCAAGCCGCATAACCCCTCGTATGCACGAGAGGTTTTTAACCGTGCGTTAAAAATACGTCGAAACGAAACAAATAAACGAAATTGTTTTGCTTTTTCTAACCATGACGTCTTAAAGTTGTCGAATGAGCGTTTGAAATTCGTCCTAAGAACATGTGAGTAAATGAGACAGAGTTATCTATAGTTCATATAACGTTATTCTTTTCAAACATTACGTCCCCAATGCAATTCACATTTCATGGTACGAAAAGAAAGCGGTTCGCGGTCGTCGTTTACGTCTTTAATTGAGTCGCAATAAGAGTTCATGGTAGGCCTGCTGGTATCTGCTTCACGACAACGCTTTTAAAACGCGACGTATTTTTATCACGCAGTGTTTCATTTTAGGCGTTAGACGTAGGGCGTTAAGCCGAATGTACAATACGAAACTTCTTATTACGCCTATTGCGGAGTTTTAACGCGACGTTTTTGTGCGCCTGTGCGTCCGAGGCGTAAGGGTAGTGGAAAAGATCCAATCTTTCCTTAGAGACATAACCCATAATTGCGGCAGACTACTATTTGTTACATTTTTAGGGATTTAAAATTTGTATATAGCATATTTTAATTTAAAAAAATAATTTATTTAAAAGTACTAAAGCACGAGGTACTCAGACAAGTAGGATATAAAGCTGTTATATAAATATAGCAATCAAATATATATAAAATCCTTACCGGAAGACGTAGAGTCTAGTGCTTTCTCCATATCTCTCATGAGCCACTGTCTGCCAGAGAAGCATCCCTCACTGTCCGTGGAAGGCACTTCGAAGAATAAAGGTCGTAGGGTGAGTTGAGGTGATGGGTGAACTGTAACGAGAACACGTAAATGTTTCTTAGACTTATATTAATAATTTGTAATATTTATGATTATACAAAGGGCATTTTATAGAAGAAGGCGTTACTTTGCGGAATTCCATATTACAGAAACTATAGCAGAACTACTTTGCTATAATCCAAGGGCGTAACCAGAATTCTATACAAGGGGGGGGGGGGGGGTAGAAAATCCTAGACTATATTGTTTTAGTAAATTTTATATAATAAGTAAAAGTAGCGGCCTGTTACAATCGCACTGCTGAGAATAGGCCTCCTCTCTCCGTTTCTGGAGAGAAGTATTGGAGCTAAGACCTACCACGCTGATCCAATGCAGATTGGTAGATTACACCTATCTCCAGAATTCTCTAGAGATATGCAGGTATCCTCACGATGTTTTCCTTCACCGAAAAGCGTGTGATAAATTGCAATTACCAATTAGACACATGAGTTTTAATAGAAAAACTCATTGGTGCCTGCCCGGGTTTGAACTCGTGTTCCCCTCGAAAGAGTCGTACGGTCTCACCTAGGCTATCACAGCTATGATTTTTTTATTTTTAATTAGGAGTTTTTAACGTTATTAAATATGGATTGGATTGGATGGAGTTATTAACATATTAGAGTATGTCTTATTAGAAGTTGAAGAGAGGTTAAAAAAAAGTGAAAATAATTACCAGAATTAGCTTTATTATGAAAAATTTTGAAATTTGAATTGATGAGGTACATCAATATGATCTTATGCAAGCCTTATAAAATGTCACTACGTTGCGAGTTTTCAGTTTCCCAGTGTTACAGTTTTTCAGTTTAAGGGGGTAGCTGCTGCCCCTTGCTCGTACCTCGCTACGCCCATACTATAATCCGCGAGTGTTAAGCGAATTTATGTAATGCTAAGTGTATGAGGCAGGCAAAATTCATGTACCCTTCCGCCGTCGTTGTGCACCATGTGCTCAAACCGTCACAGAATTTTTCACACTTAGTTTTGAATCATTTTTTTAAACTATTTAATAATTATACTTATGATTAGCATACCATTTTCTTCGTTATAAGATTCCCCATCGAATGCAACCAAATATTTTATAATATTAATTAAATATATTGATAAAGTAAGTTACATCTTTGGTACTTGCTCCATGGTGCACATATAGTGGGTTCAGAGATTAAATATATTGTACGATTAAATTTTCAATAGCCAATAAAAATAGTATTGCTAATCCATAATGCATGGATATGTCTTAAAAAATATATTGTGTTTCTTTATGTGAAGATTTTATGGATCATATGTCAATTTTGGAAAAATCAAAATGTTTTCGTCACCAACGATAAATGTAAGTAATTATTATAAAATGATTTATTGTATTCGATGGGGAATTTTATAACAAAGAAAACGGTATATAAAGCATACGTATATCTATACTAATATTATAAAGAGGAAAAATTTGTATGTTTGTTTGTATGTTTGTATGTATGTTTGTTACGTTTTCACGCAAAAACTACTGGACCGATTTCAAAAATTCTTTCACCATTGGAAAGCTGCTTTTTCACTGAGCAACATAGGCTATATGTCATTTTCAAAAAAAATAGGGATCCCTAATAAAATTGTAATAACTTGGTAAAAATTTAGTCGTAAACATCTATCATCGCGTGCGCTGCGGAAACTATTGATGATAGAACAAAAAAATGTTCTACAGTATTATAGAACGTATCAATATCCACAAAAAAGTCCGCGATACCATAAGTCTAACTATTATAGTTACGCCAATATAACTACTTTTTTTACATTGTAAAAGTTGGTAAAAGTGCCGACAACAATCAAACCATTTTATTCACATCTCTGTATTAATCCTTATCCCATAATTTATAGAATTAGGCGTTACTTTGCGGAGATCCATAATACAAAAGTAATAATAAAATTATTTTGCTATAATCCGCGATACAGTAAATAGAAAATATATATAGTGTTTAATGTATAGTGGATTATCAGTATTTTCATACCCGATACGTGCAGGATTCGTAAAAGCACATGCACAAACCTCCACCACTTCCACCAAAATACACAAGCACTACACAGTTTCACTATCACAAACTCAACAATCGTTTCGCCCCGCAACCGAGGCATCATCAGGAGATAGACTCCACGACAAAATCGCAAAGCGAAGCGTTATGCAAACAAGCATTGTTATATAGTAATCGGTTCATCCCCACCTTTACCTCTGAACACGTGCAACAAGCTTGAACTTGAAACATTTATCTGCTCGTTAATGAGGGTGCCATTGTTATGCTTAATGATTTCTAATTGTTCCAAAATATTCAATTTTAAGCTTTTTTCGCAGGTGTGCAGTATTTCGAAACAATGGTCATTAGGAACTTTATGACCGCTTTCTAACAAATGTTTAGCGAAATGTGAATTTTGTGGCTTATTATTCCTGAAAGCGACCATATGTTCTTTAAAACGGGTTTCAAAATTACGACCAGTCTGACCCACATATGTATCATTGCATTCAGGACATTTTATTTTGTAAATACCACTCTTTTTCGGGCTTTCTAATTTGTCTTTATTATTGCATAATATCTTTTTTAAGCAGTTATTACTTTTAAAACCTAATTTTATATTTGACTTTGTTTTAAATATAGTTGAAATTCGTTCTGACAATGTTCCAAAATAGGTCAAACTGGCTTTGTATTTATTATCTTTGTAATGTGGCACCGCATAGAAGTGTTTTGTCAATTGCAACTTCTGTTTATTTTTTAATATATTTTGTACTAATTGCTCATCGTAGCCATTGGAATGCGCCATCTGGTTGATTATTTGCAGCTCATTGTTAAAATTCTTTTCCGAAAGAGGGACTGATAAGAGTCTGTGTATATGACTATGAAAGGCAGCAAGTTTGTGTTGCCAGGGGTGAAAGGAAGAAGCAGGTATGATCGTATCCGTGTAGGTTGGTTTGCGAAAGATCTCAAACGTATGTTCGTTGTTAGACCGTGTAATAGTTAGGTCAAGAAAGTTTAGTGAGTTATTCTGTTCTGATTCTAATTTGAAACTAATTTTGGGATGTTTGGAGTTTATATTATTAATAAAAATATCAAGTTGTCTATCTGTACCCGTCCAGCATATAATTATGTCATCCACATACCTATAATAGTAAAGTATGTTTTTATTAAGGACAATATGTTGATTTTCGAAGTGGTCCATGAAAATTTCAGCCATAAGCGGACTTAAAGGGGAGCCCATGGCTAAACCATCCTTTTGATGAAAGTAATGGTCATTGAATCGAAAGTAATTTTGTTCCATACATAATTCTGTTAACTCTATTATTTCTGAAATCTCTCCAGGATGTAAACATTTTTTCTCAAGTAATGTGGTTAAAATGTTTATTGTTTCCATTAGGTTAGGTTTATTGTTTGAATCCTGATCCCATTAAATGATATTTTATGAATAACTGTTTCAATACCTGTAAAATACTTTTTAAATTATTAAAATCCGACATCCCAATCAAAAGATTTTACGAATTTAAGAATGTAAATCGAAATCAGATAATGCCATAACAAACCTAACCTACCGTTATAGCAGGGCCTGCACTTGGTGAGTTAAGTCTTATTCCAAGAATACTAATGATACCCATTTTTTATAATTAAATAATCTACAAAATAAATCTATAGTCCGATTTCGTAGACTTTCCACTACCACGAGATCTGTATAGACGCGGGTGAAACCGCGGGGCTTTGCTAGTCATCTAATATATATATCGTTCGAAGGGTTAATAAGTTTTTCATACCTTTTTTAAGTTCCGACGATGTAGGCGATTGTTTGCTGCTGACGCGCGCAGAACGTCGCGCGGCTGTCTTCCTGGTTTTGAAGAATCCACTCGACATCCGCGTCAATTCTTCGCGGCCATTTTGTAAAGCTAAAAATCGCAATAACTCGTAAGTATTTGCATGAGTAATATGCCTTGAAGTGAGTGTAGGGGTAAGATAAGTCAATATACTCCTGCCTTTATCCCACTCTAAGTGGGGTAGGCATAACTTATTACAAACATGTTGTCCCACGATTTGGCTACGTATTTTACAACCAGTTTTATTTGACGTCAATTTACCTTAGTCTTATTTTACGACCCCTCGATAAGAAAGAGGTCTATCCTACTCAACCGAATACCACATGTCGGGTTGACACATCTTAGTCGCCTTTTGCGACACCTCGGTAAGAAATGAGGGTGGTGTATTCTACACTATTCTATTCTACGGTATCCGCCTGGGATACCAAACGGCATAGGGATGAGATAAGTCCCTGAGATAAAAGATTTAATTACCAGTGACTGAATGCCGTCTGCTGCCAGGGCTGGAAGACGAACAGTTGCTGGCAGCTGATAGCGACATAGAAGCAAGGGAGCCGAGAGAGTCTCGGCCCAGAGGAGTGGCTGCGTCCACTTCGGATGAGCCCGTTAATGTTGACACCTATAAAAGAGTTGATGAGATTCATAGTTACACTGAATCAGCGCGTTCATTCTAAGCACAATTAAATATCACAAATATTTTTAATATATTTTCAGTTATTTATTTTCTTCGGAAAGAGTTGAAAATATTGAATGATAAAGAGATATAATATAAAGTCGTTAAGGAAATTCAAGTTCCTGGTCAAGAAAAGCTTTACTCATAATAATGGACGTCAGAGATTAAGTTACGTACTTCATAATTTTCAGTACTTCAAAAAATATATTTAACCCAATTTCCATCAGTTACAAAAATTAAATTAATATAGAATATGAAACTTGATATTTAAATAATTAAAAGCTATCACAACTGCGAAGTAAGGGTGGAATCGTGAGATTCTCGTCGGGAAAGTGCAAGCTTAAACCCTAGCTGAGTTTTCTATTAAAAGAACTAAAACGTTATGTAATGAAACCAACGCCAGGAAACTTGCATATATATTATACTAGCCTTGCCAGCGGCTTCACCCGTGTGGAAATGAGCGTGTTGCTAATTTTTTCTAGAATTCAAATTTTAAACATAAAAGTAGTTATGATGAGTCAACCATAAGAGATCAGTTAGCCATAAGAGACATGCTATCTTGGACTTTTTTGTAGTATTTTTAGAGAGCTACAATTCTCTAGTACATTACTTTAGCGTGTCTCTGCTGGTTTACGCAAAGCACGTGACTAAAGCTCCCAGCAAGCAAGTTTTTTAACAACTGCGCGTTCTCTACAAGACAATTTAAATAATACCGATATTTACTATTTACCTGAACCATCTGGAAGTATTGCACTATCTTTTTGTGAAAACCGTACATAAATCCGTTCATTACATTTTGAGAAAATCAATTACATAGAGACAGACAGCTTTTTGGGACTTTGTTTTATAATAAGTATAGATAATAACGTTTTTGCACTTAGTTACTCAGTGCAAAAACGTATAGATAATCCACCAATCTACATTGGAGAAGCTCGGTAGGTCTTACTCGATCCCTTCTTCCCAGACACAGTAGGTTTTGCCCAACAATGGAATAGTAGACCTCTCTTAGACCTCTCTTTTTACACTTACCGGACTAGTATTGTGCGAAGCCAAGGTGTGAGCGTCCAGCGAGGCCAAAGACGTACAACTGTCCCTCGACTTATTCCTCGAGCCTCGCCTCTCTCCCAGGAGCAATCCAAGTCGCATATACAAATCATTCTGCCGTCTGGACTCGTAGCCCTGTTTGATATGGCCGCCTTCGTCATCTGAAAACGCATGTGAGGTTAGATAGTGGTCCAGATGATGCTTTGAACATGCATCACACACATCCCATGCTTGTGCTATATATATAGAGTGATCGAGAACATCAGATTTAAAATGAAATTGGAGATCACAATTTTGATGATATTAACGATATACGTAACTGCTCGGTTTATCTAATACTAGCTTTTGATCGCGACTTCGTTCGCGTGGACTGCAGTCTTATTATTTGAGTAAACCGTAATACTTATATTAATTATTAAAGTGGGTTAACCTTAAAAGCTAGACATATACTCTCGCGGACTTTTATTTAGAACTCTTTGAGAGGAACAATTTTGTAGTACATGATGTTTGAATAACTTTTACCGTTTACTTAAGTAAACGGTAAAAGTCGCAAGGGAGGTAAAATCGCAAGCAAGGAGAGCTATAAATTTTGCCGTTTACGCAATGTTTTTTATTGCTGCTTCTCTCCTATTCATCTAAGCGTGATGTTATATAGTCTATAGCCTTTCTCGATAAATGGACTATCTCACAGTCAAAGAATTTTTCAAATCGGTCCAGTAGTTTCTGAGATTAGGGCGTTCAAACATCAAACAAACTCTTCATCTTTATATATTTGTATAGATATAAAAATAAAAAACCAAAGTGCCAAAAGCTGTATGTCTGTAAGTGATTTTCTTAAAATCTACTGAACGGATTTTCGTAAGGTTTTTACTAAAAGATAGTAAAATACTTCCGGAAGGTTTAGGTTAATAGTACATTACGGTTTTATCAATTGAGTGGAAGAGGTCGTGCGGTTGTAAAACAACTCGCCTGCTGGGAGCTTTACTCGCGTGCGCCGCGTAAACCAACAGAGATACACTAAATTAATGTACTAAATAATTGTAGATCTACAAAAATACTACAGAAAAGTCCGCGACGGCATGTTTCTATCTCTTATAGTTAACTCGCAATACTACTTTTACTTAAATTTCAATTAAAGACACATGGGCGAAACCGCATGCACAGCTAGTCTAATATATAAAAAATGAATGTTTGTCTGTATGTCCGTGAATGACTCCGAATCGGCCGGATCGAACTGTAATGAAATTTTCAGACAATCTTTAGAATGGAGTTTGATGACGAGCATTTTTAAAAAATTTCGAGGGTAATTCAAAACCCGATTGAGCCATAGCAACGCGTGTTCGAACAACTAGTATAGATTAAAATTTCACACTGTGTTTAAAATTTCGCACAACGCATCTAAGTTTCGTGATGTCTATAAAAGATTAAACGGGAATAATAAAGCGAATTTTATACAAAGCTTCTGTTTAAACATCAACATTTTAATAACGAACAGCATTTTTAAATAGGGGTAACAATAAAACCAAAACGCGACATGCAAAATCGCTAAATTACATTCAATTTACCACCACAAAATAAAATTCAAAAAACATGATCATGCACTTGAATGTGTGCAAATCAATACAAATTACACAACTGGATAAGTGATTTCCGCAAACAAAATAACAAAGTCGAGAAAGCATAATATAATGAAAAAATTAAACACTCAAAAATCTGCCTACATCTAGTATATAATATTGAAAGTCTTACGCAATCTAATGAATTTCCTATTAAGTTATAATAAACAGTCAATTCATATACATATTTACATTATGTTAAAAAAAGATTACATATAGGCTTATACATAAAGTATATTTAATAGTAGAAGATAATACAAATGATAACAATTTCGTTACTTTGCGAAGGTCCATAATACAGTTGCTTAAGCGTTTTTCTTACGTTTTTTTTTATGGTACATAAATAAACAAATAAAAGTAAAAGTATTGTGTGATATAATCCACGATTAGATGGCCTTAGATTAGGCCTAATCACAGATTAAAACAAATAATACTAATATGACTTTAGTCTATTCTTTTATCCATCTTATTTCACGTTATTTCAGGTAGATCTAGTCGTATTTTGTCCCACACTTAGTGTTAAAATATGCTCACTTTCTTATACGTATAAACTCTGAGATCAAAATTCTATTGTGTGCAAAAATATAATTAATGGCCGAGAAATCATTTAAAAATGTTCACACGGGATTGTATTGTGATTATTTTTTTATTAGAAAAAAAATTGCGATGTAATGTGTAATTCCATTAATTATACATTAATAGAAGTTAACTTCTAACATTATAATTTAAATTATAATTTCTTAATACTAAACAAGTATGTAAGAAAAGACTGCGAAAAGTACATGGCAATAGCGATCTTGTTTCTTAGTACTTTGATTTTTATTGGATGATTTTTGGTATTAATACATAGTTGAAGCGAGAAACGATTGGTCCATTTACCTTAATATTGAACTGCATGTAGACAAAGTCGAAGAGAAAATCTATTGGAAATGGCAATAGTGAAATATTATTTCTTTAGTTTTTGTATTATGGCAACACTGTAATCACGTGACTGGTAGCAAAGTAGGGGCTTGCTTTGGAGGGAGAATTGTTTATAAAAGGCGAATCTTGCCATGCTGAAGGTACCGGCGACGCTTCCGCGCTCGCCTCCTCTCCCGGTGACGCTGTAAGAGCCATTTGGGCTAACAGCATTAGTTAGTGTCCGAAAAAAAAATGCTGAAGGTAGTCATGTTGTGAAACTCGAATCATACGGTTATTAGACACTTACGCGGCTAGATCGTTTTATCACATGGAGTCTTAACTTGTAGGATTTTTAAACGCCCACGTGCTTAGATCGTTAACTTTGCCAACTTTATAAGCGGGATCCTCTGACAATCTAACAATAGATATAAAAAAGAAAGCAGATATATTTCTTACATCTGAAACAACTAGTTGCCATTCTAATCAAATTTTTAGACAATATTTGGAGTAACCCAGCATATAATCCTGTAAAATTTGGAGGGGATCGCAGCATTTTTTTATTAGGCGAACACAACATGTTACAATTGAACAATATAATAATTTATATATGATGCAACACTTATAAGCTAATTGCAACACTTAAGGTGGGTATTAAAACATAGCAATTAATTGGGTATTAAAACTAACAACGAAATATTAAAATTATCAAACAGTTTATGTCCATTAATAGTCGTTGTTGAATTTAAGGTTTTTAATGCAACATAAAAAACCTTAAACTGTTTTTTTAAACTGTTTTTTTCTATGTCAAAACCAGATTGAGTCACAGCAACGCATGACTGAATCACTAGTACAGTAATACTTGCAATCGGCATCGTTTTTAAATGCTTATGTATTGTGATAACAAGCAAATAACTGTCGCAATCGACTTTACTGATTATTTTATTTTAATAATACAATCTGTAAATGTCTAGGAAAAACCTAAATTTTCTTAAACCTCCAACTGTCCCCTCGCAATTATTTTAATTGTACATTTAATTCAAAAACATGACTCGGAAATCCATCGGCTCAGTTCACGAAAACGTTCATAAATTAAGCAAGCCGTTTCTCGTCTGCATCACGATTTGTACTCTCTCTTAGTAGACAACCTTATTTATATAATTGTAAATAAAGGGGCTATGTATAGTTTACAAACATGCAAGAGGGTTCGTAAACTGCCCAGGTCCAATTTGAACTCTATCAAATATAAATTACGAGATCTTTTCGTATGTTCGTTGTTTTAAAGGAGTCGCCAGGTATTTTTATCGAAACCCTCTTAATAAACGAAAAATAGTTTTCCTTATTCATTGCTATCAATTTGATTAATAAATGAGATTTTGCTTATATTACCTTTTGGGCAAATTTATACCTGTTAGCAAAGTTGACCCGAATGAGTGTCGGGAAAGCGTAGTGGGCCAAAGCTCCAACAATTTTTGTTATACGTACGAGAAAAGGCCTCCGCCCAACAGTGGGATAACCGTAAGGACAGCCGAGCAAAGATCTCCTCTATCTTGTCTAGAGAAAGATCCTTTGATCTCAATTTTGACCCACTTTGAACCGACCGATTTAATTCTTTACTTTAATATTTAATTCTAAGCTTTGAATACTTATCAAGAACCGCCATGTAACATCCGGCTGAGTAGGAGTAGACCACTCCCATTTCTTACCGAGGTGTCGTATAAGGCGCCTAAGGTAAGCTGACTCAATGTTGACTCGCCGTGTGGTATCCGTTTGAGTAGAATAGGCCGCCAAAATTTCTTACCGAGGTGTAAAAGACGACTAAGGTAAGTTGGCTTCAGGCAGGCGGCCATTCGTAAATAACTAGTCAAAACATGTTACAACATGTTTAAAATATAGTATGCCGATCACACGTAGAGTAGAATAAGAGCATGAAAATGATAATGATCAAGAACCAGTGGCAATAAAAGAATTTAATAAACTTGTCATTTTTTAAGATATCAGTTGTCAAAACATGGCTATATAAAATTATTTAATTCCGACAAGCAACATATTGCTTGCCCAAATGTTTACATATAATACAAACACATTAATATAATCCGGCGAAAAACGAGCGGCTATTATGGACGTTTATAATCTTATTATACAAATAATGACTTATTTAATGTGGGTCAGACAAGGTTCGTGACCATTGCAGGTGTAACTTGAGCCAAACGTCAACCGGCGCAAATGCTATCGCGATAAAGTTGAAATGCCACAAAATAAGATATTAGTTGGAAAGGCTAATAGGCTCTTAGGGATTCTTGACAACTTGAATTTCTGATTTATTTTATAATTGTCAAAACCCGGGATGGTGAACCCATGGCACTACTTTGGCTACGTCACCGATTACGATAATAAAACTGCGTATATAAAGGTATTGTAAAATTATCTTGATATAATCCGTGATAATAATAAACCACGATTAAACACGGATTGTAGCAAAATGATTTCATTATTACTTTCGTATTATAGATTACCGCAAACCGCCGTTTGGTATTCTACTCATCCGAATCCGTCATTTCTTACCGAGATGTCGTAAAAGGCGACTAAGGGAAATGCCGTGTGGTATCCGGCTGCATAGAATAGACCACCCTCATTTCTTACCGAGGTGTCGTAAAAGGCGACTAAGGTAAGTTAACGTCAGGTAGGCGGCCGGTCGTAAAATACGTAATCAAATCGTGTGACAACATGCTTGTAACATGTTGTGGCGACCCCACTTAGAGTGGGATAAGGGCAGGAGAATGATGAATGATGATGACACACAGTTATACAAAACATAATTATAAGATGAACAAAACAGAACATAAACAAATAAACTATTAACTTCGCCGTAGATGTGTCGCCCCCGTGTGCATTGCACACCCTGAATTACAGGTTAAGCCACACATGAACAAATGTGTAACTTTCCAAAACGCATTAGAGCAGCGTTAAGCTCCAACTTTTCTCTCCAAAAAGAAGAGGGGAGACCTAAAATTGAGATAGTAACACGTCGATACTTTAAACGTTATATCGGTAAATATATTTTTTTGATTTGATTTGATAACGTCCAAAATCATCACGGTAACGTGCCCACATTTACCAAAACGAAACTAAGGTCATACTTTTGGTACAATGGCCGTGACAGAAGCCTTTCAAGTCGTGTTTAACGATTCAATTGCAGCCAACAACTGTTATACAATGGATGACACTGTCAAGGCCCCCGAGGCCTCACAATTCGGTACGCCTGTCGTGGACCGGCCGCATTGTTCCCAAAGGTCACAGAAAGCATCCGATTTTGTGCAACACTGTCTAAATAGATTTGGGACGCTGATATGTCGAGTTAGCTTTGCCGCCTGCCAATGAGCGGCTCGTCTCTACGATACTTGATATTCTGAGTATATAATGTAATATCGACGTCCTGTGGTTTCATTCTGGAATGTAACTTAAAACCAGGGCTTCTTAAACTTTTGTCATTCACGACCCCATTAATGATTGCGAGTTTCTCGACGACCCCATACAAATATAAAATAATTTTTTTTTGATGATTTATTTATTAGGTAACAATATACATTTACATATACATATAAAAATATATGGTTTTAGAATTCGTTTTGAAACATACAAAAATCTATCTGCAGGTGGAGATAGTTCAAAACCTTTAACAAATGCGCGTGTCTAGACGCTGCAATTCCACTGTATTCTGCCAACTCTAGTGATGTTATATTCAAATTCAAAGTATGAGTTCCACCGTGGCACCAGTGCTGCAGAAACGGCTCGAAGGATTAATGATGTGTATGGTGACGGTGTCGCAAAAGAAAACACAGTGCGTTTTTGGTTCCAACGTTTTCGTTCTGGAAATTTCGACCTGCAGACCAAGCCTCGTGGACGGCCGGAGACCAAAGTTGATAATGAAGAATTGAAGGCTATTGTGGAAGCGGATCCATCGCAAACCACGTCCGAGTTAGCTGCAGGCTCCGGTGTTAGTGATAAAACTATTCTAATCCACTTGAAGCAAATTGGGAAGGTGAAAAAGCTTGAAAGGTGGGTACCTCATGAATTGAGTGAAGCAAACCGACAAACGCGCGTCGACTGCTGCGTTACGTTACTCAACCGGCACAATAATGAAGGAATTTTAAATGGAATCATTACCTGTGATGCAAAATGGATCCTTTACGATAATCGCAATGGCTGAACCCTGGCGAACCAGCCAAATCCTGCCCTAAGCGAAAATTGACTAAAAAAAAGTTGCTTGTAAGTATTTGGTGGATTAGTGCCGGTGTCGTTCACTACAGCTTTCTTAAATCTGGCCAGACGATTACGGCAGATATCTATTGTCAGCAACTGCAAACCATGATGGAAAAGCTAGCTGCTAAACAACCGAGGCTGGTCAATCGCTCTAGGCCACTGCTGCTTCAGGACAACGCTAGACCACACACTGCACAACAGACGGCTACCAAATCAGAGGAGCTTCAACTTCAGCTTCACATAAATTCAAAATATTCTTTATGCAAGTAAACTTATAAACAAGTGCTTTTGAATCGTCAACTTTACTTATCGTTAACTTTATAAAATGGTATATATAAATATTTGATATTAAAATCTCTCGACCCCAGAATTTTTCTACGCGACCCATAGTTTGAGAAGTCCTGATGTAGACGCAAAACGAGTGTATTTTTTGGTGTGTATTTTTATTAATCAAATCGTATGCTATATTAAATTTTGAAATTCCTGTACGCAAGTTCTCGCATAAATCCGCTTAGTTGATGATCTTCAGATATGTTTGTAACATACGTTATCACTTTAACAATTCTAACAATATCTGGTCACTTCAATTTCCAGGGTTACAAGGTCTTATCAAGTCAGTACAGATGTCTGACACGACGTTAAACTTGGGTTAAAAGAAACGTTTCTTAACATACGTAGAGTATGCATGGTGATAATGTGGATAAGCGGAAGCGATTTTATATTAATATTTTACTTTTTAAATTTTGAATGTAAACTATAGTGAGTGGGTATCCAAAGTTAATGTATTGTATTTTATGATGAAGATTTATTGCATCAACTGTAGTGTAAAAATACCCCCAATTACAATTGTTTTTCCTATTACTAAAGGAAAACAGTTTTTTTAATTCTTCAGTAAGCCATGAAATTGTAAGGTACAGGCAGATAGACCGACTTCTGCATTTATAACAATAGTATAAGCATAATTTTTATAATATATTTTTATGTTTCTTTCTTGTTTTGATCAAAGAAGAACACGAAGAAGACATATTAATGTAAATAAGAAAGAACACATATTTATGTAAATTTTTTCAAAAATTCATCTTACGTACGTAAGTATTTTCAAAAAATGCTGTGATAATGGAAATATGAATTATTTAGAATCACAAAAAGTATTTACTACATATAGAATGGATTAAAACAGGACCCTTGTTATTTTGGTACTAACGTCAAGTGGATGAAAAAAAAAGTAAAGTAACAGCCTGTTACTATGCCCACTGCTGGGCTAAGGCCTCTTCTCTCCGTTTTTGGAGAGAAGGATTGGAGCTAAGACCTACCACGCTGCTCCAATGCGGATTGGCAGGTTACACATATGCCTAGAATTCTCTAGAGATATGCAGGTTTCCTCACGATGTTTTCCTTCACCGAAAAGCGTGTGATAAATTGCAATTATCAATTAGACACATAAGTTTTAATAGAAAAACTCATTGGTTCCTGCCCGGGGTTTGAACCTATGTCGTCTCTAAAGAGTCGCACGGTCTCACCGCTAGGCTATCACAGCTTAAGTGGATGAAGTCATGAGTAAATTGTATAATAATTGACTGTGTACAATTTCACATACCCGCTCGCTTAAGCAATACGACATCAACCTACCACTGGTTTAGAATGACGCAACTTTTACGTGGCGTCTCGTTTTGATGGTAACTCGTCATATTTGACCTCCCGACTTTTCTCATTGTCCCGTTATCTAGCGAGGGTATTAACACTTACTGTAACCATACAAATATTATAAATGCGAAATGTTTGTCTGTCTGTATGTAACGTTTTGTTAAATAGCTAAGTTGAATTTTTCCAGTAAATAGAAACCATCATATATTACATTTTTATTTCTAAATAACTCTTTCGATGTAAATCAAACAACGTGATATATATAACCTTCTTTAAATTACAGATGTGACTTAACTTTTATAGGTTGATAATAGATGGCGTTGCCTAATGTCCCGCTATACCTGTTAAATTAACAGGAGTTCTATAACCCATATCATAGCCTATAAGTTACCCTAATGACAAGTATAAGCATTAATTGTGCAAAATTTTTAATGCCTTATATATTAAATAGGCCTCATCTATAGGTAGGTTACACATATCCCTATAATTCACCGAAGATATGCACGTTTCTTCACGATGTTTTCGTTCACCGACAAGAGTGTGATAAATTGCAATTACCAGTTAGACACATAAGTTTTACTAGATAAACTCATTGGTGTCTGCCCGGGGTTCGAACTCATGATCGTCTCTAGAGAGTCACACGGTCTCACTGCTGGGCTATCACAGCTTGGATCATACTGATATTACACTTGCGAAAGTTTTCTAGTTACGCGTTCACGGCTAATTCGCTAGACTTTCATACATTTTTTAATTCACCTTTTACGACACCTCGGTAAGAACTGAGGCGGATAAACATTTATTATATAGACTTTCAAATATCTCATGAATATTAATATTTTGCTACTTGTGCCGTGTGGTATCCGGCTGAGTAGAATAAACCACCCCCATTTCTAACCGAGGTGTCCTAAAAGGCGACAAAGGTAAGTTGGCCAACCATGTGGTATCCGATTGAGTAGAATAGACCACTCTCTTTCTTACCGAGGTATCGTTAAATACGACTAAGGTTGACATTAGGCAGGCGGCCGGTCGTAAAATACGTAACCAAATCATGTGATAAGATGTTTTAACATGTTGTGCCGATCCTACTTAGAGTGGGATAAAGGCAGGAGAATGATGATGACATTAATATTTTGAACTCAAACTAGAAACTCAATAAATAAATACCCCGCCTCATTTGATTTTGGTACGGATTTACAGATCAATCAAACATTATAATTCGCTTTTGATTGATAAATTTATTTCCGTATCGACATCGAGCATGTCTGTAATAATTTAAATCGTTACTTCAATGAAGCGTAAACGCAATTTATCTTTACTGATGTACAGTGGTTACTGATGTGCAACAGTCACCTCACATTGGCATCCTTTCGAGAGATAATTTTTTTACCGCTCGATTACGATCACACCAGATGGTTATTGATTACATTGTATTAGATTAAACAGGTTAGGTAAAGTAATGGTATTATATAATTTATAGAATTAGGCGTTACTTTGCGGAGATCCATAATACAAAGGTAATAAGAAAATTATTTTGCTATAATCCGCGATACAGTAAATAGAAAATATATATAGTGTTAAATGTATAGTGAACTATCCGTATTTTCATACCCGATACGTGCAGGATTCGTAAAAACACATACATATACATATGCATAGACTCCACGACAAAATCGCAATTAAATTAAAAATTGTTGAGTTTGTGATAGTGAACGTGTGTAGTGCTTGTGTATTTAGGTGGAAGTGGTGGAGGTTTGTGCATGTGTTTTTACGAATCCTGCACGTATCGGGTATGAAAATACGGATAGTCCACTATATATATTTTCTATTTACTGTATCGCGGATTATAGCAAAATAATTTTACTATTACTTTTGTAATGGTATTATACTGTAAGGTTTGATATAAAACAAAAGAAAAGAATATGTCAAGCCTAAAATATCATAAAACGTACTAGACTTGCCAACACAGACGTTTAAATTAAGTGTAGAGAATATGCTTTTAGCTAAAGCGTAATAATTTTTAGAAATAGACGTTACTTTGCAGAGATAATACAAAAGTAATAATGAAATTTTGCTTTAATCCACGAACAAGTAAAAAGATAATATATATAATGCTAAATGTAGAGTTGAATATCCGTTTTGATTCGTGATGCATGCCGAATTCGTAAAAACACAAGCACAAACCTCCAACACCGCCACCAGCTAGTCTATCTCCTTATAATGCTTCGATTGCGGGGTGAAACGATGATTGAGTTTGTGATAGTGAACGTGTGTAGTGCTTGTGTATTGTAGTGACGGTGGTGGAGGTTTGTGCATGTGCTTTTACGAATCCTGCATGTAACGGCTATGAAAAAAACACATAGTCCACTATACATTTAGCACTATATATAATTTCTATTTACTGTATCGCGGATTATAGCAAAATAATTTATTATTACTTTTGTAATATGGATCTCCGCAAAGTAACGCCTAATTCTATAAATTATTTCAACTTACTTTTATGTTGTAAATGACAACTTTAAGCGTATCTGGTCCGTTTAATCCGTTGGAATATTTAATCTGTAATCTGACAAATTGTCGACGAATATCAATGGCATTGTGGGCGAAGGTTGGACGGATTGTTCGCGGTGTAGGTTTTATCATTTTGACTATATAGAACAAGGTGAAAAACGCTTGCATGGATTGTCAATAAGTGACTAAACCTTATTATGATTACTCTAAACAGAAGCTGTCGGATATAAATAAGATCTAATGACATCATTGTACACAATCTAGTCGATTTGTATATAATATGGCGATGGTGATGTATATAATAGACAAAGTAGGAACCGACATAAGCTTGCGGTTCCTGCTTTGCGTCTTGCAAAGGAACATAAGTCGTTTGTGGGTTTGGGTATAAGATTCTATAATAGAATTCCGCAATCTATTTTAATGGTAAATTACAGCAGTTTAAAAACACTATGAAAAAAAGGCTAATACAGAAAGCCTACTATACTGTTAAGGATTACTTAGACGATCAGAAAGCGTGGATATAGCTACTCTTCGACGCTGTACAAGACATAAATAACTAAATGTAACTAGTAATAAGAATTATTCTTTGAAAAGAGCAACCGCCGAGTTTCTTCCTGGTCCCTCTCGGTAGGAACATTTTTCCGAACCAGCAGTAGATGTTGACGATTCAAAAGCACTTGTTTACAAGTTTACTTGAATAAAGAATATTTTGAATTTGAATTTGAATATAATACTCGTATTATGGGTGACTGACTGGTAAATATACTAATATATAATTTTAATTACATACTTAAATACAAATATACTTAGGCTCGAAGAACCAGCAAATTGTTTATAGAAAATGTTTGCCCTCGACGGGACCCGAAACCGCGACCCGCTTAGCTGAAGGTAGGATCACTACCCACTGCGCCAACGGGCCAGTCAAACGGGCCTTTGAGTGACAGAAAGAAAAGGAAATATAATCTCTAGTATAATATCTAACCTCTAGTATCAATAACAGTTAATTTTGGAATTGTCGAGGCAAATTTAGAATTGTTTATGATATTTAGGGTTATTTTTCTTTTAAAGCTTACCTCTTACACGAAGAATATGCGATTTTTTTATAAGTTTAATATACTAGTGTAACCTTATTGTTGTGTTATCTTTATTTACCTTACCTTTACCGTTATCTTAACTTTAATATTGTTTAATATTCGTCTAGGTGGTATCAGGTAATCCCTATTTCAATGCCATCTATGACATCACGAACGTATTATTAAAAAAGCTAGTATTTTCTTGCTCTTCCAATACTCACGAATTTTTTCGGTCACTTTAATACGAATCATGCGATATCTCAACATTACTTAGTACCTTTATTTATGATGATTTATTCTATTAATTTTAATATTAAACCTCATTTCAAAGATTAAGCAACATATTGTATGCTAAAACGTGACTAAATTGGGTTATAGCAGAACTTAGAAAGGAGTCTTAGCGTAATTTCCCAGCGGACAAGTGATCTTCGTTAGCGATAAGTTGTTCACTTTAAAGGTAATACATGGCTACTAAAAGCGTACGCATTATTTAAGATTGTCCCAAGATTTACTATTGCTAAAGGAATTTAAATTTGTATAGCTATAAACTAAATGCTTGAACAGTTTACATTACAGGATCATGTTTATGAACTAAATTAATTTATCCTACTTTATAATTTATTATTATTAAGACTAAAATTTGTTTTTTGGCGTCGTCAGCTAAACAGATTGTTGTGAACTTTTATGTATAGGTAAGTGTGAATTTGAAGTTCGACAAATATTTTAAAAAATTCAGAAGCGGGCTACGCCATTCTACTATAGGTAAAGGTGAAAGCTTATTTCGGAATAATATATATTATTATATAAGCTTAGGTTCGGAAAGCTGTTCCTACCGAGAAGAACTAGCAAGAAACTCGGCGGTTGCTCTTTTCAAACAATACTTCTGTAAATGCAACAATCATCAAATATGAAAGCTTGTTTTTATTCCCATTAAATCCATAAATTAAAAAAACAAAAGTAATAATAAAATTATTTTGCTATAATCCGCGATATAGTAAATAGAAAAAATATATAGTGCTAAATGTATAGTGGACTATACGTTTTTTCATACCCGTTACATGCAGGATTCGTAAAAACATATGCACAAACCTCCACCACTTCCACCACAATACACAAGCACTACACAGGTTCACTATCACAAACTCAACAATCGTTTCGCCCCGCAACCGAAGCATCATCAGGAGATAGACTCCACGACAAAATCGCAAAGCGATTTTGTCGTGGAGTATGTGGGGTATGTGGGGTATTATACTGTAAGGTTTGATATAAAACAAAAGAAAAAGAATATGTCAAGCCTAAAATATCACAAAACGTACTAGACTTGCCAACACAGACGTTTAAATTAAGTGTAGAGAATATGCTTTTAGCTAAAGCGTAATTATTTTTAGAAATAGACGTTACTTTGCGAAGATAATACAAAAGTAATAATGAAATTTTGCTTTATTCCACGAACAAGTTAAAAGATAATATATATAATGCTAAATGTAAAGTTGACTATCCATTTTGATTCGTGATGCATGCCGAATTCGTAAAAACACAAGCACAAACCTCCAACACCGCCTAGTCTATCTCCTTATAATGCTTCGATTGCGGGGCGAAACGATTATTGAGTTTGTGATAGTGAACGTGTGTAGTGCTTGTGTATTGTAGTGACGGTGGTGGAGGTTTGTGCATATGTTTTTACGAATCCTGCATGTAACGGGTATGAAAAAACGTATAGTCCACTATACATTTAGCACTATATATTTTTTCTATTTACTATATCGCGGATTATAGCAAAATAATTTTATTATTACTTTTGTATTATGGATCTCCGCAAAGTAACGCCTAATTCTATAAATTATTCCATAAATTAAGGAAAACAAATATTTTTTTCGGGGGAATTGCGAAAAAGTATCCTGTTATAATTTTTTTTTATATAATTTTCGGACCATGAACATTACCGAAATAATATAAAACCTGTTTATTTCAGACAGAGTAATATATTATCATCATCCTCCTGCCCTTATTCCACTCTGAGTGGGGTAGGCAAAACATGTTACAAACATGTTGTCACATGATTCGGCTACGTATATTACGTCCGGCCGCCTACCTAACTTCAACTTGAATTAGTTACTTCTTACGACCCATTCGGTAAGAATTGAAGGCGTTCAATTCTACTCATCCGGATACCACACGGCATACGTTAACATAAATTTTAGTTCTAGACCTTATGACACTTTCATAAAGGTTTTTAAAAAATTTTGCCTTTTTAATATTGTAGAATGGCATAGAAGCCATGATCTCGCTTCTAATACATAAATGCATAACATAATTCTAATTCCAATACATAATTATAAATATAAAGAAGATAGACGACGATAAATATTATCATTTCTTTTACAAATTGATCCTAACTTGAGCATGGTTTTGATTTATCAACAACATTAGTGCAACATCATAAAATGTTTTTACGATTAATACTTATATCGAAGCTGTCAGCTTTTATAATGGTTGTTATTAGTATTTATGAACTGAGTTATTTTATTCACGCTTTTAATCTATTTAACAAAAATCACAGACCAAGCGTCGGCAGCGTTCAGAAACTACACAACATTTGTTTTAATTTCTGTTTGACTGAACGCTAAAGTTTTTGAACACTGCGTTTGTAAGTGATGATGGAATGGAAGCCTCAATATGTTCACAGTATGAGTCTCATAAGAAGGCTCGAAATTTTCAATGTGTGAGTGCCAATTTTAAAGGAAACAAAAATTAACGGCCTGTTAATGTCCCACTGCTGGGAATCGGCCTCCTTTTTTTAGTCTTTGGAGAGAAGGATTGAAGCTTAGACCTACCATGCTATTCTAATGCGGATTAGTCGGTTACACAAATCCCTAAAATCCGTAGATATCTCCAAAGATATGCAGGTTTCCTCACGATGTTTTCCTTCACCGAAAAGCGTGTGATAAATTGCAATTATCAATTAGACACATATAAATTTTAATATAAAAACTCATTGTTGCCTGCCCGGGTTTGAACCCATGTTCGTCTCTAAAAAGTCACACGGTTTCAACACAGCTTATGGCATTCTTAGAGAGTCTTGAAACAATAAAATAATATACAAAGTAACGCGGTAAAGAGCTGGAAACAGCAACATGACAATGAATCGTGAAGCTCAAGTCTTAGGCAGAGCATACTTAAAGTAATTGTTATAATCTTAAGGTGTTTGAATATATCTCGAACCATGTTCCAGCATACTAAGATATAATTCCACTAGGTAAAGAGACGAGCTTAAAGGATAGAAATCCACTAGATTCAAGTGCAAAAATTTCGTATGGTGTATACATCCCTTTTAAAGCTGTACTCAACAGTGGACGTCCGTCTCTTAAACCTAATGACAAAATGCAAAAGTTAAAGTGCTAACAGTTGTATGTGCTTGGAAAATAACTAGACATTGGTCTTTTTCATGGATGTGTGCTATCCATAAAAATTC
Source organism: Morpho deidamia (assembly GCA_947086505.1). Classification (NCBI taxonomy): domain Eukaryota; kingdom Metazoa; phylum Arthropoda; class Insecta; order Lepidoptera; family Nymphalidae; genus Morpho; species Morpho deidamia. Next base: position 2,745,846 of record CAMTZC010000017.1, read on the forward strand.
TTAGTTTGGTTACGGGATTGGTGATAGCTTTGTTAACTTCGTCACAACTATAATCCCGCGTTAAATAACACCATACAACATCTTATGAAATCGTTTAATAGACGACTGACGCAGCGAACGTTGCCTGCCGCGCGTCTTGCATTATTTGTTCTTATACCTACATTACAAAAACGAGCACCAAAATTAGCAACTGTTAGCAAGTTACATAGGCATTATAATTACATATTGGGGGCAGTTAACTTTGCCAATTGTGGTATCAATTGATACGAGCTTTCAAAAATCTAAAAGTGTTGTCAGTAAATATTCATTATCAGTACATAATTCTATACCGTATCACCATTTTCGTCCTTAATCTTTCTTATAATCATGACGTATCTTATTTTTGTCAACGATGCGTTATCGATTTTAAAATCATTAATGCAGTTATCTACATCTCAAACTCAATTATAAATCCTCGAGTCATGCGTGGTACAATCAAAGGCTTTCTAGTGTTCCGATACTTGACAAGCAAATGATAAAACTTGCCGAATCACTGCACATAACCTTTTAATGGCCAATTACATGGATGTGTTAACAGGTAAGATGAATAAATTTGCATTCGCAGATGATACTGTAATACAAGCGAACAAAAACACTCAAATTAAACAGAGATGTAAGATCAAATAAAAACACAACCGGTCTGGATAAAAAAGCTGTGCATCAAATAGCCGAGGCGACTGGCGAATGCAAACAGGCAATAAGATGTGCAAAAATCGAGCGGCTGTGCCCGATTGGGCTTGAAGGAATGTGGATCGGACGCCGGGTGAGTTATTTGCTTAGATCAGACTTAGAACCTTGAAATGTTTGACTGATGCTTCTAATTACGTTTATCAATTTGAAGCTGTTATTAAATTTTTATAGTTCTATTATACCTGTTGTTTCAAAATTTCAGTAATTAATATGTCTATGTCATGTTTTGTTAATTAAATGGCAATTTGGAATAGGTACATAGTGTGATAGCATAATCCTATCAACATTCCTTCTTTATTCTTTCGTAATTTTTTAATTTCCGTGCCTGTAAATTGGTTGAGTCCCTGAGGTACAGATGAGTAAGTGGACCATAGCGATCTTATTTTATTGAACACAAGACTTGGCCAGGCAGCGCTCCTTGGACCTTCCTCCGGTAATCCTGTTAAAATATTGCTATCAAAATAACGCGAGAATCAACTTAAACAATATCAAATCAATTTACAGTACAACCCAGTTTTGTAAACCCTACTTTATTATTGCGTATGTATCAACAATAATTACAAATGACGACAATAATACCAATCAACAAATCATAAGGGACAATGTTATTTCACGTTTACAGATAGAAATGTTATGCCATTGATTAAGTACAGTAGCAATCTAGCAAGTGTTGTGTTGAATTGAAACTAGTAATTTATTAGGAAACGCAGCTGTGATCGGGCTGCTTTATATTTCGACGTGAACTAGAATGATGTAATTAATGGAAATAGAAAATGAACTAGATAGCGAGATAATGTTCGCCGGCCCGCTGTCTGCGCGGGCAGCGTTGCAAAAGTCTGATCTATACCTAAGCTAATAAATATGATAGGCAGACAACCGGTCCCTTACAGAACCCCTACGTACATCCGGCGGGAACGCGTGGGCTCAACGCGATTGTCACTCAGCAGTGTTTACGACCGGAGGCATCCTCGTTTAGATGCACATAAAAGAATCTAGTTGGAAAGTGAGAGGCTTGTGAATGAAAATTTAACAGCCCAAGGTATCAATGAAGTAAAGTGCATTGCGTGTGCGGCTAGTTTACGCAACGCAATGCAAACCGGCGGTCGCACAGGTATGCAAATGTCAAGATGTTGTGTGATAAAAGCTTACCAGATAGCGGCACGTGATTTTCGTGTGAATGACGGCTGCTCCTTTGTCCGAAAGGACTCCGTAACGATTTCGGACTTAGAAAGAATCTTCTTCTCGTGTGCGGCGGTGTTGGGCAACTTTGAGCGAGACTTGAAGGTTGTTTGGGTGGTTTTGGGAGTCGCATCGGAGACTGCCAGTCCTGGTCGGCTGGTCGTTGGGGTGACGGTGTATACCTTTCCATAACTTGTCTCCTGCCTTGACTTTTTCTGGCACATATGGGGCACGCTTCGTTTCTGAACATGCAGGAGTAACACCGCTCATGTCCGCACGTGTCAATAAGTTTTCTCTTTTTACCCTTATCAAAGGGCATATTACAACTAGGACAGGTTGTGCCTCCCGTTTCGTTATCCAACAGTTGTCGTAGTGCGGCTAAATCTGCAATAAAAAAAATACATAAAAGAATGTTTAATCTATAATTATTATAAAACAGAGTCCCAAAAAGCTGTCTGTCTGTATGTAATCGATTTTCTCAAAATCTACTGAACGGAGTTTTGTACGGTTTTCACCAAAACATTGCGTGCAATATTTTCGGATGTTTTGGGTACATAGTACATATCGATATTTTTTAAATTGTGTTGGGATCGCCCAGTTGTTAGAAAACTTGCTTACTGGGAGTTTTAGGCGCGTGCGCTGTGTAAACCAGCAGAGATACGCTAAAGTAATGTAGTAGAGAATCGTAGATCTATAAAAATACTACAAGTAAGTCTGCGACAGCATGTCACTATCTCTCACTGTTAATATACAACAACTATTTTTATATTTAAATTTAAATTCCACGCGGGCGAAGTCGCAGGCACAGCTAGTCTATATTAATTACTGTTCGTTAGTCCCGCTAAGACTTGAGAACGGCTGGACCGATTTGGGTAATTTTGGTGATAAAAATGCTAGGAATTCCTTAGAAACAGGGATGGTCCATTATCATTGATTTTCGATGATCATCGATACAAATCGATTTTGCATAATTTAAAACATTGTTGCAAATATTATGTGAAAGTATGCCTGTCTGTTCCGTTTTCACGGCCAATCCACTGAACCAATATCGATGAAATTCGGCGCAATTCATGACGCATTCACTTTAGCCTAAGATAAACATTAGCTTGTCACCCTGCTTACCCGGCGATGCTTCTGCGCTCGCCCGCCCTCCCGATGACGCTGTCAAAGCCTTCAAAGCTAACAGCATTTAATTAGTGTCCGAAAAAAAAACTCTCCAACCCTGCAAATATCTCCATAACAAAAATGAGATCAATCAGGGGGATTATATTGCAATTGCTATTGCAATGAATCCGCTACCAGAATTTGAAATATTACCCCTATTATGATTACTAAATATTAGCTATATGTAAATATTATTAACATATAGGCTATAAAAAGTCTTTTAAACTAATCAGCCCATCAAATTCGAGTAGCGGATTCATTGCAATAGCAATTGCAATTTAATCCCCCTGATTGATCTCATTTTTATCATGGAGATATTTGCAGGGTTGGAGTGTGACAGGCTAATGATTATCTTTGGATAATTTATAGAATTAGGCGTTACTTTGCGGAGATGCATAATACAAAAGTAATAATAAAATTACTTTGCTATAATCCGCGATACAGTAAATAGAATATATATATAATGTTAAATGTATAGTGAACTATCCGTATTTTCATACCCGATACGTGCAGGATTTGTAAAAACACATGAACAAATCTCCACCACAATACACAAGCACTACACACGTTTACTAACACAAACTCAACAATCGTTTCGCCCCGCAAACGAAGCATCATCAGGAGATAGACTTGGATATATGCAGGTTTGTGCATGTGTTTTACGAATCCTGCACGTATCGTGGTATAAAAATACGGATAGTCCACTATACATTTAACACTATATATATTTTCTATTTACTGTATCGCGGATTATAGCAAAATAATTTTATTATTACTTTTGTTTTTCTTTGGACTGAGGTCAACGCAGACGAAGTCGCGGGCAAAGTCTTGTACTGTATATATATGTTTTATTTCTATTGCAGTTTACATGGAAATATATTTAAACGTCAATACCCTTGTAGTTAACTTGTGGATTATAATTATACAATTCATTTTATGCGAGAATGTAGTACAAGCAATTACATATACATGAACGCGATGAAATTATTGTAGGTGCATTGAGGTTGGCCAATATAAGTGAAATGCGATTTATTTCTGGAACCTACAGAATGGATGATATTGTTTATGGTTTGGGATTTTAATTAATACTGATTTATTAGTACGAGTGACCGTAAAGGATTCCGAAAAATATCGCATCAGAGATTTATATCAACACTTTGTATTAACCGATCCGTTAATCAACTGTCTCTGTATGCAGTAATTAAATACGACTGGGGCGAAGTTAAGAAAGACAATCGAATTTTCTGCTGCAGACGTTTTCAATCTGATTGAATTGAGTTGAAATTTTTTATTTTAACAGATCAAAATTAAAATGTGGAATGATTGACCGGAAGCGAATATTCCAATCAACAGGTACATTCTTGAATTTTTTTATTTTGTGACTTAATAATACAACTTACGCAAGAAAGAAATGACCTGATGTTACTTAATAACTAAGAGAGTTATTGCCGGGTCCTATCTACAGAAGTACAGGAGGATCTATTTTCCGGATTAATACACATTGTATTATAATTTGACGATTCAAAAGAGCTTACAAAAGATAAACCAAATTTTGAGCTTTACTTTTCCTTTCTATACTGTATTATATAAGCTGTGATAGTACATCGGTGAGACCGTGCAACTCTTGAGGGTATCACGGGTTCATTACTCGGGTAGATACAAATGAGTTTTACTGTTAAAACTTGTGTCTATTGGATACAAAAGTAATAATAGAATTATTTTGCTGTAATCCGCGATACAGTAAATAGATAATATATATAATGCTAAATGCATAGTGGCCTATCCATTTTTTCAAACCCGATACATGCAGGATTCGTAAAACACATGCACAAACCTTCACCACCGCCACCAAAATACACAAGCACTACACACGTTCACTATCGCAAACAAAACAAACGTTTCGCGTCGCAACTGAAGTATCATCAGGAGATACACGTGGAGCGAGGAACAAATCGATGAAACAAAATTGGTTCCATCCCTGTTTTAGGGCATTGAAAAACTGCTTAAATAAAATGAATGCAACGGTTAATTTTACTATCATTTTTAAAGTTGCAGTAGCTGCGATACGGAGTAAAGAAGTGGAAATACCCGGGATTAAGTCCCAGATAACATAAGCATAATCATATTTCTTTTCTTTCTTTCTTTTTATAATTCCATTTTTTTGTATATTCTAATAAAATTACCGAGCAAAACTCTGTGACCGAGGTACTAAGTTTTAAAGCTTAAATTGGAAGCAAAATTTTAATGAGCGTGCACTTAATATTTTCGCGACCGGCGAACTTCGTGTAAACAAAATTTTGCAACGCAGCCTCTGAACTTGTTTTATTTGCCCGGAGCGAGCTTTCCTTTTCTGACCTTTATGTAGGTACTCCTTTTACACGAGCATTAATCTGAGATAATAAAATATGCGGCTGCGTTTCCAATACATAATTATGATATTAATCAAAATGGCAAGACGTATCATGTTATGAAATCTGATAACTGTAGTAACGTAAACAAACGTGATGTTAACGAAATATATAAAATGTAATTATAACGTTCTTCTTATATCTATAAAAAAATGCCTGTTACAATCCCACTGCTGGGAATAGGCCTCCTCTCTCCGTCTATGGAGAGAAGGGTTGGAGCTAAGACCTACCACGCTGCTCCAATGTGGATTGTTAGGTTCATATCTCCAGAATTCTCTAGAGATATGCAGGTTTCCTCACGATGTTTTCCTTCACCGAAATGCGTGTGATAAATTGCAATTATCAATTACACACATGAGTTTTAATAGAAAAATTCATTGGTGCACGCCCGGTTTTGAACTCGTGTTCCCCTCGAAAGACTCGCACGGTCTCACCGCTGGGCTATCACAGCTATCTATAGCTTATATCTATACTCTATACTTATTATAAAACAAAGTCTTAAAAAGCTGTCTAAAGCTGTATGTAATCGATTTTCTCAAAATCTGCTGAACGGATTTTTGTACGGTTATCACCAAAAGATAGTGCAAGGCTTCCGGATGGTTTAGGTAAATAGTACATATCGGTATTATATGATTTGTTTTGAAGAGATCGAGCAGTTGTAAAAAAGCTTGCTTGCCGGGAGCTTTAGTCGCGTGCGCTGCGTAAACCAGCGGAGTTACGCTAAAGTAATGTACTAGAGAACTGTAAATCTATAAAAATACTACAAAAAAGTCTTCGATAGCATGTTTCTATCTCTTACAGTTAACTCACAATAACTACTTTTATCTTAAAAATTTCAACTCGTGACAACTGATTTTCGACGCGGGCGAAGCCGCTAGCACAACTAGTATAATATAATAATGATTTTTGTATGTCCCTTATAGACTGCAAAACGGCTGGACCGATTTTAATTAAATTTTTATACAGTGTTTGGAATGATCCAGCGGTCCTGTAAGTATTGGTGGCGATTATTTTTACAGTTAAAAATAACTATTCAGTTCTGTTTTGAGGGGAATTCAAAAGCACACTGAGCCACAGCAACGCGTGTCCGGACAGCTAGTATATAATATAATAAATATGTGGTACAATTACAAACACAGTCGTGTGTTCCCAAAGTAACTTAATACTAGTGTCATGGGTTACAGACAACTGGTAAATATATACATACTTAAATTCACCCAGACTCGAAAACCAACAAACTATATGCAGAAATAGCCCTCGGCGAGAATCGAACCAGAGATTCGCGGAGCTGAAGGCAATCTCACTGTAAACTGAACCTAAAAGCCGTTTTGTTTATGTACAATTGAATTCCATGAAGTGAAAACAAAAAATAAATTACCGTAACATTTTATCAATTCATATAAATTCTATAAAAGATTTTTTTTTTCAGACAATTAATAAAATTATAATGTCGGTCTTTATAAAACATAACGTTACGTATTCTCAGAAGCACTTACATATCTTCGAGTCCAAAATACCATAAGTGCCAGTGAATGTCTTTTGATAACAGTTATTTGGCATTATTAAGGAGTGCGACTCAAAATAACTGGGCTACTGAGCTTAAAAGCGGGCTTTTATTAAGTCATCACATTTTTTCAATTGCCACAGTCATTTATACAAAATTACCTCTACAAATCGCCCTCCAATTTGCTTTCGAGGTCACATTTTCAAGTAATAAAAAAGTTTATTATACCATTGAATATCCAGGATTAATCAAATCAAATCTAAATAATCTTTATTCAAATAAACCATTTCAGGCTCTTTTGAATCGTCAAGCATCAATATGATTAATGAACCTACAACTGGTTCTGAATGTTGCTCTTACCGAGAAGAACCAGCAAGAAACTCGGCGGTCAACCTTTTAAATATATTCAATTATACATTATTAAACCGCTGTCTTGTATGAAGCTGAAAGGATTTTCAAATCCAGGTTTTCTTATCATCCAAATAATCTTCAATTTTGTAATATGCTTTACGTATAAGCATATTTTTTACACTTAATTGGAATCTTTCTGTACACTGGTCTAGAATGGATTGAGGAATTTTATTATAGAAGCGAATAGCGAGACCAACAAATGAGTTGCTAACTCTGCTGAGTCGCTAACACAAGCTGTTTATGACCTCTCGTATGTCTATGATTAGAAACGAAATCACCCTTCTACCTTGTAAAGGATAGTAATGACAAAATGTAACTATAGTAAGTAGGGGTATTTTACCGAATAAGCGATATTTGACGATTCTAAAGATCTTGTTTACAAATTTCCTAGAATAAATAATATTTTATAAAATTGTTTGATTGTAGTAAATTACTTTTATTATTACTTTTAGATCTAACGCAAACTAAGCAAAGTAACGCCTAATTCTGTAGAATATTTTGAATTTGAAATAAAAGAGTCGATAGATTCATCATGGCCAGGTGATGATGATATTTTCTAATGTATTATACCAATCTTACTGAATAGATGAGATATTGGCGACCGAATGTCAGTATAAACTATTTATAACATCCGACATAATAATACCCGTATCGATGCATTTATTGTTGCAACTATCAATTGATCGTGGAGATTACTACAAAAGAATTAAATAAATAAATATCTATAGAAGAATTAAACAAATAAAATTATGACCCGTTATCATCCCACTGCTGGGCAAAGTTCTCTTCTCTCATTTTAGTGAGAAAGGATGTAGCTGAGGCCCACCAGGCTTTTCCAATACTGGATGGTAGGTTACATATTTCTCAGGAATTTACTATAGATATATAGATTTCGTTACGTTATTTCCCGTTATCATAAAGCGTATAATAACTTTTAATTATAAACAAGCAGTCTTTTTGATTAAGTTAATTCGGAAATCAATTTAAATTTATTTTCCGATTTTAATTTCGTACAATTTATCCGAAACCGAAACTAAATACAATAATATACTGATAACATAATTCCAGATTATCAGAATTCCAATTTTGATATAATTTTAAACAAATTTACATTCCAAAGCCTATACAATTCCAAGGCTATAAATAACCCCGTTAGTTCCATATTAATAGGACACTCCAGGTCTCAAGCGCCATAATGATAGACAGAGAAGACTAATTTCACCCGTAATGGCATCGCGAGCAAATATTACGCCCGTCTGGCTGGGCAGACGGTGAATCATTGACTGCTTCAAGGTAAAAGATTACTGGAATTAATCTTTCATTTATCATTGTTTCCGAATTCCAGAATTTTATTAATCGTCAAAGTTACAGAAGAATAAATAAAAGGCCAACATTATTAATTAATACGAAAAATACCTATAAATAATATGGAATCATTAGCATTGCAGTTTCTTACCGAAATTCTAAGGCATTTTTAGTAAAACACTCTTAATAAATATGTGCGTGTAGTGAGAGGATTTAGTCCAAGATACCTCAGTGCTTGAAGACCAAGGTCTTCGAACAGTGCGTGTTGCCAGTTATAACCTATGGATCCGAAACGTGGTCGCTGACTATGGGCCTCATAAGAAAGCTCAGAGCCACTCAGCGGGCGATGGAGCGAGCTATGCTCGGGGTTTCTCTACGTGATCAAATCAGAAATGATGAGATCCGTAGAAGAACTAGAGTCACCGACATAGCTCAGCGTGTCGCGAAGCTGAAGTGGCGATGGGCGGGGCACATAGTGCGGAGAACCGATGGACGTTGGGGTCTCAAGGTGTTGGAATGGCGACCCCACACCGGAAAGCGCAGTGTCGGCAGACCCCCAACGAGGTGGACAGACGACCTCAAAAAGGTCGCGGGGAGCCGCTGGATCCAAGCGGCGCAAGATCGTATGGTGTGGAGATCCCGCGAAGAGACCTACGTCCAGCAGTGGACGTCCATCGGTTGACGAAGAAGAAGAAGAAGTGAGAGGATTATTTATATACAAATTTACACTATATTTCTAAATATCCTATTTTTTAATATTATATTATTAATAAAAACCTGCCAAAAGGTTTTTTTTATTAAAGTAAAATAATTACCAGAACAACAAAAAATCGATTGGTTCAGGCTTGGTGATATGGCCAAGAGAAATAGAGATTTTTTATATATAAAGATTTAGTTGTACAAGAGATATAAACAAATTGATACGAGTAAAAATTTTAACATTAGTTTAATTAAAATAGCTATGATGTAATCTTGATTAATGCGTTCTTCGTATATGGCATAAATCGTGTTTTGATTTACTGCTAGGTAAAACATAGTTATGATACCGATTACCGAGCTTAATATAGCGTCCAATTAATTCTACTCGGCTATTTTTTGCGGTTCGTTTGTTATTTTTTTGTTTGCCGCCAAGCAAGAAGCCGCCATGCCTATTTTGTATCTAAAACAGCTGTACTTACGACTTTAAAAGAGAAGCGGCATATTACTACCCCACAGCTGGGCATATGCTTATTGTCACCATTTTAGGAAAAAAGGATTGTAGCTGAGACCCACCGATCTGCATGATACGAAAAGAAAGCGGTTCGCGGTCGTCGTTTACGTCTTAAATTGAGTCGCAATAAGAGTTCATGGTAGGCCTGCTGCTCTAATGCAAATAGGTTAGTTGCGCATCTCCTAAGAATTCTCCAGAGATGAGCCGGTTTCTTCACGATGACATCCTTCACCGAAAAGCGTGCGATAAATTGTTAATATAAGGTCAAGTTTTTACGCATTACCATAAGTGTTAAAATATTATTAATGATGTAGAGGATGTTTCCTTTTCATCAAAGCAAATCTCTCTCTATATCTCTCAAGTAAAATCTCGGATCAGTGTTTTAAAGACAGTATGTACTTTACAGTAAGTATCACGTATCTGTCATTATCGGTGCTGCGATGGGAGGTCATAATTGACTGACGTAAGAATACTCGTAAGTAATGAAAACTTCTTTTTACCTAGTGAAGACGCAGTATGTTTACGTTGGTCTTATGTTTGCGGTAGCAATTTGACGGCTAAGGATTTTAGGGCGCTTATGTTTCGGTGGTGCGATTAGAGGAGGGTAAATTAAAGCCTGGGCTTTTAATATATCTCATGCCGTGTGGTATGCGGCTGAGTAGAATAGACCACCTTCATTTCTTACCGAGGTGTCGTAAAAGGCGACTAAGGTGAGTTGACCCACCGTGTGATATCCGATTGAGTAGAATAGAACACCCCCTTTCTTACCGAGGGGTTGTAAAATACAACTAAGGTAAGTTGACGTCAAGCAGGCGGCCGGTCGTAAAATACGTAGCCAAATCATGTGACAACATGTTTGTAGCATGTTGTGTCGATCCGACTTAGAGTGGGATAAGGTCAGGAGTATTAGGTTTTAATGTATCTCGACTTACACTAAGCATAATTCCAAATATCTCTTTAGGGAAAAAATTTAACATTAGAGTTCATAGATAATAGAGATAGAGTTCATAGGTAATCGTCCTGGATTCGCCCAGATGCTCAATTCAAGCCTTGAAACCTAGGTCTAGCAGCCGATATTTTTGCATAAAAATAAGGATCTTTTCATTGAAAAAAAGTTGATCTCGGTAGATATTTATTATTTAAAATATCTCGTAAAACAAAATAGCCAAATTGCGCAGTTACGATATCTTCTAATAAAATAGCCGAATTCTGCAGTTCAACGCCTTATCTTGTCCACATCACACTCTCATCGCAGATGTTAATTAATGTCTGCCTAAATTACTAGCGACTGTAATTAATACCTCTATTATATTGGCGTTTGTTAGTCATATCCTGACTACATGCTGCCGTTGGCTGTTTTAAAGCCCATAATTATACTTAATGAAAGCGATAGCTTACTTTATAGCAGTTAAGATTTCGTGATGTTATCACGTTACTACCGTCATGTAAAAATTCTAGAAATTAGTACACCTAATGAAGATTCTTCAAGACCCATCAATCATCCGATCATTTATAGAATTAGGCGTTACTTTGCGGAGATCCATAATACAAAAGTAATAATAAAATACGGATAATCCACTATACATTTAACACTATATATTTTTTCTATTTACTGTATCGCGGATTACAGCAAAATAATTTTATTATTACTTTTGTATTCCGATCATTCTTTCAATCAAGATATTTGAGCAAAGAAAATAAATTCTTACTTATACTGAATACTTGTTTTAAGTTGCCCCTGCGGTATTAATTAATAAATAATTTTTAATTACATATATATTTCCTAGGTTTTTGTTTAAAGTATATTATTAGAAATAGCATTTTATTGTTATAATAATAACAAGGCGTTCTATATGAGGAAAGCGAATTAAGTTATTTCTGCAAAACGGGCGTTATTGCTTATTTTATGTTATGAAAGTATTGAGTTAGGAATCAGTTGTTAAGCAATGATCACAATACGAACTCACAAACATGTAGTTTCTTCTACGTTCGGGTACCTAGGACAGAAGAGAAGTCATTCAGACAGACATTAACAAATTATAATATGAATATCGAATAAGGTAAACATTGTGATTGAAATTCTGTGGAGTATGTACTTAGTCGATCTACATTCTAGCATTAAGATTCTAATCCTGTTAAACAATACAAGTTCAAACATACACACTTTTTTTTCGAAATGACCGTAAGCTGTTAGCCTTTACGGTTTTACAGCGTCGACGGGTGCAGAAGCATCGTCAAGGTTGCGAAATACAGAAGAGTAGAGCGTGGAAGCTCTACTAGCGTTGGAGAAAGTCGTCCTAAAGGTGCCTCCTATGAGGCTGGACCACGGCTTAGGGCTTAGTGGACAGCTGATGATATGACTTTGATTAGTCATTACGACGTCAGAAGGGTGGCAAGAAGCCACAACCGACGTCAGAAAATTGGGACGTAGTCTTCGCCGGCGAAGACCAGATCCTCTCTTGCCATGTGTCAAACGGCCAAAGTTCCTATCCTTGGACGCCATGTTGCAGAGACCACGTCAAAGTCTAATTTAAGCCCCCCAAAACGTGCCGCTTAATGTCGAGATTCTGAGACATCCTAAAGGCAACGCACCCAAGAAGTAGCAAGATTTATAATATAATATATATATATTTTTTATTATTGTTTAACTCAGGTTTACATTTTTGTTAACATTAATAATTTCGCTAAACTATACAATAGTTTGTTGGCGAGTACATACATACACGCTCAGCTATCTAATGACAAAAAAAAATACTAAAAACATGCGCTTAACACTATTTTCTCTTATACATTACAAAGTGGTATTATTATTTATTATTACTACTATTACTGAAAGAATATCTATGAAATAATTCCTTCAGTCTCCTTTTAAGAATTTCTTTACTGATTTGCTTTCCCCAATCTAAAGACCTTAAATATTCCATCTCATTATATAATTTACTAAGTAACCATTTAATCTTTTACCATAATAATTTTTCACCCTTGTTAAAGCTAATTTATATTTTCTTACTTTTCTTATAGGTTGTTTATATGTCACCGGTTGTATAATATTTTTTTCTGAATAATAATTCGCTCTCACTAACATGTATTTTAATTTAATATCTACTGGTAATATTTTAACCTCTCTAAATAGCTTTAGATAGTTTCCTTTACACTTTATTTTTTGGCTTTTATTTATTAAATTTATTAAAATACTTGCTCCCTTCGCTCGCCCTATATGGTGATCCTGTGAAAGCCGTTAGTGCTAGCAGCATCAATTAATCCGAAAAATACACCTTTAAAAGTAAGTACTAAATATGCACCAATTTTCGCCAATGCTTGCACAAGATAGCATAAGTTTCATATTTGGGTTATGAAACCAATGGCAGCAAGTGAGCGCCAAGTTTAGATATGACCCGTGACCCGCGTTGGTATTTGTTAGAATTGCTGAATTATGTGCTAAGATACAACGTGTCTGATCCTTCGTTGATATTGGAATATAGTTGGATCTGATAACACTGCCTAGAATTGTAATTCTCTGTTGACTTAAAATCTTTTCGGATCCCTCTATAATTGTACTAAGCTTTCTTGACTTGCAGAATTAGGCATTATTTTGCACAGGTTCTTAATACAAAAGTAATGATAATGTTATATTGCTATAATCTGTGACAAAACTTTAAATATTTTTATAGAAGATTCTAGCAAAATAATGACTAGAGGGAGGCCGAAAAAATATGGATGACTTCTGCGAAGAATGATCATCATCATCGCCCTCATCCCCCTCGAAGTGGGTTCGGCACATGTTATAAATATGTTGTCACATTTGGCTACGTATTTTACGACCGGCCGCCTGCTTGACGTGAACATACTTGAGTCGCCTTTTACGACACCTCGGTAAGAAATGAGGGTGGTCTATTCTACTCAGCCGGATACCACACGGCGGGTACCGACTTACCTTAGTCGCCTTTTATGACACCTTGATAAGAAATGAGGGTGGTCTATTGTACTCAGCCAGATACCACACGGCGGGTCGACTTACCTTAGTCGCCTTTTACGACACGTAGGTAAGAAATGAGGGTGGTCTATTCTACTCAGCCGGATTCCACACGGCGGTGTGTGAAGAATGAGTTGAGGAATGATAGAGGAGAATGGACGATGAAGACATATTGTGCCGACTCCACTGAGAGTAGAATAAGGGTAGGAAACATAATTACAGGAAAACATTTCATTACTTTAAAATTTGCGATTATGTCGTTACACGTATCGTAGGCTTAAGAAGAAGAAATTTAAGCACAAGATTTTTTAACATTTATTTAATACCATTTTCACGAAAAATAAAAAAAAACAATAATATCGTGTTTAGGATAGATTAGCATTTCCTTTAGGAACCAATCGGTCGTAGAAGTTTATGAGTTTATTAGTGCTTCTGTCAAAAATGACCATAAATAATTGATTTAATTATAAAATAAGATTTAAATGTAATTAGGTTATGACGGGGCTGATATTTATCTGCAGATACTTAAGTCCCTTAAAAATAAAGATTATAAAAAAGGATTTATTATTGTATTGCTGGTGCTATCATCATTAGCAACAACAAAGTCTGAATGCATAGAACAACATGGTTCTTTGCGGACAATTTTCTGCCACATGTAATATAGTTCCCAATCGTGTGCGGTCTCATATCTCATACAACGGACACCTGCAGCTCCACTCCCAATTACTCCCAATCAGATGCAAACACTTTACGAGCAGAGCAACGATACACTTTATGTTCGCAACGCAACATAAATACGAAGGGGGAATGTCCGATTGCACGGCGTCCGGGCCGCTTCGCAGCCGACGGTTATCGTAAATCCCTACTTAATTTCGATCGTGGCGATCGTGATTGGATTTATAATGGACGAATACGAACTTGTGATAACGAAGAACGAAATAATAGGCAAAAAGAGACCAATATTTCTTGTGTTACTAATCAAATTCAAATTATTCTTCTTTCAAGTAAACTTGTAAACAAGTGCTTTTGAATCGTCAACCCTACTGCTGGCTACCAAATATACCGAGCTAATAACCCTACCGAGAAGAGCTAGTAAGAAATTCGGCAATTGCTCTTTTTAAATAATAATTCTTATTCCTAGTTACGTAGTTATTAATGTCTCGTACAAGGTCGAAAGAGTAGCTATATCCACGCATTCTTATCGTTTAATTAATCCTCAATAGTATAGTAGGCTTTCTGTATAAGCCTTTTTATAATAGTATTTTTAAACTTCTGTAATGGTAAATTTAAAGTCGATTGCAAAATTTTATTGTAGAATCTTATACCCAAACCCACAAACGAGTCACGTACTTTTGCAAGGCGCAAAGCATGAACCGCAAGCTTATGTCGGTTCCTACTTTGTCTACTATATACATCGCCAATCTTTTTATTATTAAGTATATTCTGATGTACAAAAATTTTTGTATCTTGTCACATACCTATAAATTTTCGTTCATAAACCAACTAGCGTACTTAAAAATATTCGTTGAAAAATAATATTGAGGACACCTGTAAATGTTCTTAGACTTTTTGTATAATTTAAACAAAGAATATAAACAGAATAAGAATAGAAGGTACAGAGCTACGGAAATAAAGGAGGTGAGCTGATTCGAAGAACTATATCCTGTTGTGGAACTATATAATATTAAAGTCCACGGTGTTGATAGCTACTAGCCTTAAGATAAAAATCCAGATACAATATTGATGATTCCTTCTAGCCAATAGACTTTATAAAGATCAGGTCGGTTGGATTTAACCGACATAAGACGTTCGGTATAGCAGTCTCTTAGAGAAAGCTATGTCTAATGGTAGATCTGATATTTTCTTAAGAAATTATAATTTAGATTAAACATTGTTATTAGTGATTGAGTGATTTGATGGACCAACGGCCTAAAAAACGACTGTTCATCAAGAAATTTGCACATATTTGGAGAAATCTGGAATATGTGTAAAAGAGGAGGGTGGCAAGGGAAGTGATATAAATTAACTGTTGCTTTTACTATTAAGTATATAGTATATTAGTAATCAAGCTATTGCCCCACAAAGATTTCAGTAAGGCTGAGGCATATAAAACCGTTTCGCATGAAATTAAAGTGCAATTATTAAGAGAGGAAGGGTGCCCTATCACGTTGCTTTTAGTGCAATTTACACTCGCTCTTTACTGTGAATTTGAACTTTATTTTAATCGTGGTGATCGTGATCATGTTTGATAACTTTAAAGTATTTAATTCTTCTTTTAGATTTTAGACCTCTTAATTGTATGTCATGTACTTCCATAATGTCTTGCTTCGAAATGTATAATTTAAATATGCCTTATTCCAATATACTTATATAAGGTTTACGAAAAACTGTTTGCATTTTTTTAAATTCTAGTTTTATCTTAAATTGGATAGGAGAATCGCATATAAATAAAAGTTTTTAAGCCTGAATTTAAATAACTTTAAAGTATTTAATTCTTTTTTTAGATTTTAGATCTCTTAATTGTATGTCATGTGCTTTCGTAATGTCTTGCTTTGAAATATATAATTATAAATATAACTACTTCCACTATAGTTATATAAGGTTTACGAAAAACTGTTTGCATTTTTATAAATTCTAGTTTTATCTTAAATTGAATAGGAGAATCGCATATAGATAAAAGTTTTTAAGCCTGAATTAAAAGTTATCAATAACTTTAAAGTATTTAATTCTTCTTTTAGATTTTAGACCTCTTAATTGTATATCATGTGCTTCCGTAATGTCTTGCTTTGAAATATATAATTTTAAATATACCTTATTCCACTATAGTTATATAAGGTTTACGAAAAACTGTTTGCATTTTTTTTCTAGTTTTATTAAATTGGATAGGAAAATCGCATATACATAAAACATACTGAGTTTTCTGCCCAGACTGGCCAATTAAAAGTAGTTCTTTCTATTCCTATTATGTTATATTGTCGTTTCCTACTTGTCCCAAATCTAGTTTAAATGTTACAGTTTTTGACACAGTATTATTTTTTAGTATAATTATTCTTATATGCATGTCGTCGTGATTTTCTATTATATACTGAATTACGACATAAAGAAATACAATAAATTGCTAATTTTACATATTTTGTCCTACATAGCTGAGCGGGAAATGGTTTTCAAGCTTTATCACTTATCTCTGACTATAGTAATTCACCTTTTTGTCTTAATAAACTAATGTCATATTGATTAACAATTAAAACGTTATTGTCATGTAATGTAATAAAATGTAAATGACCATAATACATGTATCGCAAACCAAGCCAATCAATATTCACAGTTTCACCTTCCTTATACCAGGCCAAATTAAACTTTCGACCCCGGCTATCATCGCAAATATCTCGATAGCAATCTTAGAAAATTGATTAATTTAACCAAGTGTGCGCTTTAGCATTAATGGATAGCGAGAGTTCACTTGAATCTATCTTTGTTCAGACTGATGGTGTGTCAATTGTTGCTTTAATAATTTTTAAAATTTATATGTAGCGCGAAAGAATTTTTAACTGTACCTTTCTCATTTAAATCATCGTTTTTATTTCATATATCGCAATGATGTATTATATTCGAAATAATTGCTTTGTATTATTTAATCTTTTTGCTTTCAATGCGATAGATTATATAACGGGCCTTATTGGTATCCGTGGTATATCATGCGAACTGTCAGGTATAATATATAATATTTACTGGCATATTAGAAAACTTAAATGTTTGCAGACTTCTAATTAGGGCTGCTGTTTTCAATTATTTCGCAGATATCAGTAGATTAAAGCGGAAAATGTGGAAATACCTATTTGAAAATACCTATATTTAGCTATGATTACCTTTATCCAGCTGTGATAGCCCAGCGGTAAGACCGTGCGACTCTTTTGAGGGGAACACGAGTTCAGATCCGGGCAGGCACCAATGAGTTTTTCTATTAAAACTCGTGTGTCTAATTGATAATTGCAATTAATCACACGCTTTTCGGTGAAGGAAAACATCGTGAGAAAACCTGCATATCTTTAGAGAATTCTGGAGATATGTGTAATCTACCAATCCGCATTGGAGCAGCGTGGTAGGTCTTAGCTCCAACCCTTCTCTCCAGAAATGGAGAGAGAAGGCTTATACCTAGTAGTGGGATTGTAACAGGCCGCATATTTAGCAGACATTTAAAATAGAAAACATCTTTATCCAGATATACATTCACTCCCAATACACATAAATATTAAGCACTATGTGCTTCTATTCTGTATTTGTCTCATAGTATATTAATATTATGGCAAATGGTAAAAAGATATTTGGCACAATAAAACTTCTGATGTTCCTTTACACATGGCCTTAACTGTTTAACATGTCTCATTAAAGATATAATACCTGTTACGAGATAATAACTGGCATACGTGTAAACGGTTTGGAGATATTCGTGAATAAAATGAGAGTTTTTCCCCAGTTAACCATGGAAGACTAAGTTTCTTTTACCAGTGTGAACCTCGTAAACAATAGTTTTGTGAAACTAAGGTCATTTTCTAGTAAGATGCTATCGGCCACGATCGTGACAGCAATACTGACATTCGCACGAGTCGTTACGAAATCTTCGTGATGAGACATAGTGGTGATACCATCTTCGGTATTGCCCCCGTTCAGTTGTCTTTATTTTTTAATTGAAAATAATTTGATTAGGTTCTTACACTTCTTGTAGAGTTGAAATAGCCAGACGGTGAGACCGTGCGACTCTCCTAATCTACAATGAGTTTTATTGTTAAAACTTATGCGACCTATTGATGTTTGCAATTTATCACACGTTTTGAGGTGAGCAAAATATCGTGGGGAAATCTGCATATCTCTAGAGAATTGTGCATAACCACACATATCTTAAGAAATTCGTTAACAGATTCGAATCGGAGCAACTTTCAAGCAATTTTCTTTTTAACTTTTGGACGATTGGATTCAGTTTGACGATACAATTTGTTACATCGGTGAATATTCCTTTGTCTACGTATCTCTTTGTTTCTGATTTGATAATGCGGAAACATTTGAAACATGGCTCGCGCCAACGCCCGCTGTGTGACCATGAACTTTCTTTAAACTTGTATTAAAGTTTGATATCAACACAATCATTAATATCTAGATAAAAACCGTATAAAAACTGATAGATACTATTATCAGTGTAGGCACATTAGCATTGCTCTAGATTCTAGAATGTTGTAGCTGCATTCGACTGACCTGGATTCAAATTAACTTATTTAAAAAAAGATTTAATACTGCTATCAAACGCATGCATAAGGCTTTTACGAGTTCTTATGCATGCTAGGGTAGACGTCTTTATATTTGCTTTTTTAATTGCTAAGTTTTGGCGTCTTTTAAAGAACCAAACCAACCAACCCCAACCCAAACACCAATCAATCTTAGCTCTAACACCTTTGGATTGGAGCTCAGATCTACAACGCTGCTCCAATGCAGATTGCTAGGTTACACATATCCCAAGAATTCTCTAGCTATATGTAGATTTCGTAATACCCGCGGTTTTTGACCGTTCGAAAGAGTCACATTAATCATTTTGAGCACACTCGGGCAAATGAGTGGCTTATTTTGCCAAGCGTGCTCAAGTGGATTTGCGGCCACTGAACGCTGGGCGCCATCACGGTTTTTTTAAATAAACTTATGATTTAATCTCAGTATAATGTCTCAGGTTATGGGTACTTTCGTTGTAGCTTTCTTTCTTTTAACTTTCTAAGGCTGAATGAGAACGATACCTTTTGCTCGTAGCGGAATTGTCACCAACAATTTGGACGAGTGACGTCTGGTTCGCTGTCAAAATATTCGGAGACTCGGTTTGACTTTAGACGCTAATGCCATTATCACGTTTGTAAGCAATAGATTTATTTGTGTACGGATAAATAATTCGTGTATTGTATATATTAAACCTTAATTCGTAGAATAATTACGCACTACGCGTAACTATAGAAGTGAGCCTGACATAGAAAGCCGACTACACTGTTGACGATTACGTAGATGACAATGCCGGTATATAGCTACTCTTAGACTCTGCACATTAGATAGTAATGACTAATGTATAGTAAATAGTTAAAAGAAGTATTTTATGAAAAAAGCAACCACCGAGTTTACTTGAATAAAGAATATTTTGAATTTGAGTTTGAACTGCTTTGATCAAAAACATTATTAGCTATTGCGAAAAGGTTAATTTATGTATATAGTTTATTTATTTATTTAAATCACCAATACTCTACCTTAATAAACAAAAGAGAATTTCCCGCCTGGAATACATACATTCTCCGGCCCTTATCCCACTCTAAGTGGGGTCGGCACAACATGTTACAACATGTTATTACATGATTTGGCTACATATTTTACGACCGGCCACCTGCCTGACGTCAACTTAACTTAGTCGCCTTTTACGACACCTCGGTAAGAAATGAGGGTGGTCTATTCTACGTAGCCGGATACCACACGGCACTTACTTTAGTAGCCTCTTAAGACGCCTTGGTAAGAAAGGAGGGTGGTCTATTCTATTCTGCCGGATACCACACGTTGTAATTTCCCGTATTCGTAATTTCCCACCTGGAATGCCAACTTATAATTTATCGTCTATAAAAAGCGCTAAACCTCTGTCAAATTGTTGGCTACGTGTACTTTGTTAAGAAATAAATGCTGTGAAATTAAATAAATCGATTTAATTTTATATAATTCAATGTTTACAAAAAGAGTTGAGTAAAAAATAAATTGCATTACTCGTAAACCTCGACCAATAATCAATCTTAAATAACGAGCCCTACCTGTTTATTATGTAATGTGGTAAAGCAGTGTTTACTTGTCAGGCAATAACCTGCCATAATATTCCTCGCAATACTCATATCGTGCTATACTTGGACCTTGGAGCCATTTTACATTTTGACCAATAAGATCTACATTATAATATAGTTACGAACATGAGAAAAGAGTTCGTAATGCATAAGTCATAAAGTTCAAATTAGTCTGGGGCAGTTTACAAACATGGAAAAAGAGTTCGTAAATTACATAACATAGGGTTCAAATTCACTTGACGCTAATTCTCTGGAACATTCGGCGTGTTTATCAAAATCATGTTTACAAAAGACTTGTTTACGGTCTTTCCAAGGCATCGCGAATGTTCTCGAAATTGGTTTGTTCGGTATATAAGCAGACGTGTCGTGCGCCTCGACATTCAGTTTGCGAATAGCGATCAAGAGCGAATAAACAAGTGAAAATAAAAGTAAATAGTAGTGACCTCGACATTCTTATTGGACAACAGGCTGTATAGAGACTGTAAGTAGTAGAATAAAGTGTTTTAACGAGTCACCAGGTATTTTCATCCAAATCCACGAACCCCTGTACGTAACAATATTTTCAATTCACTTGTATTAGCAATTTTAAAGAGATTCCAACACGATCAGGTACAATTTGCGTTGCATTTATATTGCATTTGAATTAACTGTTTCTATTAAGTATAATTGGTGTTTACGCCTCATATTTATGGTGTAATTTAGTAAGCTTAACACGTTTGAAATCTAGTTTTGAATTAAATAGTGTCATGTAATTGGCATGATCAATTACATTCGTAATAATGTGTTTAGGCGACTTCCTGTTATGTGTAAGGTGTGATAAGTGTGGTGTGGAGGTCCCTTAAACAAAAGTAATGATAAAAATTATTTTGCTATAATCCGCGACATAGTAAATAGAAAATATATATAGTGCTAAATGTACAGTGGACTATCCGTTTTTTTTCATACCCGATACATGCAGGATTCGTAACAACACCGTAATCTACTTTAACTTTACCATAACAGCAGTTTAAAAACACAAACTATACTATTGAGGATTACTTAGACGGTAAGAATGCGTAGATATAGCTACTTTTCTACCCTGTACAAGACATTAATAACTATATGTAACTAGTGATAAGAATTATTCTTTGAACAGAGCAACCGCCGTGTTTCTGCCTGGTTCTTCTCGGTAGGAACAGCTTTCCGAACCAGCAGTAGATGTTGACGATTCAAAAGCACTTGTTTACAAGTTGACTTGAATAAAGAATATTTTGAATTTAAAAAAAGTTAATACTATCATCAGTATCATAACAGGGGGGGGGGGGGGGACACAGGAGATTTATATCGCACGCTTAGTATTAAAGTGACATAATTCAAAATTAGGTCTAATTGAATTAGATACATTGTTTAAATTATTTCAATTCCACCTATGACATTACGCTACAAAGTATTTTAAAAACTAGTGCTTTCTTGCCCTTACAAGTAATGGGTCCTTCAACACTCACGAGCGTTATATACTCTACGATTTATTGCAAATTGCTACAAAACCAACTTTTTTGAATTAGGTCACATTAATAATAAGCGTGTGATATGATCTCACGAAGATCATATAAATTAATCAATGCTATATGAAGATAGGCCCGTGTTTATTGATACACAAACTGCTAGGTATAGAAGTAGATCAATTAAAAACAAGTAAGGCCGATAATTGACAGCAATAAAGTAATCAGTAAAATGTCGGAAATCCATATTAATAAAAACGTTTAACTAAATAAGACATCAATTAACATGTGTGAAATAGGTTTGAGAAGTCACTGCATTCCGAATAAGGTTATAAAGGATTTATTTGGAGTAACACGAAGTAATGAAGATCAAGGAAACTGTATCTATAGTGATTTTATAAATGCGAAGGACTGTCTGTCTGTAACGTTTTCACGACTAATCGGCTGCAGTGGTGGCGATCGAAGCTTTTTATTGAAAAGTCGATGTCAGTTTGGTAAGGTCGAAAGCAGACTGAATAACAAAAACGCGTGGCCTGATCGCTAGTCTATAACCAAAAGCTGTCCGTTTGTATGTGATCAATTTACATTACGGTTTTATATAAAATGGTGTTAAAGTTCTAAAAAATTTGCCTGCTGGGAGCTTTAATCGCGTTCGTCGCGTAGTCTACAAGAGGTACACTAAAATAATCATCATCATCATCCTGCCCTTGTCCCACTCTAAGTGGGGTCGGCACAACATTCTACAAACATGTTGTCACATGATTTGGCTACGTATTTTACGACCGGCCGCCTGCCTGACGTCAACTTACCTTATTCGTTAACTTACCTCGTATTTTACGACACATCGGTAAGAAATGAGGGTTGTCTATTCTACTCAGCCGGATATCACACGGCAGGTCGACTTACCTTAGTCGCCTCTTACGACACCTCGGTAAGAAAGAGGGTGGTCTATTCTACTCAACCGGATACCACACGGTGGGCCAACTCACCTTAGTCGCCTTTTACGACACCTCGGTAAGAAATGAGGGTGGTCTATTCTACTCAGCCGGATATCACACGGCGGGTCGACTTACCTTACTCGCCTCTTACGACACCTCGGTAAGAAAAGAGGGTGGTCTATTCTAGTCAGCCGAATACCACACGGCATAGGTACACTAAAATAATATACTATAGAATAGCTCTACAAAAATACTACAAAAATTCCGCGACAGCATGGCTCTATCTCTTATGGTTAACTCACAATAACTGCTTTTATGTTAATACACTAATTCCCACGCGGACGAATCGACAAGCACCTAGTATAGAATAAACAATTCCTGTTTTTCCTTAGGAATAGGAAATAAAGTACACAATTGAGGGTATTATAACTCTTAAGTCATCTGAAATGATTGCAACATCATTTAGCACCGATCTTAAACGAATAGCAGCTGTTAGACAGCAACTAACTAGCCTTTCATTTATTTATCTCAATGTCTCGGCTTCTAATGAGCCCGTCCGTTTAGCGGAAGTCTAGACCAGATACAATACCAGAATGACGTGTTCCTTATAAGCAAGTTGAGGGTAAACAGGAAAGTAATTGATAGCAACTTACAGTTTTTTATATAAAGAGACTAGCTGTGCCAGCTACACTCGCGTGGAAATTTCATTTTTTTTCCGAATTGCAATTTTGAACTAAAACTAGTTATTGTGATTTGACCATAAGAGACACATGCTCTCCTGGACGTTTTTGTAGTATTTTTGTAGATCTACAATATTCTCGTACATTACTATTGCTGGTTTACGCGAGTAGAGCTTCGTAACCGTCGATCGAGCACGTAAACGCAATTTACATAAAACGAACCTTCCGAAAAAGCTGCGATAGCCTAGTGGTAACATCGTGCGACTCTCTAGAGACGGTCAAGGGTTCAAACCCCGGGCAGGCACTAATGAGTTTTTCAATTAAAAACTTATGTGTCTAATTGATAATTGAAATTTATCACACGCTTTCGGTGAAGGAAACATCGTGAGGAAACCTGCATAACTCTAGAGAATTCTGGGGATATGTGTAACCTACCAATCCACATTGGAGCAGCGTGGTAGGTCTTAGCTCCAATCCTTCTGTCCAAGAACGGAGGGAGGAGGCCTAAGCCCAGCAGTGGGCATAGTAACAGGCCGTTACTTTACTACTTTTTTTTTAACCTTCCGAAAGAATTGCACTTATCTTTTACTATAACCGTACGGAAATCCATTTAATAGATTTTGAGAAAATCGACCACATACAGATAGACAGCTTTTGGGGGACTGTGTTATAATAAGTATAGATGATGTAAAGATAATATGCGATTGATGTTCTTTTCAACTAAGCAGTCAACTTTAACGATAAATACTAGTATCGTTGTGTAAAAAAGCGTTTTTTTTCTCGGCAAAATAGAATAGACCACCCTCATTTCTTACCGAGGTGTCGTAAGAGGCGACTAAGGTATGTGCCGTGTGGTATCCGGCTGCATAGAATAGACCACCCTCATTTCTTACCAAGGTGTCGTAAAAGGCGACTAAGGTAAGTTGACGTCAGGCAAGCGGTCGTAAAAGACGTAGCCAAATCATGTGACAACATGTTTGTAACATGTCGGCCGACCCCACCTCGAGTGGATAAGGGCAGGAGAATGTAATGTTTGTAAAAAAGCGTGAGTTCTAATATATATTATATACGAGCTTATTTTGTCATTTATTTTATTGTATTATCAACGGTTCTAAATAAGTGAATGTTTTTTTATTATAAATTCTTGGTACTTAAGACTCAGATATTCCATTTTCATTATTGCTTTAAATATGTCATCCAATGGGACATTCACTTTACGATTGTGTGAAAACCTACGATTTATTAATTCAGGGCTGACATTCAAGGGTCTCCCTATGGTTACTTTTACAGATCTTTTACAGAATACCAAAACTGCAAAGATGCATAGAATTATTTCAATCAGTATGAAAAGAATGTTTATGTTTATTAAAAAACGAATGGCGGGTAACCGCCACTATGTTTGTTCGTTTCGAATAAAGCTTCCTTATAACTTTTAGTTTTCAACAATTATCATAATATTTCAAACAATATCACAAAATCTTAATAAATTTTAAATTATTTATTTATTTATTTATTCGATACACCAACGATACAATATAATTAACCAGTATACTTATATTAATTCTACTACTATATTTATACATTAAAGGCTCCTAAATATATATAACAATTATCAAATAAAAGCATCAAGTCTAAATTGAATAAAAATTTGTCAAAAAGTTAAAACTAAAACTATGTCAAAAAGTGTAGTAATAATAAAAATAAAAATGAAATTTGCCTAAAAAATAATATATAACAAGTAATTAGATCGATGTCACAAATGTCCGTACATGTATATTTTATTCCTAAAGCTAGTAAAAGTATCGTAAAAGATTACGTTAAGAACACATGAACCCCGTGTTATTTGGTTTATAATATGTATTAAAGTAATGATTCCTTAGGATCCAGATAAAGCTGTCGGGTTTTATTTGGATAATAAACGCCCAATTGATTAACACGATAGCGAGATTTGTCGACAATTTACTGCATAACGATGGACTGTTGGTGGTTGGCGTATTTAACGATAGAAAGTAGAACGGATATAACTTATGTTAGTTGAACTGTAAACATTTAGAATAGATGAGAAATACACCAAACATAAATACGACTTTCACCCCATAACGAAGTATGTTAGAGGTTTGAGCACGCTAGCGATGCGAGTGATATTTGCCTTTAAATGCAAAACCGAAATAACTAATTTTGGTCACAATCGTCTCACCACAAACGGTTCACAGACAGATTTCTCTTTATTTCTTGGATGCATCTATATTTGTTTTTTATTGTGATATTTAAACGGTAGGACCATCTCTTAACATCAAATTCAAATTCAAAATTTTCTTTATTCAAGTATGTATGCTGGTTCGCTGAGAGCTGTTCCTACCGAGAAGAGCCAGCAAGAAACTCGGTGGTTGCTCTTTTCTAATAAAAATTTTATAACTACATTGTTACATTTGGTTATTACTATCTTGTACATGGTAGAGGAGTAGCTAAATCCACGCATTTTTATCATCTATATAATCCTCAATAGTATAGTAGACTTTTTGTATCAGCCTCCCTTTAACGGCGTTTTTAAACTGCTGTAGAATCTTATACCCAAACACACAAATGACTTATTTACTTTTGCAAGATGCAAAGTATCGGGTCCTAGATACAAATCCCGGACATACATCTATGCGTTAGATAAATTTATGATGCAAAATTGATATTCACGTTTTATCACGTGCTCTTGGCTGACGGAAAACGTGAGCGAACCTGCTTTTCTCTGACGAATTCCTGATATCATATATGTTGTATGAATCAATCGCCATTGGAGTAAAGAATTGGGTCTTAGTTTCTTTTTCCTTTTCTCCAAAAGAAGGAAGGAGGCCTTAACATAATAGTGAGATACTAAAAGGAGATAGTAAGAAGTGGCATGGGAATCTACAATGCTTAAACCATTCCAGTTAATATTTGAGTTAACTGTTAAAAATGATGATACAGATATTACTGGACCAAAGCTTCGGCAATTACTTTTATTAATTTTACGTAATAGTTTTCTGTTAATAAACTGACAATAACTTTTTCTATATTGGAAATTAGTTCTAATTGGATAACATAGAGAAACTGGAAATACATTTTTTAAAGACATAACTTTAGACGATAATTAATTAAATCTGTCCTCACAACCAGCATCTAACTGTGACGGTAGATTGTCGGTTCGGACTACTTTGATTGATTTGATTGATACTACTATCGAAATGTGATTCATAATTTTATCGTTGCTTAGTGTGATAAACTCTAGAAACGATTGCATAAAGAAGGTATTATTTTAAAACTCCTAAGTCATTGGAAAGAATAATGTTTTCTTTCTTCAAATCAAAGTTTACTACTCATAATTTATTAAACGATCTTATATCTAGTAAATTATCCACAATAATGTATTCTGTATCAAGACCTCTAGACAAGATACAAGATTTAGTTATAAAAACTTATAAAAAAAACTGATACGTCAATTATTTTCTTTACTTGATTTATTGGGCCGATCAATTTAAAGTTATGGAATTAAAATGTCAACGTCTTGATTAAAACTGACGTGCCGCAACTAGGGCATATTGCGAAGGGAGAATATAGCGGAGGCATTATGACTGATAAGGAGTTGTGATGCAAAAAAACTCTCTGAATATATGGATTATAAATTTATACCGGATGTTGTCAGCTATAATGTTTAAGACAGATCTCAAAAATATGACGACAAAATCGATCCTTATTTGATCTTTGAAAAGTAACTCTGATAATTTCATCAATTAGTTTTTGTATTATAAAAAAATAAATGTGAATTGTAAATCAAGATTTATCATGCAATTTTGAGTAAAGTAAAATAACGTGAGAGTCTTTATACCTTAAGACAAAAAGTAACGACCTATTACTATGCCACAGCTGGGCATAGGCCTCCTCTCTCCGTTTTTGGACAAAAGATTTGGAGGACCTACCAAGCTGCTCAAATGCGCATTGGTAGGTTACACATATACCCAGAATTCTCTAAAGATCTGCAGGTTTCCTCAGGATGTTTCCACTGAAAAGCGTGTGATAAATTGCAATTATCAATTAGACACATACGTTTTGCACACATGCCAGGGGTTTGAACCTGTGACGCCTCAAAAGAATCGCACGGTCTAACCGATGGGCTATCACACCTTAAGACAATCCTTGGGAAATGTGAAACCTACAATTACACATTGGATCAGCGTAATGGGTCTTAATTACAACTCTTCTCTCCAAAAAGAGATAGGATTTAGGTCATGATTCAGAAGTGGGATAATAACCAGCTATTATTTATATGTATAAGTCCAATAAAATATTATTTAAATTTGTGGTAGTTTCGCTTTTAATTAACAGACCATTCCAAAGTTTTATGATTAGTTTTAAAAAACTTGACTTTCATTTTTCGTTAAGTTTTAAGATAAGTATGATCGTTATTGTCTGAACCATTAGCTTTAACTGTTCACGGTATGATTGGTTCAAACTAACTTGACATTGATTAAAATATTAATGATGCATACGCTTAGTTGGTTTATGATTTATAATGCTCTGATTTAGTGTCAAGATTTTTTGAATCGGCGTAGATGTTTCAATACCAAATACTTATTAAATTCAAATGCATTCTGTTTATTACAGATAGAGAACAATAAATTGACTAAGGGGTGATTTTTATTAACAGCTCAATATCAATTGAATTTGACGATCTATTATGATACGCCCCATCGTATATCAAGCGTTCATTTTTTAATCCTTAACTTATCTTCATAACCACGATTCAGTTGAAGTAATTAAACAATCATGTATAGTACCCGGCAATAAATAATGCACATCGAGAACTTAGAACGAAACAGCCGGCCGATTCGGTTTCGTAGAGCGCTGTCACACACGGGTTCGTCAGTCTGTGCGATAGAGACAATGCTCTATGAAGCAGAATCTAGCCGATATCTCTTTCTAAGCCTCGATGTGCATTATTTATTGCCGCGTACTATGTGTGTATCTATATCTATACTAAGTACAAAACAAAACCCCCAAAAGCTGTCTGCCTGTATGTGATCGATTTTCTCAAAATCTACTAAACCGATTTTTGTACGGTTTTTACTAAAAGGTAGTGAAATTCTATCGGAAAGTTTAAGTTAATAGCGTATTACGGTTTTATGTAAATTGTGTTGAAGAGATCGCGCCTTTAAAAAAAACTCGCCTGCTGGGAACTTTAGTCGCGTTCGTTGCGTAAACCATAAGAGATACACTATAATAATGTACTAGAGAATTGTAGATCTACAAAAATACTACAAAAAATCCGTGACAGCATGTCTCTATCTCTTATGATTAACTCACAATAACTGCTTTAATGTGCAATTTTTCAAGTAAATACGCTGATTTCCTCGGGGTCGAAACCGCAAGCACAACATAATAATCACATCAAATCAAATTATTGTATAACGACTACTATTATTACAAACAACCGGTATCCGCTAATTCGTTCACGTCAAGTTGAATGTTAAAATATCCCCCAATTTGTTTTTGTGTTCCCAAAATTAAAATGGTCATCGTTTTATCTCTTGTATGCCCAGTGTAAAAACTTAAAATGCGCCAAATGTTATTAATATTGCTCCACATAAGTTTTTTAGAAGTAAATCATCAGATTTTGCACATGATCTGTCAGTTATTAACAATTGACGTATAGTTTGACATAGTAAAAAAAGTAAAGTAAAGTAACGGCCTGTTACTATGCCCACTGCTGGGCTAAGGCCTCCTCTCTCCGTTTCTGGAGAGAACGGTTGGAGCTAAGACAAGACCTACCACGCTGCTCCAATGCGGATTGGTAAGTTACACATATATCCAGAATTCTCTAGAGATATGCAGGTTTCCTCATGATGTTTTCTTTCACCGAAAAGAGTCCGATAAATTAGAATTATCAATTAGACACATAAGTTTTAACGGCAAAACTCATTGATGCCTACCCGGGGCTTGTACCCGTAACCCCTCGATAGAATCGCACAACATCACCGCTGGGCTTTCACAGCTTTACGCAAACTTACGAGAATTGCAGAGAGATTTGTGTCTAATAGCCTTTAAGTGCTATGCTATAAAGTTCATTTTTATATCCTCTTTATTTAAATTTGCAAGCGTTGAATGTTGCCTATACTACTTACTTATATTTAATGTATAAGCTTTTGCTGGCGACAGATGATACATCAAGTTATTTGATACGAACAATTATTTAGACCACACACGTAGTGCTTAAAGCAAAATTCGTCCGCGTAGACTTAAATATCGAGATTAACCAAGATAAGTTACAAAAGTAATAAAAATATTATTTTGCTGTAATCCGCGATAAAAGAAAATATATGTAATGCTAAATGTAGAATTTACTATCCGTTGTCATACCTGATACATGCAGAGTTCGTATAAAATCATGCAATGTAGTGCAACGAATAA
Organism: Morpho deidamia; assembly: GCA_947086505.1. NCBI lineage: Eukaryota > Metazoa > Arthropoda > Insecta > Lepidoptera > Nymphalidae > Morpho > Morpho deidamia. The sequence continues at coordinate 2,776,108 of CAMTZC010000017.1, forward strand.
CACAACAATACAAAAGCATTGCACATATTTACTACCACAATCTCGACGATCATTTCAGCCCATAACCGAAGCATAGTCAGAAGAAAGACTTCACGACCCGACGTCTTTGCGATTATGTCATGGACACTATCTTCTGCTCTTCACTATGAGCGATCATCGTTCCTCGTATGAGCGTCTTTAATCGCCGCAATCCACACGATAGTCCATATTATTATACGATACATACTATCAAGCGTTTCACCCAGCGATTTCCATTGATGCTTGTCAGAAAACGAAAACTAACTATAACTAGCGTCAACTAACCTATCGGTTATAGGTGACGGTAGACGATCAAATTGAAATTCAAAGTATTCTTTATATAAGTACACTGTTTTAAGTAATTGTTTTTAAACAAGCTACTGATTGGGAACTATGCTCCTTCGAGAAAGAATCAGTAAGAAATTCAAGCGGTTAATCTTAAAACTTATTATTTATTTATTTATTTGTTTATGTACCATAAAAAAACTTGACAAAAACATTATCAATAAAAATACAGAGTACAACTGTCAACTTATCCCTTTGACAGAGATCTCTACCAGCTAACCTACGAAGTGAGACAATTTATAGTAAAACAGCTATGGTACTAATATCCTAAATTATACACTAATAAATGTACATTTACGTAAATAATACATTGTAAATATAAACCATAAATATATTATATATATGATAATTAAAATAACAATAATATACACATAAACGTTAACATATACATTATAGGAGTAAAGGGATATAATGTTTCTTTAATCTAAGTTTAAAAGCACTGGGAGAAAGGTTAAGGCTATCATAGATAATGTTGTATGGCAACGAGTTTCATAGACGTGCAGCAAGAACTGTAAAAGATATAGCGAAAAATATAATATTGTAAGGCGGGATGATAAGTGATTTCGTAGGCACACAAGACCGTACAGGCCTGTCACGAAGAGGATGTCATTATGTTATTCGAATGTGAATATATAACATAAATAATTTTACATACTTAAATACATATATATCCAGATGCGAATTTTTTATAGAATTTATTTTTTTATAGAAAATGTTGACCCTTGGCGGGAATCGAACCAGCGACTTATGGAGCTTAATGTAGGATAACTGCCAACTGCGCCAACGGGCCAGTCAAAATTATATTACAAATGAAATGTTATAAATAACAGTTCAATTCTAGAAAGCTGACAGTTTAATTATAGTAATGGTGAATGTCACGAAGTAAGAACGTCATGCTTCACGAACTAAGCCAAGATAAACATAGATTACAAGTGTAACAAGAACTCATAACCTACGATAGCTACCTACCTAACCTAAACTATTACTGTGTCTGGATGAAAATATGTAAAATATTTGATATTTAACCATATCTTTTGGTAACTTTTAATTATGTTACGTACAGCTTATTTATTCTGAATATTTAATTTGCTACCTTTTAATTAACATTAAAATGGGTTCCCATCCTAAGAGAAGTTCCGCTGAATGGTTTATTGATCAACTGAACGTGGAGAATGCAAAATTTTTGGTAAGCTTCATAAGGTATGATGGAATAGATAGTAACAAAACAAGAAAGTTTTGTTACTTTGACATTCAAAGTTATTTATATTCAACATTAATAATCTTAAATAAATAGTTTAGAATGTGTTAAAAAATCTGACCTGATCCAACAGAGAAAAAACCAACTTTACCACTACTAAACCAGATTTCCCTGATAGATACGAAAAATTACGCCCTGTAGGTTTAGTTAGCTTAGCATCATAATAATACGGCGAAAAAAAAACGACTTTGCAGGCCTACCATGAACTCTGCGACTCAATTGAAGACGTAAACGGAACTGTTTTACTTTTTCATACCATGACGTCTTAAAGACGCACACTGTACGTTGTTGGCGAATGAGCGTCCGGAATTCGTCCTAACAACTTGTGAGTAAAAGAGACAGAGTTATCTATAATTCATATGCTATTATCCTTTTCAAACATTACGACCCCAATGCAATTCACACTTCATGGTTCGAAAATAAAGCGGTACGCGGTCGTCGTTTACGTCTTCAATTGAGTCGCAATAAGAGGTCATGGTAGGCCTGCTGTTACTATAATGCTCCAGTGCGGATTGGTAGGTTACACATGTCCCTAATACATCCCTTATTACAATTCTCTAGAGATATGCTTGTTTCATCACCATGTATTCCTCGCTGAAAAGCGTGTGATAAATTGCAATCATCAGTTAGTTATCACATAAGTTTTAATAGATCAACTCATTGGTGACTGCCAAGGTTTGAACCCATGATCGCCTCTAGAGAGTGTGGTATCCGGTTGAGTATAATAGACCACCCTCTTTTGTACTGAGGTGTCATAAAGGCTACTAAGGTAAGTTGACGTCAGGCAGGTGGCTGGTCTTAAAATACGTAGCCAAATCATGTGACAACATGTTTATAGCACGTTGTGCCGACTCCACTTCCGTCTCTAGAGAGTCGCATGGCATTGAAAATAACACGGTATAATTGATATAATTAAATTTCGGGTACTATACCTAGCTTTCGGTTTCGAGCTGTAACTGTTCCAACATCACGGCTTAAAAAGTGTTTAATCTTAGAATTACTCACGATTCTGAATAGTCTCATATCAAGACAATGAAGCAATAATAAACGTCACAAACGTTGATCCGGCAGCAATTAATTAACGACTGTTATGGATGTACTATTAAGTATTATTAAAATGATGCATATGGTGATCATTGAATGACCAGGAAGAGAAAATTGGCGGTAACTGTATGTATTGATAAAGCTTGTAATCTAATATTATATGGTTATAAACTTGTTGGCTATACATAGGTTCCTAAGTAATTATTAACGCGAGATAAATTGCCTTATAAAAGTAACGGCTTGTTACTATCCCACGGCTGGGCATAGGCCTCCTCTCTCCTTGGAAAGAAGGGTTGGAGCTAAGACCTACCACCCTGCTCCAATGCGGATTGGTAGGTTACACATATCCCCAGAATTCTCTAGAGATATGTTAGGTTTCCTCACGATGTTTTCCTTCACCGAAAAGCGTGTGATATATTGCTATTATCAATTGGACACAAGTTTTAATAGAAAAACTCATTGGTGCCTGCCCGAGACTTGAACCCATGATCGTCATCGGAGAGTCACACGGTCTCACCGCTGGGCTATCACAGCTTCAAATTCAAACTGCCTTATAATATTTATAAATTATTTTTAATGCTAATAAATTTTTGAACGAGGGTAAAAAAAAAACACAATTATTGTAAAGAAAAAAAAACAAAAGAAATATACGTTATGGAGGTGCTGGGATTTGAACCCAGGACTTTCAGCATGCGAAGCAGACACTCTACCACTGAGTTACACCCCCAGTTACGAAGTTAGATTAAAATAAACTTCAGTAACGTAAAATAATTTCTGTTATAATGTTAGAAAAACTAATTATAGAAAGTTATCCCCCAGATTAAAAGTGTCTTACAAGACTTCAATTGGAATTGACAGCATACATGTGTCCCACAATTTTTTTCGAAATATGACTGGCTATATTAAGACGTTTTCCTTCAATAAATTGTAAACATCACTAAGGGTTCTGAATTCGCGAAATCTTGCTAAAGAACATAAGATTTAAATTCAAGTTCAAAATATTATTTATTCAAGTAAACTTGTAAACAAGTACTTTAGAATCGTCAACATCTACTGCTGGTTCGGAAAGCTGTTCCTACCGAGAAGAACCAGCAAGAAACTCGGCGCTTGCTCTTTTCAAACAATAATTCTTATCACTAGTTACATATAGTTATTAATGTCTTGTACAGGGTCGAAGAGTAGCTATATCCCCGCATTCCTATCGTCTAATTAATCTTCAATAGTATAATAGACTTTCTGAATTAGCCTTTTTTAATAGTATTTTTAAACTGCTGTAAAATGGTAAAGTTAAAGTTAGTTTGTGGAATTTTATTATGGAAATTCATAATATGATTCAAATATTTTTTTGTACCTCATCTACCTAACTTAGTTGACCCCTCGAATATTAAAAAGTAAAACAGTCCATTCATTCCTATTATTCCTAAGCGCAAGATACAGAATTAATTATTGAACACAATAGCGTTTAAGTATCTCAACTGTGTCTGACTTGTGAACTTGAAAGGACATCGGGTTGCCTTTAGACCAGTTTTTAGCTTGACATATTTGAAATACTCAAACAAATGTTACGATTGGGGATTTTTACTCTTCGATGTATTGTCGTGTTCGATATAATATCGACTTATTTTTATATGTTGATTTATATTTGAGACAAGTTGCTATAAATAAAAATAGTATTTGTCATAGTACAAAAGTAGTACAGGTTACACATTCTGTAGTGATAAACAGGTTTTCTTACAATGTTTTCCTTTACGGAAAAGCGCGTGATGAATTGTAAATATCAATTACGCACTTAAATTTAAACAGAATTTGTGCTTACCCAGGGTTTGAACTGGCCACCTGACGCTGTGCCCAGCAATGGGATAGTAACAGCCCACTACTTTACTTCTTCTATATCGTGTTGCTTTTCATGATCCAAGTGACGTAATTATGTTGTTTCTTATTTCTAAAGCACGACAATTTTAAGATTGTTCCCGTACTAAGCAAGGTTGTTTTAATACAAAAGTAATAATAAAATTATTTTGCTATAATCCGCGATACAGTAAATAGAAAATATATATAGTGTTAAATGTATGGTGGACTATCCGTATTTTCATACCCGATACGTGCAGGATTCGTAAAAACACATGCACAAACCTCCACCACTTCCACCACAATACACAAGCACTACACACGTTCACTATCACAAACTCAACAATCGTTTCGCCCCGCAACCGAAGCATCATCAGGAGATAGACTGGTGTGGTGAACGTGGCTCGTCGGCACATTTTGTTTGAAATTTTTATTTAGATCGTTAGCGCAGTTAATTAGCTTTTAGAAATATCAAACAGAATCGAAATCGAGCCAATAAAATCAAAGATATGGCGAAAATGCACAACAGAATCACAAACGGTTTTTAAAAAAATTAAATAAGTTAAATTTATAAGTATTAAAGTTTATAAAAAGTTTTAAAAGTTTCAAGGTAAAAGACCTCGCGGTTTAAGGTTTTTTTTAAATTTCATTATTCTTTTCTGCTATGAAAAAGTACAAAGCTTTTTTCATTCATTCAATCACTCACTCAAGACGTCATGCTGATAAATGGAACGGAAGTCGTAAATGTATAAGGTATTTCGCACTGATAAGGAATTAATTATTTTTAATTAAATGAGATATGCTAACTAGCGAAGAATTTAATGCCTTGAAGTGCGGTTCACTTAAATTGGCTATAAATTGTAATTATCTGAACCACTCTATGTACTAAGTACTTTTTCATGCATTACTAACCGTATGAATTGATTTCTAATCAGTAACATCACATCTTGGTAACCATTGAATGAGTTTTATTCAAATTCAAAATATTCTTTATCCAAGTAAACTTGTAAACAAGTGCTTTTGAATCGTCAACTTTACTGCTGGTTCGGAAAGCTGTTCCTACCGAGAAGAACCAGCAAGAAACTTAATTATAACTTTAATTAAATATAACAATTTACATCTCCACTTTTACCTCCTATATACATATATATGAATGGATATGAATTTACAAAAATGCTAGTACACTCAAACAAGGCAAAAGTAATGACAATATTATTTTACCATTAAGCTCGTTTCAGGAAAATCTCTGCAGCATCATCATATCATATAAACCTTTACAGCAGTTTAATAACACTGTTAAAAAGAGGCTGATACAGAAAGCCTACTATCTATTGATGGTTACTTGGATGATAAGAATGCGTGGTTATAGCTACTCTCCTGTACAAGACAACAATGCAAAAGCAAACTAAATGTAACTAGTAATAAGAATGATGTTTTGTAAAGCGCAACCACCGAGTTTCTTGCTGGTTCTTCTCGGTAGGAACAGCTTTCCGAACCAGCAGTAGATTTGAAGATTCAAAACCACTTGTTTATAAGTTTACTTGAATAAAGAATATTTTGAATTTGAATATAATATAAACGAGTTAACATTTACCATAAGCATACTGTACAGCACGTTAAGCAATTTTTTTGGCGAGTTGCAGTAACCATAATAAAAGCAACCGGCGAGTTTCTTGTTGGTTGTTTTCGGCAATGCTGATTCGGGAAACGAACAGCTTTAGGAATCAGCAGTGCCGCAGTAGCTGACGATCCAAAAGCACTTGTGTACAAGTTTACATGAATTTGAATTTGAAATTTTAATATTATCGTGGATTTTAACAAAAAATATGTCAATTTTTTTTTATAACAATTACTGATTCGAACAAAAAATCTATGTATATCGTATTGAAATCTATATTTAACATAACATATTTACATCGTCGAATATAGCAAAATACTATAAATACTTTTTTTACTAATGGAAAAGGCTATTTAGTAAACGTTATTACATCCTAATTTTGATTAATTTAATCTACATTATAATTGACTCGTTGGCGTAGTTGGCAGTGACCCTGTCTTCGGCTCCGTGGGTCGCGGGTTCGATTCCCGCCGAGAACCAACATTTTCTATTTAGAATTTGTTGGTTCTTCGAATCTGAGTGTATATATGTATTTAAGTATGTATTTAAAACTATATATGTATATATTTACCAGTTGTCTCTAACCCATAACACAAGTATTAAGTTACTTACTTTGGGGATGGACGACCGTGTGTGTAAATGTCCCGTATATTTATTATTATTATTATTATTAATATATCATATTATTATTATTAATAAAGCAAAAGATCGTAAATGTGCAGACCTGTATTTGACATAAATAGATAAAACAATAACAAATAGCATACGCTGTTAAATTTAATCTCTCGATGTTATCGTACCTTTACATTTATGTAATTAACGAAAATCGTATACTATAAAAACTTTTATTAACCTTGAGGCGTATCTTCTAATAGCAATAACTTTCGAATACGATATAGTTATAAGAATTCCGGAGTAGATAATATCAAACGATTTATTGCTACCGTGCGAAATAGCAATTATATTGTCCAAATAATGCTATTCACTGTGGACCTACAATTTAATTTTCTACTTTAATTGCCATCTTGGAATGATTTGTTAAAATCCGTATATTTTTTTAACAGCTGTGTCATGTCAGCTTTCATAAGTTTGCTGACATAAAAATTTGCAAAAAGCATGACTCAATATATTAAAATTATAATATGTAAAAAGATAATTTTCATAATTGTCTTGTACTTAGCAGAGCTTTTAGATTTATTGAAAAAACCATATTTATGATATAAATTCCTTATTTTTATAAGGTTTGTGAAGGCTGCATCTTAAGGCATTAACAATTCTGCTAACCGTTACTTGTCAATAGTATTTGGGGCTGTAACAAATAGTTACACCAACATCAATCAGTCACCAAAGCTTTGTCAGTTAGCATAGTAAAGCAATTGAGTAAACTAGGAGTATCACAAGCTTTCTACGTTCATTGGGTTTTTTAGTCATTGCCTTTGCGTTTTTAGTATTTTGTTAAAAGTCTACTTTGAATTTTGTTTTACCTTTTTTTGCACAATGTTACGGATGTCATGCTATTGCCAATAATCCATCTTTGATCCGTCGATTAGTCACTTTTAATCTGTGTTTTTTTTTACTTCATTTATTATATTACGTTAACAGTCTGGAAGAAACAATCAAGAAGCTATCATATTTACTAAAAAACTCGTTAAAAAGGTACGAAATTAATCAAAAAGATAAGCAAGCAAACTTCCCGCAAAGGTATCAACGAGATCTTCCAAAGCCAAGTGTTCTAAGATTTGCGAATAAACTTGATACTCGATTGCGAAGATAAGCAAGATTTGCGTTCTCAAGCACTGCCAAGTTGTCCCATATAGTGAAGCCTCTACGAGACACCATTCAACGACCGCGCGTAACTATATACTTGCAGTGATGTTCTCCGTTACTCCTGATTATCGATAGTTGATATGAAACAATACGTAAATTATTTTCTTTCGTATAGTATAATAAATAAATAAATAAATAAATATATAGGACATTTACACACACGGTCGTCCATCCCCAAAGTAAGTAACTTAATACTTGTGTTATGGGTGAGAGACAACTGGTAAATATATACATATATAGTTTTAAATACATACTTAAATACATATATACACCCAAACTCGAAGAACCAACAAATTCTAAATAGAAAATGTTGGTTCTCGGCGGGAATCGAACCCGCGACCCACGGAGCCGAAGACAGGGTCACTGCCAACTGCGCCAACGGGCCAGTCTATAGTACTCTAGCAAAAATACTTTCATCTTCCTCCTGCCCTTATCCCACTCTAAGTGGGCACAATATGTTAAAAACATGTTATCACATGATTTGGCTACGTATTTTACGACCGGCAGCCTGCCTGACGTCAACTTATAGTCGTCATTTATACAACATATAGTCGTATTTTACGACCCCGCGGTAAGAAAGAGGGTGGTCTATTCTACTCAACCGGATACCACACAGTGGGTCAACTTATCTTAGTCGCCTTCTACGACACCTCGGTAAGAAATTATACCTTATATTTCTTCTATTTTAAAATGAAAAATGAGTGTGTTTATTATAGTGTATAAACTTATTTGTTTTTGTTAATTAATCTAACGAAACTCAAAATAAAATTAATCTATTTCAATAGCACTCTAGCAAAAAATATTTCTTTTTATTTTATGGTGTATGCTAAAATTGTGTATATTAATTTTCTTTGTTACTTAATTTATCACGGGCATAATAAGCATTTTACAATATAAAAATATCACACATTATCCAACTGCTGAGTATACGCTTCCTCCTCTCTCCTACCCACTATGATGGTCCATTGGGGATTGGTAGTTTACACATTTCTCAGGAATTATCCATTGATATGTAATATATTGAAAATATTCATGTAGGTACATACATTTTAATTAAAAAAAACTCTTTGGTGTCTGCCCGGGGTTAGAACCCATATCCTCTTAGATTAAGGCACACGGTATCATCACAAGACTATCACCGGGTGAATACAAACATCTCTTAAAATAATAAAAAGAAAAAGAACCCTTATTTTTCAAGTTTTAAGTTTACTTTGTTAAAAATAAGCTAACACAAGCACGCACACACATAATAGAATAAGGTATCACTATATAAAGCTGCTATAGATATTAAGAATGGATCCTAAGGAAAAGAAATAATAAATAGATATATAAATAAATGCTATTATTTAAATTTCACTCATATATTTGCAAAGAAAATCTTTTAACTTTAATTGTAATAATAAATTAAAGAATATTCATAACATTATCGAACATATCAAGCAATATATTACAAAAAAATGAATTAATTTCCATGACATGTTCAATGACTGATGCCGTTTAATCATTTAAAGAGGACAGATAACTATTACCGTCAAAACTGTCACCGTACGTCAACGTTGGGGATATTTATCGATAAGTCAGACACGACACTAGTTGCCAGACGGGTATTATTAGGTCTTCCTGCTCTCGATTCGCTACCACGACTATCGTGCACACAGGCAGGTACATACAATATCTACCAAGTTATAAGAGTAACAGTATTCACTGGTTTATTTATAAAAAAGTGAACGGTCAGCAAACAACTTTTTTGTTTAACATTTGAGAATTTAAAAAACGAATACTGATTTATGCAATTAATATTCATGAAAACCGTGATATCCGGCAGAAAAGAATAGACCACCCTCCTTTATTACCGAGGTGTCGTAAGGGCGACTAAGGTAAATGCCGTGTGGTATCCGGCTGCATAGAATAGACCACCCTCATTTCTTACCGAGGTGTCGTAAAAAGCGACTAAGGTAAGTTGACGTCAGGAAGACAGCCGGTCGTAAAATACGTAGCCAAATCATATGATTTACAACATGTTGTGCTGACCCCACTTAGAGTGGGATAAGGGCAAGAGAATTATGATGGTGATGATGATGTAATTAATATTAATGAAAACCTCTTGCCCGCGACTCACGTATCTGTGTATGGAAATATTATGAAAAATAAACCTTTATAACGTCCCTATCTCTTTAATAATAAGGTATGTGCCGCATACAAAACAAAGTCCCCAAAAGCTGTCTGTAAGTGATAGATTTTCTCAAAATTGACTGAACGGATTTTTGTACTGTTTTTACTGAAAGGTAGTGCAATTCCAGGAGGTTTAGGTTAATAGTATGTAACGTTTTTATATACATTGTGTTGAAGAGATAGCGCAGATTTATAAAAACTAGTCTGCTGGGAGCTTTAGCCGCGTGCGCCGCCTAACGGTACAGAGAGAGAGAGAGAGCGCTTCGGGTCATCTTTTCTGATGCGTACAGCCAAAGTATGGAATTCCCTTCCTGTATCTATCTTCCCGGATTCGTACGATTTGCATGGCTTCAAAAGACGAGTGAATAGGCACCTACTTGGCAAGCGCAGTTCATCTTAGACTGCATCTTTCGTTTTCCATCAGGTGAGTTAGCAGCCAGGCTCTAACCTTATCGCATAAAAAAATAAACTAAAGTAATGTAATAATGAATTGTACATCTACAAAAATACTACAAAAAATTCAGCGACAGCATGTCTCTATCTCTTATAATTAACTCTATTATGTTCAAAATTTCAATTCAATAGATTGATTTGTAAGCGGGCGAAGCTGCAGTCACAGCTAGTAATATTATGAATGCTAGAAGTCTGTCAGTCTATCTGTTACGCTTTCCAGGCTAAACCGACCAATATTGATGAAGTTTAGTGTTGAAGTTTATGTAGCGGGATAATATATAAAATTTTTCTTAATTTTTTTTGCTTTTAAACGCAACTTCGATCGCGTGGACTGCAGTTTTGTTATTTGAGTAAACCGTAACGGTTTAAGTGAGTATACCTTAAAAGCAAGACATATGCTGTCGCGGACTTTTATTTAGAACTTTTAGAGGGGAACAATTTTGTAGTACACGATATTTCAACAACTTTCACCGTTTACTTAGTGCACGCAAGGAAAGCTTTAAATTTTGCCGTTTCCGCAATATTTTTTATTGCTGCTCCTCTCCTTTTGATCTTAGCGTGATGTTATACAGTCTATAGCCTTCCTCGATAAATGGACTATCTTACACTCAAAGATGTTTCAAATCGGTCTAGTAGTTTCTGAGTGAATCAAACAAACAAACTCCTCAGCACTAAATATTAGTATAGATTGTATTTTAACCTAAGAGTCGACGCGAAGAAAGTCGGGATCAAATAGTTAGTACATATTTACAACGTTGTAAATTTATTGATGCGAGATTAACCTCTAGTTTAATAATTATATACGTCGCAGTACAGATTGCTTAGATCATGTCTCCGATATGACAAGATTGTTAACTGATTAAATTGAGTAGGTATTTCGGTGCGTTTTGTATTACGTATATGGAATTACATATTAATTCCAGACGACAGAAAATAATTAATGTGACAATCAACTCCTAACAAATTAAATCTTTCAATATGTTTGTTTATACTATAGTGACGTGAATCTAATAATAAAAAAACGTCCTGAAACATAATAACAAGAATAATCACTATTTTTTATTGATTTAAACGTTAATAATGCTTTTAGAAGCTGTGATAGCCCAGCGGTGAGACCGTGCGACTCTTTCGAGGGGAACACGAGTTCAAACCCGGGCAGGCACCAATGAGTTTTTCTATTTAAACTCATGTGTCTAATTGATAATTGCAATTAATCACACGCTTTTCGGTGAAGGAAAACATCGTGAGGAAACCTGCATATCTCTAGAGAATTCTGGAGATATGTGTAACCTACCAATCCGCATTGGAGCAGCGTGGTAGGTCTTAGCTCCAACCCTTCTCTCCAGAAACGGAGAGAGGAGGCCTATTCCCAGCAGTGGGATTGTAAGGCCCCTACTACTTTTACTAATGCTTTAGGTGCTATTAAATGCAATTAATAGAAAAAGTGTTTTTCGAGGGGAACAGTTTTAAAATTTTGAGAAATTTATTCACATTTTTAATATAATGGTTTTTTTTAACTATTAAAGTGATTTGTAATTCTTATATACTTAGATTTGGTTGTAGGTATTTTTAAATAAACTATGCGAAAAAAAATCTGTGTAATATGTAAACCGTTGAAAGTATTTCTCGTCACAATAATATAAACATCGATCGCACTACAACATCAACCAAAACGGCGGCGCACATACTCATTAAGACACTAACTAAACGAAACTATCTTCAGAGAAACACGCGAAGAAAATTTGAAATCAAAATATTCTTTAATGTACACTTTTTTAAATACTTATGAATATCTTCTGCCTTGAGCTCCGTGGGTCGCGGGTTCGAGTCCCGCCGAGCGCCAAAATTTTCTAATTTAATTTTATTTAGTTCTTCGATTCTGGATGTATTTATATACTTTAAATTATATACGTATATATTTACCAATTGTCTGTCATCCATAACACTAGTATTAAGTTAATTACTTAGGGGAAGGACGACGGTGTGGGTAATTGTGGCATATATTTATTATTTATTTAATGTTATTTTAAACGTGCTACCATTGATGCGAAAGTTTTCGCGTACCTAGAAGATCATATATTAATAGCAAACATATAAAATAGCATATGTACAAAGGCGGAACTATCCCTAAAAGGGATCTGTTGCAGTCAACCTTTGAGTAACAAATTCCAAGCTTTGAATAACAGAAGACGTGAAATATGGATAGTAAAAACAGAAAGGAAGAAAAAGAAAATTACGAAAAAATATATACATCTATGAGCTGTGATAGCCCAGCGGTGAGACCATGTGACTCTTTCGAGGGGAACACGAGTTGAAACCCGGGCAGGCACCAATGAGTTTTTCTATTAAAACTCATGTGTCTAATTGATAATTGCAATTTATCAAACGCTTTTCGGTGAAGGAAAACATCGTGAGGAAACCTGCATATCTCATATATTCTGGAGATATGTGTAACCTACCAATCCGCATTAGAGCAGCGTGGTAGGTCTTAGCTCCCAACCCTTCTCTCCAGAAACGGAGAGAGGCCTATTCCCAGCAGTGGTATTGTAACAGGCCGCTACTTTATATACATCTATTTAGGTATTCTAACAAATATTTTCTAGTTCGTGACTTAGATGCGGATAGGGAAGAAGATTTGCGGATTGATATCGGTAAATCATCCCACAGTTTCGCACCAAATAAAAAACATGGCATATACTCTTTACAAAAAAACTGCGAATGTCACACTTATTAATAATCTCAATAGCAATAAATAAGTGTTATAATCACAAAGCGCCACATTTTGAAAGCGTCCATTTTAAAGCTAAGAAATGTAAGTAAAACAAAGATAAAAGTAAAAGTATACGGCACAGGTAATTAATTTATATGACATTTGCTTTAATTAAAAGTTTTTACGCGTGTTCGCATTTATATAGCCAATTAGCGCAGTCAAATACTCGATAACTGTCTGTTACTTGCGCGGGAGCTGTTTGAGCGGTGTAATAAACAAATATAGTTATGGGTTCTGTTGATTCTGCGGCTAACTACTATGTATTCGTTCTATGAGATTTCGTATTCGAGTTTACTTTAAGATTTTGTCGTCAGGTTATTCACCTCAATGCCTATAAAGTTAAATAACTTTTGCTTTGATTTGAAAAGTCTAATTTTCTGATTTGACTAACTCGTTGGCGCATTTGATGATAACCCTTACTTCAAGGTCCGCGGATTGTTGGTTACATTCCCGTCGAGGGCCAACATTTTCTATAACCAACTTATTCGTTCTTCGAGCCTGGGTGTATGTTTGTATTTAAGTATGTATTTAAAATTATATATGCAGTATATCTAACAATTGTCCATCACCCATTAAACAAGCATTAAGTAATTTACTTTTGGGACGGACGACCGTGTGTGTAAGTGTCCCATATATTTATATATTTCTAAAAATAAATTTATATAATTTCGGTGAACGAAAACATTGTGAGGAAACCAGTATGTCTCTGGAGAATTTTTAGGATATGTGTAGTGTATCAATGTGCATTTGAGCAGGGTGGTGGGTTTAAGCTGCATCCCTTCTCTCTAAATAAGCAGCGTAGGGCAGCCCTAGCCAGCAGTAGCCCAGTAACAAACCGTTACTTTTTTACCTAAGATTACGCCTACGTAAAAAAAAAGTAAAGTAGCGGCCTGTTACTATGCAAACTGCTAAGGCATCCTCTCTCCATTTTTTTTGCAGAGAAGGTTTGGAGCTAAGACCTACCTGCTGCTCCAATACGGATTGGTAGGTTACACATATCCCTCGAATTCTCTAGAGATATGCAGGTTTCCTCAGAATGTTTTTCGTCACCGAAAAGCGTATGATAAATTGCAATTATCAATTTGACACAAGTTTTAATAGAAAAACTAATTGGTGCTTGCCCGGAGTTTGAACCCATGATCGTCTCTATAGAGTCACACGGTCTCACCGCTAGAGTATCACGCTTACGTAAATACGGCGTAAGACTTAATTTTACTACTAGCATGTCAAAGCCATATCAAAAAGGTATCTTTGTTCACATCTGCTACCTTTCAACAGCTAAACTATGACCAAAAAAATCGCTTTCATGTAAGTGGGTATCAGTTCTCGCCGTGATAACGACGTATGAAGAGCTCATGAATAAGTGCCCTGGATGGGCTCGAAACTAGTCGGGCTAACCCGATAAAAATTTACGTGAGTATAGCCGTTGTGTACACATTTACTATCATGTATGTAATTTTTTTGTAAGTATTATTCAATGAACATTAACCGCATGGTTAGGTTATAAATAATTATAATAGCGGATAATATAAAGACATGCCTAGATAATTTCTGGAGTATACCTCAATCTATGCTAATAGTCCAAATACAAGGCTGTTTTCACAAGCCTTTGTACGACATAATAATAGCAACAGGTTGTAACTAATTAGCTTTCAATGCATATTTTTATATAACAATGTATGTGCAGACGACCTTTAAGTGATTGATTATAATATACGAATGTTAATGAGGAATAGCGTTAAAATGTCACTGTGATAAATCACATGTGAAATCAGTTCGACGATCACTAGTGCACTTGAAAATATAAAATATAAAATGCTAAAGACTGGGCTAGCAAACAAAAAACATCATAAGCGTTAAATTCGGCGATGAAATGGAAGTGAAGCTGCAATACCAAGTATAAATTTTTTTTTTATATATGGGACACTTACACACTCGGTCGTCCGACCCCAAAGTAACTTAATACTTGTATTATAGGTGACGAACAACTGCTAAATATAAAAGTAAAAAGTAAAGTAGCGGCCTGTTACAATCCCACTTCTGGGAATAGGCCTCTTCTCTCCGTTTCTGGAGAGAAGGGTTGGAACTAAGACCTACCACGCTGCTCCAATGCGGGTTGGTAGGTTACACATATCTCCAGAAATCTCTACAGATATGCAGGTTTCCTCACGATGTTTTCCTTCACCGATAAGCGTGTGATAAATTGCAATTATCAATTAGACACAGGAGTTTTTAATAGAAAAACTCATTGGTGCCTGCCGGGTTTGAACTCGTGTTCCCCTTGAAAGAGTCGCACGGTTTCACCGCTGGGCTATCACAGCTCCTGCTAGATATACTGCATTATAATTTTAATACATACTTAAATACAAATACACCCAGGCTCGAATAACCAACAAATTGTTTATAGAAAATGTTGGCCCTGGGCGGGAATAGAATCCGCGACCCGCGTAGCTGAAGACAGGGTCACTACTCACAGCGCCAACGGGCCAGTCAAAGTATTCTTAAGTATTCTTAAAAAAAAACTTTAGCAGAAATGCGCACAAGCATATCAAATCATAGTCTTTAACTTTATTATATTTATTAACTTTCAAAGCTTTTCTAACCTTTTAAAGAAGTAGCCTTTATCCAGCAGTGAGATGGTAACAGGCCATCAGTTAATTAAGTATGTACAAACCACTAACATCAAAAGATAAACTTATATTGCTTTCAATTTCCGGTTAAATACCATGAACTGATCTTTTCTTAAATTTATCGCCCAAGGTTTCCGGTGCTAATTTCCCATAAGAGGAATACGATGAACTTCTTCCGTATCTTTATATATTACTCGCAAAGCCCCGCGGTTTCACCTGCGTCCATACAGATCTCGTGGTAGAGGAAAGTCTACGAAGTAGATTTTTTAATTATAAAAAATGGGTATCATTAGTGTTCTTGGAATAAGAGCTAACTCACCAAATGCAGGCCCTGCTATAACGGTCGCTACAATGAATTTGTTACGGCATTATTTTCTTTCAATTTACATTCTTAAAATCGTAATATCTTTTGATTGGGATGTCGGATTTTAATAATTTAAAAAGTATTTTACAGGAATTGAAACAGTTATTAATAAAATATCATTTAATGGGATAAGGATTAATACAGAGATATGAATAATGTGGTTTGATTATTGTCGGCACTTTTACCAACTTTTACAATGTAAAAAAGTAGTTATATTGGCATAACTATAATAGTTAGATATATGGTATCCCGGACTTTTTTGTGGATATTGATGCGTTCTATAATACTGTAGAGCATTTTTTTGTTCTATCATCAACAGTTTCCGCAGCGCACGCGATGAAAGATGTTTACGATTAATTTTTTCCCAACTTATTAAAATTTTATTAGGGATCCCTATTTTATTTTATATTTGAAAATGACATATAGCCTGTGTTGCTCAGTGAAAAGCAGTTTTCCATGGGTGAAAGAATTTTTGAAATCGGCCCAGTAGTTTTTGCGTGAAATCGTTACAAACATACATACATACATACATACAAACAAACATACAAATCTTTCCTCTTTATAATATTAGTATAGAAGTATTGATACTGATAATATTCAATTTGTTAATTATCACCTATCAAAATGACATAATACTCTCTCCACTATTATTGTACCCATGCTATACATATCCTCAAAATTCATAGCCTTAAACTAGTCAAAATTTTGCTTGTTTGTCAAAGTTTTGTCATTCACGAACTAACTTTGCTGTTAACCCTAAAGCTTCTTGCAGTGTCATCGTACGGATGCATCCAGAAGCATTATCGTGTCGACTGCAGGGAATGGTCTTCGGAAATTTTTAACAGTGAACAAGGCTAATGGTGTGCTAGTCATATTTATGACTGCGTCTCCTTACACATTACCAAAAGCCTTGATGAGACTCGCATTAACTTAAGGCCATTTAATTTATCTAAATCATATAAGATCTTCCACTAAAGTCTGGCGTAAAGCCATGATTAAGCGAAGTCATAAAGCTGAGACATTGTCTGTGGGTGTAGTATGTGTATTTGTGTTTATAAATCGTAATTCAAACATCATAGTAGAACATGATGCTTGAATTACGATTTACTAAGGGTGGTTAAATTTTCGGATCAATCACATAGTATATAGCTAGAAGTTACAATTTTTACTGAATAGGCAACAAAACGAGTCTGGAGGTACCCTGATGTATAATACTTATCGCCGTCCATGACCTTTTACTCGATTAGGGGAGTTACAAGAGCGTTTAAAACGGTATTGAGAGTAGGAAGACTTTTCTTTTAATGTAACAACTATCTGTTGTTGGCAAAACAAGTTTGTTCTATAATTTAATGGTTCTTGTAAGGTACTTCTTTGAGGAAGACACTGGAACTGATAGAAATTGGAAACATAACTGAAGCAATTTCATTCTATGACTATATAGTGCTCAGAATAAATAATAAATGTATGGGACACTTACACACACGGTCGTCCGTCCCCAAAGTAAGTAATTTAATTCTTGTGTTATATGGTGGCAGGTAACTGGGAAATATACTACATATATAATTTTAAATACATACTTAAATACAAATATACACTATGGTTCGAAGAACCAACAAATTGCTTATAGAAAACGTTGGCCCTAAAAGGGAGCTCAGAAGAAAGTTCCTTGAGAAATTTACTATATTTTAATTTCCCCTGACCCGATGGTGAGTAGAGCGCTGTTAAAGTAAGGTCAATAAAATAAAAACTCATCGTTAGTGCCTCACTTAAATGGAATTCGAACCTAGGTTTCACGCGTGACACATCGCTAAGTAAATGACTAAGACCTCAGCTTATTTGAGTGCGTAAAAATTACCTTTTAAAAGTCTTAAAATTAACATTTAAACTCAAATTAGTATCTATCAGTGAATTAAATTGTACCTTATCACCAAGAATAGAAGTCAAGAGCACCTAGTTTGTGCTGTACTAACAGATTAATTAGTCTAATTTATTTCGGTATTTAGTTTTTTTTATTACATTGCTGACTAGAGTTTATTATTTTTACTAAGCAGCTTTACAGTGTACATTTTGAACGCTTTCCTTCATTTGTTGAGTAACTGTTAAAGTTTCGTATGCTTTTTTAAATTAAACAGGCTTTTGAGAATAAAATCATTACTGGCTACATATTTTATTATTTTTATCATTCACAACATGCGTCTATACCTATTAAGTATAAATAAAGTCCCCAAAAGCTCTTTGTCGGTATGTGGTTGATTTTTCCAAAAGCTTTTTTTTTCAGATACTCTAAAGTACTAGAGAATTATAGATCTACAAAAATATTACAAAAAAGTCCGCGATAGTATGTCTCTGTCTCTTATAGTTAACTTACCATAGCTACTCGTATTTTTATATTCAAGGCGAAGGCGCAGGCACAGCTAGTAAAAAAAATTAATTAAAA
Source organism: Morpho deidamia (assembly GCA_947086505.1). NCBI lineage: Eukaryota > Metazoa > Arthropoda > Insecta > Lepidoptera > Nymphalidae > Morpho > Morpho deidamia. The sequence continues at coordinate 2,794,892 of CAMTZC010000017.1, forward strand.
AAAGTTCACAAAAATGGACTTTTCATATAACAAAAATGGACAAAAAAGGATCTCTTCAACAATCTTCGAACAACAGAGAGAGCAAGACAAAATATAATGTGGATATACACAAAGAAATATTGTCTATCAGCACTATGGGACCTTAGTTAAGCTATGCCCTTATCCCACTCTAAGTGGGATCGGCACATCTTTTAAACATGTTGTTACATGATTTAGCCAGGTATTTTACGACCAGCCGCCTGTCTGACGTCAACTTACCTTAGTTGCCTTTTACGACACTTCTATAAGAAATGAGGGTTGTCTATTCTATTCAGCCGGATACCATACGGCGGAGTTAAACAATGTCGATGATTCCAGTTATTTCATTGAGATTGGGCATGGACTTCCTCTTATTACTACAACATGAAAGTCTACAGTTTATAAACATAAAACTATTTTTGAAGCATTATTAATTCATCTAGATAAAGCGAACAACCTAACGGATCGTGGTCATAAATTCTTATCAACACGACACGGGTATGTTGTGCGAAAGAACAAAAAAATCATGTATTACTCAACACTGTTGACTTTATTCCAGTATTGTGTTACTCTAGATTCAAGTCCTTTCACCGACCAAGAAACAGCATGTTTTTCTTGGCAAGAAGCAAAAAGTAAGTCCCGTAACGTACTAGTATTAAGTAATACATAACTTATAACTGTATCCACAAGACGAGGATAATAATCTCCTTTATATTCTCTTCTTGGTAAATCTCTTTTCTTATCATACACGCTTGGTAGATTTATTATACATTTTTTTTCTGATCAGCCGTGTGGTATCCGGCTGAGTAGAATAGACCAACTTCATTTCTTACCGAGGTGTCGTAAAAGGCTTCTAAGGTAAGTTGACGTCAGGCAGACGACTGGTCGTAAATTAACTAGCTAAATCATGTAACAAGATATTTAAAACATATAGTTCCGACCCTACATAGAGTGGGATAAGGGCAGGAGAATGATGACGTAATTTTTGACGTTATGTCTTTATTTCTAACACTCTAAAAGAAAACCAAGACGATTTTCACTAGGAATCTAAAGGTTGCTATATTCTATCCTTAATATACCATGTAAAATCGCAGTACCTATCTAGGTATCTCACAAATTAGAGGCATATTATGATGTGTATATGTAGCTGTATATTCAAGAATGAGGTTGGTATTTCTGATTTATGTAGGCATTTGCTGCTCATTAAAATAAGTGCTAAATGGAGACCATATTTTAAAGTGCACACACATATCAAGGTTTCTAAAATATTTTCATGATTGCTAATTAAAATTCTCATCAAATACTGCTGTTTGATGAGAGATACTACTGGCGGTAATTTTAAAACTTCTAATAGACTAGGCCAACTGAAAAACTCAATCCTAGCGTGCGGGGTACAAGATACAAGTACAGGCATTCGCTACTCGCACCTATAGTACGCGGCAATAAATTATGCACATCGAGGCCTAGAGAGAGGAAATCGGCTAGATTCTGCTTCATAGAGCATTATCACTGTCTCACAGACTGACGAGCCCGTGTTAAACGTCACATACTAACTGAGTGACAGTGACAGCGCTCTACGAAACCGAACTGGCCGGCTGTTTCCTTCTAAGCATCGATGTGCAATATTTAATGCCGGCTACTATACCTCAATCCCTGTTCTCGTCCTAAATCCAAGCCCTCGTACCCCGCAAGCGAGGACTGAGTTAAACGGTTCACCTATAAATACTAATGAAGAAACTGACCACCAGCATTTTGTGAGGCACTTTTCCTTAATAGGCTTTACAGGATTTTCTCATATCTGATCTAATCACGTAGAAACACTTCTAACATAGTTATTTTAATTGCCGGTTGAGCAACTCTGAGCTGTCTTTCTAAGTGAACCATAGTACTACATCATTTTTGCTTTAGGTTAGTAGTTTAAAGTTTTAGTTCATTTAATAGTTTAAACAGTGTTATACATGTTAGCTTTTTGAATTAAAACTATCATGAGTATTCATAGTTTATGTATAGAAACCATCTATACTCACGTCTTATTCTATAGCTTATTCGGTAATTCACCCCACATCTTTACGTCTTATTCGATTTATCTCATTCCTTATAATGAGCTCATGAATAAGGGCTAAGCTGATAGAATAAGAAGTGAATATAGTCAATAGTCTCTATATATAATATCTTAGGGAGATTGTGGACGTGGTTCAGCATCAATATCTCAAATCTAATCTAGTATTAAACTCACCCATCTCGACGGGCACCCTCGACTGTGCCCGTTAAGGGCACAGTCGAAAATGGTTATTCCCGTACAAAACTACCAACTACACCGGGAGAGAAGCGCGCAAGTTTGCTCTATCGTCTAACCTCACCTAGATGAGATGATGATGATGATCATGACGATGATGATGACTATTATTTTAGAATTTAAAAAAAAAATTGATTTGATATGTGTAGAATACACACAGTTACAAGTACATTTCTCTTTAAAGATTATCTGACACCAATTTCACAAAAACATCGAGAATTTTAATTAAACCGCCGCCTTTGAGATCGTTATAGTAATTTTTCTTTGGAATCATCATTAGCTATTGTAAGGTATTGAATTTTATTGGTACAGCGGAATGAGAAGGTGTAAATGAACAAATTGTTATTAATGTATTTTCGTCGGGCTATCATTAATGATGTTTATCATCGGCATCAAAAGCTCGGTTTTCATTAAAGTTTTCGGTTCCCCGGGCTCGGATACTTGGTTGTTGTTAGATGAAACGATAGTATGGATAGTAGTCAAATAAAAACACTCTATTTACCCTTTTTATACGTAAGAAATGGAATAAAAAATAAAAGATTTTACATTTACATATAAATTGTTTCTACTTATTGGGTCACATATAATCCGATATCTCCAAAGACATAAGTGGATTCTTTTACAATGTATTTATCAGTAATGCTTTAAGACATTCATATGTTAGATTAAATAGTTGTCCTCAATCATATTAAAAGTAAACCAAAAAGAAACAATGACTAAAATAATAGGGACTCGTAACTTTAAAAACATAGATTTGAATGGATTCTTTATTAAGAAACCTAATATCGAGATGGGTGAAATAGTCTTACAAAATGCTGGTTAACTTATTAGTTAACCAGCAATTCAAACTTCTTTTTGGTGTGTCAAATTTGTTAGCTCTAGTAACATCTGAACAGGCAATTAACCAAGATTAAGAATATTTTTTAGGACTTTGTAACCTGAAGATCGCAAACAAAAATGGTACAAATAGCCCCCACCAAATGAAAGTTACAAAATTGCGCAACTTGGCAGTTCTGTAAACTTCTAGCGTAGCTCAGGAGCTAGAGGTCATTTCCTTGATATTTCCGAGACGTAACGCATATTAGATTCCTCTTTAGGGCCCAACCAGTTTTCAACAAACCAGTTTCAATTAAGGGATCCCTTACCATTGCCCACACTGCACCCTAATGGCTCAAAATGTTCTTAAATGCCCGTCGCTAGATCTGGGCGAGCTCCAATGAATTAGCCTCAAATTAACTGATCTCTTGCCTCCATTCCAACCTATCTCCGATAAACCTTTCATTACACTTTAGTATAAGAAAGATACTGACTTAAAGCTTTTTCAAGGGAATAGCAAAAGCTGTTTAGGTAATTACAAAAACTGATTACGCTTAATACAGGCTAACTGACAGCACGCTTCCTTCTTCGTGTAATTATTCCGACGAATCAGGCGTTAAATGTGAGACGTCGCGTCGGTACAAATAAAACAAAACATGTGTCAAGTAATTATTATAATTAACGTACTCGCTATTTTGACATGAAGGTAATTTCAACTGAGGCGTTAACGATCTGACACTTTCATTTTTGGTGCTGGCAAAATTTCTGGCTTTAATTGTGATATGTATGGAAATTAATGAAACAGAGATGTGTAACGGGAGATATACTTGGTTGATCGAGTGACTATGTGGACTAGGTTATCAAATGACAGCGTTAATGGACAAACTGGTTTCATGTCTTACTAATTCATTAACGTCACTCTAAAATCATTGAAGATAAGAACGTGAAACTGTATTTGGGTTTTTAATAACATGTACTTTTAAAGTTTATCTCGCTAATTGTAAACGAACGGCTCAATACTGGAGGTTTGTATCCAAGCAAGGGGGAATCGAAAAAAACTTATGCAGTTTTTTTTTATTCTCGTGCGTAGTTTGAAAGATATCAGTAAAGTAAAAAAAAGTAACAGCCTGTTACTATGCCCACTGCTGGGCTAAGGCCTCCTCTCACCGTTTTTGGAGAGCAGGATTGGAGCTAAGACCTACCACGCTGCTCCAATGCGGATTGGTAGGTTACACATATCCCTAGAATTCTTTAGAGATATGTAGGTTTCCTCACGATGTTTTCCTTCACCGAAAAGCGTGTGATAAATTGCAATTATCAATTAGACACATAATTTTTTAATAGAAAAACTCAGTGGTACAAATAAAAAAGTTAATGCTGTTGGGGTTTGAACCTATGTCGCCTCAAGAGAGTCGCACGGTCTCACCGCTAGGCTATCACAGCTTGAAAGACATCAAAACCATTTTAATCATCAAAGACATTTTAAGAATTTTTGACTGTCCATAATTTGTGTATCTAATACATTAAAATGAGCTAATCTTGTATATGTATATTCTGAATTTCAGTAAAGCCTTCAACGATTAAACAAACTATAACAGAAATACTTAGCAATAATCCGCGTGGGTTAAGCGAATGCATGCCAATGCTAAGTGTATGAAGCAAGTAAAATTCATGTAGGTACTTTACACATGCAGAACAAGTCACCACATGTAACCCAAGACGCCTAAACCAGCAACAACGCACACAAACAATACACAACCACCACCAAAATCTCAACGATCGTTTGCCCCGAAAGCGAATGCGATACACTTAGCATTGTATGCATTCGCTTATATCCCAAGAGGCCTCCACCAGCAACAACGCACACACAGCCACCACCAAAATCTCTACGATCGTTTTGCCCCGAAAGCGAATACGATACACTTAGCATTGCATGCATTCGCTTAACCGACACGGATTATAGCAAAAGTAATTCTGTTATAGTTGTGATATAGAATTTTGGAAAGTAACGACTGCTTCTATAAATCGCTCAATAATTTTTATGAAACTTAGTATGTTGGAGGTTTCGGGGGCGCTAAATCGATTTAGCTAAGTTTCATTTAAACAAATGTTTTCTTTTTCCTGTTTTTAGGCTAGAACTGCTACAATATTATTAGAAAACAAAGGTTAATTATGCTGTCTTTTGCAAAGTTAATTCAGTTGGGAGCGGGCGGTCTTGAAGTGAAAATATTGCGGATCGTGTCCAAGTATCAGCCTGCCTTATTATCTTTGTTCTTTATTTTTTCAAGTTGATTTTTTTCTTCTTCTTCATAAAAAAAACCTAGCGAAGCACCTTCAACCAAGTATTACATAATGTAGATATGAAATTTCCAATCTTGAATTCTCGTTTAGACTCTACGACGTGTTTGTACCAAGTTTAGTCATTTTATGGGCCTCTAGTCGACCAGTCTAGTCGCACCAGAAATCAGAGCCGCTTCATTACAGCGAAGACAATAGCAGTATTTTAGAAGTCAAACAAGTGAATAAAATGCCAAGAATAATTGACACTTCTTGGTGCGAGCTGTAAAATAATAGCCGGCCCTTAGGGGGAAATAAATAGTCTAGACCAAGGGTGAAAGATTTATTTTCCCATTTCTTAATTCTAACAGCATCAATGGACTAAAATAAACACTGACAATATATATTTGTTGGATCTAAATCTTCAGGGAATAGACTATTTTAAAGCTGCCATAGGATTATAACTAGCTTTTAAACGCAATTTCGTTCGCGTGGGCTACAGTCTTATTTTTTGAGTAAACCATAACATATATTAATTATGGTTAAAGTGGGTTAACCTTAAAAGCTAGACATATGCTGTCGCGGACTTTATCAAGAAATTTTAGACGGGAACAATTTTGTAATACATGATTTTTGAATAACTTTCACCGTTTACTTAGCGCACGCAAGGAAAGCTTTAAATTTTGCCGTTTTCGCAATTGTTTTTATTGCTATTCCTCTTCTATTTATTTTAGTGTGATCGTATATAGTCTATAGTCTTCCTTGATAAATGGACTATCTTACACTTAAATAATTTTTCAAATCTGTCTAGTAGTTCCTGAAATTAGCGCGTTCAAACAAACAAAGTCTTCAGCTTTATATATTAGATATATATGGGACACTTCCACACACGTTCATCCATCCCCAAAGTAAGTAACTTGTGTTATGGGACACAGACAACTGGTAAATATATATTTATATAATTTTAAACACATACTTTAATACACCCAACCAAAAAATAGTTTGTATCAAATATTGGCCCTCGAACGGAATCGAACCCTCAACCCGCGAAGCTGAAGACGGAAAGCATTCAGAATAAATAATTTATAAAATTAGGCGTTACTTTGCGGAGTGCGAAAATAATACAAAAGTAATAATACAATTATTTTGCTATAATCCGCGGTAAATTATAATCGTAGGCATTTACCTAGAAAAAGTAACGGCTTGTTGCTATGTCACTCCTAGGCATAGAGGTCCTATTTGGAGAGCAGGATTAAAGCTAAGACATACCACGCTGCTCCAATGCGGATTGGTAGGTCACACATATCCCCAGAATTTTCTAAAGATATGCAGGTTTCCTCACACGATGTGTTCCTTTACCGAAAAGCGTGTGATAAATTGCAATTATTAATTAGACACATTAATTTAATAGACACATATATATTAGGTCCTTACATATGAAATTGGCGTTTTCTATGGGAGGAACATAAAGTCGTTTTTTTTTTAATGAAATATATTTAATTAATCAAAGTATGTACCATTGCTATGTATGCACTTTTTCCATCTCATAGGTAGTTCATTGATCCCCTTACTAAAAAAACCATTCGGGCGGGAATCAATAAAATCTTTGGAGGCGGTTTGGACTGCCCCATCGGAGTTGAATTTTTTTCCTTGCAAGTAGTTATCCAAATTGCGAAAAAAATGGTAATCTGTTGGAGCAAGGTCCGGAGAGTACGGTGGATGTCTAAGACATTCTAATTGAAGCTCCTCTGATTTGGTAGCCGTCTGTTGTGCAGTGTGTGGTCTAGCGTTGTCCTGAAGCAGCAGTGGCTTAGAGCGATTGACCAGCCTCGGTTGTTTAGCAGCTAGCTTTTCCATCATGGTTTGCAGTTGCTGACATTAGATATGTGCCGTAATCGTCTGGCCAGATTTAAGAAAGCTGTAGTGAACGACACCGGCACTAGTCCACCAAACACTTACAAGCAACTTTTTGGCCAACAAAGTGGCCAGTACGACAAAACGCCAATTTCATATGTAAGGACCTAATATAATAAAGCTCATTTGGTGCTGGCAAGGGTTTGAATGCGTGATCCCCTCGAAAGAGTCGCACGGTCTTATTGCTACGCTATCGCAACTTTTTATATTTACCTAGAAATGGGATAGTAGTACCTTTTAAAGATACTGGCAAAAAAAACTTTAACGTCGTGACCCCAAAAAATAATAACATCTCATTTTCTTACACGCGATACTTTAGCATTACAAAACGCATAAGATGCGTATAATTACGTGAAAACATTAAAAGACAATTATATTTAATTTCGCGAACCTCTATAAGGATAATTGTTAACTCAAGCGCATATAAAATATTAATATATGAAATTAAACGTTTTACTGCAAATTATTTTGGTTTGATACTTTCCCTGTTAACTTAAAGCTATTTTTAAGGTTGTCAGGGCTTCAGATTGCCAACGACTTATCCAACAACACGCGGAAGAAGTCGTTGCAAGCTATTTCCGGATTATCCGCACGCGAAATCAGTGTGGTGTGTAAGAGACCTTAGGTAGATTGTACGGTTCAAGTGAGGGTAGTTGGTGAAAATAATGACTGTATTACTCGGTAACGAAGACGCCGCGGCGCTCCATTTTAACATATTAATTGTTACATATTAAAAGTTATATAAATTATTTGATAATGCCGTGTGCTATCCGGTTGTAAAGAATAGACCACCCTCCTTTCTTCCCGAGGTGTCGTAGAATAAAAGACCTTAGTAATGGTGACGAGTGTTCACCGTTCTAACTTAATTTATATATATTCATCTTGATTTTAATCTTTTATTTATTTATGCTTATATAATAACTAATGTAACATGAGAATAGACCACCCTCTTTCTTACCGAGGGGTCGTAAAGTACGACTAAGGTAAGTTGACGTCAGGCAGGCGGCCGGTCGTAAAATACGTAGCCAAATCATATGACAGCATGTTGTAACATGTTGTGCCGACCCCACTTAGAGTGGGATAAGGGCAGGAGGATGATGATGATAAATTATTTGACAAAGAAGAAGGTAGACATATCTCTAGATTTTCCGAGATATGCAGTTTTCCTCACGATTTGTTAAAAATTGTAAGTATTATTTAGAAAAAGTTTTAATAGAAAATCATCGATGCCTGCTCGGGGATTTGAACCCATGCCCCCTCACCGCCCCGCGACACAGTCTCACCGTTTGGCTATCACAGTCCTAATTTGGTCATGTAAATTATATCACAGTCCTAATTTGGTCATGTAGATTAAGTTAATATAAACAAGTTATTAAAATGTTTTCCCGCAGATATAGTTTAATTGCATGCGTAAAACGTGAAGTAAACTAAACCGCGCTTATCTTGGATATCTAAAGAGCAAATGTATACCAGATTACGAAATTTAACAAGATTAAGAAATGCTGTAATGCATTTAGGCTACGTTTAACATATTTTTAACGTAATGACCATACTGTTTGCACTTAGGAATACTTGTTAGATCCTAGGTATTACATGAAATATATAAAGATCTAAATGGCTGGATTGTCTTATATTTTTCAACCAAACACACACACAACACACACTATTGGCTGCGCCACAGTTTTAAACTAATGCAGCCAATATCGTTTCACTTTAATTTTTGTGTAATATTACATTTATTGTAAAACTGTACTAATAAAATAAATAAATAAATAAATAAAATTATAAATTATGAAATTATATTGGAGAATATTATGGAGGTGAAAAGTAACGAACATTTTTAGGTACATACTAGGTGTACTCGCGCCTTAATTCAACTACTAATACATATTATAAAACAAAGTCCTTTAAAGTCTGTGTGTGATCGATTTTTTCAAAATCTATTAAATAGATCTACTGAATAGATTTTTGTTCTCTTCATACTAAAAGATAGTGTTATTCTTGAGAAAGGTTTAATAATAATTAAAAGCGCATTCTCCGGAATGGCTTAAATCAATTTTGATTGGACCTTCACTGGCAGATAGAGGAGGTTTGGCCCAACATATAGACTACTACATAGAATTCTTGGATAAAATCCAAGAATTCCCACGGTGTCGATACTGACGCCGAAAAAACTTTCAGACACACTTATTTTCAAAGACGAGTATTGGAGCTGTGGGTAGTGACCATGCCTTCAGCTCCGCGGGTCGCGGGTTCGATTCCCGCCGAGGGCCAACATTTTCTACAAACAAATTGTTAGTTCTTCGAGCCTGGGTGTGTATTTGTATTTAAACTTATATATGTAGTATACCAGTTTTCCGTCACCCATAACACAAGTAATAAGTTACTTACTTTGGGGACGGACGACCGTGTGTGTAAATGTCCCATATATTTATTTATTATTTGTATTTATTATATTATAATGCAGATTAAGATAATCTAACCTTGCATGTCTGGCAATGCAATGTCTTAGTTAATTTTAAAATGTCTTTAACATATATATGTATATACAAATAAATAAATAAATAAATGCTAGTCCTGTATACAGCCCTTAAGGAATCGAAATATCGATCCGTTATTTGGTAAAAAGGTCGCAGAACGGTAAATTAGGGCCAAGGGCTAGTTTTATTTTATTATTATTATTTTATTTATTTGTAGATCACGAACAAAATACACACTTAACATCAACATGATACATTGGACAACTAAAAATAAGTAGTATTTTAATTAGAGGTGATAACAACTTTCAAATTAAGTTACGACAACTGAGAGATACGGTTAAACTAATCTTATCGTTAAATTAAGACCAAAAATGGTTATACAGAAAAGAGTAAAAAAAAAATACAAAAAATATATATGACAGCTACTGCCAATAAAATGTATTATAGTTATATTTTATAGAGAGCTTACCGCCGTGTGGTATCCGGCAGAATAGAATAGACCACCCTCATTTCTTAGCGAGGTGTCGTAAGAGGCGACTAAGGTATGTGCCGTGTGGTATCCGGCTGCATAGAATAGACCACCCCCATTTCTTATCGAGGTGTCGTAAAAGACGACTAAGGTAAGTTGATGTCAGGCAGGCGGCCGGTCGTGAAATACGCAGCCAAATCCTGTGACAACATGTTTGTAACATGTTGTGCCGACCCCACTTAGAGTGGGATAAGGGCAGGAGAATGATGATTTTATAGAGAGCTTAAGGGCAGCACTTATATTTAAGATATTTAATAGCTTTCTTGAATACGCTTAAGCTATTTATTATGGAAAATATCCACTTTTTGGTTCCTGCAAATGGTGCTATGAATTTTATGTTGTGGTAGTTAAGTCCAAATATATGAAGAATATTCCTCTCCAAACTGTAACTACAAAGATACTTGCCATTCCGTCCTTTTTTTTATATATTTTCCTATATTTTCGGTGGTCAGACCTAACTGGGATGTAGGTTGAAGCAACTTAAATAAGGGGGTGCGGGTGTACCTCAGATTTCTCGAAGTAAGATTCCGAAAAACGTTTAAAGAGGTGAGTAATGGTAGGGAGGTCGAGGTCTCTATGGAGGTCAACGTTCCGCATGAACCACGGACAACCAGTGGCTGACCGCATAAATCGGTTCTGTAGTCTTTGGAGCCTGAGCAATCTGACCTTTGAAACGTGCGCGAACGCAACGCTCGCATAGGACATTATTGGTCTTATGCAAGTTTTGCAGTGTCACTTTGTTGCGGAGCGACATCTTACTTTTCTTGCATAACATCGGATAAAGTCGTCCCATGACATACGCAGCCTTATTGCGGACTATGTGTATATGCTCGTGGAAGGTCATGGAAGGTTGAAAGGTGACACCTAGCCATTCCGTCCTACACCGCTATAAAAGCTTTTAGTGATAGCATTTTTACAATTATATGAAATACGAAATATCCTCATAACTTTTCAAGTCCACGGAAGCTATTGTCTTGCTTGCTTTTATAAGGAGGAGATCAGAGTACTCGAAATAGTTGATAGTTGCCACGGGCAGTCATATTAATACATCGTAAAACCATAAATCATTTTTACAGTTTCAACAAAATAATAGAGCGAGGCAGTACTTCAAGCCGGCCCACAGACTAGCGCTGTATAAAGCGCAAGTCCGGCCTCACATGGAGTACTGTTCTCATCTCTGGGCTGCTGCACCCCAGTACCAACTAGAGCCATTCGATCGCATACAGCGCAGAGCAGCTCAAATAATCGGGGACCAGGCGATCAGCAAACAGCTGAATTTTTTGGCGATGTGTAGAAACGTATCTTCACTGTGCGTTTTCTACCGCATCTTACATAGGGATTATTCCAGTGAGCTACACGACCTGATTCCTGCCGCCAAATTCCATAACCGCACTGTACGTCACAGGTTAAAATATCATCCTTACCATCTGGATGCGTGGCGATCCACTACAGTGCGGTTTTCAAATAATTTATTCCGCGCACCATTTTATGGAATAATCTCCCTCTAGAAGCGTTTCTGGATCGGTACGACATAAGTACCTTCAAAAAGCGTATTTTCCATCTTTTTAAAGGTCGGCAGTACACTCGCTCTGCGAGAGGTCGTGGGGCAGCGGTGATAACGTTGAACTGCATGCTCGTCTGCCATCCTATATCATAAAAAAAAAATACAAAAATGTCACAATTTTTTTGTAAGCAAACCAATTTTATTTTGACTTGATAATAATCATAACTTTACTGAGATTACGTACTGCCTCAGTGACACGTTTGATTTCCAAACGTAAACTTGTCAATTATGGATAAAAAACGCTTATCGCTTTTTGTTTATTTAAAAGGATCATAAAAAGTTTTGTGTATTGCAAATCGCTACACTTGCTTACGTTCAAGCGATAACTGTTATTTGCTTGGATTTTTGACTTTATAATAAGCTTTTGGCACTAACTTATTATAAAATATAATACGTACCATGATGACTGTTTGTTAAAACCAATTATTATTACTTTTGTGTTAAAACCAAGTAACTGTTAGTCCAAACCTGGCTAGCATCTACCAGCTTTCTATATTTATGAAAAAAAGATTATAACTATCAACCACATATTTTTCGGTTTATAAAAATCTTCATCATTCTCCTGCGCTTATCCCACTCAGAGTGGGGTCGGCACAACATGCTACAAACATGTCACATGATTCGGCTATGTGTTTTACGACCAGCCGCCTACCTGACGTCAACTAACCTTAGTTGTATTTTACGACTCCTCGGTAAGAAAGAGGGTGGTCTATTCTACTCAGGCGGATACCACACGGCGGGTCGACTTACCTTAGTCGCCTTTTACGACACCTCGGTAAGAAATGAGGTTGGTTTATTCTACTCAGCCGGATGCCACACGGCGGTTTTCGGTTAATAAAAATATCGTAAGGAAAACTACAATATCTCTAGAGAATTATAATTAACACTAGAACATTCTTTCCAAAGGGAGAGGATGCCCAGATTGCCCACATACTTTCAAAAGTGACAGTAGATTTCCTAGTGTCAGAAAACGTCATCGTATGGGTAATTCCCGTAATACTAGACCAGCTTAGATTAATGATATAGCTACATTTTTTAAATTGATACTTGCATCAGAGACATATATTTACGCCATTATTATAAGGTATCACAGAAGTTTTAAATATATCTTCTTGTTATTCCCATATTTTCGTTTCGCGTCAACTTTCGTGTCAAAATACCCTCAGTAACATATTATTTATTTTTATGTTACCGACGGTTTATTTTTTAAATCTTATATTTTGGCCAGGTACATAACGTTCAATTGTGCAAAATTTCATCGATATTGTTTCAGCGTGTAAGCGTAACAAACAGACGGACTAATATATAATATAGTTTCGGCTATTAGACCGAATATTAAAAATAAAGTCGCCGTACACACTTGTATATTCTCTGAAAGTGCCGGGTTGGACTCGAATCGGGTAAATAAGCTTGGCCTACATTAACAAGTGAAAGTATGTGCCTAGTGGCGGAGTATACTCAAATACGTAATAAGCGTTTCGAGTACAGACCTTTCTTTATTGTTTATTATTATTTCAATTCACATACACTCAATTTGACCGCAATATTCACCATGTCGCGAAGCTGAAGTGGCGATAGAATGGTATATCACGAAGAACTCTTGTACGTAGAGGATATGTACCTAGTACCGGAGTATACTCAAAAACGTAACATGTATCATAGGTAAGGGCCTTTCTTTATAGTTTAGCTTTTAGCTTTTACCCGTAACTTCGTTTGCGTGGACTGTATTCTTGGAATACACATTAGTTTCTGTCACTCACCAACCCTGCAAATATTTCCATCACAAAAATCAGATCGATCGAACCCGCCCGGGCTAAATTGCAATTACTTTGAAATTCGCGGAAAAAAAAATCAGATCGATCCAGGGAGACTGAGAGAGATTTATCATTTTCTCGGGAGCATAGTTTAATAATTTTGCAGTTTAAAATTACTATTAAAAAAAGGCTAATTCAGAAAGCCTATTATACTATTGAGGATTATCTGGAAGATAAGAATGCGTGGATATAGCTTCTCTTCAACCCTGTACAAGACATTTATAACTATATGTAACTAGTGATAAGAATTATTGTTGGAAAAGAGCAACCGCCGAGTTTCTTGCTGGTTCTTCTCGGTAGGAACAGCTTTCCGAACCAGCAGTAGATGTTGACGATTCAAAAGCACTTGTTTACAAGTTTACTTAAATAAAGAATATTTTGAATTTGAATTTGGTAAATAAGCCGTATGACTTACATGAAATATACATAAAAATAGCTCAGTAAAATTTATGCAGAAAACCGAAACCAAAATATATAAAAACTTTCTTAAAGTAAGCCAGTCTTTCGACGTAAGCCAAACAACGTGATATAGAAACTTCTCTAAATTACAGATTTGACTTGAATTTGATACATCGTGAATAAAAAAATCTTTCATAGGTTGATAATCGATGGCGTTTCCTAATTTCATCTTTTTCCTGTTGTATTACCAGGAATTCTAAAAGGGATGTTTGTGCCAAATTTTATCGACATTGGTACAGCGTATTCCCATTTATAATATTAGCAAGGATTAATATTTTCAATTCACATATAGCCACTACAACCTCATCGTGTCGGTATGCTAAAGCAGTTATAGTTGGGACGTATACTAAGTCCAAAGAACCAACGGACTTAGGATCCTTTAGGGGCTCGTATGGTCTTGGTAGACGTCCAAATAGACATAGATGGACAATTGCCTTAATAAAGACTTGAAGATCATAACCGCACGGGATTGAGTAGAATTGAAATACAAAAGTAATAATATCTCAATAATAAGATCTCCGCAAAGTAACGCCTAATTCTATAAATTATTTAGAATTGAAATCTCTCGTGGAGAGCTATGTATAGCAGTTGACGTATATCGAGAACTAAAAAAGAGAAAAATTCCTCAAAAAAATATATATATTCAGTGTTGCATCGGATACGCACCAATTAGAAGAAGAAAAATAACCTAATTGCAGAAATAAAAATAAAAAGAATGAAACCCATATTATATGTACAGAAAATGTACACAGGTCGATCTTATCACAGATTATGATTTGTTATATATTTGAACTTCTCATTTTGTATATATGGCAGGATTCTAATATACAAGAACTCACGGTAACGTTCGTCGGAATCGGAGAATCTAAGAGATTATTTACCTGCAACAATAGAAAGATAAAGAAAATTAGTATAAATTAAATACAAATATCTCTTACTGGCTCTATACTACTGGCATTTGTTCTGTTGGCAAAATAAATAATTTAAACAGATATATATCACTAATCACTTATTACAATATTACCTACACTTAAATTCGTGATAACATTATTCTTTTCATTCCCAAATACACAAGTTTAATCTGTATTTTATAGTTGGAATTTAGGTATCTTGTTTTTAAAAATATTATTAGCATGTACTTTAGTATTCATTACTCATCACAATTTTTTAACATTACTACTAAATAATATTTATAAATATTATTAATTTTAAATTTTTACGAGCTGTTCCCTAGGGTAATTATTAAACTTTATCTATGGATCCATGGTAAAAAAACCACATACATTAAAATAAATCCAATAATTATGCCTATGTATGAACTTATAGTACCCGGCAACAAATAATGCACATCGAGACTTAGATAGAGAAATCGGTTAGCTTCTGCTTCATAGAGCATTGTCTCTGTCGCACTGGCTGTTTCGTTGTAAACATCGATGTGCATTATTTATTGCCGGGTACTATACGTATATTGAACTGATTTAAATTCAAATTCAAATTCAAAATATTCTTTATTCAAGTAAACTTGTAAACAAGTGCTTTTGAATCGTCTACTTTACTGCTGCTACAACTTTACTAAAGTGAGCAATATAACTTGTTGAGGTCTTGCTGTTAAACTGTTAAAAAAGGTGTAAGACTTTTAAAGGCTTTAAATAATTTTGGAACATAATTCATATTTGTCAAGGCATTTAATTTTTGCATTCGTTTCCTTTGAAAGAACATATGTGCCAAAAATACATCGCTTAAGGTAGATGCATACCGGTGTCACTATTAGTTGGAAGATATACTGATAGTATTAATAATAGTATTAAATATTACCGAATACCGATTCAACAGAGACCAATGGCTGATACCAAGTTAACCGTTGCTAGACTACTTATGTTTAGACTAGATTATGTTTTGCATTCAATCCATTCTACTATTATAAATGCGAAAGTCTGTCTGTACGTCTGGTACACTTTCACGGTTAATTAGCTGTACTAATATTGATGAAAGTAGCCCTTGTGCATACTCTGAGAGCAGCATATGTCTTGTACATACTATGGTCAGACAAAACCTCACGTTGAGGTTAGAGGTATAAACATTCTTTTGTTATTCATCTGCTTACTGAAAATGGCCACCTTGCCTTGTAACTGGTTAACTATGTTTCGTACTGATGAAATATGCTTATGAAGTAAAGTAAAGCCTAAATCATCTTCTTTGGGTTAACGTTAATATACTGTGCAAGATTTTGGCTGTTATTGTACAAGAAAGTCACTCAAGGACTGAGATTTCGCAAGTTCTCACTTTCACGGGATATTTGCTATTTTCACAAAAATATCCCTCTGTTCAATCTCAAAAAGGTACATTTGGTTTAATAAGGTTTTATTTATTTATTTTTAAGGGAAACAAACAGTACACGAAAATACTTAATAGCTAGGAAAAGAATATATAAATCACATAACCAATGAAGTTTCCACTAGTTTATAAATACATATAAAACAGTAAAAGGAAATATATTAAATACTAAATAAACATTACATATGGCAAGAGAAGAAAAAAATACAAACATAAACACACACACACACATATATATACACGTAACAAATAACAAACACATAACAAAAACACACAAAAGGAGAAAGAATTAATTTGGGCGGTTGCGAATAAGTTTTTTAAACAACTGAATTGGTGGCAAACATATCAATATGGTTATATTGTTTATTGTAGTTTCTACAGGCTGTTGAAAGAAAATTTTGAAAGAAAATCGTTTAAAAACTTTTATAGCTACATACACGCAATGTTTCTACCTTAACGTCCAAACTACAAAGCGCATCATAATTCTGACTTACCCGACATTTTATCAAAAGAGTTAATTCTAATGGCCCAAAGAATTATTACAGGGGATACCTGGTTTATGTTCCGTCGTTAATCATGACTAAATATAAACACACACACACACATATGGGAGCTTTGAAGCTATTTATGGTGACGACATGTCTAAAAGGGATATCTTAACATCTGTTAGTCCTAGTGACTGATCGTGACTTTGTGTTATTCTTCCATATCATTTTTAGATGTCTAAAGCGTTGTCAGGTCATTCGACTAGACAAATAGTTCGGATTTAATTATAGAAATATTTTAAGCTCACGAAAATCGTAATGTTGAAAGAACAGTGTACTACGCAATAAAGAAAAGAAACACGTTATTTCAGAAAGTTGAACTGTTTTCGTTTCTTTGAATCTATCTGCTATTTATAGTAATGCTATAATATTTAATACTACATATCACGCTATATGCTAAAATACTAAGCTGAACAAATGCTCCATCTTCTTTTTTAAGACTTGAGGTATAAAGTAAGAAGATATAACAAAAGTAATAATAAAATTATTTTATTATTACTTTTGTATTATGGATCTCCACAAAGTAACGCCTAATTCTATAAATTAAGAAGATATAACTTTACTTATAGATTAATTTATAATCTGTCATGGCAGATAAATAATTTTCAAAAGTAATAATAAAAATTATTTTGCTATAATACGCGATACAGTAAATAGAAAAAATATATAGTGCTAAATGTATAGTGGACTATCCGTTTTTTCATACCCGATACATGCAGGATTCCACGACAAAATCGCGAAACTTTACAATTTTCGGTTGCGGGGCGAAACGATTGTTGAGTTTGTGATAGCGAACGTGTGTAGTGCTCTTGTATTGTGGTGGCAGACGTTGAGGTATGTGCATGTGTTTTTACGAATCCTGCATGTATCGGATTTGAAAAAACGGATAGTCCACTATACACTTAGCACTATCTATATTTTCTATACTGTTTCACGGATTATAGCAAAATAATTTTATTATTACTTTTGTATTATGGATCTCCGCAATGTAACGCCAAATTCTATAAATTAAGTAATTTTCAGATCAGAAAATTTCTTGAAAAAACTTCTCTAATAATAAACATACATCGCAACGTATCTGTTAAAGATATGGCTATCGCGCAATATTAATTAACAAGTTGGATTACTTTGTTGAAATCCACAAAAGGTCCATTAAAGCATTATGTCTTATGGAATATTGCTGTGGGGTAAATGCGCGGATAGTGAACAAATTTTCGTATTACAAAAAAGAGCCATACGTGGCATCTACAATTTAAGTCCGCGTGATTCCCTGCGAGAGAAGTTTAAGGAACAGGTATTCTAACATTTGCTTCACAGTATATTTTAAATAACGTAATTTTTGTACATAAAAATATAAAGAATTATAAAACGATAGGTGATGTATATAATAGACAAAGTAGGAACCGAAATAAGCTTGCGACTCCTGCTTTGCGCCTAGCAAAAGTACGTAAATCGTTTGTGGGTTTGGGTATAAGATTCTATAATAAAATTCCGAAATCAATTTTGGTGATCATGCCATTACAGCAGTTTAAAAACACTGTTAAAAAGAGGCTGATACAGAAAGCCTACTATACTGTTGAAGATTATTTAGATGATAAGGATGTGTGGATATAGGTGCACTTCTACCCTGTACAAGACAGTAATAAATAAATCTAACTAGTTCTAAGATTTATATTTTAAAAAGAGCAACCGCCGAGTTTCTTGCTGGCTCTTCTCGGCAGGAACAGCTTTCCGAACCAGCAGTAAAGTTGACGATTCAAAAGCACTTGTTTACAAGTTTACTTGAATAAAGAATATTTTGATTTGATTTGAAAGCCTTTTAAATATGTGGATTAGCTAATTAGTTAAGTGTGAAATAAGTTTAAATGTTTTTGTGTAAGGTTGGATGCGCACCGGAAACTTTCTGTCACAACACGTTTTACGCTACGTCTAATAACATCCTGCTAATACAAACATAAGTGCATTCTTTCCGCAGTAGATTAGAACTAGAATGTAGAACAGAAGGCTTATTCGAATTTTTAAAATATATTTGAATTTTTTATTCCATCATTCTCCTGCCCTCATCCCACTCTAAGTGGGGTTGTGCCGACATGTATTAAACATGTTGTAACATGATTTGGCTAGGTATTTACGACCGGCCGCCTGCCTGACGTCAACTTACCTTAAGTCCCCTTTTACGACACCTCGGTAAGAAATGAGTGTGGTCTATTCTACTCAGCCGGATACCACACGGCGATACCTTAGTCGCCTCTTACGACACCTCGGTAAGAACGGAGGGTGGTCTATTCTATTCTGCCGGATACCACACGGCATATTTGAATTTTTTATTGTATCTCATTAAATTTAACATTATTAAAGAAGCAGTATTAACTTGGTGGTACTATGTGGCTGTCATATTGCTTATTAGGGATTTTTTCTAAGCAAACTTTGGGCTAGGGAATCAATTAGTTCTGCGAAAGTAGGTACTGGGAACTTATAAAATGAGTGAAATAATATATAAACACCTAAAATATAGTTCTCATGCTACTCCTTAATTACAATATAAATATTCTATATAAAATTGTCATAAACTAAACATCCAACTGTTATGTACTGTTAAAGAAGGTACAGAAGTGAGTATTAATGAATCCTCAAGCTATAATTCAACTTTTATCTCCATGTTCGCAATTAATAATATCCAAAAACACACGTAACATCACGCAAGATGACTCGTAACCATGGAAACCTCTATTTGTTTTTGGACGTTGCACCGAGAAGATATGCAGGACGCTCGGTGACAGGGAACTCTATAATTTCTTTCTGGCGCCGAGACGAGTTCGTTATCCATCGGCTGCATCCGAAATACGCACGATAACAGCAACCTCTTTTAATAGCTGTTTACATTACATTTTTTCAATCAATCAATCAATCCGGGTCTTCTCGGTACCCTGTGAGGGGTGCCGGGGTACGGGCCTCGAGGCGAACCTCTTTGTCCGGGCTGCTCCTCGTAGGCCTGTGGGTCTGGTCAGTGTTCGAGCCGGTTGGCCCAGGTCACCTAGGTGACCTGAGGGATGTCTTATTCGGTGGAGCGGTCTGGGAATAATAACTCCCAGACCGCTGCGTCAATTTCAGGTGGTCGTGTCCGGTGGGTTTTGTGTCAATCCAGGTGGTAAAGTCAAATCCGTTGTTGCATTTTTTTATATAAATAACAAAATTCACAAGTGTGCGTCTGACCTTAGAGAAAGCGGTAAGAGCTCAATAAACTTTGCAAAACCTTTTCAAGTGTTTTAATTGAGGAACGGGAAATTTCTTTTGGCAATTTTTTTACATTTACCACGGAAACAGAGTAGTAAAACGCTATCTACTTTCATCTATGAATGTTATTAAAACATAAATTATAATCATTAGACTGGTTGTTTTGGTACAAGAATATCGTGGATACTCGGTTATGACTCTTCGTAAACGTGTGGTGGGTCTTCTCGGAACCTTTATGAGGGTACCGGGGGACGGGCCTCGAGGCGAACCTCCTTGCCCGGGCTTGTCCTCGCAGGCCTTGTGGGCCTGGTCAGTATTCGGGCCGGTTGGCCCAGGTCATCCTAGGTGACCTGAGGGAAGTCTTGTTCAGGTGAGGCGGTCTGGGAATAGTAACTCCCAGACCGCTGCGTCAATTTCGGGTGGTGTCATCTCCGGTAGGTGTGTCTCATCAGGTGGTGGTATAGTCAAGTCCGGTGGTGTTGCCCTTGTGCCCGTTGCGTCGTCCTCGTCGTCGTCGTCGTCTTCCGCGTCGGGCCGCGGTGACGGTGATCGCAGGAGCTCGCGAGGCAGGGGAAATCCCTCCGGAGGTCGTGCATGGAGTGGCGCGATGTCGTGAAGGTGCTCGTGCGCGCTGTAGTCCGCTCGCGCGAACAGTCGGCGCGCTAAGCGACGAACGAACTCCTCCACGGTCGGCATCTTGGTATCTCGGTGCACGACGTCGTTCCGCACATACCTCGGGGCTCCTACGATCAATCGCAGGCATCGATTCTGCTGGACTTGCAGTCTTCGCCTCTGGTACGCCGAGCAAAGCGCGTACCAGGCGGGTGCCGCATACGTCAAACGCGAGCGGACGTAGGCACCGTAGACCCTCAGCTTGGTGTTGACGGGTAGGTGGGATGTGAACAAGGCGTGGAGCTTGGACCTGGCAGCAGCAGCTTGGCCCACGGCACGATTCGCCATAGGGACCATGCGCAGGCTGCGGTCCAGTTCACACCCCAAGAACCTTACTGTGGTCTTCCACTCTACGTCCTGGCCTCGCAGAGTGAGTTGACGTAGCGGCACGGAGCGGCTGGTCAGCAGAGCGGCCGTCTTCCCGACGTTGACGGACATCCTCCACTTGTCCAGCCATTCCGGCAACAAGTCCAGCAGACGCTGCATGCGGTTGATGGCGACGACTTGCTTGTAGGACGACGCAAAATACGCGCTGTCATCAGCGTAGAGCGACAACAGCACGTCCTCCACTCCCTCCTGCAGGTGGTCGCGCAGGGTAGGGATGTCATCCGTATACGCCGCGTATAAGCGCGGCGATATACAGCTGCCCTGGGGTACTCCGGCACGGATGGCGCGTGGCTGGGATTCGGCGCCATCCACTGCCACGTAGAAACTACGACCGTGTAGGAAAGACGCCAGCACTCGCACATAAGCGGGCGGCATGGTGGTCTCGATGATCTTGGCCAGGAGCCCGGCGTGCCACACGCGGTCGAAAGCCTTCTCGATATCGAGGAAGACCCCGACGGTGTAGCGGCCTCGGTTCCGCTCACTGGCCAGATGGTTGATCACCCTCGCCAGCTGGAGCGTCGTCGAGTGGCCGCTGCGGAATCCATGCTGCTCCTCGCGGAGGGGCAGATGGGGCGTGATTCGACGCAGCAGCAGACGCTCAAACAGCTTGGCTATGTGCGAGAGTAGCGTGATCGGTCGGTAGCTCGATGGCAGGCGGCGATCCTTCCCTGGCTTGGGAAGAACAATGATCTTCCCGGTCTTCCACGCCTCTGGGAAGTGGCCGGTGCGGAGTATTCCATTGAACAGGCTCGTGAGCGCTACGAGGCCTGTTGGGGGCAGCAGCATCAGCGCGGCGTTGTTGATTCTGTCGGGGCCTGGTGCTTTACGCTTATCAAGGCGCGCAGCAACCGACCGCAGCTCTGACAGGGAGATGAGGTCCCCTCCCCGGAGCGGCGGTGTCGGGCCCGACAAGAACCTCTCCAGTTTGTCCTGGACCGCCGCGTGATGACGGATGACTCGGAGGTTGGAGGTGTTGGGGGCGTTGGGCGTAAAGGTCTCTTCAAGGTGAGCTGCCAGGATCTCAGCACGATCCCTGGCAGCGTAGTTGCGTTTACCGGCTGCATCGAGCAGCGGGTAAACGGGTGTGTCTTGTCCGGTGAGCTTCTTGCAGAGAGAGTATAGCGCGGTGTCGTGTTCCGTCGCTCGATCGACGGTATCTTCCCAGCGCGCCTCGTCGAGAGCGACTACGGCACGCGATATCTTCTCTGCAAGCCGGTTCAGGTCAGCCTTCACCCTGGGGCAGCGAGTGCGGGCCCAGAGGCGGCGAAGGGTACGCTTCCGCCTGAGCATGGTGCGGAGCGAGCTTGGCAGGTCCTGTCTTCGGTTGGTGGTGGGTTGAGTCGACGTGGTGGTGGCTGCCGCTTTGGCGGCGACGATCGCCTCAGCGACGAGCACAGCAGCATCGTCGACTTCCGAAGAGGTGGTGATCGGGCCTGCTAGCTCAAGCCCGGCGAGCTCGGCGGTGTAGCGCTCCCAGTTCGTCCGCGTCCGCGGCGGGCGGGGCACTAGAAAGCCTCCCTGGGTGGCAAGGGTGACCAGAACCGGTAAGTGTTGAGTGTCGAGATCGTAGAGGACCTCGACATCAAAAGGGTTGTCAAGTCCGTGGTGCAGCACGATGTCGATGACGTCGGGGTTGGCGCGGGGGTTCGAGGGTATGTGGGTCGGCGCTCCGGGACCCACAACTCCATACCCGCTCCTCACGCTATCCTCGTGCAGGTACCTCCCATCCGTGGTGATGATTCGCGACCCCCACGCGTGAAAATATACACCCAGGCTCGCAGAACCAACAAATTATTTAAAGAAAATGTTTGCTCTCGGTGGGAATCGAACCCGCGACCCGTGGAGCTGAAGGCAGGGTCAGTACCCACTGCGCCAACGGGCCGGTTCTTCGTAAACGGCGATCACAAACGATTAAACACGAGTACTATCTTGTAGAGGGCATACCTACATGTAATCCCCAATCATCGTCTACGACAACTTACAACCCGGAAATGGACGTTTTTTCGAACTACGCCTCGAAGAGAAACATACATATCATAGACATCTATCCTTATTATAAAATAAAGTTATTTCATTAAAGTTACCCTCATTAAAGAGCAGATAAATGTTTCTAGTTCAAGCTTGTTGCACGTGTTCCGAGGTTAAATAAAGGGTGGTGATGAACCAAGTACTATATAACTATGCTTGTTGGGATAACGCTTCGCTTTGCGATTTTATCGTGAAGTCTATCTCCTGATGATGCTTCGGTTGCGGGGCGAAACGATCGTTGAGTTTGTGTTAGTGAACTTGTGTAGTGCTTGTGTATTGTGGTGGAAGTGGTGGAGGTTTGTGCATGTGTTTTTACGAATCCTGCACGTATCGGGTATGAAAATACGGATAGTCCACTATACATTGAACACTATATATATTTTCTATTTACTGTATCGCGGATTATGGCAAAATAATTTTATTATTATTTTTGTATAAAATAAAGTCCCAAAAAGCTGTCTGTCTGTTTGTATGTAATCGTTTTTCTCAAAATCCACGGAACGGATCTTTGTCCGTTTTTCACCAAAAGATTGTGCAATACTTCCGAATGGTTTAGGTAAATAGTACATATCGGTATTATGTAAATTGTGTTGAACAGATCGCGCGATTGTTAAATAACTTGCTTTCTGGGAGCTTTAGTCGCGTGTGCTGCGTTAACCAGGAGAGATACGCTAAAGTAATGTACTAGAGAATTGTAGATCTATAAAACTACTACAAAAAAGTCTGCGAAAGCATGTCTCTATCTCTTATGGTTAACTCACAATAACTACTTTTATGTTTAAAATTTGAATTCTAGAAAAAAATTGTGACACGGAGATGGCACGCGGGCGAAGTCGCTGGCACAGCTAGTAAGTAATAAAAGCGAAATTTACTGTCAGAAGTTCATGCGTCGCGGGCAGAAGTCATTAGTAAACATAATCTACTGTTAAATGACAAAATTCACGTAGTTATTAAATTACATGATTTTTACGTTATTTTAATACAGATATCGAATTACAATATAGAATTTGCTTGTTAAATGTATAACTTACACGGTTGGCGAGTTGTAAAGTTGTATGTTCACGACTTCCCGTCAAATTAAATTGTATTTAATATGGTAAAAAGTACTTTCTTTTATATTACTGTTGGAATATGTATGGTGGCAGTCGATAATAATCTGTATTCGAGATATTTTGCATAATTTTTCGGTAATTTATAGAATAAATTATAGTTTGAATTTTTATTTGATACAATATGTGTTACTTTGTGGAGTTGTATAATACATACTAGTGTTATTATTATTTTTTGTTATATTTTTTACATTTATTAAACTTATTATAATAGAATTATTTTCCTATAATTTGCGTTTGTTAAGAAAACCTATGTAATGCTGAGTGTATGAAGCAGAAATCGTTACCTTATATATACACGATTAAGTGCCGCACGTATAACGAAACATCGGCACTAACAACATCCGTTTAACGGCAAAAGCAATGGTGGGGGTTGAACTATTTGTATATAAAATTGCTTATTTGGGCGATGCAATGGATTTTGTCGTAGAGCCTATCTCCTGATGATGTTTCCGTTACAGGACGAAACGATCATAGGCATCGCCGTGGTGAACGTGTGTAATGCTTGTGAAATCAAATTGCACCATTTAAACGCTTAGAGTTTAAGATAGAAAAAAAAGTATCAGCCTGTAAATATCCCACTGCTGGGAATAGGCCTCCTCTCTCTGTTTATTGGAGAGTAGGGTTGGAGCTAAGACCTACCACGCTGTTCCTATGCGTATTGGTAGGTTACTCATATCCCTAGAATTCTCTAGAGATATGCAGGTTTCCTCACGATGTTTTCCTTCACCAAAAAGCGTGTGATACCAAAAACTATTAAGCCATCGATGGCTTTATACAATTGTATTACTAAGTTTCAATTGAACAACATTAACTGCGTAGTAAAAATTTCAAGTGAGGGGACATGTAAATTTAAAATATAATCAATTAAACTTTAACCAGCTTGGCAGGCAATAAATCTTGTGATACATCGACGATCGATTTTAATAACGACAAAATATTGGCACCAGCAAATTACAGCTGATGCAAGAACCGATTAACCGTATCTCGTCCATCGCAAGGCCCCCAAGTCTAACTATAGCCTTATATGTACATAGTAATTTCACACCTACAATCATTTAAATATACGCTATAATCACCCTTATGTATATTCCATGAAGTATTTAAATCGTATAACACATTAATTAATCTGTGAACTATATCTGTGAGGTTCACATGGAGGTGTCAAGTTATTAAGTCTTTCTACCGTTGCGTAAGAAAGCATTTTTCGGGTATTTATCGAAGAAACATTATTTTTCTCAGAATTTATTTTAGGTTTATAGAATACTAGTGGTATCCGAGACTTTGTATACGCCAACTAAAGCGTTTAAGTGGCCTCAATATTTTTTTTCCAAGAAAAGGTTTTAATTCTTTATTTTAGCCTCGTAAGGCTTAATTGTACTAATTTTTTTTCAAAATTAAATTCTAATTTTGTTCAGCAGATTAGCCGTGAAAGCGTTACGTTAAGCGATATACATATAAAAAGATTTTCATATATATAAAATTAGTACACATGTATGTAATTATATTCTACAATTAATTATTTTTTGACACACATTAGACATCTATGAATTGAAATGACTAATTATGAATTATTTCATAACAAGTCGTGTCAACTTTTTTCCCGCGTATGACCTCTCACATTAAAATATAGTATAAGAAAGGTTTTAAGCTGTGATAGCCCAGCGGTGAGACCGTACGACTCTTTCGAGGGGAACACGAGTTCAAACCCGGGCAGGCACCAATGAGTTTTTCTATTAAGACTCATGTGTCTAATTGATAATTGCAATTTATCACACGCTTTTCGGTGAAGGAAAACATCGTGAGGAAACCTGCATATCTCTAGAGAATTCTGGAGATATGTGTAAACCTACCAATCCGCATTGGAGCAGCGTGGTAGGTCTTAGCTCCAACCCTTCTCTCCAGAAACGGAGAGAGGAGGCCTATTCCCAGCAGTGGGATTGTAACAGGCTGCTTGCTTGCTTTGCTTGCTATAAGAAAGGTTTTACAATTTTTTCTGTTTTTTTACAATGTTTTCCAGAGCAAATGATATATACTGAACTCAATGTTAGTAAATTGTTAATAAATTTAATACTAATTGCAATTTAACTGATTTACGTAGCCAAATCATATGACAACATGTTTGTAACATGTTGTGCTGACCCCACTTAGAGTGGGATAAGGGCAGGAGAATGATGATGCAATTTAACTGATTTTTTTATGGAGATATTTGCAGGGTTGGTGAGTGACAGAAGCTACTGTTTATTCCAAAACTCAACGGTCCACGTGAACGAAGTAGCGTGTATAAGCTAGTAATCCATATATGAAGTACGAAGTTACACTATGCGTTTCATAAATTTAAGTTTATCTGTATCAACAACATTCAAAGCTATTTACCCTGTATGTGCAAGCTATCATTTGGTCGAGTGCAGCCTGCAATGACTATCAATCTAGACTGAGCCCCGAGGGGGCCACCCGTTAGCCGATCATTTTTACTGGCCCACTTTTAGTAAGTGGTGCACAGACCATAAAATACCATATGTGTATGTCATTTATCTATTTATCTTATACTAGCTAGTGCCAGCGGCTTCACCCGCGTGGAAATCAGCGTGTCACTTTTTTTCTAGAATTCCAATTTTAAACATAAAAGAAGTTATTGTGACTTAACCATTAGAGATAGAGACATGCTATCTCGGACTTTTTTGTAGTATTTTTATAGATCTACAACTTTCTAGTTCATTTCTTTACCGTATCTCTGCTGGTTTACGCAGCGCACGCGACTAAAGCTCCCAACAAGCAAGTTTTTTAACAACTGCGCAATCTCTTCAAGACAATTTACATAATACCGATATGTACTATTTACATAAACCATCCGGAAGTATTTCACCTTCTTTTGGTGAAAACCGTACAAAAATCCGTTCAGTAGATTTTGTGACAATCGATTACATACACACAGACAGCTTTTTGGGACTTTATTTTATACAAAAATAATAATAAAATTATTTTGCCATAATCCGCGATACAGTAAATAGAAAATATATATAGTGTTAAATGTATAGTGGACTATCCGTATTTTCATACCCAATACGTGCAGGATTCGTAAAAACACATGCACAAACCTCCACCACTTCCACCACAATACACAAGCACTACACACGTTCACTAACACAAACTCAACAATCGTTTCGCCCCGCAACCGAAGCATCATCAGGAGATAGACTTCACGATAAAATCGCAAAGCGAAGCGTTATCCAAACAAGCATTGTTATATAGTACTTGGTTTATCACCACCCTTTATTTAACCTCGGAACACGTGCAACAAGCTTGAACTAGAAACATTTATCTGCTCTTTAATGAGGGTAACTTTAAGGAAATAACTTTATTTTATAATAAAGATAGATGTCTATGATATGTATGTTTCATTGTTGACGATTAAAAAACACTTTTTTACAAGTTTAAAGAAATATGATCATGTGTCCCAATACCGTTCACAGCTCAATTGGCTTAACGTTGTTAACCCTTTGACCGCCATGAAGCTGGGGGGGGGGATTGTGACCTTCATTTTTTAGATCATGTTGTATACCATTTTCTTAGTTTTAAAATTCCCCGTTGAATACAATAAATTATTTTACTATAATCAACTTACATTCATTTTTGGCGACTAAAACATTTTGATTATCAAAATTTAATTTGTGCACATGGTGCCCACTAGATTTTTGAAGGGTTAACGCAAACAGAAGACATATAGCACGCTTAGTATTAAAGGGACTGAATTAAAAAAAAAAGTTGTTTTGCGGCCAACTGCAATAAAGCGTAGCATAGCGTCTATAACGTAATGAGTGCTAAAGATTCATAACTCGAAAGAGCAACACTAGCATTTTTAAACAGTACTAAGTGTGATGTCACAGATGGCGTTAAAAAGGTAATAATGTAAAAGTAAAAAAAAGTAAAGTAGCGGCCTGTTACAATCCCACTGCTGGGAAAAGGCCTCGTCTCTCCGTTTCTGGAGAGAAGGGTTGGAGCTAAGACCTACCACGCTGCTCCAATGCCGATTGGTAGGCACCACATATCTCCAGAATTCTCTAGAGATATGCAGGTATCCTCACGATGTTTTCCTTCACTGAAAAGCGTGTGCAATTATCAATTAGACACATGAGTTTTAATAGACAAACACATTGGTGCCTGCCCGGGTTTGAACTCGTGTTCCCCTTGAAAGAGTCGCACGGTCTCGTTGATGGGCTATCACAGCTCCACAGGTAATAATGTATATAACTCAAATAAGACTTATTTTGTATTCGGTCGTAGTGCTTGCTAGTTGTATATTTACAATGTAAATTCGCGTGACTCCCTGCGAGAGAAGTTCAAGGAAACAGGTATTCTAACATTGGCTTCACAGTATATTTTTAGTAATTTAATTTTTGTACAAAGAATATACATAAGTATTAAAAGACTGGCGATGTATATAATAGACAAAGTAGGAACCGACATAAGCTTGCGGTTCGTGCTTTTGCGCCTTGCAAAAGTACATAAGTCATTTATGGGTTTGGGTATAAGAATCTATAATAAAATTCCACAATCTACTTTTACTTTACCATTACGGCAGTTTAAAAATACTATTAAAAAAGGCTAATTCAGAAAGCCTATTATACTATTGAATATTACATATATTATAATAGACGATAAGAATGCGTGGATATAGCTACTCTTCGACCTTGTACAAGACATTAATAACTATATGTAACTAGTGATAAGAATTATTCTTTAGAAAGAGCAAACGCCGAGTTTCGTGCTGGCTCTTCTCAGTAGGAACAGCTTTCCGAACCAGCAGTAAAGTTGACGATTCAAAGCACTTGTTTACAAGTTTACTTGAATAAAGAATATTTTGAATTTATGATAATTATTGTAAAAGAATATGTCGAAGAATAACACCCGAAAAAATTCACACACTAATAAACCCGCTAATGTAACACAAGCTGAAGTGGTATAATTAAACTGTGTAAGTACATTATGAATGACCAGACGGTCGTGGGCGATGGTCAAATAAGTCTATTGCTTTTTTCTTTCATTGCTCCGGTTGTATTAAAATTTAGGACGAAGTTCAAAAATTAGTATGTATACAAAATTTTCTTCGTGAATGTATAAGGATATGAAAGGTTTTTGAGTTTTAAAGACTACAATCTTAACTATCTTTTCCCATCTATAGCGACAAAATCGCAAACATGCGATTGCTTTGCAATTTCGTAGTGAAACCTTTTTCCTAAAAAATGCTATAAGGTTTTTGTTGAAACGATCTTTGAGATTGTCGTTGTGAATGTGTGTAATATTTGTATAGTACTTCTATACCATACCATATTATATATACCATATTATTATACCATACTTATATACCATAAGCTGTGATAGCCTAGCGGTGAGACCGTGCGACTCTCTAGAGGCGACATAGGTTCAAACCCCGGGCAGGCACCATGAGTTTTTCTATTAAAAACTTATGTGTCTAATTGATAATTGCAATTTATTACACGCTTTTCAGTGAAGGAAAACATCGTGAGGAAACCTACATATCTCTAGAGAATTCTAGGGATATGTGTAACCTACCAATCCGCATTGGAGCAGCGTGGTAGGTCTTAGCTCCAATCCTTCTCTTCAAAAACGGAGAGAGGAGGCCTTAGCCCAGCAGTGGGCATAGTAACAGGCTGTTACTTTACTTTTTTTTACTTCTATACCGATCTTCTAACGTGAGCAAAAATAAACCATTGAATAGAATGAAAAGTACCTACAACGATTTAAATGCTTGTGATATAGAAATCTGCCATCACCATCTTTCTGATATTGACATTGACAGACAGACTTTTGCATTTATAATATTAGTAAGAGTAACGATGTACAAGTACGAACCGTAATACGTCCTCTTCCTCTTCATAATCGGCGATTTCAACGCGGAATAGAGCTTCTGACACTGATTTCCACGCGGGCAAAGCCGCGGGTAGAGATAGTATATTATAAAAGTGTATCAGATATGACGTTGATGTAGTAGCATTTAAAGTAGACCTCTTTTTAAGATACGAATACAAATGTAGCCGTTATCACGGATTAGAGTTAGGGTTGTCGCGCACTACATGAAACGACTTTAACAGCCAAACCAATATATTAAAATATTAGGGAGAGGTTTGAATTTATGCATATTTGTCGAATCTATGTTTGGAAAATGCAGGTAATGTGGTATGGGATAAATGGGAACATACATATAAGGGTCAAATGCATGCGTTTCACGCATCATACATCCATAAGTTTTGATAAGTTTTGATTTGCCCGTTAGCGCTGTTGGCAGTGACCCTGTCAGCTTCGCGGATCGCGGGTTCGATTCCCGCCGAAGGGCCAACATTTTCTATAAACAATTTGTTAGTTCTTTGAGCCTGGGTGTATATTTGTATTTAAGTGTGTATTTAAAGTTATATGAGTAGTATATTTACCAGATAGCCGTCACCCATAACACAAGTATTAAGTTACTTTGGGGACGGACGACCGTGTATGCAAGTGTCCATATGTTAAAATAAAATTTAAAAGAAATAAGACATGAGCACGGATAGAACACTTTACTTTTTAGAATTAAATAGTTTTGCTTTCATCTCGGTTTTCATCACAATTTATTATTTTTTGTATTATGGAACAAACTATCAATAGTAAAGTTACATCAAAGTAATAATTTTCTTAAAGCAACATTGCTGTAAGCCAACAGTTCAAATAAGCCATAAGCAGTTAAAGCCAACGCAGGCAGTGCGCGGTGACCCGCGCGTCTAACGTAAGCTATAGCTAACCTCATTTTTTCAATTACTCCATTGTTATTCGAATGGACGGACTATCTTATACACGCGAAACGGTTGGTTTATTTTACATATCACTTTTTTAAACGAGAATCATACATTACAGTAAATTAGAATAAACATATTATGACCAAAAACACTTTAAATCTTTGCGAACATGATCTCGAATAAACATCTTTCTAGCACAACCGGATTTAAGAGACCGTTAGATACGTCTAACGTAACTTTGTGATTGCCAACAGTTTGTCTGCCATTTCAGACATATATTTGGATTTCAATTTTGGAGATAAGGTGTATGGGATAAGAACCCAATTGTAATAAGGTTAAGGTCGGCACAACATGTTACAACATGTTGTCACATGATTTGGTTATGTATTTTACGTCCGGCCGCTTGCCTGACGTCAACTTACCTTAGTCGCCTTTTACGACACTCGGTAAGAAATGAGGGTGGTCAATTCTATGCAGCCGGATACCACACGGCACATACCTTAGTCGCCTCTTACGACACCTCGGTAAGAAAGGAGGGTGGTCTATTCTATTCTGCCGGATACTACACGGCGTAGAAAGAACAATATATTTTTGTATTTCAAAGTATAAAAAATCAACACAATTTTATATCTGGAGATAGAAATATCCTCACAAATATGTCTGACATAAATAACAATGGTTTTACGTGTGGTACTACTTCGGCATGTATAAGGTATGTGAACGGTTTTTGCTTCCTGCACATAGCATAAAACATTTTCTTAACAAACGCAGATTATAGAAAAATAATTCTATCATATTTTTTTATTAATACTAGCATATTGTACTAACTATAACAGTGTGCTCTTAGCCTAAACAGGCGTGAGCGTCACACAAAAATTAGCATTTCCGTTATTGCGTTGGCAATTGATTGTCGGAATTAGTGTGGGCTCAAGGCCAGATGTTTCCTCCCAGGTCTAAAACCACGCGTTTCGAACAGATCTCACTTCCTACATTGCCTAAAATATGGAAATGTGTGACACAGGCTTTTATTTAAGGTTGACTTTATCACACTTTGGTATGAGGAAAGCAGCAGGCCTACCATGAAGTCTTATTGCGACTCAATTGAAGACGTAAACGACGACCACGAACCGCTTTCTTTTCGTATCATGAAGTTTAAATTGCATTGGGGTCTAATGTTTGAAAAGGATAACGTTATATGAACTAAATAATTCTGTCTCTTTTACTCAGATATTCTTAGGACGAATTCCCAACGCTCATTTGGCAACGACTTAAAGTGTGCGTCTTTAAGACGTCATGGTATGAAAAAGCAAAACAATTTCGTTAACGCCTTTAGTTGAGTCGCAATAAGAGTTCATGGTAGGTCTGCTGGACAGCCTCATGTAAAATGTCATTCATTTAACTAACCCGTTGGCGCGGTCGGCAGTGACCCTGCATTCAGCTCCACGCGTTCGATTCCCGCCAAGGGCCAAAATTTTCTATAAACATTGTTGGTTCAGCGAGTCTAGGTGTATGGTCTAGGTTATGTATATATATTTACCGGTCGTCTGTCACCCATGACACAAGTATTAAGTTACTTACTTCGTGTGTGTAATTCTTATAAATATATATTTATTTATTTTAATTTTAGATCTGTCAATCATTAAAGTAAAAGTAAAAGTAACAGCCTGTTACTATGCCCACTGCTGGGCTAAGGCCTCCTCTCTCCTTCTTTGGAGACAAGGATTGGAGCTAAGTCCTACCACGCTGCTCCAATGCGGATTGGTAGGTTACACATATCCCTAGAATTCTCTAGAGCTATGCAGGTTTCCTCACGATGTTTTCCTTCACCGAAAAGCGTGTGATAAATTGCAATTATCAATTAGACACATAAAATTTAACAGAAAAACTCATTGATGCCTGCCCGGGTTTGAACTTATGTCGTCTCTAGAGAGTCGCACGGTCTCACCGCTAGGCTATCACAGCTTGTTTTTTTGCATTAACAATTGGCGATTTAATGCGGAAACGTAACCAGCATTCCTGAGAGCATTCCATATTGACATTCCTCTTGTAGTAATTACTTGTTAGTTAATTAAGATATATATCAGTGATAATATTGGTTCCAATTTAAAACGCGACCTAATTTAAGTTGCCTTTTAAAGAAACGATATTATTTTGGCTAACTATTATATATTATTAACTCATTATTTGCTTGTATTATTATTATTTAATAATTAACCTTTAGACCCAGGGTCGTCTGCAAGAGATCGTAAGCAACATGGCAACGGGTCGCTTTATATGCCAATACGCTTTATTATATGAATAACTTTTACTTTATTTTATACTTAAATATTAATATTATAGCTTATACTGTTCTTTCCAGTGCAGGTCTCAAATCTTGGGGCGCAGACGATTTGCCGAATCCCTTCGTATGCCGTCCAAACAGGGACCTCTTGGCTTTCCGAACGGGGTTTATCGGACGCTCATCGTATAAGGTCCCCGAGGCGATCCATACATCTGATCGCGATGCATCAATTAGCGGAAGAAGGGGCCACTTTTAGAGAGGCCCCGACCCAAAGGTGGCGCACCTTGAGGTTCAGAGTTGCTGCTGGCGCTTAAGAGGCCAATGTGTTCGACGGCACCATGTCCCCGCCACCAGCAACGTGGTGGAGCATTCAGGCTGTTCAAGTCATGTGCTGTGTGCGACATACATACCGCTCGTCCCCGCCGGGTGGCGAAACCCATAAAGGGTTTTTTTCTGATGAAAAAGGTCTCCACACACCCAATGATTCATAGCACTTTGAGCGGAGCAACGTTATTAAACGTCAAACTTGATAAACGCTTATTGAGACAACGTATATACACGTCGCCAAAAATATATCTTTCTTTCTTTTAACAATCATTTAAATTTCTTTGACTGATAGCGCCGATGCACTTTAATTTTTTTTGTACACGTGGATCAAAAGTGGTTTTTTTTATAAGAAAAGAATATCTTATACTATATGTTAGTCCGATATACACGGTCGATGTTGCAGATACAGTATATCATAACTTTATCCGCTCTATTATGTTGGTACAGATCGTCACGTCAAGTCATTTTTCCATCAATAATCCGATTACGAATATCGGATCTGTGATTGCCTTGGCTTAAACGGATGAAGCCAATAAACTGACGGATCCGATTTGCTGACAGATAATCAGGTGGGTGGTGTAACAAGTGTTCTAATAAAAATTTCGTAGAGAAATTTGATTAACACATTGAGTGCCATGCGGTTTTACAGAGACTTCCCCGACAGGCCGCAGGCACAAGACTCTCCCCATCCGAATAATAAAGTCACTTTTTCTTTGTTTATATATTGTTTTCTAACACCTTGTGTTCTTGTGTGTTAGAACATATACAAAAATAGACCACAAAACGTAACAATTATAACTTTATTCTACGGATGAAGCTATGTATCTTGGTACAGCAGTCCGAAACGCAATACTGACACTTTAGGATTTACTGGATGACACAACAAAAAAACAAACAGGTTATAACATTTTATGACGCTTGCGAGGGATAACCATTTTTATGTCTTGATTGTTCTAATTAAATCTATTAAAGTTTTCTGTTTTTTTTTTAATTTTTTATCTTTATTATCGTTTTTATACTCTCAGTCTCCAGTGGCTGATATCGCACTCAACGTGTTAAGCTTTGAGACAGTTATTTGTGCAATATTCAATTATAAAAATTAAGCAGTTGGTCCTCGAGGTAGTTGATGCATCGATTTGCGGAGGGATTCAACCTTCTGTCGTCATTCTTCAACTAAAACCCTTCTCCTTTTAAACGCATGTCATACTTTATACTACCCGACTATCTCCTTTTGTGCTTCCCTCTAGTGATATATGCATCCAAATTCATATTTAATACTCTTGTCTTCTTCTTAGGGTGCCATCTTGTTGCGAAATTCGGCCATTAAGGCAATCTGAACTTTTGATGCCGGGACTCGAAATAGAGAACGGGTGATTTTGCCAAACCACTGGCGTAGGTTTTTTTAGCCAGGATATACTCGATAATACTCGTGTGGTCCCATGATTTTCATCACTCGTCATTACATGTCCATACCATCTTACTCTTGCAATTGCGTCTTAGCTGGGTGCAAATCGACACAACATGATATCACATGATTTGGCTACGTATTTTACGACACCTCGGTAAGAAAGAGGGTGATCTATTCTACTCAACCGGATACCGCACAGTGGGTAAACTTACCTTAGTCACACCATCGTCGCAACTTACCATAGTCGAATATATATAAAATAAACTTAAAATATATTATTTGTTGTACTGTTTTTTTTTCGCTGATTGGCATACAATAGAGAATTGTGCGCAATCCAGTTCGAAAGTACAAGTAAAGCACGAAAATACTTAAATTACGAAAGTACTCCTACATATATGCAATAACAATGAGCGTACAGCGTGTCACCTGAACCGGCATTGAGACGGTGAGTCACCAGATGGCGCCAATTTCGACGCCACCGCCCGCATGGCCACTGTCGCCGTGTACAACCCACCACGCAACTTGACATAGGGACAAAGCGACAACTTTATTTGCATTTACATAAATCTAAAGGATGCAGTGTGGTATCCAGCTGAGTAGAATATACAAGGTAAGTTAACCCATCGTGTGATATATGGTTGAGTAGAATAGAACACCCTGTTTCTTACCGGTGTCGTAAAATACGACTAAAGGTAAGTTGACGTGAGGCAGGTGGCCGGTCGTAAAATACGTGGCCAAATCATGTGATACCAAGTCTAGAATATGTTGTGTCGATGTCCTGCCCTTACCCTACTTAGAGTGGGATAAGGCCAGGAGTCATCATTCTCCTGCCCTTATCCCACTCTAAGCGAAGTCGGCACAACCTTACCTTTAGTGGTATTTTTAGCCGTTCGTAAAATACGCAGCCAAATCATGTGACATGTTTATAACATGTTGTGCCAACCCCACTTAGAGTGGGACAAGTGCAGGAAGATGATGAGTTTTTAGATCCAAAGGATCAGATCCACATCAAATGAAATCAAAATATTTTTCTATATCTTTATGATCCTAAGTAATAATAAAATTATTTTGCTACAATCCGCGATGTATCGCGGATTGTAGCAAAATAATTTTATTATTACTTTTGTATTATGGATCTCCGCAAAGTAACGCCTAATTCTATAAATTCTTTATGATCCTTTTGAAACCATTTTTGAATATTCAAGGATAAATTATATTTAGTGAAGTTACTAGAGATCCAAATTTTACTTTTATCTAGAAGAATCTCGGCGGTCAATTGTTTACAGTTTCTTACCATCAACATTTAATTAAATGAAGATGAAAAAAAGATGGAATAAGTTAATCAGGATGTAGTTTTATGTCCTTCTAACACGTAACTAAACGGCTAAATATATTAAGAGCGATAAGATGAATTATTTATTTAATTTAATTGAATGTATAAAATCAGAATTCATTTCGAACATATCAATAAATATTAAGAAAGAAGAACCAAAGCAATAAATTTATGTATAGGAAGATAAGATGTAGAAAATTGTGCAGAAAATAATAACGCAAAGAAACTGAAATCTATCGTTTAAATAAGGACGTTTAGCACATTTAAGCGCATAGAACCGAAATGATGTATCTACTATAAGAATATGACTACAAATTAACTTAAAAATTTGACCATTGAGGAAAAATTAAAATGTTGTTATCCGTAAAATAATAGTTAATACCTTTAAAGAATAGAATAGACCACCCTCTGTTGTTACCGAGGTGTCGTAAGAGGTGACTAAGGTATGTGCAGTGTGGTATCCGGCTGCATAGAATAGACCATCCTCATTTCTTACAGAGGTGTCGTAAAAGGCGATTAAGGTAAGTTGACGTCAGGCAGGCGGGCGATCGTAAAATACGTAGCAAAATCATGTGACAACATGTTGTAAACATGTTATAAACATCCGACCCCACTTAGAGTGGGATAAGGGCAGGAGAATGATGAATGATGATGATGAATAGTTGATACCTTTAAAGCATAAATTTAATTGCAATTCGAAAATCCATTTAGCACATGTATTGCGCATCAGAGATACGATCTAATAAGCGTATATCTAACAAATGTAATTTTACAGTACAATAAAAAATCAACATTAACATAATTAAAGATATATACAATAACAATCTTGTTTCAATAAACAACAGAATTTATATTCAATCGGGGAATAAAATATTATAATTTATTTAAATTCTAATACACAATCTGCTTGGTTCACTGTACCGCAAATGTTGCGTCCGCAATTTCGCGATTTACATCAGGTGTGAATGTAGCGAAGATTTACTTCTTGTAAAATAAAAACTGGACGTAATTATGTTGCTCTTAAGGTTGTCCAGTTATGATTGAATTCAGGGTCTTTGGCGAGGAATTTAAAAAAAATCCAACGTTGATATTTTATATTATACAAGATATTTCACATAGCCTTGTATATGTCGAAATTGAAATAAGTCAAATGTTGTTTCTGTTGTAATTGTTCCTTTTTTATGTGGAAAATGGGTTGGAAACTGAATTAATTAACAGTTGTGAATGATAAAATATGACGAGACTTTCTCGAAATGAACGTTGACTCGATAGGCCTATAAGATTTTCTATCGTATAGATAGAGGTAAAAAAGTAAAGTAAAGTAACAGCCTGTTACTATGCCCACTGCTGGGCTAAGGCCTCCTCTCTCCGTTTTTGGAGAGAAGGATTGGAGCTAAGACCTACCACGCTGCTCCAATGCGGATTGGTAGGTTACACATATCCCTAGAATTCTCTAGAGATATGTAGGTTTCCTCACGATGTTTTCCTTCACCGAAAAGCGTGTGATAAATTGCAATTATCAATTAGACACATAAGTTTTAATAGAAAAACCCATTGGTGCCTGCCCGGGGTTTGAACCTATGTCGTCTCTAGAGAGTCGCACGGTCTCACCGCTAGGCTATCACAGCTTTTATAGATAGAGGTATGGTGTTAATATTTGTCTTTCTAAGCTTAGTTACTTGTTACTTACTTGTTTCTTAGCTTCGTAGATACATCTCGTGTTAGAGATCTGTGCTGCGTTAATGATGGATTGTAGATCTACGTCTACCGAAATAAACTATTCTGTGTTATTTTATACATATTCGAATAATATTTGTGTACCGCAAAAATATTTTTAAACAAACAAATGTCCACCAAAATTACCTCTTTGAACACAATAGAGGACAAATTATAATTTCAATTTCACTTTTACATTTCTCTTATAGAGGATGTCTCGTAATTCATGGATAAGTTTGTAAAACTGATAGATAGATAGATAAATAAATGTTTATCCGAAATAAAATAGACGAAATAAAAAGATTTAATTTTAAAATTGAAATTTAGGACATTAAAATGGAGTTCAGTTATTTTTAAAATTAACAACAGCTATTTATATGGTTCACTACATTTCTATTTGAGCAGTTCACATAAAAAATCATAAAAAATATTATAATATCAAGAAACCCACAAATTTCGCTTATTTGTAGTTGTAGTAAATAGAAACGCATAGTAGTGTGGAATGATTCGGAGATTAAAAAAAAACTACTCAACCTAGTTAGTACCTAAGTACTAACTACCTCGAAAATCTATTTTTTTTATGTAGTTTAAGTCGTGATGTCAGGTGTTTCAAGGTTATTCATACATTGCGGGACACCTGTATAAAAGGAACTTAAGATTGGAATTTAGATAATTTATTGACCTTCATTAACGTTCAAAGAGATTCAAATTCAAATTCAAAATATTCTTTATTCAAGTAAACTTGTAAACAAGTGCTTT
This sequence comes from Morpho deidamia, assembly GCA_947086505.1. Lineage (NCBI taxonomy): Eukaryota > Metazoa > Arthropoda > Insecta > Lepidoptera > Nymphalidae > Morpho > Morpho deidamia. Next base: position 2,833,980 of record CAMTZC010000017.1, read on the forward strand.
TGAATCGTCAACTTTACTGCTGGTTCGGAAAGCTGTGAATACCGAGAAGAGCCAGCAAGAAACTTGGTGGAGCTCTTTTAAAAAAGAAGATTCTTAATACTAATTACATTTTGTCATAGCTATCCTGCACAAGGTCAAAGAGCAGCTATATCCACGCATTCTTATCATCAATGTAAGCCTCCACAGTATAATAGGCTTTCTGTATCAGCCTCTTTTTAACAGTATTTTTAAATTGCTGTAATGGCAAAGTTAAAATTGATTGTGGAATTTTGTTATAGAATCTTATACCCAAACCCACAAACGACTTACGTACTCTTACAAGGCGCAAAGCAGGAGCCGCAAGCTTATGTCGGTTCCTACTTTGTCTATTATATACATCGCCAGTCTTTTTATAATTATGTATATTTTTATGCACAAAAATCAAATTGCTAAAAATATACTGTGAAGCTAACGTAAGAATACTTGTTTCCTTAAATCGTTTCCGATGTGCCGTGTGGTATCCGGCTGCATAGAATAGACCACCCTCCTTTCTTACCGAGGTGTCGTAAGAGGCGACTAAGGTTAGTTGACGTCAGGCAAGCGGCCGGTCATAAAATACGTAGCCAAATCATGTGACAACATGTTTGTAATAGGTTGTGCCGACCCCACTTAGAGTGGGATAAGGGCGGGAGAATTATGATTACGTTCAAAGAGATGTATAATTTTGTATGGACGTTTGTTGGTTTGATTACGGGACATGCTGTATATTCCCATCGTTAAATATCGAATGCTCGTAAAAAGGCCTACAATAATATTGGTTTTACAAAGTGATTACCATTGATTTATTGTTAGTTGTTTTATGTTCACAATAAGTTATCCTGGATAAAACATCGCATTTGAATAAATTAAGAAAGGAAGCGGTTAATTTATACAGTTTCTTGGATATTATTTATAGGAATACCCTGTTTAGATTGTAGTTATCCTGAGGGCTAATTAATAAAGTAAAGTACGATTTACGAACAGAATGAAATATCACACATATTTATACTGGATGTAGGATAAAAAAAACACTTTATAATTCTCTTTCTTTTATTTTAAATTTTTATTTAAATTATTTCAATAATAAATTCTAGAGGAGTGTTAGAATTATATGAAGAAAATGCACTTTGTTTTACAATGTAAATATACCAGGACATATAGTTTCCACGTCGATAAATCTTCGGTGGGTAGGATTGAATATTTTGCGGGCTGGAGTTATCCAGCAGGCCGTATTTTGCCAATCACTGGGACAGACCGAAAGCCTTTGAGGTCTAACTAAGTAGAATAGAAGATATTAAAAAGTTAAAATTGAGAAGATAGGTCTGATACAGTAACGGGGGATTAAGAAAAAGAATACGAAACAAAACTTAATATTTCCATTTCACCTGTTTCCTTATCCTGCTTGTAAAAGTTTTATATTAAAAACAAGCTGTCCGGCCACGCGTTGCTGTGGCTTAGTTTTGTTTCGAATTCCCCTCGAAACAGAAGTCGACAGATTAAAAAAATGATCCAATCGCTACCAAACTTTACAGGACATTCCGCTGGGTATAAAGAATGTCTGAAAATTTCATTAAAATAGTTCTAGCCATTTCGGAGTCTATAAAGGACATATAGATAAACATTCATATATATATATTTTTAGGATCCAAAGAAGGATTTATAAAAAGAGAACAAAATTAACACGTATGTAACCAACCATACAACGCAAATAAAATGAGTAACGCGAATCGACCAACTAACAGAGCTTCCGTAAGCAAGAACCGATCGCAAAAGAGAGAGAGCTCTTTTTTTTTCGAACACTAACTAATGCTGTTAGCCCTAATGGCTTTTATAGCGACACCGATAGAGTGGGCGAGCGCGGAAGCATCGTCGGTGTTGTAAGCTGGGATAGCGAGTCTCGAGCGAGGCTCACAGCATCCTGGGAGCGTCACCTTAAGGGTGCCTCCTAAGAGGCCGGACCTCGGCTTAAAGCGACGCGCTGTGGTGTACTGTGTCAGACTTGGAGCTCTGTTAATGACCTGGCCACTTATATACCTCTGAAAGGGCGGTAAATATAGTGTCTCTAGCAATAATAAATTGAGACCCTGATTAAAAATTGCTGCTGTCTACAATATTATAAGAAGACATGTAACTCGCGATGTGAGGAATAGAATGAATGCAGGATGGATGAAGTGGCGACAGGTCTCAGGCACAGTATGTGACCCCCGAATGCCCCTTAAACTAAAGGGAAAAATTTACACATCGGTCATAAGACCTGTCGTAATGTATGGATCAGAATGTTGGGCAATGAAAAAGATGGATGAAAGAAGAGTACATGCAAATGAGATGAGGATGTTAAGGTGGATGTGTGGTGTGACAAGACTTGATAAAATAAGAAATGAGTATATAAGGGGAAGTCTGAAAGTTGCGCCCATTATAGAAAAGATGAGAGGTGCAAGATTGGGATGGTATGGACATGTAATGAGGAGGGATGAAAGTCATGTGATCAAACGAGTGTTGAGTATGAATGTGGATGGATATGTGACTAGAGGAAGGCCTAAAAAGAGATGGTTGGACTGTGTGAAGTATGACATGCATATAAAAGGAGTAGCGCCAGAGTTGACGAATGATAGAAGAGAATGGAAGAGAACATGTTGTACCGACCCCACTTAGAGTGGGATAAGGGTAGGAGAAAGAAGAAAGAGACATGTAACTTTGTCAAATTTAGATTAGCAATTGTTGACCGTAGTAAATATAACCTAACTGTAAATTAGCATTAGCAAATTACGTGTCATTATAATCCAATCTTGTATAAAAACTGCTAGCGCTCCATTGTAATGGAGTTAAAATTGAACCTCGATACATAGATTTCGCACAGAGATGTCTGAAATAAATTATCTCAAAAAATCTAGTCATGCTCAAATAGTGCTTTTAATAGATGTTTCATTACTTTTGCATTATGCTGCAACTTTCACTAAGTCTCGCAATACTTATTCAAAAATAATATTGGACTGTAATTTCAGTTACTTTCTAAATTATTCGTGTTACTATCACCAATTAATGCCAATAAACTAATTAAGATATCGCAGGATTAGAAACAATGCTGTCTATTTTGTGTATCGATACACAAATTATGTTATAATCTCATCAGACTATTTAAATCACCTTCATATAGTTAGGTCTCCTTTTATTTAATTTTATCGCAATATAAAATGTCTCTAGAGCGTGAATTTACGTAATCCTATTTATTTCATTGGTATGCCGTGTGGTATCTGGCTGAGTAGAATAGACCACCCTCATTTCTTATCGAGGTGTCGTAAAAGGCGACTAAGGTAAGTTGACCCACCGTGTGTTATCCGGCTGAATAGAATAGACCACCCTCATTTCTTATCGAGGTGTCGTAACAGGCGACTAAGGTAAGTTGACCCACCGTGTGTTATCCGGCTGAATAGAATAGACCACCCTCATTTCTTATCGAGGTGTCGTAACAGGCGACTAAGGTAAGTTGACCCACCGTGTGTTATCCGGCTGAATAGAATAGACCACCCTCATTTCTTATCGAGGTGTCGTAACAGGCGACTAAGGTAAGTTGACCCACCGTGTGGTATCCGGTTTAGTAGAATAGACCACCCTCATTTCTTACCGAGGTGTCGTAAAAGGCGACTAAGGTAAGTTGACCCACCGTGTGTTATCCGGCTGAATAGAATAGACCACCCTCATTTCTTATCGAGGTGTCGTAACAGGCGACTAAAGTAAGTTGACCCATCGTGTGTTATCCGGCTGAATAGAATAGACCACCCTCATTTCTTATCGAGGTATCGTAACAGGCGACTAAAGTAAGTTGACCCACCGTGTGTTATCCGGATGAATAGAATAGACCACCCTCATTTTTACCGAGGTGTCGTAAAAAGCGACTTAGGTAAGTTGACCCACCGTGTGGTATCCGGTTGAGTAGAATAGACCACCCTCATTTCTTACCGAGGTGTCGTAAAAAGCGACTTAGGTAAGTTGACCCACCGTTTGGTATCCGGCTGAATAGAATAGACCACCCTCATTTCTTGCCGAGGTGTCGTAAAAGGCGCCTAAGGTAAGTTGACCCATCGTGTGGTATCCGGTTGAGTAGAATAGACCACCCTCCTTCTTACCGAGGGGTCGTAAAATACGAAGCCAAATCATGTGACAGCATGATTGTAACATGTTGTGCTAACCCCACATAGAGTGGGATAAGGGCAGGAGGATGATGATGTCTTAGATAATATTTTACCTATGTTCCGCGGGTATTTGCGCCTTACTAAATTGAAACGCACAATTTTTTTTTATGCGGTAGTCGAAAGGTAATAAATAATATACTAAGCTTTGCTGACACTTCCGTTGCTTAAACTGTTGTAAAGGAAGTATTTTATTGACAGTTCTGTTTGTCTATTCTCGTGTACCGCTCGTTCGAGAGGAACTTTCTCCTTATTATTCAATAGCCGGCTATAAAACAGGTTACGTTCTGTTTAGAGGCTTAAATTATGAAATTAAGCCCCGGACGGAATTATTGTTAGGTCGCATTATCTTACTATTTGCATTGATTTTAGTGTTGTTTGCCTTCTATTGATTTACATGAGCAATGAGTGCGATCATAGAGGTAGTGTAGACTGGAAGGGGTAGTTGCAACATTATTTATGTTTTCTAATTTGTTGAAAGCTCGAGAGCTAAAAGCTTTTACTGCGTGATAAAAAAGACGCAGCCTAAAATGGCCTGTGCTTATGTAATTTTGTTATTTATTTAATACATTTTGGAATTTGGTTATAAGGTTCACTTAATAAAAAATTGTTCTCATGCTCCGCAGATAATAAATAAATATTATAAAGTAACATATTAAAAATAAAAAGTTTTGTAAGTTTTTTTTATTCCGCGAACCTTAGTTATGGTGACGAGTGTTCGTCGTTCTAACTTAATTTATATAAATTCATCTTGTTTTTAATCGGCACTATAACAAAACTACCTTGCTATAATCCGCAAAGTCGTAATGAAAACAAAATCGTAATGCATTACAATTTTGTCGTGGAGCCTATCGTCTAACGCCTATCGTGAAACGATCGTCGAGATTGTTGTGGTGGTGGGTGTGTGTGCTGCTTGTGTGCTTTGTTGCTGGTGGAGGAGCCTTGGGGTGCGTGTGGTGGCTTATCCTGCATGTATAAGGTTCATAGATTTTGCCTGCTTCATACACATTAGCTTTGCATGCATTCGCTTAACCCGTGCAGATTATAGCGAGGTAGTTTTGTTATAGTGCCTGTAATATGGAATTCCGCAAAGTAACGCCTGCTTCTATAAATGATTTGTTTTTAATCTTTTTTATGCGTATATAATGACTAATGTAACTTAAAAATATTACATTTTACTAGAAATAATATTTACTCTGTGTACCTTAGTGAACATCATATAAACTAAATAATATAGCTCAAGTGCATTAATGATAATGAATGGAACTCAATTACACTTACGCAACCGAACAAACGTTGGGAATGTATTTTGATTTCGGCACCAATTAGCAGATTAAAGCTCATATTATCGCCCACACAAAATAATAAAGTTGCCACATCCAATATCTTTATGTCAACCGATTTAAACAGCAAATTAGCTTAAGGCGCCGTTGCAGCGAGTGCATATTACAATGATAATAAATGCAATTTTTTCATAATATAAGGTTTGATATATAAACATTTTTAAAGGGCATTTTATATAAAAGGACTGTTAGGTAAAGTGAAAGTCATCCCAAATCCCACTTCTGGGCAATTTTTTCTCAAACTGACTGTATGCTGTTAGCCCTAACGGTTTTTACAACATCACCGGGCGGGACAAACGAGCGTAGAAGCATCATCGAGGTTACGAAATGCAGCGAGTAGAGCGCAGAAGTTCTGGGCAAAAGACACCTGTCTGGTTGGGGTGAGGAATTGATAATAATTTAAAGATAGATCTTTAAATTGTTATCAATTCCTCACCACCACAATGATGCTCCGAAGAAGATTTGACACTAGTGTGGAGGAGTAATTTTGAATGAGAGAGATATAGTATAACAAAATAGAAAAAAAGGGAAAATAGGACTTTATCAATTATTATTTTAATTTAGCTGTATATGAAACCTTATTTGCATATTTTCAACCGTGCATATTTTCAAAGTTCTTACATGATTTGTAGAAAAAGTTGTTATTTTACAAATGCTTACGTGACGTAATTGTGGATAATAGTTAAATATTTTTATCTCTGCCGTGTGGTATCCGGCTGAGTAGATAGACCACCATCATATCTTACCGAGGTGTCGCAAAAGGCGACTAAGGTAATTTGACTTCATGCAGGCGCTCGGTCGTAAAACACATAGCTAAATCATTTGACAACATGTATGTAACATGTTGTGCCGACACCGTTTAGAGTGGGATAAGGGCAGGAGGATGATGAGCTAAATAATTTCGTCTTAGCTTTACGTATACCCGCCTAGTGCCATTGAAAAAATAATTAAGGTTAAAAATGGCAGTTCGCAAAAAAAGATTGAAATTAGTATAAAATAAATTTTTCACTACTGTACCTGTAAAACCTTTACTAATACAAAAGTAATAATAAAATTATTTTGCTATAATCCGCGATATTTTTGTATTATGGACCTCCGCAAAGTAATTCCTAATTCTATAAATTACCTATACTAATGTTATATAATGTGCGTGTTTGTTTCTTGTATTTTTATGTCCGAATACATCGACATGATTTTTAGTACAGAGATATTTGCTATAGGCCTTTGATCTCGCTACTAAAGTTGATACAGACGAATCTAAATTAGAAATTTAAAAATACATTTTAAGATCAGACAAGATGATCTTAACTATATATTAATTGCTTGATGCATTTAAATGCTTCCCGAAAACTAATTATGTCGCCGCCTACACAAAAACCATAAAATTATAATTTCTGTTCCATTTATGACATTTATCATTGATTTTTGTAGCTGACGGAGTTATGCAACCGCCGAGTTTCTTGATGGCTCTCCTCGGTACGAACAGCTTTAGAGTTGACGATTTAAAAGCACTTGTTTACAAGATTACGTGAATGAAGAATATTTTAAATTTGAATATAGGATTCCTAGCTTTATGGAGAAAGTAAAATAATTTAAAGTCTAAAAAGACTAATCTATAAAATTGATTTATTATTATTTTCTTGCTTCGTGTCTGCATATGAAATTGACAAGGCAAATAGATGGCAAGTTTATTTTCAGTTTAGTTTAGTTCAGTTTAGTTTCATTATTGGCAAGTTTTTAAAATAAATCTTGAAATTATTTTCAGTGAACTTGATCTCTAGGCTTCCCATGCGGGAATGCAAATAAATGAATGAATGAATTCCAATGTATGCACATTAAAAATTAATTTTTTTATCTTAACTACGATGGATTACTAATTTATACTTATTATAAAACAAAGTCCCCGAAAGATTTGTTAGAAAGATTTGTTAGAGTCATAAAGTTCCTAATGACCATTGTTTCGAAATACTGCACACCTGCGAAAAAAGCTTGAAATTAAATATTTTGGAACAATTAGAATCATTAAGCATAACAATGGCACCCTCATTATCGAGCAGATAAATGTCTCTAGTTCAAGCTTGTTGCACGTGTTCCGAGGTGGGGATGAACCAAGTACTATTTAACAACGCTTGTTTGGATAACGCTTCGCTTTGCGATTTTGTCGTTTGTTTGAGTCTATCTCCTGATGATGCTTCGGTTGCGGGGCGAAACGATTGTTGAGTTTGTGATAGTGAACCTGTGTAGTGCTTGTGTATTGTGGTGGAAGTGGTGGAGGTTTGTGCATGTGTTTTTACGAATCCTGCACGTGTCGGGTATGAAAATACTGATAGTCCACTATACATTAAGCACTATATATAGTTTCTATTTACTGTATCGCGGATTATAGCAAAATAATTATATTATTACTTTTTTCCCCGAAAGATGTCTGTCTGTATGTAATCGAATATTTCAAAATCTACTGAACGGATTTTTGTAGTTGTTTTACTAAAAGGTAGTGCAATTCTTCGGAAAGGTTTAGGTTAATAGTACATAACGATTTATGTAAGTTGACTGAAATATATTCGTGACGCATTGATTTACACGCGGGCACAGCTAGTAGTATTATTACATTTTATAATAAAATAATTCATACTTTTTTCATAACCATTGTCACGCGTGAAACTGCTAGGTGCGGTTAATATTTTATAAACGCTAGCTGGGCCAGCGGCTACGCCCGCGTCGAAATCAGTTATCACAAAAAAATCACATTGAAATTTTGATCATAAAAGTAGTTATTGTAAGTTAACCGTAAGAGATAGAGACATACTATCACGGACTTTTTTGTAGTATTTTTATAGATCTACAATTCTCTACTACATTACTTTAGCGTAACTCTGCTGGTTTACGCAGCGCACGCGACTAAACCTCCCAGCAAGCAACTTTTTTAACAACTGCTCGATCTCTTCCACACATTTTACATAATACCGACATGTACTATTTACCTAAACTATCCGGAAGTATTGCACTATCTTTTGGTGAAAACCGTACCACAATCCGTTCAATAAATTTTGAGAAAATCGATTACATATGCACAGACAGCTTTTTGGGACTTTGTTTTATAAGTATAGATTTCACTCTTAGTTAACCGTTAAAGGATTACCTTACCGCCTACGTATATATTACAAAGTTGCCGCATCTAGTGTCTTTATGGCCTGCTTTTAATATTGTGTCACAGCAGTTCACAAGACATCCTGAATTTAAGCGCCATCATTTTCTGCCCACTCGTTTTTTGTAATGGGTAGCAATATACCACCATGGGTCCCGTTTTATTAGGAAGTGTCCTAATTTGGATTAATCCAGGTTGATGCGTCTTGCGAATGGTCAAGTCGTGATAAAACTTAGTACCCTTTATTTATTGACAGAAACGCCGCGTCGTCCTCAGAGAAAGGACATGCTATAGGGTTAGTTAGGGCGGGGGTGTATGTCTTTATATATGTTCTATATAGAACATAAAAAACATATAGCGATTTGGTACAAGTATATAAAAGATATATATAGCTAATCGTACAATACGATTTTTGTCGTGGAGCCTATCCTCCTGATGATGCTTCGGTTTCGGGGCGAAACGATCGTCGAGATTGTGGTGGTGGTTGTGTGTGCTGCTTTTGTGTGTGTTGTTGCTGGTGAATTGCGCCTTGGGGTGCATGTGGTGGCTGGTCCTGCATGTATAAGGTGCGTAGATTTTGCCTGCTTCATACACATTGGCTTTGCATGCATTCACTTAACCCGTGCGGATTATAGCAAAGTAGTTAGTTCTGTTATATTGCTTGTAATATGGAATTCCGCAAAGTAACGCCTGCTTTTATAGAAGCAGGTATATCATATATATAGCTATATAATATACCTAGACTAGGGCACTTTACCTCTTTAAAATTTAATCTCTAAAGGCTTATCGGGAGCAGAAGTAGAAAAATATTGACTCCACCCCAACACCACAAAATTTTATATCCTGATATTTATTAACTCTGTCCCGAGACTGTTCGATTTTGAAAATTTTTTATGGTCATCTTTAAATTTACAAGGTACTCAATTTTGAAATTGCATTTTTACAGCCTATGTCTGGATGTTTGCATACATTATACTCAGTGATAATAAATTTTGTAAATAAAATTTCACAAAACGAAACATTTTGTCTTAAACACTTAAGGTAATCGATAGCCATCAGACTGTCGTGGAATATGAATGCATCCTATAACGAATAATTTACGTTGAAATAAAGTTTCAATAAGACTTATTAAGGTAAAAATAAAAATATTATATAATATATTCCAATGGAATATAAAACATAAGAGGGTTTATCGTAACAGATATGAACACAGATTAAAGGATCTTAAAGTAAAGTAACAATCTGTTACTATCCCACACCTGGGCAGCCTTCTAACTCCTTTTTCGACAGAAAGGTTGCTTATACTTACCACGCTGCTCCAATCCGGTTAGGTTACACATATCCCCAGAATCTTCTAGAGATATGTAGGTCTTCTCGTTGTGTTTTCCTTCAATGAAAAGTGTCCAACAAATTGCAATTATCAATTGTGTTTGAACCCATGATCGTCTCTAGAGAGATGCACGGTCTCCCCGCTGGGCTATCACAGTTTACGGATGATTAAAAATGATGAGTTTAAGTTTGGAAAGCGATCGTTCGTTCTAACCTTTGAAAGAAAACACCCGGAGAAGAATGGTTCCTCATACTTGGCGATTACAAACGATTAAGCGGGAGCACGATCATGTAGAGTTATACTCGGCTTCATCGTCTATGATCGCCTACGATTGCCTGGTAATTCGAGTTGTTCGGATACGCATTAAAGGGAATCGCTGGGTGATACGTATGATAGTATCTATCGTAGGATAGACTTACGGACGATTGTGTGGACATTTGCATGAAGATCGCACCGATTACAACGATCACACGATCAACGATCATCGGCGATAATGAAGAGCAGGCATAACTTATATATGTTGGACGTTGTCACAGCGTATTAATTGTGCTGGGATGATGTGTATTTCTACAAAATTATGTCCCTTATTGTTCTACATTTACTATATTGCTGCGGAACGCTACACAACCTCACACCTCTTTTGTGCCGTTATTCCTATTATTATCAAAAAGTAAATTAATGCCTCTTCAGGTGACAAGAGAGATGACTCTTTTTTCGCATAAATAATCAGCTAAGCGATTCAACTTGGAAACGCTGCCCTTGTATTCTTGGGACCATTCGATTTGAGCATGATTTATATATTAGGTACCTACTGGTGTTAAAGTGTTTTAAGATAGATCAATCTTTCTCCCGTCCTTATCACATTCCCAGTGGGGTCGGCACAGCATGTTTTTCTCTTCCATTCTCTCCTATCAATCGTCATCTATAACGCTACTTCTTTTATGTGCATGTCATACGTCACGAAAACCAAGGATCTCTTTTTAGGTCTCCCTCTAGTCACATCCCGGTTACCACAATGTGGATGATCCACATTGTGGTAACCGGGAATATCGGGGTCAAGCGAACACTTCTTTGATTTAATCTTTTATTAATTAATAATTATTTTATATACCCGCTCTCCTGTAAACAATTTCTAATTGCGGGTATTGGATACCTTTATATATATGTGAGTGTGTGTGTATGTTTATGTATATAATGTAATTGTAATGTAATGTTAAATATTAGATTAGATTATATTAGTTAATAGCTTATGTTCGTAGTCACTGCCTTCCGTGGTGATCTCTGAAAACCAGCATCAGAAGCTTCACTTCTGAAAATGCTGAGTAAATCATCCATTTTGGGACAACACACTGTTTTTATCTTTTTTTAAAAATTTATTATAATTATAACTGTGTCTGTTTGTTTCAGTTAATTATAGTTTATTTTAATTTATTTGTTAGTTTATAATAGTATAGTGATTTGTGTCAAATAAATAATTCATTCATTCATTCTTCAATTATTTTAATTTACCAGCTATACTACACGTCCTCCATCGTTCCTTTCTCCTCTCTCCCTCCTCCATACCATCTCGTTTACACACTCTCCTGCATTCCGTTCCACTATTTTCTCTTACGTTCCAATCCCACATTTATTTCATCCAAAGTTATAGAATCGTATTTTTATTTTAAAACAAAAATATAAATTAGTTATTTAATTAAATAAGTGTGAAAAGCAATTAATGTCGTACGGTGTTTTAATGTTAACATGTACGAAGAAAGTGTACATACGTGCGTACATCTCGATTCTCGACAAAGGGCAAACCTTTAACCCCTCTCAGCAATAACAAGCTAGGCGATGAAATCAAGTATCAAATGTTATCGGGACTTGTGAACAATTATAGCACTTATTCTTAGGTAAGTAGATTCTATTTTGTGATGATCGAGATAAATAGTGATGATAGACCCACGATATGACTTCGAACAGAGATTGCTAATTAAAAATATACTCTATGATAAGGATTACTTAATCCGAAAGGTTAACGTGTGTATGTTATACAGACTGATAATTTTTATAAGTATCACTCTATCACGGCTTTCACAATTAATATTTAAATTAATAATATTAAAATTTAAAAATTCAATACAGAGATATGTCTATGAATGAATTTGTGAACATTTTGTATTACAAAAAAGAGCCATACGTGGCATTTACAATTTAAATTCACGTGATTCCCTAGGAGAGAAGTTTAAGGAAATAGGTATTCTTACATTGGCAATATATTTCTAGCAATTGATTTTTTTTGCATAAGAATATACATAAATTCAATTCAAATTCAAATTCAAATATTCTTTATTCAAGTAAACTTGTAAACAAGTGCTTTTGAATCGTCAACTTTACTGCTGGTTCGGAAAGCTGTTCCTGCCGAGAAGAGCCAGCAAGAAACTCGGCGGTTGCTCTTTTTAAAATATAAATCTTAGAACTAGTTACATTTATTTATTACTGTCTTGTACAGGGTAGAAGTGCACCTATATCCACACATCCTTATCCTCAATGTAAGCCTCCACGGTATAATAGGCTTTCTGTATCAGCCTCTTTTTAACAGTATTTTTAAATTGCTGTAATGGCAAAGTTAAAATTGATTGTGGAATTTTGTTATAGAATCTTATACCCAAACCCACAAACGACTTACGTACTCTTACAAGGCGCAAAGCAGGAGCCGCAAGCTTATGTCGGTTCCTACTTTGTCTATTATATACATCGCCAATCTTTTTATAATTATGTATATTTTTATGCACAAAAATCAAATTGCTAAAAATATACTGTGAAGCTAACGTAAGAATACCTGTTTCCTTAAACTTCTCTCGCAGGGACTCACGCGAATTCAAATTATAAATGCCACGTATGGCTCTTTTTTGCAATACAAAAATTTTCTCAATATCAGCGCATTTACCCCATAACATTATTCCATAAGACATAATGCTATGGAAATAAGCAAAATAAACTAGTTTTGCTGTTTCGACGTCTGTAAACTGTCTTATCTTTCGAATAGCATAGGCTGCTGAACTGAGTTTCCCTGCGAGAGCTGTTATGTGTGTGCTCCATTGGAGTTTTGTATCCAACGTCATTCCCAAAAATACAGTTGTATTTTCTGTTTTTAGTGGTACATTGTCTATTAAGAGCTCATTTGCTGTTTTAGCTGCATTAGGTAATGCAAATTCTAAACATTTCGTTTTATTTGAGTTCAGTACCAAATTATTTAGCCTGAACCATTGAGCTACCTGCGACAATCCACTGTTTACTTCGTCAATATTATTATCGTCATTCCTATTTACTTTAAATATTAAAGATGTGTCATCAGCAAACAGTACAATGTCGCAAATATTATGAATGAAATATGGCAGATCATTTATATATACTAAAAACAGAAAGGGACCAAGGATTGATCCTTGAGGCACACCCATAACTAAGGCCGATCCGGATGACTGCACATCATTAATGCACACTCTTTGAATTCGGCTATAGAGATAAGATGCAACGAGACGAAGTGCATGATCCTTAATACCATAATGACCAAGCTTTAGTAATAAAGTTTCGTGTTGAACGCAATCAAATGCCTTGGACAAATCACAAAATACCCCTATGGCATTTTGTGAGTTCTCCCACGCATCAAAGATATGCTTCAATAATCTTACGCCCGCATCCGATGTAGACCGACCCTTGGTAAACCCATACTGCTCAGGGTGAAGTAAATTATTAGAATTAAAATGCTTGAGCAGTTGATTTAGAATAACTTTCTCAAAGACCTTGCTAAGAGTTGGCAAGATCGAGATGGGTCTATAGTTGTTAGGGTCGCTCTTATCACCAGATTTGAAGACAGGGATCAATTTACTATACTTCATTAAATTTGGAAATGTCCCTGTGTCTACAGACTTGTTAAAGATCTTGGCCATAATAGGTGCAATAATTTCAATAACATTATTTATTAACTTTACAGACATTCCCCATAAATCAGTTGTTTTTTTATTATTTAAAGTTTTAAAAGTTTTAACAATATCGTGCGGAGAAATGTGTTTAAATTTAAAATTTACGTTGCACTTCATGACGCTGGTCTTTAAAACATTAAGAGCTTCAATTGGGGATGAGTTTATTGAGCTAGTGGTAGAAATGGGTATATTCTGAAAAAAATGTTCAAATACACTCGCCACTTCTGCGTCGGAATTAGTAAACTCATTTCCAATTTTCAGCTCTATGGCAGAATTACGCATTTTATGTCTGCCTACTTCATCTCCTATAACATCCCAAGTTGTTTTTATTTTATTTTCAGAGTTCATTATTTTACATTTAATGTGAAGTGATTTGGCCTGTGCGCAGACATTTCTAAACATTTTCGAATATTTTTTTACATATTCTAAGAATGTGGGGGACTGATTATATTGCTTTTCTGCATACAGATCAAATAACTTGTTTCTACTCTTATAAATGCCATTAGTAGCCCAATCGCTAAACCTGAGATGTTTGGAGACTTCTTTTTCTATAATATTAAAAGTCTTATGGAATTTACTACCAATAATTCCAAAGAGAGCATTAAAAAGATCATCTGAACTACCGCAACTTTTGTCAATATGTGGTAATTTTGATAATATTTTTACTTGAAATCGCTTTATTTTATGAGACGTGATAGGCCTGAATTTAATAAATTGCTTTTTGTTATTTATAATGTTGGGAACAGATATAATTTGTCCACTATGATCAGACCTTAAGCGACTTATTATAGATTTTTCTAAGATATTACAGCTGTAATTAGTAAAAATATTATCAATACCGGTAGCCGAGTCTGCAGTTATCCTAGTAGGTTCGTTAAATACATTAATCATATCAAAACATTGAAATAAATTAAGCAACCTACAACGAGTACTGGTATCCACTAGTATGTCAACATTAAAGTCTCCACAGATTAAAACTTTTTTTGAAGATTTACATGTCTTCTTTAAAACTTCCTCCATAACACTCTCAAATAGCATATAATCACTGGAGGGTGGGCGGTACACAGAAACTATAATATAGCGCTCCAACTCTACACAAGACAGCTCAATGGTACGTTCCACAGAAAGACCGACAATATCATTCCGTTCTTTACAATTTAATTTACAGTGAGCTAGTATTAAAGATCCCCCACGAATGACGGTCTTCCTCAAGAACGCACTGGGCACATTATAACCTTTTATATTTAACAGGAAGTTGGAACTGTTTAACCAATGCTCGGTTATACATAAAATATCTACATTAAATTTATTCATAAACAGTTCAACTTCAAATTCCTTGCCAGATAGTCCTTGCAGGTTCTGGTGAACAATATTCAATTTACAAGGTCTATCTGTTGTCTTAATACCTAGTTTAAAGTAATATTTTCCGTACATAAAATATTACTTGATATACTATTAGTACTACTACTAGTACGTGTGTCAATATATGAAAAATTTGTACTTATTGTACAATCTGTATAGGTGTCAATAGACTTAGCTACAACAGATGTAGCTGTATCACTTAAATTATAGGCTAGCAGTGAAGCTAGATTCCTGTAACATTTTTTAGACAGATACATAGTATCTCTAGTTAACTTAAACGAGGAAATAAATTTATTAATGTCAAAGTAAAATATAGCGTCACTATGACGGTATGTCAAATTATACAAATGTATATTTAGATTATATATGTGCTCATTTTGTTTATTGTTCAACATATTAGAGTAGGGAAAGGCACATATAAAAAATTTACATTTAAATTTTTCATTTAAAAGTAATAATTTTTCAATACATTTTGTTATCTGTGGCCTTTTAATATTTAGGCTGTCACCAAGCATCAATATAACTGTAGTGTTATAATCAAGGTCATTATAATTTAAGCTATTCAATATATAATCAATAGTTGCTCCTGGAGAACAATAGTTAATTACTGATTGTGTAAGGTAAGGACTTATAACTGCTCCAAAACCTTTGCCCAACTTATCTGAGAAAATTATGGTTTTTTTTCTCAGATTATAAAAATTATAAAAAGTTTATAAAAATTATAAAATTATAAAAAGTTTGGCAATGTATATAATTGGGCAAAGTAGGAACCGACACAAGCTTGCGGTTCCTGCTTTGCGGATTTGTGAATAAGATTTAGTAATCTAATTCCACAATCAATTTTAGCTTTGCCTTTACATAAGTTTAAAAACACTATTAAAAAAGGCGATTATAGACAGCCTACTATACTATTGAGGATTACTTAGATGATAAGAATGCGTGGACAGAGCTACTCTTCGACCACGTACAAGAAGTAATTACTAAATGTAACTAGTAATAAGAATTATACTTTGAAAAGAGCAACCGCTGAGTTTCTTGCTGGCTCTTCACGGTAGAAACAGCTTTCCGAACCAACAGTAGAGTTGATGATTCAAATGCACTTGTTAACAAGTTTACTTGAAAAAAGAATATTTTGATTTTGCATTTGAACATATGTTAAGTTAGGTTAGAAACGATTAAGTATTAAGTCAATTATGTTTTAAGTTGATAATTTAAGCGAAAATATTTCCTTCATACCATCAGTTATCATGATACCAATTGTAGAACATTACCTGAAACAAAGATGTAATAATTAAATTTAATTTGAAAGGTTATTCAGTATTACAGAAGTCGCTGTTAAAGCGACTACTGGGCATATGTCTCCTCTATCCTTTTTAAAATGAACGGTTGGAGCTTAAATCTACCACGCTGCTCCAATGCAGATTAGTAGATTACACATATCCATGGAATTATCTAGCATTTAGGTTATGCAGGATATGCTTGTTTACGATGTTTTCCTTCGCCGAAATACATGTGATAAATTTAAAAACACTATTAGAATCAAAAGGTTTTAGAGAAAAACTAAATGTTCCGTGCTAGGGGTTAGAACACGTGGCCTCCTAGACGCACTTAATATTAAACTGACCTAATTCAAAATTAGGCTTTATTGACTTAGATACATTGTAATCCTGATTTCAATGCCATCTATGACATCACGATACCAACTATTAAAAAATTCAGTCTGCTCTTTATTGAGTTATACACATTGTAGTACTTTTTTCAATGCCATCTATGACAATCATATGCTCTTCTAAGTTACGGGTCTCTAACACTCGCCAGTTTTAAAGGCGTAGCGCTTTATTGTAAATGCCGCAAAACGAATTTTTCGAACTCAGATACTTTAAGACTAAGCATGCAATTTGATCTTCAGTCTGGAAGGTTTCACTTTAGAGATGCCTATTTTATCTCTGGGCATTATATTCCATCTCCCATAACCAGCTCGATGATGTCAGGTTGAGGAATGTATGTCTACTGTCAGTTGCATAGAGACACGTTGTTTAAGCAAACCTGTGTAAACCCTTTGTGAACCTTGAAAGGACATAGAGTAATCGCATATTAGAGTTATCACTAGAATATGTATTCATGAAGGAATACTGTTTATAGTACACTGAGATAAAGAAATATTATAGTAAAGTTAAAAAAAAAAACGTATGTGTTGACTATTTTATTCTATGATAAGGTGATATCAGCATACCTGCAACGTCAAATAAAAATTAATAAGCGGTATTATAATACCGTCGTGTGGTATCCGGCTGAGTAGAATAGATCACGCTCATTTCTCACTGAGGTGTCGTGAAAGGCGACTATGGTAAGTTGACCCGCCATGTTGTATGCGGCTGAGTAGAATAGGTCACGCTCATTTCTTACCGAGGTGTCATAAAAGGTGTCATACAAGCATGCTTAGTGTGGGGTTCATAGATTAAGTAAAATTTATGAATTTAATAAATAATATCATTATCTTTATCAAAAAAAGAACGACACCTGCTTTGCCTCTTATAAAAGTGCATAAGTCGTTTGTTTGTTTTGGTATAAGATACTATAATAAAATTCCGCAATCAATTTTAGTTTTGCCATTACGGCAGTTTAAAAACATTATGAAGAGGCTGATATAGAAAGCCTACTTTACTGTTGAAGATAACATTTTATTTTAATATGATAAGGCAAGCGCCTGATGGAAAGCAACAGATACAGCCTAAGGTGAAGGCGCTTGCCAAAGTAGTGCCTATTCACTCTTTTTTGAATTTGGCTAAATTGTAGGTATCCGGGAACATATATGCAGGAAGGCAATTCCATGCCTTGACATATCTATGTCAAGGCATGGAATTGCCCATGTATTTCTTTTGTATCATCTGATAAGAATGCGTGGATAAATAATAATAATAAATATATGGGACATTTACACACACGGTCGTCTGTCCCAAAGTAAATAACTTAATACTTGTGATATGGGTGACGGACAACTGGTAGATATACTACATATATAAGTTTCAATGCATACTGTAATCTCTATTCGTATATTACTCTGTACCGCATATGTTTTAAACATGTTCGAAGTTGTTTAGATAGGGAAGTAGTTTGGATACCGAGTGGACAGTGATGAAAGCGTGTAAAATAGACATTGTGTGCTCTGTGGTGATTTTGTGAGGAAACGAGTAGTTTTGTATTTATAGAAAGTTTGTGTTAAACTAAGTAATACAACCTGGTGCTGGTTGCATAACGCTTATTATTAATTTATTAATAATCATAATATAAAGAAGTATTCGTTACTTTGCGGAATTTCATAGTACAAATGTTATGATAGAATTATCTTGCTATAATACGCGTTTGTTAAGAGAATGTACGTAATGCTAAGTGTAGGAAGCAAAAATCTAATGCTTAGTTTCCGCACGTATCACAAAATACCAAAACTAACAACACACAACACACATTCACTACGAGAATCTCAACGATCGTTTCGCCCCGTAATCGAAGCATCATCACGAGATACGACATACGAGGTACGACAAAAACGCAAAGCGACACATCACTCAAACAAGCAGTTTTATATACTTATCTTTCAACCCCCACCATTGATTTTATTTTTATTGATTTTATATTATTATTGATGATTGATTTATTATAGAAAAGAGAAAATTATCTAATTATGAATGAGGATGGATTACATGACTAGAGGAAGGACAAAAAAATATAGATAGATTGTGTGATATAAATGTAAAAGGAAAAGGGTCAGGGTTGACGAAGGATATGAGAGAATGTAAGCAAAAACCTGAGACAAGAGCTGTGATAGCCCAACGGCGAGACCGTGCGACTCTTTCGAGGGGAACACGAGTTCAAATCCGGGCAGGCACCAATGATTTTTTCTATTAAAACTCATGTGTCTAATTGATAATTACAATTTATCACATGCTTTTCGGTGAAGGAAACATCGTGAGGAAATAGGCATATCTCTAGAGAATTCTGGAGATATATGTAACCTACCAACCCGCGTAGGAGCAGCGTGGTAGGTCTTAGCTCCAACCCTTCTCTCCAGAAACGGAGAGAGGAGGCCTATTCCCAGCAGTGGGATTGTAACAGGCCGCTACTTTAATCGAAAACTATCTACCCCACTTAAGAGTCGGATAAGGGAAGGAGAATGATAGGGACAATTCACTGAGTAAATACTCAGGTTTGGTCGGCATATTAAATGAAAATTCAAAATAACGATCCCGCTAGACAATTTATACACATTCCGATGTCCATTCTATCAGCAATGATTCCCCGAGGTTTCAATAAAATCAATTAGATGCACAACGATTGGCTCAAGTGCGATCACTTTATACCAATTACTGCACACGTACAGTGTAGATGTTATCAGCATACCAATTATAAAGCTTTTCCGAGTATTACAAAGAAGCGAACAGATTATAAACTTTGATTGACTTATACATGTGCGAACATGTGTGGAATGTTTAATTGATAGCGTATCTCATTATAAAAATAAGTTGATCATAAATAATGTTAGTTACGCGAGAGTTTTATTTACGGGAGAGGTTTCCTTCACCGAAAACATCGTGAGGAAACCTGCATATCTCTAGAGAATTCTCACTGCTGGGAATAGGCCTCCTTTCTCCGTTTCTGGAGAGAAGGGTTGGAGCTAAGACCTACCACGCTGCTTCAATGCGGATTGGTAGGTTACACATATCTCCAGAACTCTCTAGAGATAAACAGGTTTCCTAACGATGTTTTCCTTCACCGAAAAGTGTGTGATAAATTGCAATTATCAATTAGACACATGAGTTTTAATAGAAAAACTCATTGGTGCCTGCCCGGGTTTGAACTCGTGTTCCGCTCGAAAGAATCGCACAGTCTCATCGCCGGGCTATCACAGCTCTCATAAACTACGACTAGGCATCTTTGACTTAGTATGCCAATTTTATTAGGCTGTGCGATATGATGGACGTCAAACAAATTGATTTATTTGTAGTTTCAATAGGGCAGGCTATGTTTAAAGCGTTTTCTTATGTAAGGACAAAGTGTATTTTGCACTATTAGATACTTTTTTTTTGAGTATGCTATGTGGTATCCGGCTGAGTAGAATACCCCACCATCATTTCTTACCGATGTATCGTAAAAGCCGACTAACGTAAGTTGATACACCGTGTGGTATCCGGTTGAGCAGAATAGATCACTCCTTTTTCTGACCGAGGGGTCGTGAAGTACGACTAAGGTAAGTTGATGTCAGGCAGACGGCCGGTCGTAAAATACGTAACCCAATCATGTGACAACATGTTTGTAACATGTTGTGCCGACCCCACTTAGATTGGAAAGGGCAGGAGGATGAGATACAATTTTTTTAGTGTTATGGCTTCACAGAATAAATTTGAAGTATTACGTAATGCTCGAAGTAGAAAGTTACAAATCACGGGTAAGTAAATAAAGAAATTAAGTGTACTATTGAATTGATTTTATATATTTCAGACATGCAGTTACTCTCTAAGGCCATCGTTCATGATTTATTGAAACTAATTTATAGAATTAGACGTTACTTTGCGGAGATCCATAATAGAAAAGTAATACTAAAATTATTTTGCTATAATCCGCGATATAGTAAATAGAAAATATATATAATGTTAAATGTATAGTGGACTATCCGTATTTTCATACCCGATACGTGCAGGATTCGTAAAAACACATGCACAAACCTCCACTACTTCCACCACAATACACAAGCACTACACACGTTCACTATCACAAACTCAACAATCGTTTCGCTGCGCAACCGGAGCATCATCAGGAGATAAGACTCCACGACAAAATCGCAAAGCTATTTTGGCTTTGCAATCGCAAAGGCTATGTAAATAAAGGTATATACGGATAGTCCACTGTACATTTAACACTATATATATTTTCTATTTACAGTATCGCGGATTATAGCAAAATAATTTTACTATTACTTTTGGATTGAAACTAGTTAGGCTAACCCGATATCAATGACGTGAATATAGCCGTTGTCTACACATTAAATATGAATGATACTAAAGATAGTTTAAATTTATAAAAGTTATAGGTTAGGTTTTGCGTGATACATAGAAATAATAAAAATAATTTTATTTATATAGATTTAAAGGGCTTTACATACATACTTTCATTCTCTCATGCAGGGCTCATTGTAATTGCTTTATTAACCACAATAAAACTGACATTCGTGGTAAGGTATATTAGATTTAAGAATTATTACCTCTCTACCGATAAATCATTGGTTGTCGAGTTTTATCTGGTAAGTTATTAGGGGCCTATTCAACGGTTGCTCTGCGGTGTAACTTGTTGGTCGAGGTCGTGACATCCTCATATATCGTTTTAATTGAGATTGTAGAGATGACAGATAAGCCTATCTCGAGTTTATTAACGTGTTCAATGATATGAAGCAATAATATGCGATATAATATGACTTATAACAGTTTGAAGTTCTAATGTTGTCTTAAATGAAACAAGTGAAGTTAAAAAAGTTTTCAACAAAAATATTATGTCCGTACTGTTCACCGTTGAAGGGTTCCCTCATTTGAAATCATAAGTCAAGCTTATCATATACGTACATTGTCATCGAGACTGGACGAATATGTATTTCAGCTCAATCGGATACCGATAATGGGTCAATTTTAACTTGCAAGATTCCACCTTAACATATATGTAAGTCAAGTTGAATAAAAGCTTTTAAAAAGGAAAACAAGTCAAATTGGAAAAGCTTTTAAAAACAGCTTCAACAAAATTTTATGTAACTTCTTTTAACCGTCGAGAGGTCTCTCGTTTCAAACCAATCCTGGCAGCAATAAGTCAAAATTATCACAAACATACATTGTCACCGAGACTGGACCAATATATAAAATTTCAGCTCAATCGGATACCGGGAAATGGCTCAAATTTAACTAGCAAGATTCCACCTTTACCTACTTACACGGCAAGCTGAATAAAAGCTTTTGAACAGGAAAAATAAAGTATTTATTCGGCAATTTATAGAATAAAGCTTTCCTTTGCCGCGTTTCATACTACAAAAATAAGAAATAAATATATGGGACAATTAAACAGTCGTCCGTCGACGAAGTAAGTTACTTAATACGTGATATGGGTGACGGACAAATGGTAAATATTTACAAATGTAGTTTTAAATGGATATTTAAATACACACGTTACACCCAGAGTCGAAGACATCAGTGTATGGTATTGACAATTTTTGCAATTTTGATCATAAAAGTAGTAATTGCGAGTTAACCACAAGAGATAGAGACATGCTGTCGCAGAATTTTTGGTAGTATTTTTGTAGATCTACAATTCTCTAGTACATTACTTTAACGTATCTCTTTTGTTTTACGCGTCGAACGCGACTTAAGCTGCCAGTAGGCGAGTTTTTTTTGACAACTGCGCGACGTCTTTAACACAATTTATATAACAACTTCATGCACTATTAACTTAAACCTTACGGTAGAATGGCATTTTTTTTAGCAAGAACCGTACAAAAATCGGTTTAGTGAATGATAGAAAATCAATCACATTGATTTTCACAAACTGATTTTGGGACTTTGTTTTATAATAAGTATAGATATAAATGTTGTCCCTCGGTGGGAATGAAACCCGGGACCTTCGGAGCTGAAGGCAGGGTCACTGCCACCTACGCCAACGGGCCAGTGTCGTAAAAGTAGAATCTTCATGTTGTCTTATAAGTAATCTTTACTGTTGGATAAGAACGGTGATCAATTCTCCGTTACCGTAAACTAATATTTACCGTATGATAAACGAGTTGATAGGACACGGTTTGTCACGGGCTGCCGGGATAGCGGACAATTCGGTCGGCATATCAAAGTAACGCCATATCCGGTCCAAAAGTTTTATTGGATCAGATTAGAGCTTCCGAAACATTACGCGCTCGTGTTTACGGGGAAATTAGGGTTTAAATTTCGTTTACGTTTACTGGGAAGTAAAATGTTTCGTAATCAAAAAAAAAATGTTATATCGTAATTACATATCCAGACAGTTTCACCGGGCATAATTTAAAGATTATATAATTACAGTTAAAAAAAATCTCCAATAACCAAAAAATTTAAAGGATTATCAGCTGGGTCAATCTATAGATTGTCATAAGTCATTGCTATCTTGTACAGGATCGAAGAGTAGCTATATCCACGCATTCTTATTATCTATGCCATTCCTCAACAGTAAAGTAGGCTTTCTGTATCGCCCATTTAACAGTTTTTTAAATTGATTAAATTAGGTGTATGTTGTTATGTCATATACCATAACCAAACATTCCTACTTGCGAATGTCTGTCTGTCTATTTGTCTGTTTGTTTCACTTTCACAGCTAATTCGGTAGACCAATATTAATGAAATTTCGCACAAATCTATTTATAATATCTACTTTTGTTTCATAAAGTGGCAAAAAACACAAATTGCATTATTGAGGGTGCTTAAATGTTTTAAGTTGAACCATGACGCGAGAACTACTTCAAATAAATCATTCAAAATCAAATTTAAATTCTAAATATTCTCTATTCAAGTAAACTTGTAAACAACTTTTGAATCGTCAACTCTACTTCTGATTCGGAAAATTGTGCCAACCGAAAAGAGACAGCAAGAAACTCGATGGTTTCTCTTTTCAACCATAATTCCTGTAACTAACTACATTTATTTATTGCTCTCTTGTACAGGGTAGAGGAGTAGCTATATCCACGCATTCTTATCATCTATATAATCCTCAATAGTATAGTAGGCTTTTTGTATCAAAATTTGTATCTGAATAAGCATTTCTATTCGCACGAGCAACTTATAAGAAACAAAACAATTATATACAACTCAAGAAAACGATACAACTTAACGCTAACTAAGTCACATGTTTCTATAGACTGTCTATTTCGTGTCACCTTTTAGTATTTGTCCTGTATATCACTTTATTAATCCAATAATCGATTATCAACTTTACTACTGAATTAATAAGTTCTAAATAGATTTGTGGATTGGGTTATAAATAATGGATTTCAATTACGTATTTACAGGATATTGAATTGGGTTTCGATATAGATTAATATTGGATACGTTTGCGTCATTTTGAGATGGTAATTAATGGTTATGTAGGCGGTTTGGAGGTGGGAATGTAGATCAAATTTGATATACGATTAGGAATCTTAGATGATTGCAATAAAGAATGTTATCCTTTTTTTTATTGTTCATTCATAGTGGACTAGTTGTTTAAATTATTGTTTCATGTTATGGGTCAAATTTTTTAATTATTTATATCTGATTAATCATTCACTCTGCGCCTCTCATCCCATTCTAAGTCGGCAGAATATGCTTTCATCTTCTATTCTCCTCTGTCCTTCTTTAACTTTGATATCTGACTAAAATTTCAAGTTTTAACTTTGCAGTATATTGTTGGATATATTTTGTAGAAAAATATGCTTAGTCTATTTCATTATTTTTTATATAATAAATTTTAAATAATCGTTGGACATCGTGGAAGTTGATCTAAGAGTTACTTGGCAATCAAATAACCGATATATACGATCAGCGTTTTGTCAATTGCAACAAGTGCTGTAGGCCTACCATGAACTCTTATTGCGACTCAATTGAAGACGTAAACGAAATTATTTTGCTTTTTCATACCATGACGTCTTAAAGACGCACACTTTAAATCGTTGCCCAATGAGCGTTCGTAATTCGTCCTAAGAACATGTGAGAAAAAGAGACAGAGTTAGCTATAGTTCATATAACGTTATCCTTTTCAAACATTACAACCCCAATGCAATTCACACTTCATGGTACGAAAAGAAACAGGTTGGCGATCGTCGTTTACGTTTTCAATTGAGTCGCAATAAGAGTTCATGGTAGGCCTACTGGTTTCTGCTAATCGTTCAATCGAGTTTAGGAATGGTACTTAATATAAAATAAATTAAAATTATATAGATAAATTTATGATATACACAAACGCCTATTGTCTTGCTTCCTTGTAAAGAAGATATAATATTTTTTTAGAAACTAACTATCGGTCTCTAAAACACAACACGTTTCAACTCTAGCATGTGCCTGAAGGAACAAATTATAGCGTGTACGTAATAGCTCGACCTATGTTAAGACATTATATTAAGACAGTTTCGATTGAGTTGTCTTCGGTGATAGCGGGTGTCGAAAAGATTGACATCTAGTATTATTAAGAGACTATACACGCGTGACTTTCTATAAAATAAGGGCTATAAGTAAATAACTCTTACAAATAGATTTGACAAGATATGATAGGGATAGCTTAGAGTCATTTAACGGGCGATGGAACGAGCTATGTTTGGAGTATTTCTGATCGGATCAGAAATGAGAAGATTCTTCGAAGAACCAAAGTCATCGATATAGCTCAGCGTGTCGCGAAGCTGAAGTGGCGATGGGCGGGGCACATAATGGGGAGAACCGATAGGTGTTGGGGTCTTAAGGTGTTGTAATGGCGACCCCGCACTAGAACACCGAGTTTCAGTAGACTGGTAATTCAGATTTTATATTCTGTTGGATTCGCGACCTTAAAAAGGTCACACCATCTTGTGCCGCATTGATCCAGTGGCTACTGGATCAATGCGGCACAAGATGGTGTCCTGATGGTGTCAAGATCCTGTGAATAATCTTATATCCAGCAGTGGAATCCATAGGTTGATGAAAAAAACAGGGATCTTTATTTATTATAGGTATTTCAGCCATATCATGCGAAGGGGAGGTGAAAATCTAAGAAAATCGATCATAATCAGCAACGCTGAAAGACATCGAGGCCGTTCGCAAACAAGACGGATTGAGTAAGTAGATATCCAGCAAGTTCTCTCGTATCTATCCATAATATAGGTCGAGTTCAACAAATGAAGTCAGATTTCCGGTACAAAAGATCCAATCATCATGTAAAATTAGGGGCCCAATGGAATGAAAGAGACATTTTAAAATGCAACAATATACCCACAGGTTCAAGAACGATCGATTTCCGCTCATAAAGGATATTATGCTTCATAATTCGAAGTAAAAACATAAACTCAGTTCAACATTGCAGCTCCTAAAACAAATCCAAAATAAGAAATAATAAAACTACAAAGAAACATCAGAAATACCTTCAACAAACAGTGCACGGACTGTTTACATTGGGTGTGCCTGCGCAGGGCTATGGAGATCCGTTTAAGTTATACAAAAACCTGAAATTTTTCCTGATACTATAGTGTGGTTTTTAGGTCGTTAACAGACAAAAAACAGCTAAGTATCTATTAATTATCTGCGAGTATAGGATACGGATAGCTGTGATAGCCCAGCGGTGAGACCGTGCGACTCTCTAGAGACGACATAGGTTCAAACCCCGGGCAGGCACCAATGAGTTTTTCTATTAAAACTTATGTGTCTGATTGATAATTGCAATTTATCACACGCTTTTCGGTGAAGGAAAACATCGTGAGGAAACCTGCATATCTCTAGAGAATTCTGGAGATATGTGTAACGTACCAATCCGCATTGGAGCAGCGTGGTAGGTCTTAGCTCCAACCCTTCTCTTCAGAAAAGGAGAGAAGAGGCCTATTCCCAGCAGTGGGATTGTAACAGGCCGCTACTTTACTTTTTTTACTTTATAGGATACGGCGGTCACTGAGAATTTGTTTTGGGGCTATGCCCCAATTATCCTTCATGGTATCACATCATTGTACAAGTACTTTAAATATTATACTAAAATTAAAAAATCTCCGCCGTGTGGTATCCGGCTGAGTAGAATAGACCACCTTCATTTTTACGGAGGTGTCGTAAAAGGCGATTAAGGTAAGATATAAATGTATTTTGTATTCTCCTAGAGATTTCCGGGATATGCGTGACCAACCCTTATTAGAGCAGTGTGTTGGGTACTAGCTCTAATCTTCTAACTAAGATATGAGACGAGTCCAGAAGTGGGATTGTGATATGCCACTATTTAGATAAAAGAAATAATTATATAAAATGAGTTATTATGAAAAGAATTTGTTTGTTGATAATGCAATATATAATAGTTAATATGCAGGCAAAATGTGAGTAGTTGACTTCGTAACTAAATAAAATTTCGCAGAATAAAGACTGATGTGAGATCCTGATGTTATTTAAATTTACAGCGAATTTCGTTGATTTTTATACCCTGACTTTTCACCTACGTATTTAAATTATTAAACTATAAAGATAAGACTACGTTGAACTGATATATTATATTAAATTTTAAGTGCAGAACCATTAAACTTAGTAGGAATTCATTCGTAATAAATTTTTGTAGCCTTCATCGGCTCTAAGAAATCCAGTCCTGTATAAATAACGATAATGCCTCGATCTGCGCGGAATAAATTGTAATTATAAGATAAAATATCAATTATTCCGACCGGTGCTTTGATATTGTGACTTATTGAATTCATTGTATTATATTATGGATTTTCGTTCATGTTGTAGTTCAGACAGGCAGTCTAGGTTAACTTTTTTATAGATGGCAGTACAGTACCGGCGAAGCGTGATATTATTCTAATGCTGGAAACTTCTTTCTTTAGAGTTTACACACACCACGCTTATCCAAACCGGATTAGGTAAGACAGCCTATATATTCTATACGCGTATGAAGTTTGCATGTAAAAAGTAAAATATAAAGTTATTACATCAGTATATAAAGTTTATAACATCAGTACAGTAAATTGACGGTCTGTTACTATGCCCATTGCTGGCCTCCTCTCTCCGGTTTTGGAGAGAAGGATTAAAGCTAAGAGCTACCACGCTGCTTCAATGCAAATTGGTAGGTTACACATATCCCTAGAATTCTCTAGAGATATGCAGTATTCGTCACGATGTTTCCTTCACCGAAAAGCGATAAATTATCAGCGATGTGATAAATTGCAATTATCAATTGTAGATATAGATTTTAATAGAAAAACTCATTGGTGCCTGCCCGAGGTTTGAACCCATGATCTCTAGATAGTCGCACGGTCTCACCGCTAGGCTATCACAGCTTTTTGTTTCACAGTTTGCATGTGATATAATCTTTTTTCACCGTTATGAGGCAAGATTCATTTTAAATATAAATTAAGCTAATGTAAGCGGCGAAAGTACGCATCTCTCACCGAAAGTTATATATTTGTGCCTTTTGCAGTTGAGACCTAAGAGTCATGAAGTCAAAGTGCAAGAAAAAATTATCCGTTTTAACACCGCGGGTAAATGGCTTTTCAGCTGACAAGAGTGCTTTTTTTATGCCAGGAAAACCTATTATGGGTCGTCACCGTCCGACGGGGACGAGCGGCGGGTATGTCGGACTCTCACCGACTTACAACCTGACAATGCACGCTGCTGGTGGCGGGGAGGGGGTTCCTGTTGTACACATTGCCCCCATCCCCGCCAGCAGCAACTCTAAACCCCAAAGTGCGCCACCTCTGAGTCGGGGCCTCTCTAAAAGTGGCACCTCCCACTGCTATAGATGCATCGGGTTCACCAGATGCATCGAATGCCTCGGGGACCTTATAAGGTGGGCGCCCGATAAACCCCGTTCGGAACGTCCACAGGTCCCCGTTAATGCGGCATACGACGGGCTTCGGCGAGACAAGAGGGCCTGACGTAACTTTAACGTAAGTTGATGAATTTTACGACCCCTCGGTAAGAAATTAGAGTGGTCTATTCTACTCAGCCGGACACCGCACGGCGATTCGACGTACCTTGGTCGCCTTTTACAACACCTCGGTAAGGAAATGAGGGTGGTATATTCTACTCAGCTGGATACCGCACGGCAATAAAATAAATAAAAATAGTAAATAAAACAAACTATTTTATTTTCCGCTAATTCTCTTGACTCTCAGATGTACGTTCTCATAGTACTGTGGGTGACGATACGTGCATGCGATAAGGGGGTTAATAAATCTCGCACTTATCGTGGCGTGTTTTTATCATGAGAGAAAGCTGAGCTCAATGAGGTTCATAGCGTACTTCAAAATCGTATACACAAAATGAAGATGTTTACTTTTCTTTCTATATTCCTAAACTATTCACCCGATTTTGAAGCAATGAAAGAAGACCGCCAGAATTTTTTACATCATTGGGCCAAGATGTTACAGTAATAATTCTTTTGTTGTTAGATAGATAAATATTTGTTATTTTAGAATCAATTATTATGTTATTTAATTTCTATGGGGTAACTATAAAAAAATAATAATAATTTGTGGTTATGTACAAGTACACGTTAAATACCATAATAATATATTAAAACGATATCCGAAAGAAATTTAGAATTTTAGAAAGAAAGTAAAGAAAAACTTTATTTGTTACGTACACACACCACATATGAAATAATAAAAATAACATTCGGCTTTGGTTTGAAAACTCGAACACCGATTTTCAGTGGCCGCCATTTTGTGACTCACGAACGCTTCAAAAAGTTATAGGTATTAATTAACGGCGAAGGAAACATTTCAGCATACCTTTAGAGAATAGCAGGCCTACCATGAACTCTTATTGTGACTCAATAGAAGACGTAAACAAAATTGTTTTGCTTTTTCATACCATGAAGTCTTGAAGTCGCACACTTTAAGTCGTTGCCAAATGAGCGTCCCAAGAACATGTGAGTAAAAGAAACAGAGCTATCTATAGTTCATATAACGTTATCCTTTTTAAACATTACGACTCAAATGCAATTCACACTTCATGGTACGAAAAAAAGCAGTTCGCAGTCGTCGTTTACGTCTTCAATTGAGTTGCAATAAGAGTTCATGATAGGCCTGCAGTTGGAACATCGGACAACGCACGTTGGAACAGCATGGCGGTCCAAAATTGTAATCATTTTTTCCAAAGTCACACACTCTGCTAACAAAACCGTCAACAAAACGTATTAGGAATATAACATCGCGTATCAAGTAATACTGGAACACTTGTTCTGTCTGTTCTAACGCGGCCGGTCCAGCTTCCTTATGAGAAAGCAACGGTTAGTCCTAATTAATCAATTACAGTTTTCTTGTAACTGGTTTGAATTATTCATTTGAAGCTGTTGAAAGTGCTGCAAGTAATCTAAGCGATATTCCGTTTGTGTACATTCAATATTCACATTCAACTAGTTTTTATAGCAACTATACTAGTTCATATATACTGTTTTTTAAATGGAGAGAAACTGCAATTCGCACCGAAAGTTTGCAACTAACTTGAAGGTACGATGTTCGTTTACTAATACCCCATAAAAATATCATAACATTCCCTAATATTACATATCATACTAATAAATACTCGTAAGTTATTAGTATGAGACATATCACGAAATTTGCTATGGGAAAAGAAACTTGGCGAAGATGCGTTCATGTACATTTATTAATTGCTTTTTATTGATTTCATGATAAAAGAAAATTCAAATTTTAGATTATATCTAAATATAATAAATCAAAATTCAAATTTTTATATTTATAGCCAGTTGCTAGCTCTCTAGTTATAGACTCAAAATGTTAATAACACTATCATATACTATGTTAATAATATTTTATTTCGATTCTTACAAATATATTTTTTTTATTTTATTCTTCAGTTTAAACACAATATTGCCGTGTGATATCCTGAGTAGAATAGACCACCCTCGTTTTCTTACCGAGGTGTCGAAAAGGCGACTAAGGTAAGTTGACCCGCCGTGTGGCATCCGGCTGAGCACAATAGATCGACCTCATTTCTTACCGGGGTGTCGTAAAAGGCGACTAAGGTAAGTTGACCCGCCGTGTGGTATCCGGTTGAGTAGAATAGACCACTCTCTTTCTTACCGAGGGGTCGTTAAATACGACAAAGTAAAATACTACAAACGAGTAAATAAAATACGTATCCACATCATGTGACATGTTTTATAACATGCGGGATAAGGGCAGGAGGATGGTGATATGAGACATATCGCGAAATGTGCAATGGGAAAAGAAATTTGGGGCGCATTTAATCTTTTTTGATTTCATTCAAAAATAAAATTATAAATTTGGACAAAGCACGTATATCAAGAGGAATATCAATATTCGAATAATGTATAAATTCATTTATACTTTATTATATTTATAGCTTGTGGCTATATAGACTCAAAATTTTAACAACAAAATCATAAACTATGTTACTAATACTTTTATTTCAATTCTTACAAATATAATACATTTAAACACGACAACCTACTGTTGCACCAATGTATCCATAAATAGTGCAGTGCGGCTCTATTTTGCACAAAAGCAAACTTAAGGATACTGTTCGGATTTGAATGATGTCCTGATAAAAATGATAATGTTTTTTCCTTATTACCACGTAAAAATAATTGGTTCACGCTTCAGCAAACATGCTAGAAGCGGGCAAGACATCGGCAAGCCCAACAGTAACCTCAATACGTTATTATCTTTGTGTATCTATGGAAGCTTTAGGGTATTTGAGCTACAAATTGTGTAGAAGGTTTACCAGTACGTATGAATAAAATACTTTTAAGTTAGACTTATGCATTTATATGTACTATTGATGTATATATTATATTAAGAAATAATTATTTCTGAGGGTAATTATATTATAGCTTATGAAAAGTATATCAAAGATCTTCAGGCGAAATTACTTTCCTTTCCAATTATAGACTCTCTCGGTGGTCTCTTAAAGGTGGTCAAGTGCAAACTCGTCGTTAATTAAAAAAAATGTGGATATCTTCTAGAGCAATAAAAAGCCATGTTTATTGCCCAAAGATTATAATCTCAGTATGCGATGGCAGATTACCTTAAAACGTATGTCGCAAGCAAACTTGCTGCGTAAACGCGTCGCCTTGAATAACGGACGTGTAAACATATCGAGCGTGCGCACACTTGCACCGTTTCATATTAAAGTCATCAACTCTACGAGGACGAGCAACGTGAGTAATTTCGGTGATCGGACGAGAATCGGTGTATTCAACGTGGTATGGACGTTGGCAAAGCAGAAACAAGAGAAGTTTCGTTCAGCAAGAAAAGTAAGATGTCGCTCCGCAACAAAGTGACACTCTACAAATCTTGCATAAGACTAATAATGTCCTATGCGAGCGTTGCGTTCGCGCACGTTTCAAAGGTCAGATTGCTCAGCCTCCAAAGACTTCAGAACCGATTTATGCGGACAGCCACTGGGTGTCCGTGGTTCATGCGGAACGTTGACCTCCATAGAGACCTCGATCTCCCTACCATTGCTCACATCTTTAAACGTTTTTCGAAATCTTACTTCGAGAAATCTGAGGTACACTCGAACCCCCTTATTTCAGTTGCTTCTACCTACATCCCTGTTAGGTCCGACCATCGAAAATATAGGCGTCCAAAAAGCGTCCTGTATGACCCCGACGATCAAATAACGATCGCCAACACAGATACACGTAATACACACACACAGCGTCTTCGCCGGCGAAGACGAGGTCCCAGTTTTCTGACGTCGGTCGGTCGTGGCTTCTCGCCACACTTCCGACGCCGCAATGACTAATCTAAGTCA
The DNA here is from genome assembly GCA_947086505.1 of Morpho deidamia. NCBI lineage: Eukaryota > Metazoa > Arthropoda > Insecta > Lepidoptera > Nymphalidae > Morpho > Morpho deidamia. The sequence continues at coordinate 2,866,816 of CAMTZC010000017.1, forward strand.
TACCATCAACCCTCTACTACACGTCGCCCTAAGCCGTGGTCCGGCCTCACAGGAGGCACCCTTAGGACGACGTTCCCCGACTTAAGTAGAGCTTCTGCGCTCTACTCCCTGCATTTCGCAACCTCGGCGATGCTTCTGCGCTCGCCCGTCCCGCCCGGTGACGCTGTAAAAGCCATTAGGGCTAACAGCATACAGTCAGTTCGAAAAAAAAAAGAGTAGGGTATTTTCCACGAGACGACTATTACGACATCGTGTCGTATGGATTGGGTAAAGAACAGCAGCGTGACGATACGTCGCAAAACTTTTTTCCTTCGAACTGAATGAATGCTATTAGCTCTAACGGCTTTTACATCATCACCGGACGGGACTAGCGAACGCAGAAGCATGGACGAGGTTGCGAAATGTGGAAAGTAGAACGAAAAGGCTCTACTAGCGTCGGGGAATGTTGTCCTAAGGGTGAGTTCTGTGAGGCAGGACCACGGCTTAGGGCGACACGTAGTGGAGGGCTGATGACTATGATTACTATCTATGACTTTCATTACGACGTCAAAAGGTTGGCGTGAAGCCACGACCATCCGACGTCAGAACACTGGGACCTCTGTGTGTTTGTGTATTACGTGTTTCTGTGTTTGCGAACGTTATTTAATCGTCAGGGTCGTATAGAATGCTTTTTGGATGCCTACATTTTCGGTGATCACTCCTAACTGGTATGTAGGTGGAAGCAACTGAAATAAGAGGGTTCGGGTGTACCTCAGATTTCTCAAAGCTAGACTTCGAAAGAACTTTTTTTTATTTTATTTAGTGAAGATATCTCACCTTTAGAATGAAAGTTGAAAATTATAGACTTTGATTTTTATTCTTTAATATATTTTGAACAATACTTTACTATATTATGACCCCACGCAAATAATAAAAGTAAATGATTGTTTATATTATATAAGAATTATTTGTACCCGTGACTTCACGACAACTTATGTATTCAAATATCCTCAAAAATGCATAGTGTATTTTACACTTGTGTTTTTAATAGGCGTGATGTTTTTATCCTATATGTTAGCCTGGTATATAAACTTAAATCGTTCCAAATAACATCAATATAGTATGAAAATCAGGCTTTTTGAAGTTCATCTACTGTGTTTAAATTAGTGATATGCCGTTTTTTAGTTTCTTGGGGTTACAACACTGTATAGTACCTGGCATTAAATGTACATCGATGTTTAGAACGAAACAGCCGGCCAGTTCGGTTTCGTAGAGCACTGTCACTGTCACTCAGTTACTATGTGACGTTTCACACGATTTCGTCGGTCTTTGCGACAGAGACAGTGCTCTAAGAAGCAGAATCTAGCCTATTTTCTCTTTCTAAGCCTCGATGTGCGTTATTTATTGCCGGATATTACAATAGGTTACGCTATCAGATTTGTATGCGATTTTTAATGGCAGAGCGTTACACAATCATCCAACGGTATAGCGCTTTATTCAATCTCGAGGCTACCTGTATAATAGCTAGGTCATTATCATACGTCTAGCATTGTTATTGTCGTGTGATAAAAACAACACCAACCGGTTTTTACAGTACCGGCATCTCACGATTTCTCGAATCTTGATTTGACGAGTTTAGTGCGTTGATTCTTTTATTGGCTTTACAACACAAACGTTATTACATTTTTTTTAAATAAATACCTGTATACTTCATTCACGCTAACTTAGGCGTTTTAGTGCCTTGAATAATGGTATGTGTTATATTTCAGTTTACGAAAGAAAAATCTATTTTTATTCATTTTACTATATTATGCCGTGTGGTATCCGGCTGAGTAGAATAGAACACCCTGATTTCTTATCGAGGTGTCGTAAAAGGCGACCTAAGTAAGTTGACCCACCGTGTGGTATCCGGTTGAGTAGAATAGACTACCCTAATTTCTTATCGAGGTATCGTAAAAGGCGACTTAAGTAATTTAACCCACCGTGTGGTATCCAGTTGAGTAGAATAGACCGCCCTCTTACTTACCGAAGGGTCATGAAAGACGACTAAGGTAATATTGCGTCAGGTAGGCGGCCGGTCGTAAAATACGTAGGCGAATCAGGTGACAACATGTTTGTAACTTGTTGCGTCGATCCTACTTATAGTGGGATACGGGCAGGACGATGATGATTCGTTTCATTATATAACCCAATTTTTTCCTGTCGTTATTAATAATAATTCGTTTCCAGCGGATTAAATGCTAGAATTAATTAGGTATAAGCCGCGTTTATTACGACACAATTTCACACACAATCTAAATCAAACATAGGGCTTTGCGAATCTATCGTGGAGCCCTTCTCCTGATGATGATAACGGGGCGATGGTCGTTGAGATTTTCGTTATGTATGTGTGTATTGTGTTGTTAGTGCCGATGTCCTGTGATACGTGCGGTAGCTGATCCTGCATGTTAAAGGTATGAGAGTGGATTTTGCTTCCTACACATTATACATAGATTAATAAACGTCACAAACGCGAATTATAGCAAAATAATTCTATCATTAAAATTTTATGTCATAAATTCGGCTGGCCCGTTGGCGCAGTCCGCAGTGACCCTTCAGCAACGTGGCTCGCGAGTTCAATTTCCAGCAAGGGTCAATATTTTTTATAAACAATTCGTTCGTTCTTCTGCCTGGATATATATATGTATTTATAAATAATACATAATAAATAAGTATATATTGATCAGTTGTCTGTTTCAGTCTGTCAACCATAACACAAGTATTGAGTTACTTTGGGATGGTAATTTTCAAAAAAAGTATTCGTTCAGAAATACAGTATTCTAAAACATTTTGGTCGATTGAGAAATACAATGCATAACTTAGATATCATCGTCAATCGTGCTATTGGAGGCTTGAGTATACCATGTGTGTTTAATGCTGATGTGCTGATGAGTTTCTTGCTTATTATTCTAATGACCTCCAAGCAAAATGACTGTACCTGATTTGTTGGACGTTTAAGACAGGTGTATACTATCAGACTTGACAGCGAACATTTACGTGTCGCTTAGAAAAAATAATGAATTATTTGCTGTAAGCAATTATTATAATCGCTAATTACAAGTACTTGGGGGACCGATTCGGTATTTTTAGAAGATATAAAAAAAGATGCAACTTCAAAAAAAAAGTAAAATATTGTATAATCGGGCTGGTGATATTTAAAATCTAGGGTATTTTCACTTCGAGTAAATCCCAACTAAGCTACTAAAATATTTTTAACGACAGCGTAATTAGCCTTTGTTTTCTAATAATATAGTAACATTTTTTCAGCGCCTGAAAATAGGGATAAAATGTCATTTTTTTTAATAAAACCTAAATAGATCGATTTATCGCCCCGAAACCCTCTAGATGCTCAATTTCATGAAAATGGGTAGAACCATTCACTAAATTCAGTATATATATTTATTTAAAGGTATATATATTTTTTGTTTTAAGATAAGTGCGACAGAGTGTGTAACAGATTCGCCATTTTACCCCGGGGCAGCGACTCTTTGATACTATATTGGTATGGTTCAATTGATTCACAATCCAATAGTTATAATCCATATATGACTATGTTGCTTTCAATTTCATTAACTCGTGAATGCTGAGATTCGACGTGTCGACAGTAAGAAAGCGATCGATATGTACGCCAGAGAAAGATTTATCACGTTTTGCCATTAAACTTTCTATTACGCACTTAAAAGAATCAAATAGCGCTGGTACGTTAGACACGATCTTTATCTACCATTAAAAGATACTGATGCCGTGTATCACACTTAGGTGATATCTTTTTCAAATCGATTTATCATGTTTTAGATATCACGAGTTGAATTTTACTTTAATATCATATGGTATATGGTTTAATATGAGCTGTGATAGCCCAGCGGTGAGACCGTGTGACTCTTTCGAGGGGAACACGAGTTCAAACCCGGGCAGGTACCAATGAGTGTTTCTATTAAAACTCATTTGTCTAATTGATAATTGCAATTTATCACACGCTTTTCGATGAAGGAAAACATCGTGAGGAAACCTGCGTATCTCTAGAGAATTCTGGAGATATGTGTAACCTACCAATCCGCATTGGAGCAGCGTGGTAGGTTTTAGCTCCAACCCTTTCTGTCCAGAAACGGAGAGAGGAGGCCTATTCCAAGCAGTGGGATTGTAACAGGCCGCTACTTTTTTACTTTTTTATGATAAGGTTGAAAGATATTTAGTAATTTAACACAAAATATTTCATATTGCTCGTGCTTAGAAAACAATATAGGAAATAAAGAACTTGTTTTAAAGTGAAACTATGAGTAAATTATTGTACTAAGTATTCAACTATATCGAGGCCGTGTCAGCCGAACGGTAAGATCTTTTGCCTCTAGGGGATTAAATTTTCGAAATCCGGGCAGGCATCAATGAGTTTTTCTATAACAACTTATGTGTTTAATTGATATTTGCAATTTATCACACCCTTTTCGGAAAGTAAAACATCGTGAGAAAATCTGCAGAGATTTTGGAGGATATGTGTAGCCTACCAATCCGCATTTCAGCAGCGTGGTGACTTTAAGCTCCAAACCATTTACCCAAAAGAGGACAGAGCCCTATTGCCCAACAGATGTCAAAAGATCTAAAAATAGTTACAATAACAGGCTCTATTACTTTTTAAAAGATCAGAGTTATATACTTTTACTATATTTTCTGTAACAATTTTTTAGTTAAGAGTAAATTTGATTGTTATTTGGTTGCTGTACTAAGTATCAGAGAATATGTTCACGAGAATCAAACGATTATACTCCTCTATGAACCATTCAAAAGACTATTAATTACCAAGGATAAATTATAGTCCATCATCATTAATCTTTAGCTGTCTCCTCAATCGTATAAATGAAATACTTTGTCATCGTTGGCTTACTCATAAGGATTAATCTTCTTATACTATAAAGTATAAAGAGATTAATTTATAGAATTAGGCGTTACTTTGCGGAGATCCATAATACAAAAGTAATAATAAAATTATTTTGCTATAATCCGCGATACAGTAAATAGAAAATATATATAGTGTTTAATGTATAGTGGACTATCAGTATTTTCATACCCGATACGTGCAGGATTCGTAAAAGCACATGCACTAACCTCCACCACTTCCACCACAATACACAAGCACTACACAGTTTCACTATCACAAACTCAACAATCGTTTCGTCCCGCAACCGAAGCATCATCAGGAGATAGACTCCACGACAAAATCGCAAAGTGAAGCGTTATCCAAACAAGCTTTGTTAAATAGTACTTGGTTCATCCCCACCCTTTATTTACCTCGGAACACGTGCAACAAGCTTGAACTAGAGACATTTATCTGCTCGTTAATGAGGGTGCCATTGTTATGCTTAATGATTTCTAATTGTTCCATAATATTTAGTTTCAAGCTTTTTTCGCAGGTGTGCAGTATTTCGAAACAATGGTCATTAGGAACTTTATGACCGCTTTCTAACAAATGTTTAGCGAAATGTGAATTTTGTGGCTTATTATTCCTGAAAGCGACCATATGTTCTTTAAAACGGGTTTCAAAATTACGACCAGTCTGACCCACATATGTATCATTGCATTCAGGACATTTTATTTTGTAAATACCACTCTTTTTAGGGCTTTCTAATTTGTCTTTATTATTGCATAATATCTTTTTTAAGCAGTTATTACTTTTAAAACCTAATTTTATATTTGACTTTGTTTTAAATATAGCTGAAATTCGTTCTGACAATGTTCCAAAATAGGTCAAACTGGCTTTGTATTTATTATCTTTGTAATGTGGCACCGCATAGAAGTGTTTTGTCAATTGCAACTTCTGTTTGTTTTTTAATATATTTTGTACTAATTGCTCATCGTAGCCATTGGAATGCGCCATCTGGTTGATTATTTGCAGCTCATTGTTAAAATTCTTTTCCGAAAGAGGGACTGATAAGAGTCTGTGTATATGACTATGAAAGGCAGCAAGTTTGTGTTGCCAGGGGTGAAAGGAAGAAGCAGGTATGATCGTATCCGTGTAGGTTGGTTTGCGAAAGATCTCAAACGTATGTTCGTTGTTAGACCGTGTAATAGTTAGGTCAAGAAAGTTTAGTGAGTTATTCTGCTCTGATTCTAATTTGAAACTAATTTTGGGATGTTTGGAGTTTATATTATTAATAAAAATATCAAGTTGTCTATCTGTACCCGTCCAGCATATAATTATGTCATCCACATACCTATAATAGTAAAGTATGTTTTTATTAAGGACAATATGTTGATTTTCGAAGTGGTCCATGAAAATTTCAGCCATAAGCGGACTTAAAGGGGAGCCCATGGCTAAACCATCCTTTTGATGAAAGTAATGGTCATTGAATCGAAAGTAATTTTGTTCCATACATAATTCTGTTATTGTAATACATAATACATAATTTTGTAATTGTGTCCGAAAACATCCTTTCGTCCAATAAATGCCCTTAAAAACAGTCTCCAGCTGGTTGACAAAATTAAGAACATTAAATTACCAAATAAATGTAAATTGATATCACTCGATGTTGACAGTTTGTTCACGAATGTTCCATACAAAGAAACAATAAACATTTTAACCACATTACTTGAGAAAAAATGTTTACATCCTGGAGAGATTTTAGAAATAATAGAGTTAACAGAATTATGTATGGAACAAAATTACTTTCGATTCAATGACCATTACTTTCATCAAAAGGATGGTTTAGCCATGGGCTCCCCTTTAAGTCCGCTTATGGCTGAAATTTTCATGGACCACTTCGAAAATCAACATATTGTCCTTAATAAAAACATACTTTACTATTATAGGTATGTGGATGACATAATTATATGCTGGACGGGTACAGATAGACAACTTGATATTTTTATTAATAATATAAACTCCAAACATCCCAAAATTAGTTTCAAATTAGAATCAGAGCAGACTAACTCACTAAACTTTCTTGACCTAACTATTACACGGTCTAACAACGAACATACGTTTGAGATCTTTCGCAAACCAACCTACACGGATACGATCATACCTGCTTCTTCCTTTCACCCCTGGCAACACAAACTTGCTGCCTTTCATAGTCATATACACAGACTCTTATCAGTCCCTCTTTCGGAAAAGAATTTTAACAATGAGCTGCAAATAATCAACCAGATGGCGCATTCCAATGGCTACGATGAGCAATTAGTACAAAATATATTAAAAAACAAACAGAAGTTGCAATTGACAAAACACTTCTATGCGGTGCCACATTACAAAGATAATAAATACAAAGCCAGTTTGACCTATTTTGGAACATTGTCAGAACGAATTTCAGCTATATTTAAAACAAAGTCAAATATAAAATTAGGTTTTAAAAGTAATAACTGCTTAAAAAAGATATTATGCAATAATAAAGACAAATTAGAAAGCCCTAAAAAGAGTGGTATTTACAAAATAAAATGTCCTGAATGCAATGATACATATGTGGGTCAGACTGGTCGTAATTTTGAAACCCGTTTTAAAGAACATATGGTCGCTTTCAGGAATAATAAGCCACAAAATTCACATTTCGCTAAACATTTGTTAGAAAGCGGTCATAAAGTTCCTAATGACCATTGTTTCGAAATACTGCACACCTGCGAAAAAAGCTTGAAACTAAATATTTTGGAACAATTAGAAATCATTAAGCATAACAATGGCACCCTCATTAACGAGCAGATAAATGTCTCTAGTTCAAGCTTGTTGCACGTGTTCCGAGGTAAATAAAGGGTGGGGATGAACCAAGTACTATTTAACAACGCTTGTTTGGATAACGCTTCACTTTGCGATTTTGTCGTGGAGTCTATCTCCTGATGATGCTTCGGTTGCGGGGCGAAACGATTGTTGAGTTTGTGATAGTGAAACTGTGTAGTGCTTGTGTATTGTGGTGGAAGTGGTGGAGGTTAGTGCATGTGCTTTTACGAATCCTGCACGTATCGGGTATGAAAATACTGATAGTCCACTATACATTAAACACTATATATATTTTCTATTTACTGTATCGCGGATTATAGCAAAATAATTTTATTATTACTTTTATAAAGAGATTCCTTATATACAAAAGGACATCAAACATTTCTTCAGTACAAATTCCATCACTATTTGTTAAATAAGAAAATATAGCAAAGAAGATGTAACCCTCATCATGAATTAAATCATTCAAATGATTTATATTCAAAAGAAAAAAATGTCAGGTAGTTTTACATGTCAACAATAGCTCCAATTTAATTTATCGAAAATATATTTAAAAAGTGTTTCTTAGTGTAACGAAAAATATGTATAAATAAAGATAAAGAAGTGAATCATAAGTGTTAATGTTATCTTCGCTGAAATATTTTGATATATCCAAATATTACAATTTGAGTAATCTTACAACAAGATCAATAATCTAAAACTAATAGTGGCCAAAAATAGACTGTATAAAGTGTTCAATATTTAAATGATGGACCTATTGTGATATAAAACATTTTGTGTTGTGTATTAAAATATAATTAAAAAGTCGTGTTTATATAAATTGTGAAGAAAATTAACGGTCTAAAATTGATCAAGAATCGATAAAACAACGCCATCTATGAGAATAGGGCTGTACTACATTGTACTATTAGATATTAGCCTGTCACCTCTATACGCAAGAGAAGCGATGAGTATTATTTGTATCGTGTAATATAACTGAAGAAATTAAAAAGCGACAATATTTCGCGAAAAGAAAATTAGTAACATTATCGAATATAAAATCATATTATGATATGCTTATAAGGATCAAAATTTATGCCACTTACTATAAATATGTTGATAGCCTAATGTGGACAGGTGTCGACTTAAAATTACGATCGCAAGTTCGAATCCTGGCCGTCATACGAATTGTTTTTATTTCTCAATATATATATATCTAACAAAATGATTTAATCATAATATGCATTAAAGATATATTAATTGGAGTCGCCAACAAATATATTAAATATCTCGTTGCAATTTGACTACCATTACTCCATTGACTACAAATATGGATAACGTCACTCTGCGTCGGCCGTTGAGAAAAGTCAAATCAAACTTAGAAATATCTAACTTAGGTCTTAACAATACAGATCAATCTTGCATATCAAGTAATTCGTTTCTTGACCTTACTACTAGAAGTGTTGAATTATTCTCAAACTTAAATACATCACTAGTACTAAAGCAAAAACAAGAAATCGACAGACTACATTCGGAACTCAACTCAGCAAATAAGGAAATCGATAATTTGAACTTAGAGATAAACAACATAAAAAAAGGATTAGTTGAAAAAAATAGGAAATTAGACGTATTAAAAAAAGTCGCCATGGAAATATCGCCAAAAGTATGCTACAGTCCCATTACATCTCGAACACCTTTATCAACTTTAAAAAAGATCGACAATTTTAGAGCTAGAATGTTAAGAACATCTCCACTTACTTCTAACGGAATTTGTAGAAATTATTCACACAGCGACGAAACTACAAACATAACATTAAATGTGGCGTCAGAACAAATACCACAAATGAATTCTACTGTTCTGGATGAACATTGTCTCATAAATCCTCAAGAAAATGAAATTGTCAATAATATTTGTGGCATCCGACGACAATCGAAAATTATAATTCTTGGAGATCAAATAGCCAAAGGACTATCGTCTGAGATCATCAAGAAGAGGCAAAATCAGTGGAATGATAAATATACTGTTTCATCAATGGTAAAACCACAAGCAACTACAGCTCAAGTACTTAGCAGCTGTGACTCTATAATAGAAACATTAGATAAAGATGATATTGTAGTTTTAGGTGTAGGATCTAATGAAAAAAATCCATATTCTACGTTATCAGAATTAAGTAGTGCTTTACATAAGCTCAAAGGCTACCAAGTATTTGTAATTAATGTCCTTGATAATCCTCACTTAAATATCAAATTATTGAATGATAACATTAATTTGCTTATCCAAAACTACACTAACTGCAAATTTATAAACACACTTAAAAATAATCAACGTAATACCGGATCTTATCGTAGTCTACAACAACTATGCTTTAAAATAAATACTGAGATAGATTACTTGAAATATAAAAAACTTTACATAGTAAAAAAAAATGAAAAGACACCAATATTATCACACAATCATACGAATATTCTTAAAAGTCATAATAATGCTAAAACAACATTGAGTATGTCTAAAAAAGGTACAATTCCCTTTTATTTCACTTTAAAATCTAAAACTATACGGAAAACTCAAAACTCAACAGTTACTTTTATTCAAAAACAAATTCCTGACTACTTTAATAAATTAAATAAAACTAAAAATGACGCAATTATTTTTGCTGCTACTAATCATGACAATGAAAAACAGTTTTTTCTCGTCGAACAGTAATGACTCTAAAATTACCTTGTTACATCAAAATATAGCGGGTGTCTTAAATAAACAAAGTTTAATTCAAGTAACTTTAGAGGAGTTAAAAAAAGAAGTAGGGGACATTGACATTATATGTTTCACTGAGACATTCATAAAAAGCGGCTCTGAATCAAACTTAAAAATTAACGGCTACAATCTGGTTGCATTTTACTCGAGAACTTCGGAACGTAGAGGTGGAAGCTGTATTTTGATAAAACAATATTTGAAATATAAACCATTATCCTTAAATGTTCAACAAGTTCCATATTTGTTCGAATACTGCGCTACAGAGATAACTTCTATAAATACTATTATTGTTTGCATATACCGAATACCTAATTCTAATGTAAATTTATTTTTACAAAATCTAAAATTTTTACTAAATACATTAATAAAGAGAAATAAAAAGCATATAATTCTCTGTGGTGACTTTAACATTGATTTGCTAAAAAAAACCCCATCAACTCAGGAACTCCAATCAGTATTAGATAATTGTCATTTGAGCCAGCACATTACAAAACCAACCAGAAAAAAATCATGCATAGACATTATAGCAAGCAATATTTCCAATGTACAAGCTGATCTCCACTATATGGCACTATCAGACCATGAAACTTGCCAAACAATAACTTTTAAAACAAGCATAGATAATAAAATAAGTATACTTCCTTATTGGTTCGAATTTAAACGAGACTTTAGTAAGGATAATATTAGAAAATTTTGCGAGGCAATAGCAGCATTATCATTTAATGATGTAATGATTGAAACTGACACTAATACCTGCTTTAACTCTTTCCATGACATAATTATTCTCTTTTACAATCTTTGTTTTCCGACAATAAAAGTAAAAATTTCGCTCAAAAATAGTCGTAATGCATGGATTACTAGGGGGATAAAAAAATGCTGCACCAGAAAAAGGTCACTTTATCTAAAATATCGTTTGTCTTCCAGCGAAAAAAAGAGTAATCTAGTTAAATATAAAAATTACACTAAATTATTTAAGAAATGTATATCACTAGCACAACACCTAGCTAATTCTAAATATATAACACACTCAAAAAATAAATGTAGAGCTGCCTGGAATGTAATAAAAACATACACTGAACCATACGCAAAACTAAATGTACAGGAAATTAGCAACCTTGAATGTAACAATGCTGAATATACCGATGCAAAGGAAATTGCAGAGAAATTTAATGAATACTTCATAAATCTCACAAATAAAGCTCAAAATCGCCCTCCTTTGACAAACATGATTAATAATTGCAGAGACAGTATTTACCTTAATCCTACTAACGATCTTGAAATCAATAAAATTATTATGGATCTGAATAACACTAATTCTACAGGATATGACGATATAAATACAAGAGCGATTAAGCTTTGCGCTAAATATTTATTGCGTCCTTTGTGTCACATAATAAACCAATCTATTTTAAATGGCCAATTCCCAACACGTTTAAAATATTCAATTGTTAAGCCAATTCATAAAAAAGGATCTACAAAAGACATCAATAATTATAGACCGATAACTCTTATACCTATCTTAGCTAAAGTCTACGAAAAAATCATGTATAATAGAATATATCATTTCATTTTTAAACATAAATTATTAAGACAAGAACAATTCGGATTTTTAAAAAACAATTCTACATCCTTAGCCTGTTTCACTCTAAATAAAATAATTACTGAAAGCTTGAATAATAAAATTCCCGTAGCATGCGTCTTTTTAGATATGTCTAAAGCTTTTGACCTTGTTTGCCATAAAACTTTATTAAAAAAGCTATTGAATTACGGTATAAGAGGAAACGCACATGAATGGATAGAAAGCTACTTAAGTGATAGAAATCAGTGTGTCCAAATATCCAAAATTTCTGGTAATATTAAAGTCTCATATAAATCTACATATAAAATAAACAAGTTTGGTGTCCCACAAGGAAGCATTTTGGGACCTCTTCTATTCCTTCTGTATTCAAATGATTTACCTGACTGCATTGAATGTCAGTGTATACAATTTGCTGATGACACTACACTAATAATAAAATGTAAAGATAAAAACACTTTTGTAAATGAAATCAATACAAACATTAAAAAAATTGCTTTCTGGATGCAGCAAAATAATTTGACATTAAATATTAATAAAACAAAATTAATACAATTTCAAACATATAATAGTATCCCATTCAAAATTAGTGTCAAGTGTAATAATTTGTTGATAGAAGAAGCTGATCATACAGTGTTTCTGGGTATCGTTTTGGATAAATTCTGTAATTGGAAATTACATATAGACACCTTAAGCAAAAAGTTAGATAGATTTGTATTCGTGATATTTAGACTTAAAAATGTGACATCAACGGAAACAGCACTTAATGCATATCACGGATATGTCTCATCATTATTACGTTATGGTCTTATCTTGTGGGGCAATTCCGTTGATGTTACAAAAATATTTCGGATTCAAAAAAAGTTAATTCGTCTTATATGTGGAGCTGACCCTCTGGAACCATGTAGCCCGCTTTTTAAGAATGTAAATGTATTACCTCTGCCATGTCTTTATATCTTAGAGATTTCCTTATTTGTTCACAAACATAGGGATAGATTTCAAGTTAAGTCAGATATGGCTCTGAAGTCTAATAGATACAAACATAAACTTGTTGTCCCTAGACAAAGGATACAATTGTTTGCGAAAAACGTCTACTGTATGGCCATACGCATTTATAACAAGCTGCCGGAAACCCTCAAAAATCAAAATAGGAGATCGTTTAAATCAAATTTATTTAAAATATTGTTAAACAAATGTTATTACTCAGTAGACGAATTTCTCCAAGACAAGCAGAGCTAAGATAAATTTTCACCGTAATTATTATTATTTTTTTTTTTTTGACATATACCATAATTTCTTTTTTTTTTTTTTTTTTGATGAATTGATTGTGTTCCTATTAAATTATATTGAATTGTTAAGGCCCTTTTTTAATTTTTATTTAGATTTATATTATAATTAATTCATTATTAATTTTGCACGCCAAAATGGCAGAAAATGTTGTAACCTCATAAATATTTAAAACCTTATTGTACCATTTTCTAGCAATAAAGAATATTATTATTATTATTATTATTATTATTAGAAGCAGGCGTTACTTTGCGGAATTCCATATTACATGCACTATAACAGAATTAAAACATTGCGATTTTGTCGTGGAGCCTATCCTCCTAATGATGCTTCGGTTTCGGAACGAAACAATCGTTGAGATTGTGGTGGTGGTTGTGTGTGCTGCTTGTGTGCGTTGCTGCTGGTGGAGGCGCCTTGGGGAGCGTGTGGTGACTTGTCCTGCATGTGTAAGGTGCGTAAATTTTGCCTGCTTCATACACATTGGCTTTGCATGCATTCGCTTAACCCGTGCGGATTATAGCAAGGTAATTCTGTTATAGTGTATGGACTAAATCTTTCTATTACAAAAGAAATAATATAACGTGTAAGAAATATACATTTTACGACATTTTGCTATAATCTGCGATAAAGTAAGTAGGAAATATAATTAATGCTAAATGTAGTGTACCGCCACCACAATACACAAGCACTACACAAGTTCACTATCACAAACTCAACAATCGTTTCGCCCCGCAACCGAAGCATCATCAGGAGATAGACTCGACAAAATCACAAATCTTTCTATTACTTTAACTGTATAAGTAAAAGAGTTTATATTACCGTCAGCTTACAAATTTTGAAAAAAACATGAGAAAGTGTATGCTCCATACAAATTGGACCAATATTGATGTAATTTGGCACAAGTTCTTATTATTTTTAGAAATTAACAACCTTATTTATACCAGTATAATATGATGAAAATACTTCCAATTTTCCGTTAGGAACAGGACAGTACATCATTTAGGGTATTTAAACATTATACGACACAAAAAGTCGCTCCTGCAGATAATCGTTACTAATATTATGCTGAAGCCTGCCAGTCTGTCTTTATATTGGTCTGTCTGTTTCGCTTTCACGGGTAATTTCATTTGATTTTACAAAATTTGATATTAATGAAGGTATAATACCGGGCTAATTCCTTAGGCTAATAAAAACTCCCGATTTCCCTTATAAAGTAGCTGCAAGCTGTAGCAAGGCCGAAAAAAAGGCTTTCTGCAGCATCCTCATTTTTATAGGTAACTAGAAATACGTGCGGCTTCGCCCGCGTGAAATTCAGTGTTTAGCATGTCTTAGTCACTCTAGTCACGACGAGGCTGGCTCTCTGATACGCTACACCGCTTTTTATACCTATTGCTCCCTCTAAACTACAATCGACACCGGTTTGTTACTACCCCCACTAAAAATTGTTGTAAAAGAGGTCATTTGTGAGGCTTTGCGATTTTGTTGTGGAGTCTATCTCCTGATGATGCTTCGATTGCGGGGCGAAACGATTGTTGAGTTTGTGTTAGTGAACGTGTGTAGTGCTTGTGTATTGTGGTGGCAGTGGTGGAGGTTTGTGCATGTGTTTTTACGAATCCTGCATGTAACGGGTATGAAAAAACTGATAGTCCACTATACATTTAGCACTATATATATTTTCTATTTACTGTATCGCGGATTATTTTGAAGGAATTGCACTACCTTTTAGTAAAAACCGTACTAAAATCCGTTCAGTTCAGTTCAGATTTTGAGAAAATCGATTATATACAAACAGACAGTTTTGGGGACTTTATTTTATAATAAGTATAGATGGAAGGTTAAAATTTGTTATGAAATATTATTATAGATACATGTAACAAAATCTTACAGTACGAATTGTATAAATTTTGTCCGCCACTTTCTACACGAAATTGTTTGCGACGTTTAACAACCGCTTCTAATTAAGCTAACAGATTGTTAATTTGCCTGACTGTTATAGCGTCGTGATTGCTTTTGTTTATTGATTTACTTTAACAAATTTTATTGGCGGAGAAAAGTTTTAAAATAAATGGCGTTTAAAAATTTATTGACTGCTAACGAGCCAATTGACTTTCGGATAGATGTTTTTACATTTATGTAAACTTTTATGAATTTTGTGTTTAAAGTATCATTGCTGCATCGTAATGAATCGGGATCCCCAGTAGGAAGATGATCTATGATATCATTAGTGACTTCAATTACTGGGAGGTCACAAACAGCTTGCGATACCTGCGTCGCGACTCGCGCAGAGTTAGCAACACATTTTTTGGTCTCGCTATTCGCTTCTATAATAAAATTCCTCAATCCATTCTAGACCAATGTATACGTAAACCATATTACAAAATTGAAGATTATTTGGATGATAAGAAAGCCTGGATTTGAAAATCCTTTCAGCTTCATACAGGACAGTGGTTTAATAATGTATAATTGAAAATATTCAAAAGATTGACCGCCGAGTTTCTTGCTGGTTCTTCTCGGTAAGAGCAACATTCCGAACCAGTTGTAGCTTCATTAATCATATTGATGCTTGACGATTCAAAAGTGCCTGAAATGGTTTATTTGAATATAGATTATTTGATTTTGATTTTTTTTTGGGATCCCATTGATACTAAAGAGACTGAACGAAGTCAATATTGTATTTTATTACTTGCCAGTGTAAATTTTCTTTCTTTAAACGTCATGCCTGTTATATATTCGTTCCTTTTTGCTTTCAAACTGCTTTCCCGTGATGTCATACACATGTATATACTTGCCTTTTTCCTCATAACACTACACTCTTCAAAGTTCGTTCTATGCAATATATTCTCGTACAGCCTGAATTCAGCGGCTTAGGTCGTCCTTTACGGGATCGTCTATTCACTTCAAGCCAGGAATAGTTAGTTGAGGTAATCCGAGCTTTACAAGAGGGTTTGTGAGATTGCAACGCTAACCAAGAAAAATAATATACTTGGTGAAGCTAAAAATTATCGTTATACCGCCATTAATCGCAAGAGCTTTTTAAATTTACCCATGTGAAAGATGATCTGGTGATGTTGATGTTTCAGGAAACTGATCGTGTCGAGCATCTGGAGAAGATGACTACAGACGCGTTATTAAAAAGGAATACTGCAATTTTTATCAGCTCACAAAGATGAGAAAAATTTGATAGAACCAATAGAATTTTGTCTATATCACGCTTACCTAAGTTCAAGGCTCCAACTGACGATGATTGATGTATTCCAACAGAAGAAGCGTGAGGAATTACAGTACAATTACAGTGTGAGGCGATACAGTAATAAATTACACTGTGCACGGTTGGACGTCATTAGAGTCACGAATTGTGTTAAAACCCTTCTCTGGAAAGATTTATGGTTACACTTTTATCACTTGGACTTATTAGACGCCGTGTACGTAAAGGGTAATAGAATGGGAGTCTGGAGTTCTATACATATTTACATTTTCTAAGTTTCTAGATCAGGATTATTCATACTATAGGAACGTTGATAATAAAAATTGGCAACGTGTTCTTGAATTTTTTTAAAGCTATTATTTACCTTGCAATTTAAGTATGTGAAGGTGGAATCTTGCAAGTTAAATTTTGTTTATGATAGCATGACATAACATTATGTCTTACGGAATATTTTTATGGGGTAAATGCGCGGACATGGACATGGATAATTTATAGAATTAGGCGATACTTTGCGGAGATCCATAAAACAAAAGTAATAATAAAAAATATTTTGCTATGATCCGCGATACAGTAAATAGAAAATATATATAGTGCTAAATGTATAGTGGACTATCCGTTAATATGTATATAATAATACTCTCTCCACTCCACGACAAAATCGCTTTTGTCCCCCTGATGATGCTTCGGATGCGGGCCGAAACGATTGTTGAGTTTGTAATAGTGAACGTGTGTAGTGCTTGTGTATTGTGGTGGCAGTGGTGGAGGTTAGTGCATGTGTTTTTACGAATCCTGCATGTATCGGGTATGAAAAACGGATAGTCCACTATACATTTAGCACTATATATCTTTACTATATACTGTATCGCGGATACCATCAAAATAATAATTATTATTACTTTTTTATTTTTTTTATTTTTAAGGTAAATTTAATATGTTTTTGAGTTTTAGCATTCTATATAAATGATTATAAATAACACAATTGAAGATTTTTTGATGATTGCTTTAAAAAAATGCTTGGAGTAAAAAAAAAATGCTTGGATTTGTAAATCCTTTCAGATTTATGCGGTTACTAATCACTGCAGTTTAATCATGTAAATCGAAAATTAACCGCCGAGTTTCTTGCTGGTTCTATTCGGTAACAGCAACATTCAGAACCAGTGGTAGCTTCATGGATCATATAGATCCTTGACGATTCTAAAATGCTTGTAAAAGCTTATTTGAATGAATATTATTTTGATTTAATTATAAATTTGTTTTTCATCCGTCGATAATCGATTATAGAAAAAAGAGTTAAGGATTACTTCTGGATTGGGATTAACTTATAAGTAAGTGCTTAATACTTGAAACAATCGGCACTAACACGTGTAAAATTCCACCTTGAACTCACTGTAAAAGGTATACAAAAAAACTAAACGGAAACTCAAACAAATAAAGTTATCAACGGCAAATACTCGGAATATGAATAACTAAGCCCATTACACTGACTTAGAGATAAAGTTTAAACGTATTAAGTTGTTACGAGGGAGTTTTGAGTGTATTTTATACATTTTATTATCAGTATAACAGATCTTAGAGCTGTGATAGCCCAGCGGTGAGACCGTGCGACTCTTTAGAGGGGAACACGAGTTCAAACCCGGGCAGGCACCAATGAGTTTTTCTATTAAAACTCATGTGTCTAATTGATAATTGCAATTTATCACACGCTTTTCGGTGAAGGAAAACATCGTAAGGAAACCTGCATATCTCTAGAGAATTCTTGAGGTAAGTATGTGTAACCTACCAATCCGCATTGGAGCAGCGTGGTAGGTCTTAACTCCAACCCTTCCCTCCAGAAACGGAGAGAGGAGGCCTATTCCCAGCAGTGGGATTGTACGAAGCCGCTACTTTACTACTTTACCTTTTATAACAGATCTTATATATAAAAATGAATGTTAGTCTGTATGTTCTTTATAGACTCCGAAACGACGAAGTCTTTAGACAATCTTTAGAATGACCCAAAGGATAATCATGCAACGAACGGTCACTTTTGTTTTAACTGTTGAGTTCTATTTCGAGTGGACTTCGAAATAAGACTGAGCCACAGCAACGCGTGACTTGAAAGCTAGTATATATAAAGCTTTTTTTGGATGTTGTTTTCTAACAGATAAAGTGTTGGTGGAGAAAGTTTAGAAAATGACGTTAATGACGAAAATGTTGATGAAAATCTAAGGAATCTAAAATTGCTAAGGAACTCATTACGATTTGTTTCCGCAATATACTCTGTAAAAATGTTTTTTCCATTGCATTCAGATGCTGTTTATCTTATATTTAAACAAATATGAGCGGATCCGGCAGAATGGAATAGACCACCCTCCTTTCTTACCGAGGTGTCATAAGAGGCGACTAAAGTAAGTGCCGTGTGGTATCCGGTTGCACAGAATGGACCACTCTCATTTCTTACCGAGGTGTCGTAAAAGGCGACTACGATAAGTTGACATCAGGCAGGCGGCCAGTCGTAAATTACGTAGCCAAATCATCTTACAACATGTTATAACATGTTGTGCCGACCCCACTAGAGTGGGAAGGGGGCAGGAGAATGATGATGATGATGAAATATTGCAAAATTATTTCGCAAAATAAAGATTTTTATGAATCAAATCACGAAAGTGTTTTATTAAGATTAAGTGATTTTTTTTAATGAAAGTGTAGTAGAACAGGTGAATGTGTAAAGTTAATTTGATTAAGCAAATTATAAAACGTATTATTAGTATATTAGTAATTACAGTTTTATTTATGTTCAGGAGTTTAAAGAAGATCGTTTTAATACCGGTATTAATAAAAAAGAAAACGTTAATTCGCCTTCAAAGTTTAGTTCTGTAACAACATCATTATTATACTAAAGTACGGGTGCCATAGGAGGCCTGTAAGTGAGAGTGTCACAATAATGAAAGGTTAGATGAACCTCGTATACTTCACCTTTGTCTAATCACACATAAAAAAGAGAGACGGATAGATACAACCTAATTTGCTTTCTGTTTATTGTAATATGGCACATTTTAGGCTGACTTCCCTACTCTAGTATAATAACTCTGTAAGCAACGGAAGTGTGTGTGAGTTAAGATATGTTTCTTCTATTATATTCTTGCTTTGTAGATTTAATTACAAGACACACAATATATAATGCATGCATGAATATACCAATATATAAACACTATTTGTATGTAACAAATGTATAAACGAAACCTCATACTATCTAAAACGCACACTCGTCAGTAACACCAGAGCCGTGGATGAGAGTAGACGTATAGCGACATACTGTTAGTGCGTGTTTGAGCCAGTGCTACATTCATAAACACCAGTCTATACTTCAATAATACAAGTAAACACGTACACCACAGTAACCATCATCGTTAGATTTTTTTTATAATATACAATTTTTGAATAGAAACGGTTACCTATAGAATTGGGCTCGCCGATCGGAGACATACCTGTAACAGAAAAAAAGTTTATTATTACATTTCAGGGCAAAGTTTGTAGTCTAGACATATAGTTGGTCATACAAATATCGTATGCCGAACTTTAGTTATAAGTTTAAATTTATAATTATCATAAAACACATCCCCAAAGCTGTCTGTCTGTATGTCATCGATTTTCTTTAAATCTACTGAACGGATTTTTGTACGGTTTTTACTAAAAGGTAGTGAAGGTCCTCCGAAAGGTTGATTTGAAGATGTCGTCTAACAACAATTTTAAGTGGTGGTAGTAACAAACTGGTGTCGATTGTAGTTTAGAAATGGGAATAGGTATAAGCAATGTAGGGTTTGTATGTATGTAAATGTATTATTACTTTTGCAATGTAGGGTATTAGAAAACCAGTGTGACTATTACCTCGAGTGACTATTACATGCTAAAAATTGATTTCAATGCGGACGAAGCCTCACGTATAGCTAGTTAAAAAGATTTCATAAACAATTTGTAAGCAAAATATACATTCCCAGGAATTCTCTTATAATAATCATATATAGAATTGTTGTCCAGCAGTGAAATTCGGTAAAAACGATGACGTAGTACTCAAGTGAAACCGCGGGATCCAACTAACACATATAGCGGTAAAGTTTACAATGTACCTAGTTGAACCCCGTTATCAGGCGCTAATGTTATACACGATAACTGGAAAGTTTAAACATTACTTAGCCGATATCAGTAATGTATTTAGAAATACAACAAAACTTGAACCCATGCTATTTACGGCCGAAGAGATTCTGTAATATGTCTGATAGCGAAATAAATTACTACATGTCCATGGGTAACTACTTTCTATGGATAATTACGGGTATATGGCCTTAACTTGATTCACCATTTAACTTTAGGTTCACTAGGCGTGTGTCTGCGTGAGTTTGTGATATGTTTTGTGCATACAGGTGCCTAAAAATTAAAGAATAAAATGGCAACAGAAGATGAACCTGCTTGTGACTACTATAGAAAAAGAAAGAAAAAATATATATTATTACGAACATGCAAAAAGAGTTCGTAATCCATATGTCATAAAGTTCAAATTGGATGGAGACAGTTTACGAACGTGTAAAAAGGATTTATAAATTTTACGTTCAAGAGTTCAAATTTGCTTGACGTTGATGCTCTGTAATATTTGGCTTGTTTACGAAATGTTTGTTTACGATTTCCCCAAGGACTCGCGAACGTTCTCGAACAGCGGTTCGTTCGATATATAAGCAGACGTATCGTGCCCTTCGACATTCAGTTTGCGAATAGCGATCAAGAGCGAATAAACAAGCGAAATAATAGTGAGTGGCCTCGGCATTCTTATTGAACAACTGTCTGTACATATAGAGACTGTACATTTGTAGTAAAACGTTGAATAAAGTTTTTTTTACGAGTCACCAGGTGTTTCATCCAAATCCACGAACCCCTGTACGTATAAATATCATTTTTTTAATTTGAAATTCATCGAAAATTGACAGCCCTTATGATATTTTTAACTACAAGAGAATTCTTTAAATATATCTAATTTTTTTACGTAAATATAAATAAATAATCCTTTTTGATACATAAATATATATAAACACATATAAGATCAGTATAGTACAGTAACGATCTGTTACTATCCCACTGCTGGGTTATAGGCCTCCTCTCTCCGTTTCTGGAGGGAAGGGTTGGAGCTAAGACCTACCACGCTGCTCCAGTGCGAATTGGTAGGTTACACATATCAACAGAATTCGCAAGAAATATGCAGGTTTCCTCACGATGTTTTCCTTCACCGAAAAGCGTGTGATACATTGCAATTAGCAATTAGACACATAAGTTTTAATAGAAAAACTCATTGGGTGCCTGCCCGAGGTTTGAACCTATGTCGCCTGTAGAGAGTCGCACGCTGTCACCGCTGAGCTATCACAGCCACTTACATAAATAACATTACATAACATAATATAAATAAACATAAGTTAACATAGTACTACTACAAATGAACCCCGCAAATACATACCTCTAACGCAAATGATTAGTACTCAAAGATCGTTAAGCTTTTTTTTAAAAAATAAAACGGATATTTTACGAGACCTTTCCCCAGACAATTATAAAGCAACTGGTGCATTTTAAATTCTTTCGCTCCCATTATTAAAGGTTATTTCAAATACCGCATCAGTAAAAAGAGAGTAATTGTTGAACTGAAATGTCAAGGGAAAATTTTTTATCGGATAACGAGTATATTAATTAACTTTGTATTAAAACATTAAGTTCTGATAGTTGAACGATGAGGAGTTTTTTTCAGAGGGTCACGAGTTCAAAACTTGGCCGGGTACCAATGAGTTTTCGTATTTGTAATCACACGGTGAAGGAAAACGCCGTGAGGAAACCTGCATTTCTCTAAAGAATTCTGGGGATATATGTAACCTAGCTATGCGCATTGGTGCTTGGTGTTTTTACGCTCCAGATCTTGTCTCCAAAAAATTAAAGCAGATAAGAGCCCGGAAGTGCAATAGGCCTTGGCCCTTAATTTTAAAACATTAGGCTTTTTTTATTTACAACGAAAATATACACGTTATGTTACTTAAATTACTTACACGCTAGTACTATATAAATCATGTCCACGTGGAATGGTCCTATGATTTTTTTTTAAAGAATTTTAATTAAAAAAATATTAAATTGTTTAATTTAAATTCCGCGTTGAATCGCTAAGCTGATTTTTTGTGCAAAAAAGGTGCCAGCCCTCTGAAGAGGCAATAAATTGAAATGTTACAACGGATAAAAAAAAAGTTGCACTTTGACTGCATAGCCTCATCTGAAAGCGGCACAAATATATATAACTCTCGATGAGAGATGCATACTTGCGCCGCTTGCCGGGTTCGGCCATTTCAGCCGCAGCTCTAGGTCCTGACGGCGTCTCCTCGATATGGGATAAAGCTAGCGTATCAAGGCTTAGACTTTAGTTTAACTTTCAACGATTCAGACAGAAGGAGAAAAAGAAATGCTTTAATGGATAAAAATGCTTTAAGGAAGTTCCAGCTGTAGACTTTCAGTTGAACTAAGAACCGAACAGGATCCTCTGGAGATAAGCAATCGTACCACTCCGTCACAAAGGTCAAAACATAAGAAAACATAGGTGAGTCTCAATGACAAGTCGTTGGCGCCGGCGTTCGACACTTTAAACCAAACGCTATTTATGGAGAGGAATGCGTTAAGACAACATTGCTAATGTAATCAGATAACAATTGAAAATGAGTTCTATTGGCTACGCCTTAGAATATATTTTATGATTATAGTCTTCTTTTAAGATTCAGGAGCGATTTCTTTATTTGTGAACTGTTGGTCTGTACTTTTGGTATGCAGTTTAAGTCAGCTTTATAGATTCAATGATATTTAAACGGAGTAAGCAATATAGGAAGACTTTTCTATAAATATGGAAACGCTTCATGGGTAATGCAATTCTTGGGGGACAGTAATACAATTACGCTGGATTTCTAGTGGTGTTGCACCTTGCTGACTGATGACGAAGACCACGCCCGGCTTAATCTACAAAGCAGACTGTGCAATGCATAGGGGAACCGGTGGGCGTCACGCCAAAAAAAAATTTGTATTCGGGGGAGGGGGATTTCAGGCGTCAAAATACTTCTTGCACTCGGGTGCCTGTTAATCTTAAGACGGGCCTAACGACGGCAAAGGAATATTGAAGGCATCATGTCTACACCCTAGTCAGCAATAGCCGCAAAGCTCCTGATAGGGCTAACATGACCCTTTTGTTCTGAACCAAGACATTTGGAACACCTAAAGTATCGGCTGTCTTGAAGTACTTTTACTTAACAAAAGATCCAAATCCCCTGATTCGGCACTCGGCCGATAATAGTATCCTACTAAAGTTAAACGACCGTAAGAGGGTAAAATTAGCCAATGGATTTAATTACCATAAATATGGCGGTGGAAATCACTTGATCTTTGCGAAATTATTTTGTTAGCTTTAACAGCGTCACGAGATGGGTCTTCTAAGTCATAAAGCTTTTATCCAACATGCCACTCTATTGCTGATTGAAAGTTTACTCACATGCAAACGAATTTCTATTCATATCAAGGTTTCTTCACCGTGGTACATTTCACTAAAAAGAATTTTTGAAAACATTGAAAGAAGATTTATGTTCTTCAATTTTAATCTATCGTGCTCTTTATGTCGAAGAAAATCTTCATATCTCAGGAGAACATATATGCCAATTTGGATTCGACCAGCTTGTTGGGTATAAGCTCCAAACCTTCTCTATAAAAAACGAGGTCTATGCCCAGCAGTGGGATATTAATCACACAGTCTAAGCTCCAAAAAAGCGATGAGACGTGTGCCAAAGAGGAATAGCAATAGACCGCTTATTTTTTAAGTATTATATAAGTTAAGGTCAGGGTATTAGGTTGCTCACCCACCTACAATGGATACCTACTGAGTCAGCGGTCTGTCCTTATCGGAGGAAATCTTATACTCAACTAAGCCAGTAGGTCAAACCGCTATAATTAAATGCGAGCTTCATAAAACGAGAATAAACTTGGAAATTAATGCAAATGGCCCTAACAGAATGTAATAGTGGACACTTTGTTAAAAAAAATTGTCGTTTTATAAACATCATCCGATGTTATTTTATATTTTAGAATTATAAAAGCAAGGAATATAATAAAAAAGAATTTAAAATTTAGAAAACGGTGCGAGTTGTGACAAATTCAAAATTCCTAACGACTTTTATCATTTTTCATTAGTGAAAATTTAAATTAAAAATGTCACATATTGAATAGTCCGTTGGCGCAGTTGGCAGAGATCCTTGCAGTTCGATTCCCGCCGAGGGCCAACATATTCTAGAAACAATTTCTTGGTTCTTCAAGCCTGGGGTGTATAATTGCATTTAAGTATGTATTTAAATCTATATAAGTAGTATATTTATCGGTTGTCTGTCACCGATAACACAAGTATAAAGTTACTTATTTTGGGCACAGACGACCGTGTATTTAAGTGTCCCTTATATTCAAAATATCATTTCTTTACGGATTATATTACAGTAAAACAAAAGTAATAATAACATTATTTTACTATAATCCGCGATACAGTAAATAGAAAATATATATAAATAAAAGCCATCGCTTTGCGATTTTGTCGTGCAGTCTATCTCCTGATGATGCTTCGGTTGCAGGTCGAAACGATTGTTGAGTTTGTGATAGTGAACGTGTGTAGTGCTTGTGTATTGTGGTGGAAGTGGTGGAAGTTTGTGCATGTGTTTTTACGAATCCTGCACGTATCGGGTTTGAAAATACGGATAATCCACTATACATTTAACACTATATATATTTTCTATTTACTGTATCGCGGATTATAGCAAAATAATTTTATTATTACTTTTGTATCATGGATCTCCGCAAAGTAACGCCTAATTCTATAAATTATGACAATAAAATTATGATTGTCGATAGCTAATTATTATGATTCAGTCACAAAGTAGATATTTAAAAAATATACAAAAATTTATATGTACAATCGTATCAGTAATAACGTAACAGCCTGTTATTATGCCCACTGCTGGGCTAAGGCCTCCTCGCTCCGTTTTTGGAGAGAAGGATTGGAGCTAAGACCTACCACGCTGCTCCAATGCGGATTGGTAGGTTACACATATCCCTAGAATTCTCTAGAGATATGCAGGTTTCCTCACGATGTTTTCCTTCACCGAAAAGCGTGTGATGAATTGCAATTATCAATTAGACACATGAGTTTTAATAGAAAAACTCATTGGTGCCTGCCCGGGTTTGAACTCGTGTTCCCCTCGAAAGAGTCGCACGGTCTCACCGCTGGGCTATCACAGCTTACTTCAGTAATAATAACATATGAAATAAATTACAAAACAATAGCAAATTTTATCAAATAACACCGTTATAAAATCACTCTATCTGGATTTGGACAAATTACACAAATGTATATCGCATGTATTGATTTTAATCAGAATAATGTTATGGTTATGTGAGTCAAGTGCGAGTTGTTATAAGAACTAATAATAATTATAAAGTTAGGATTCCACCAAAATAGTGTGCAGCACATTTGTCTACAAAGATTGTGTACAAAGTTCTCGCACTACTCGTACTAAGCTGATATTGCGTTTAGTTTCTGTCTCCATCGGCAATGTTGTGTGTGACTTGTGTAAGCGTACAGTGAAGCACACATGTGCGCGAACATGTTCATTTAGAAATATTTTATCATCTCTATTATTATTATTGCACTTATTAATTATATACAAATTTACAATACATTTTTAGACATTTTCTATAAAATTATTCTTAAAAATTTTTTCATTCCTCCACTCCTGATTAAAGATGTGCGCGTACTAACAAATGATTTCGTTCCGGTAGCGGAAGCAAAACTGAGTTCGTGAACAACGAGTGCGTACGCGTGGACGCGAGTCCACTATTTCAAGTGTTCACAAATGTGTATAGATGTGCGCGAACATTTCTAGAATATTCGAATAACTTGTTAATGTTTGCTGAGTGAGTCGACCAGAGTAAACATTTGTGCCGCACATTGTGCATTCACAGTGCTGCACAGTTCTGCACACTGGTGGAATTCCATCTTTAGTGTAATTAATAAGTGTACATCGCGCTACAAACCAAATATTACATAATAAGTAACAGAAAATAACCTAATGAATCGGAAAATAATGGCTTCGGGTGTGATTAATCCAAAACAAGAAACACACTTCGGGTCACTAAATTCGCCACTTCTCGTAAGCGTAACAAAACCAATCAGTTTAATTAATAATACTATGTTATATAGAACTATGATAACATAGGGGTGAGATCGTGCAGTTCTTTCGAGGGGGTCATGGGTTACCCAGACCAGGCACCAATGACTTTTTCTGTTAAAACTTATGTGTCTAATTGATATTTGCAATTTAACACATGCTTTTCGGTGAAGCAAAACATCGTGAGGAAACCTGCATATCTCCAGAGAATTCTTTCCCTTTTCTCCAGAAACGGAGAAAGGAGGCTTATGCTTAGCAGTGGGATAGTAACAGGCCGTTACTTTACTACTATGTTATATGTGATGCGTGTAAGAACAAAGTAATGATACAAGCATGTGGGCAAATATAATATAAGGGACACCCACTCCTAGATAAATCATCATTCTCCTGCCCTTATCCCACTCCAAGTGGGGTCGGGACGGGAATGCTACAAACATGTCATATGATTTGGCTACGTATTTTACGACCGGTCGCCTGCCTGACGTCAATTTACCTAAGTCGCCTTTTACGAAACCTCGGTAAAAAATGAAGGTGGTCTACTCTATGCAACCGGATACCACACGGCATACCCACTCCTAGATAAATGTGATCTCAAAAAAGTATCAAAGAGCTACCAGATCCAAGCGAGCTAATTTTTGCGTAGGGGATATTCCTTAAAAAGGCCTAAGTTCAGAAAAACGCGAAAAAACTCTCCAGGTAGCCAGCTCTTGGGATAACTAATCAAACAACTGCGCCTTTCATAGCGTTAGTAGCCCACGTTTAAACAGTGAATTGGTCGGTCTGTTTAAGGAATAAAATTAATGAGGAACTCTAAAACAAATGGCGCCATCGGGTCGATACCGCCAATTGGTGATAACATGGCGACAATTGTTTCTTATCGATACCAACCACTTATCGACAAATATCAGATATGTTTCGATATGATATTATAAGTTATTGTTTTATTGTATATTCAGATCCTTAAGAATTATGTTATTGGAACTATATTGAGTAGTTAAAATTTGTTAATCGTTAAGTCATTGCACAATAGGAATTATGCTCACTAGCTCTCACATCTCAATCTTATATTGAAATTTGAATGTTGGGCAATGGAACATACAGATGAAAGAAGAGTACATGAAAATAAGATAAGAATGTTAAGTTGGATGAGTGCAACAAGACTGGATCAAAAAATATATATAGAAATAAGGGGAAGTCTAAAAAATGTGTCTATTATAAAATGGAAGCTAAAACATGTTCTGACGACCCAACTTACAGCGGGATATAGGCAGGAGAATGTTGAGCTTTTACATCTTAAGGCTTAAATAAAGCTATGAATGCTACGTTTCGTAAGTCTGGAGAGCAAGATTTAAGGACTACCCGACCACAAGCACAACTGAATTTCTTTTCAAATTTCTAACTTTTATTCTTGAAAATCGGTAGGACCAGCATTGCAAATCCGCAGCAAATTAATTTAGTGCTTGCATCGCAAATTATAGTAGAATAATCTTATATATTTTTTGTAAGTACTATAAAATTTGTAAGATACATCCAGTATTACCTTTTACAGATTACAGAAATATAAAAATTTGATAACTCACTAACATAACTGGTATTGCAACTTAATTCTATTGTTTATTTACGTTGCAGTGATCGGGAAGTAATTTGCATTCATGAACGAGATTGAACGTCATACTACGTCATATTGATTGATTTGTACCACGAATTGTTATTAATTATGTGTCAATAACGTGAGTAAATAATATATGCTAATATATTCCATAGACATATAAATCTTACTCGGAAATGCAAACGACATTTGGGGAGTTTTTGTATATCATTTTGTTTATAGGTCATCACGGTTGCCTTCGTTAACAACGTGACAAGATTTGATAGTGTATGATATGAGTATATAATGGCAAGTCTAAAAGTTCGCCCATTATATAAAAGATGAAAAGTGCGAGATTAAATTAGTATTGAATGAGAGATGAAAATTAATGTGCCCAAAATAGTTTTAAATATGAATGTATCCATATTCATATTTCAAATATATTATAATTATATGACAAGAAATGTTATAGATATAAATGATTTACAGAAGCAGGCGTTATTTTTCGGAATTCGATATTACAGAAACTATAACAGAATTACTTTGCTATATTCCGCGCGGGTTAAGCGAATGCATGCAAAGCTAATGTGTATGAAGCAGGCAAAATTCACGCACCTTACAAATGCAGGACAAGTCACCACATGCATCCCAAGACGCCTCCACCAGCAACAATTTACACAAGCAACAGGCATAATCACCACCAAAATCTCGATGATGGCTTCGACCCGAAACCGAAGCATCATCAGGAAGATAGACTCCACGACAAAATCGTAATACTTACGATTGCTTTGACGATATTATAGACGAGAATGGAGGGTGAAGACATATTGTGCCCACAACACTTAGAGTGGGATAACGGTAAGAGAATGATAATGGCTCTGGAAACATCATGTTTGCGCCTAGTGTGGTAGGCGCCTAATGTACTGACAATATGACAGAAGTCTATGGCAGTTATGCAAATTTTGAATTACTGAAAATAAACGGACTACTATTTTGACAACCGCTAGACATCTCACTGCTGCTAATTTAAACCAATTTTATATTTAACGTGCAATCTTCAAATAAACCTTTTGAGAAGAATAGTCTTCTCTTCTCTCATCGAATTTATGTTTGAAATATCGAACACATCAAAGTAACAATACAATACCAGCAGGTTTGCCTATCGGATATAATCGCTGATATCGTTCTAGACACTCGTGGCCCCGTTAGATAAGAGTTATTACGAGTTCTGAGAATTACACAATTTTCCCTTTCTGTCAATTTGGGCGGGCTCCTTTTCCTTTTCTATTTACATTGACTAGATCTGGCCAGGCTTTACAATGACTCAGTATTTTCTTTTTCCTATATCCAATGCGCGTTACACCGTTTGCCCTACTACTAGGAAATAACATACAGAAAGCTATTTTCGTTTTCTTTAAACTTAGATAACTTGTTCCTGTTAACTTAGATAACTTTCCGAAAAACCACTATGAAAAAATAATCACCATTGTATATATGACACACCTACCAAACCTTGCCTAGTTATGCCGGACTCTAACAGGCTAAAACTTCATAGTGTTCCACCTTTCTGCTTGGTGACGAAGGGACAGGCATACTGAACGCATCACGTCTACATCCTCGTCAGCAGCCTATTCCTGCTAAACTTGTTAGAACCTGGACAGACCCATGCCCTACAACCGACGCACTGGGAACACTTTAATGCATCGGCCACGTCTAGGAATTTTTTCTCCAGTCAGAGCGTCAAAGCCCTCTATTCGACGCCCGGAAGTCCTCATCAGGGATGGAAGTCGACTGTCTTGGGCACGCCGTCTTTGTCCCGCTCACCTACGACTTGGGTGAAGTTATCACCCAAAACCTCTGCGCCGCCTCCTTCTGCGATCCTCGAAACCCCTGCTCCATACTCTGAGCTCAACCATCACCCTGGACGGACCCGCCAGGGGACTACTTCGGCTGCGTTGGAGGATAAAACAAACAGTCATTGAATTTTTCCGATTTCGAAATGTATTGTTTTCATACATGCAGCCAAAATATAAAACTGAAACTTAGATTAGCCCTGGTTTGTATTTCATTTAAAAAAGTTATCTGCAAGTATCATTAATAAATCAAATCTTCAAAGACAAAGCTCAGTGTTATCGACACAGCAGCCATGTTTAATTAATTTACGAACATAGAGTTTGGTGCGCTCGTTTTAATCAATTACACTCATAAAGCATGTATCATTTATCATCGATTTATTTGTACGTGCGCAGATCATGTATTTTTTAACCTGGTCATGGTCCAAAGTTGAAAGAAATGCTACAAGCTGTATGTTTTACATTTTGAATTACTCTCAACTATGTATGATTTTCCTGTTGTCTAGTGAAAAGAGAAGTTTTAATTTTTTGTATATTTTTGAACTCTAACAAATATCAACAATATTGATCCAGCGAATTAGTCGTGAAAGCGACAAATAGGTTTTCGCATCTATAATATTAGTATTATTGTCTTTAGTCTGAGTATAAGCAATCAACATCAAATAATAAACTGAAGGATCACTGTGTAGAATCTCCTGCTATTATGGTTCATTGTCTAATAATAGGGCTTGCCACCTTCCTCTGGATTAATAGACGTTGCTTTACGGTTAATTTTCCGAAATATAGGTGATCTAGCTAAAACAAAGTCATATACGATATTTTCCTCGGATTTTTATACATATCCAGTCCTCAGAGACAAAGAAGGTTTGTCAAAGGAATTGGAATCTCTAAAACTTTCTTTTCGTACCTGAATCAATCTTAATTCATCCTCGTAACACTTTGTAAATTCTTTAAAAAAGTGCTATACAGTGTAGTCACCATATTTTTTTAACTACTACATGAATGAGTCGAGGAAAATTTAAGTTAAATTTAATTTAGAAAAGTTAAGTGACACTAATCGAGTCCATATTTTCTGATTGCGTTACGCGCACTTCGTTAAGGACAAAAAACTCTCATTTTAACTGTTGGAAGTAAGCTAAGTTTTTCACTGCCACAACTTACTGCCGCTTTCGTCGTTTAATTTCTTATTTACGTTCCTTAAGCGCTTTTTAACATAAATTAACGATGTTGATACAAGAATCACCGCCAAAGTTTTTAAAGCACAATAAATTAATGCTCTTCCAACTATCATTTAATTAATCTCGGTAAGCACAAAGCTATCGGCAGAGATATACGCCGTTCACTAATTGTAAGTGCTGCTTTACTGTTTTACTTAATTTATTAATAACAGAGTGTTTATAGTGGTGTAATAAAATTTTGGTTTGTTGCTGCAACTTATTGCCGATCAGAGTGGGTAATATTTCATCAAATAATTAAATACTTTCTTAAATCATTTTGTTTAAAATTTCACTCGTTGTTTTCGAAACCTAATAAAATTTAATTATTATGCTATAAAGATAAGCTTTGATAGCCTAGCGGTGAGACCGTGCCTCTCTCTAGAGACGACATAGGTTCAAGCCCCGGGCAGGCACCAATGAGTTTTTTCTATTAAAACTTATGTGTCTAATTGATAATTGCAATTTATCACACGCCAGGTGAAGGAAACCATCGTGAGGAAACCTGCATATCTCTAAAGAATTCTAGGGATATGTGTAACCTACCAATCCGCATTGGAGCAGCGTGGTAGGTCTTAGCTCCAATCCGTCTCTCCAAAAGCAGTCCTGTTACTATGCCCAGCAGTGGGCATAGTAACAGGCCGTTACTTTACTTTATGCTTTAATGCGTTTTGAAAGGAAAATCTATAATATCTAAAATGAAAATTACTTTAAAGTTAATTATACAGTTTCCACGTTAAATCATTTTGTACTATATAATTTATAAAACTAACTTTTATTATTATAATAGTTATTATTCTGATTACTTTATAAATTATTTTTATTACTTGTATTTTAAATAATTTCCGTCGTTTTCCGACAAGAAGCTGTTAACAAATTCCATGTCACTTCTGTTAACCACTGAGGACATCTCTCGTGTGGAGATTCTATCAGCAATTTTAGCAGCAGCATCAGGTCATGCTTATCGTAAACATGCATTTTCATCAGGAATGGACCAGTATGTTAAATTTCAGCTCTATCGGACATCGGGAAGTGGGTCAAATTTAATTTGCAAGATTTCCCCTTTACGTACATACAATTAAAAAAAATGCTTTTAAAATAATATTTCTAAAAAGAATTATCAATATCAATATGATACCTGCGACTATTTTCGCGCCAACTTAAGGGTTTAAGTACCCTTAATAAAATTTTTGCTTTTTCTCTCTTCCTCTACTTTTTTGTTATGTTACTGGTCAATTTAACTGGCTGGTTTATAAGCATTCATTGTACTTAATTTCATCAATATTACAGCGGATTAATCGTGAAAGCATAACAGACAGACAGACTTCCCTTATTCCAGTCTAAGTGGGTTCGACACAATCTTGTGTATCATCTGATACAAACATGTTGTCACACGATTTGGCTACGTATTTTACGACTGGCTGCCTGCCTGACGTCAACTTACCTTAGTCGCCTTTTACGATACCTCGGTAAGAAATGACGGTGGTCTGTTCTACTCAGCCGGATACCACACGGTGGCCTTATAATACTACGAATATTTAAAACATTATAAAAGTATAGTATCCGGCATTAAATAATGCACATCGATGTTTAGAACGAAAGAGCCGGCCAGTACGGTTTTGTAGAGCGCTGTTTCCGTCACACACGGGTTCGTCAGTCTGTGCGACAGAGACAATGCTCTATAAAGCAGAATCTAGCCGACTTTCTCTCTCTACGCCTTGATGTGCATTATTTATTGCCGGGTACTATACGTAGCTTTCACGCATTATATGACATATAATGTTGCAGTCTTGAGTACGAAGTTGGTATTATTTGATTGGCCTAGAATGCCGTTAGATTCGTCATCACTTATCTCCAGGTCATAGAGAGCCGGTATAATTGTTTAAGTGTCCATGATTATAAGCTCGATGAAATGGCTCATAAAATTATAGCGGCCAGCGGTTTCCCCTTGCTGCAATTACACGTATTATGGGCGTGTTAAAACATCATCACGGGTTTCTATTTTAATTGATAGATATCTTAATTAACCGTACTATATATTTTATCAATTAAAATAAATGATCTGTACTTCCCTTCCTTTTATATTCATACTAATATTGTAAATGTGTATGTATCTAACTGTTGCACTGAACCTATATATTAAATATATTTACTAAAGTTCTAAATTAAATAATTAAACAAGTACGGTAAGATTTTGATGGATTTGTTTTCTAAAAAGATGCAATCATCATCATCTTCCTGCCCCACTCTAAGTGGGGCCGGCACAACATGTTACAAACATGTTGTCACATGATGAGGCTGCGTATTTAGCGTATTTTGCGTACGCCGCCTGCCTGACGTCAACTTACCTTAGTCGACCCCTCAGTAAGAAAGAGGGTGGTCTATTTTACTCAACCGGATACCACACAGTGGGTCAACTTACCTTAGTCGCCTTTTACGACCCCTCGGTAATTAATGAAGGTGGTCTATTTTACTCAGCCGGATACCACACGGCGGGTCGAATTACCTTAGTCGCCTCTTACGACACCTCGGTAAGTAATGAGGGTGGTCTATTCTACTCAGCTGAATACCACACTTGAAGCAAATTGGGAAGGTGAAAAAGCTTGAAAGGTGGGTACCTCATGAATTGAGTGAAGCAAACAGACAAACGCGCGTCGACTGCTGCATTACGTTACTCAACCGGCACAATAACGAAGGAATTTTAAATCGAATCATTACCTGTGATGAAAAGTGGTTCCTCTACGATAATCGGAAGCGCTCATCGCAATGGCTGAACCCTGGCGAACCAGCCTAATCCTGCCCTAAGCGAAAATTGACTAAAAAAAAGTTGCTTGTAAGTGTTTGGTGGACTAAGCCGGTGTCGTTTCACTACAGCTTTCTTAAATCTGGCCAGACGATTACGGCAGATATCTATTGTCAGCAACTGCAAACCATGATGGAAAAGCTAGCTGCTAAACAACCGAGGCTGGTCAATCGCTCTAGGCCACTGCTGCTTCAGGACAATGCTAGACCACACACTGCACAACAGACAGCTACCAAATCAGAGGAGCTTCAATTAGAATGTCTTAGACATCCACCGTACTCTCCGGACCTTGCTCCAACAGATTACCAACATTTTTTTCGCAATTTGGATAACTACTTGCAAGGAAAAAAATTCAACTCCGATGGGGCAGTCCAAACCGCCTTCAAAGATTTTATTGATTCCCGCCCGAATGGTTTTTTTAGTAAGGGGATCAATGAACTACCTATGAGATGGCAAAAGTGCATACATAGCAATGGTACGTACTTTGATTAATTAAATATATTTTATTAAAAAAAAAACGACTTTATGTTCCTCCCATAGAAAAGCCAATTTCATATGTAGGGACCTAATATATCCGGGAGTTCAATTTAATTATACATTTTTATTATCATCCATTATATCATTCATGTTATACCACAGAACCACCATACCTTTCTTATCTCATTTGCATACACTTCTTCTTTCATCAGTCTTTTTCATTGCCTAATAAGACAGGTTTTATCACAGTTTTTATAAATTTTTCTCTTCACACATAGAAAAGTATAGCTCATTAATGAGGGTATTTTTACATTTAGGTTGACCTTTAAATACCTACCTATATTGTTAACTATTCTTGCTACGCGCTATATTATAACATCAGTGAATATGCCATTCTGTTTCATACTTTAGACGTATACCCCACGGCTGCAATAAGTCCATTTCCAACGTAAATTAATGTTGCGTAACAAAATACATTTGATATTCAGAACTTTCTACAGTTTAATTCGGTCTGGAGAGCGTTTGCTCGAGGCAAAATAAATTATGTTCCCTCTTTATCTACGTATAAACGATTGGCTGCTATCAGTCTATGCTTTTGTATTGGTTTAATATCTGTTGGTCTGCTTAGTTCAATTAGGAATTGTTTAAACTTGGGCAGACCTATTATCATTTGCCTTATTCACAATTCTCCTGCTCT
Source organism: Morpho deidamia (assembly GCA_947086505.1). NCBI lineage: Eukaryota > Metazoa > Arthropoda > Insecta > Lepidoptera > Nymphalidae > Morpho > Morpho deidamia. The sequence goes on from CAMTZC010000017.1 coordinate 2,902,208, forward strand.
TAACCTCTTATCTTATATTAAAGAGTGGCTTTACATTGGCGGATTTGGCTAGGTATTTTACGACCGGCCGTCTGCCTGAAGTCACCTTACCTTAATCGCCTTTTACGACACCTCTTTAAGAAATGAAGGTAGTCTATTCTACTCAACCAGATACCACACGGCACAATCATTTCGCTTAGGCGGAAATAAATAAAGTAACGGCCTGTTACTATCCCATTGATGAGCGTAGGCCTCCTCTCTCCGTTTCTGGAGAGAAGGGTTGGAGCTCGCACGCAGCTCTAAAGCGGATTGGTAGGTGTCATATATCCCCAGAATTCTCTAGAGATATGCAGGTTTCTTTGCGATGTTTTCCTTTATATAATTATAACGATCATAGATAAATGTATAAAGTGTACTAAATTGAAGAATCAATCTAGGTTGATCAAATAATAATCACTACAAACTCAAGAGTTAAATCTGATTGTGTACCATCACAGTTTCTGATCTTAGTCATAGAAGCTGAACTCTTTTTATTCACATATCCACATACTAGAAAAGCGGTGTGATAGCCCAGCGGTGAGACCGTGCGACTCTTTCGAGGGGAACACGAGTTCGAACGCTGGCAGGCACCAATGAGTTTTTCTATCAAAACTCATGTGTCTAATTGATAATTGCAAATGATTTATAGAAGCAGGCGTTACTTTGCGGAATTTATCACACGCTTTTCGGTGAAGGAAAACATCGTGAGGAAACCTGCATATTTATAGAGAATTCTGGAGATATGTATGTGTAACCTACCAATCCGCATTGGAGAAGCGTAGTACGTCTTAGCTCCAATCCTTCTCCCCACAAACGGAGAGAGGAGGCCTATTCCCAGCAGTGGGATTGTAACAGGCCGCTACTTTACTTTTTTACCTTTTTAATACTAGAAAAGAGTATTTTAGAGCTGCAGAGGTGCGAAATCTCATAATTCTATACTAGTAAAATGCAAATCAATTGCAACCTCTAGTAATATCTTATTGACCTTCTCACAGATTCGTTTCTTGTTTTTCTTACTGAACAAACTTTTCACGATTCAGCTTTTCGATACATAGTTTCAAAAGACGATATTCCAGAAATTTTCAAGCCAACAAGACAAAAAGTGCAGATATTGTATATGTGAACTCTTGCTTTGGATCACGTGCATAAAATCCAAATCCAAAATATTCTTTATTCAAGTAAACTTGTAAACAAGTGCTTTTGAAACCTACTACTAAATGGAGAGCAAAAGCTAGAAGAATGGCGTTGAGTACGTTGGCAGTTATAAAACATATCTGACTAGCTTTAAAGCGCAACTTCGTTCGCGTGGACTGCAGTCTTATATATTAATTATGGTTAAAATGGGTTAACCTTAAAAGCTAGACATATGCTGTCGCGGACTTTTATTTTGAACTTTTAGAGGGGAACAATTTTGTAGTACATGATTTTTCAATAACTCTCACCGTTTACTTAGCGCACGCAAGGAAAGCTTTAAACTTTGCCGTTTTCGCAATATTTTTATCGCTGCTCCTCTCCTATTCATCGTAGCGGGATGTTATATGATCTATAGCCTACCACGATAAATGGACTATCTTACATTCAAAGAATTTTTCAAATCGGTCCAGTAGTTCCTGAGATTAGCGCGTTCAAACATTCAATCAATCAATCAAACAAACAAACAAACTCTTCTGCTTTATATATTAGTATAGAGTATAGATATAGATTAGACCACATATAAAAATACCACATCAGTAAAACGGTTTTAAACTTGTTTAATGTAAGCATGTCGCAATCGCTAGCATATCGCGTAGAATTTCAAAAACGGCCGTTGCGTGTGCGCCACGCGATAATATCGTAGGCTCGCTTGATCTGGAAACGCCGACAGCGGTCCAGATTGAAGCGATTAAAATACCCGAGCTACTTTTGTTATTCTCTTAAATAATAACTGTTTTCGTAGGTGAGGTAGTTTACGGGGCTAACATTGAAACGTTTAAACTATTTTTTGAAACAATACATACTACGCTTGCAAAAGGAACTGGTATAAGGTGAGATACAAAAGATTTAAAGAATCACATTTAAAGTTATAGGATATAAAAAATAATTGTGTGATTTATAATAAGTGATCATAATTCAGCGAAAAACAAAAGTAAAAAAATCTGATTTTCCTTCAGGAACAGGACAGAGTATATATGAAGTTATTTGAATATTTAAGCTGATGCAAAGTTTACGAAGTACAGCATAAAACTTTTCATATAAATACACTCGCGTGCAACCAAATCGACTCACCTCTAAAAAATGGATAAATGGTGTATTATATTTTTAAAGAATAAAAAAGTACGGGTATATATATATATTTTGAAAGCCAATTTTATAAGCTTTAAAATAATACTATAATCTCAAAAATCTGCGCAATATTTTTTAATTTAATCGTATTCGAATCACAAAGTAACAAAAATTGAATTAGTGAAAAAAAAAGGATAATTAAAATTAAAGGAAAACAAAATGTTGTGAAAAATTTGTTAAATCGATACTAAGTGTTACCCCCCCTGGCCCTAATAACAGCTCCAAGACGGTTCTTCATCTACCTGATAACCCTTACTACCAGATCTTGAGGGAGAGCTTCCCACTCCTCTTCGAGCGCTGTCTTTGGCTCTACAATGTCTGCAGGGGCTGGATTTCTGGTCCGGACCCTGCGTTTCAGCTCGTTCCAGATGTGTTCAATAGGATTGAGATCAGGACTGTGTGGTAGCCAGTCCATGGTCTTAATACCAACTTCGCCCAGAAACTGACGAGTGATTCGTGCTGTATGGCATTGGGCATTATCGTGCATAAGAAGAAATCTATCTCCTCTGAAGCCTTCATAAGGAAAGATGTAATCGAGGAGAACGTCTTGCACAAATCGGTCTGCAGTCCGACTGCCTCCTCGACCTCCACTAGGGATGAAACAAGAGCTGTTTTTCCTTCTATTGAAATGCCCGCCCACATCATACACGAACCACCGCCATAGGACACTGTTTCAGCGAAACAACATTGTGTAAAATCGCTCGCCTGGACGCCGGTAGACTCGAGTTCTCTTGTCGCTGCCATGCAGACACACTCTGCACACAATCAGTGAACAGGACTGATCGCCATTCAGCTGTCCAATCGATGTGTTCGCGAGCAAATGCAATGCGAGCTCGTCGGTGAGCTGTGGTCAATTTGGGGCTTCTGGTAGGCTTTTTGGAGTCAGATTGGCATCTTTTAGCCGTCTTCTAACTGTTCATTGACTGACAGCGACTCCTCGAACCTCTCTCAGCCGTTGCTGCACAGCAACACCGATTGAGATGGCGATTTCTGAGACTTGTAGAGGCGTTAAAACGGTCGTCTCTCTCAGAAGTACACCGCCGACGACTGTTATCTGGCTTCCTAGAGTAAGAGTTGGTCTCTTGGAACCTTTCGTATACCCTGGATATAGCAGATTGGCTCAGATTTAGTCAACGAGCGACTTCTCGTTGGCTAAAGCCCTGTTGTACCAAAAGGACAACTTGGGCGACTTCTTCTGGTCTTGTATCCATAGTGACGGTGAATTGATAATCGTATCTTGCGGAAATGTGCTCAGGCCAACTTCTGATAAGCGACTGATAAGGGTGCGTAGCTTAGGGTGGTTTATATTGGGGGTTGCATAGCGTAACTCGTTAGTACTGCAAGGAACAAATTTTACACACTTATGTTCAAACCACGATATTTTTAAAAGTAGTAATTGGATTAAAATGATAAATGTGTTAATTTAAAGTTAAAATGGGATTTAATAAAATAATACATTTAATATACTTTTTTTTAAACTTTTAAACAAAAACACGCTTTTTGTCTATTTTTTATGGGTGAGTCGATTCGGCTGCTCGCGAGTGTATTACCAGTTTCCAAATAAATATTTTTTTACAAGTGTATGTTAAGTTAAGGCAATAATATTTGTCTATTTCCTTTAAGCTTTCCAAAGCTTAGGTAAAAGCAAACTAAGTATTACCAATATTTTTATAAAAATAATTATAATATTTACATTCGTCAAACTGTAACTAACAATTTTTATTAGGTGTCAAAGTTTTTTAAAAAAGTGACAACAGGTATAAAAAGCGACAGTAATAAAATTCATAAAGATAGAAACATGAAATATCATTTATAAACCAAGAACGATTCTAGAAAGAAGTGACCATATTCAACTACAGAATTGTATGACATTAACATTCATAATCCATTTCGTTATCATACATGGCATCATCGAATGATTTAATAAAATTCTTTCCGAGAACTATGCGTAGCGTTTGTTTTTGCGGCTATTTCAAATTACCAAAGAGAACGTTGATTAGAAAAGCGATAGTTGTATTGTAATGAATGACCGTCTAGACTTGTACTTCTACTTTGATTTATTTTTGCATTAATATTAAGAGAAAGTACGGCGGTTTTGTCGTGCTGATTAATATTACCCATTTCATTTATGTTGCTACTGGTTTTAACTTCAGTATCAATAACTAAGGAAAGCAAGTAACGAACTGTTACTATCCCACTGCTGGGCATAAGTCTCTTTTCTCCGTTTTTGCTAGAGTTAAGTGGGAATTAGCACGCTGCCTTCATGTGGATTGGTAGATTACATGTATCCGAAGAATTCCTTAGAGATATGCAGGTTTCCTCAAAATGTTTTCCTTCACTGAAAAGCCTATGATAAATTGCAATTATCATTTAGACACAATACTAACAACATACAAATTAACATAAAAAGTCTTTGATGTGTGGCCTTGCCCCCATCGAAAGAGTCACGGTCTTACCGTTGAGCTATCACGCCTTATGAATTATAAAAAAAATTTAGAAATTTCTACATATATCACAACATGTCTTTGATTTTCATTGCAGCTTCGGAAAATCCACGAAAATAAAGGTAAAAGGAATGTTGGAGCGTACAAAATTGAAACATGTTTCGAATATATACAAGCAAGATAATTCTGCAATTCTTTTACATTATTGTCAATAAATGAAACGCATTTCATCATCCAAACTCTGCGTGATTCTGCCAAAACAATGTGCAAAATTACTGTGTACAGTGACAACATCCGATGAGGTATTGTGCTGGACCATATCCTGTGTAAAAACAAGGTCAAATTGAATCAGACGCCATTATTTGCGACAAAATATGCATTTTCATTAAATGAATCATCAGATGGTTACATTCATTTTTACCTTCCTCTAATAAAGTGAAAGGCTTCATTAAATATAAGATTAGATACGATTGTAACTGTGTTTTTAATGTAAAAGTTGTCTCATTATACATTTTATCACCTCACAATAATTTTAATGAATGAAAATAGATGTATAAAACCAAGTTAATTTCCTTTTTAAAGTGTGTACTTAAAATGTTTATTGGCTATTTATTTAAATGGCAAATTTAATACTATACTTTTTGATTCTTTTGTATTCCATGTAAAACAATGATAAATTAAAGAAAATAAACAGAGAAACGTATTCGTAGTCCAAAACTGTCGGGGTTTGCTTTGAATGTACTCCAGATCCTTTTTCTTAACTGAATATATATTGTTAACTCTCTAAAACTATAAGTATATTATCAATAATCTTTTACAGCATCATTGGTTAGGTTTGGTGAGTACAGAAGCATGAGCAGGTGTGTCAGTAGAGTAAAATATTGATACTTGTATTACCAGGTTTCCATAAATTTTAGGAAGAAATTTCCTGACAAATCACTAGAAAATTCAGCAGGTTAATTCATATTCATTAAGCTCATGTTTTTCTGAAAAATTTATTGGTGCTTGCCTACAGATTTATCTCGCTATCTTGGGGTTAAGGTCAAGCTATGTCTTGGCTTTCAACTGCCCGTTAAATAGCCAATAGTACAAGTACTAATAAAATCTGGAAACACTGGAATATCCTAGATATTTTTTCGATTACATGTTGCTCTCATCTATCTCAACATGCTTTGAGTAGCTGACAAAGCGATTATTTCTTGTCAGACATTACTGAACATTGATGGTAATGGTACTCCCGATTAATGACCACAATTTAATGTTAAGGCCATTATAATACCTCCCTCATTAGCCCTTCAGTTCAGGAGCAAAATGTACAAACAAGGTAAGATTAAATCAGCACCAATTGTGTAACCCAGTTACAGTTTGTTGGTGTGTTATAACGTTATCGATGTATTGCAATTGTTTTATTGTCATTGTTTATAAAATTGTCTTTTTTCAAAGATATTTTATCTTAAAACGCGTTACCAAATAATGACATGAGGTGTGGTGTAGTTGAAGCCGTTTTTCGGTGACCACCAATACAGCATATTTGCATAAAGAAAATGATTCTTTTCATGAAAGGACAATGGCCGTGTGGATAAACGATCGCGACATAAATGCGTATATAAAAAAATGGTTCTGTACCTTTAACTTGGAAATTATTAAGGACTTCTTTTAAGGTATGATCATTAGCGCTTCTTATATTAATAAATCATCAACTTCGGAACGAAAGTTTTGATAACTGTGCTAATTTTTTGACAAAAATCCAAACCACTTTTTGTCAGAACATTTATATTTTAGAAATATAGCCAGTGATGGACTGAAATTGGATGCTTAACATAGGCATAATAAGAAAACTCAGTCATTAAGCTGACGTTAGAAACTATGGCCCTAATCACAGAATACAAGAAAAGACCGTGCCTTGGCTCAGGGATATCGTCAGTATTTCCACATTTCAACAATCAGTCAACACATTTCGAAGTGTCTCATCATCTATAGTAAATTCTGGCCACATTATCAATTCAAAGAGATTGGTCTTCAATCAGCTGGCATTGTAAAATAGGCCAAAACCTTCTCGAGCAACCAGTATTTATACCTAATCGCTGAAATAGGTTATTTAAACGGTTTCTTAGTTATCTTATAAGCTCATGATAGCATCTATAGGTCGTAGAGTTCACACTATTGTTTGTATTTGAACCTTAAGTTAATTTATTGATATTTCAAGGCATTAAACATTTTATTGCCCTATTGAAACTGGTTGTAAGAAACGTTATCTATTTTTTGAAATTTGATGTCGATAAAATTATCGCTGATACTTTTTAATATTGAATTTTTGTGGGTCACATATGTTATATCGACTCATTGACAGTTTATCCTCTGCAGCTGTTTACTGAGCTATTAAAGAGAAGAACCTAAAAGACATTCAGCGGATGCTCTTATCAAAAGATAGGTTGCATATCCTTCTTAATAAGTTTTTTGATATAACACTTCAGTTTTTTTAATACCATAAAAAGTAAGTTATAATAAAATCAAAATTAACAAAAATATAATAAATATGATGTGTAAATAAATATCTGGTAAGTTTAAAATATATATGACTAGGAGACTATGTTTAAAATGAAGCGATGTTCCAGCATGTTATAGAGAAATTTAACAAATTTCTCAGTTGGAATTTAGTCACAAAACACAGTTACTTGTAATGTCCTTTGTTCTCGTTATCGTATGTAAGGAATGACCGTAAGCCTTGATTTGTGCAAAACGCCAGGCGACGTGTTGGCACGTTGGCTATTAGCATAAGACCTTTGCGATAGGTTATACCTACGTAAATAAATAAATATAAAAAATGTATGAAAAAGACACAGGACACTCAATGCAGGTATGGTTTTTTCGGTGCTCCCGATTTATCATAATTTATTTATTATATCCATCGATTAGCAGCTGCCGTGTGGTATCAAGCTGAGTAGAATAGACAATCCTCATTTCTTACCGAGGCGCCGTAAAAGGTGACTAAGGTAAGTCAACCCTCCATGTGGTATCCGGCTGAGTAGAATAGACCACCCTCTTTCTTACCGAGGGGTTGTTGTAAGTTGTAGGTTGTAAGTTGATGTCAGGCAGGCGGCCGGTTGTAAAATACGTAGCCAAATCATTTGACAAAATGTTTGGTAACATGTTGTGCCGATCCCACTTAGAGTGGGATAAGGGTAGAAGGATGATGATGCGTACATTTCTATATGACCGATGATAATACAATATATTGATAAATTTTAATTTTTTTTTGAGATTATTATTTACCCTCCCCTTTCATAATTTCTTATCTCCTTTGAATACACGACAGCTATTTTAGAGCATAGTATTATTATCCATGATACCAATAATATTGAACTATTCATAAATAATGCGGGCGATGGCTTGTAACGTTTGTTATAAAAACGTTTTGAACTGTGTGTAGATCCGTTCGGCGGGCCCACTCATGAGCTTATGTGCAACAGGAAGGAAGCAACCTATTACATACTTGTAGAGGCGAACAAAATGCCGTGCTGTTGTTTTTTATGGGTACATTGTCTAAATAAATTTTGTATGAGTCAAGTCTACTTACTAATCTTTTGCTAGTATTGACCAAGCCTTGGTAGCAAGCTGCATCAAATGCAAGTTAAGCTGATCGGTGAGAGTGTCTGACCTCAAAAGGTCACGGGTTTGAACCCGGGAGGGCAAGAATAAGTTTTTATATACAAAGATTTGTGCTATTCACTATTTTCAGTGACGAAAAAATTTCATGAGGAAACTTGCATATCTCTCGCGATATGTGTGACCTACTAATCCTCCATAAAAGATGAGGCCTATACTCTATATACTATACTATAGAAGTCAAGGACTCAACATAATCCAGTATCTTTAGCAGCATTTGACGAATCAAAACTCTTTTATAAAATCAGGCGTTATTTGCGGAGATCCATAATATAATATAAATGATAATAAAATTATTGTGCTATAATCCGCGATAAAGTAAATAAAAAGTATATACTGTACTAAATGTTTAGTTGACTATCCGTTTTCATACCTGATACATGCAGGATTCGTAAAAAAAAATGTACAAATCTCCACCACCGCCATCGGTCGAATTTAATAATTTTATTATTACTTTGATTAAAAACTCTTTATTAAACTTTCCTCGAATAATTTTAAACAGAAATTTGAATATCCCGGGACTTCATTGTTAAATTACTCTCAATTATCTACTATATAGTTTTATATTCCCGAAGAAAAAACACGAATTCTTTTATCCTACGAGTATATGTAAACCTGATGTATAAGCTTCAATCTTTCGAAATTTCATCAATATTGCTTTAGCTGATTATCTGTCAAAACGTAACAGATAGACAGACTTTCGCATTTATAATATTAGTATAGATATAGATATCAGAATTATTGAAAAGACGAGAAGTGTAAGAAAAAGGTGGTATGGGCATGTAATGAGAAGGGATGAAAATAATGCGACCAAACGAATGTTAAATAGGATTGTAGTTCGATATGCCACTAGAGGGAGGCTAAAAAGGGATGGAGTAGCACTATAGTTGCCGAATGATAGAAGAGAATGAAAGAGAAAAACATGTTGTGCCGACCCCGCTTAGGGTGAGATAAGGAGATGAGTATTACATATATATCAGCGGAACACAGTAAGCTCTTGAGTCGCTGTTCATAATTACGTGATAGATATAGCGGTGATAATAAATAAATAATAATAAATATATGGGACACTTATACACACGGTCGTCCGCCCTCAAAGTAAGTAACTTAATACTTGTGTTAAGGGTGACGGATAACTGATAAATATAGTACATATATAATTTTTAAAACATACTTAAACAGAGATCGAAAAACCAACAATTTTTTTTATAGAAAATGTTAGCCCTCGGCGGGAATTAAACCCACGACCCGTGGATCTAAGCGGAGTCACTACTGCGCTAACGAGCCAGTCATATTATAAGATTGTATCTTGCTGTAAGTCTTTAAGCAGTCTTTGAATGTTATAGTGATTAAGGTCTCTCCTTGTTCTCATAAAATACTAGCTCGTATTTTATGAGAACAAGTACGAACATGTAAGATAAGTATAGACATTGTGTAACAAGTTCAACGGCCGAAACCATGGCATGGTGTGCTGTGGTGTTTGCACAGATGTCATATTTTTTATGACTCGCCATTTTTTGTTGTAAAACCTGTTGTGCATGTAAAGTTTATTTTAAACTGACACAATATATTGTTTGTAAAATTTCCAAAATGTAAAAGTATTGATAATTATTTTTTACTATAGTTTTAGTCGTGGATAATAAGAAAATAATATCATCATTATTTATATACATATACTAGACTCCACGACAAAATCGCAAAGCCGTCGTAGAGTCCATCTACTGATCATGCTTCGGTTGCGGGGCGAAACGATTGTTGAGTTTGTGATAGTGAACGTGTGTACTGCTTGTGTATTGTGGTGGAAGTGGTGGAGGTTTGTACATGTGTTTATACGGATAGTCCACTATACATTTAACACTATATATATTTTTTATTTACTGTATCGCGGATTATAGCAAAATAATTTTATTATTACTTTTGTATTATGGATCTCCGTAAAAAAACGCTTAATTCTATAAATTATTTAAAACAAAATCCCTCAAAAGCTTTCTGTTTGTAGGTGATCAATTTTCTCAACATCTACTGGATCGATTTTTGTGCTGCTTTTACTAAAAGATTGTTGAGGAAGGTTCAGGTTGATAGTACATTACGGTTGAATTCCCACGGAATCAGGATTCATACGGGGAAAACTTTCGGACAGCCGCGGGCCCATCTAGATTAATAATATATCGTTATATTACTATAAATTAGTTTTAAAATTAAAAAATGTATGTAAACAATAATTTTCTCCGAATGATGAAAACCTTAAATTGGGATTTGTTCCACGAACCATTTACGTAACTATAAATTGAAATAAAATCTTACTGCGAATTTTTCTTGTCTGTAGCTTACCTGCAACAAATTAAAAAAAATATCTTTAAAATAATTTAACATTTTATTTCTTACTAGAGGTTGGCACGAGTTTATCTTCAGTAGGGTCCATAAACCCTGATCATTAGCACCATCAAATTCCAATCACGATCTCTTGCCATTACCTTAAATGCATTAAATAAATACTAGACACAAGTACTGCTTTATTCATATTAATGTTATAAATGGTCAAACTGTTTGTTATGTTTTCACGGCTAATCGGCTGGACCAATATTGATGAAGTTTGATACAATCGAAAGTTATAGAGTACACTATGATGTAGTAATAAAAATTTCCGTGTTTACCGTGTTTAAGTTGCCGCGAATGATGTCGCTAGTAAACCTTAGTATACAATTTATACTTAAAACTTTAGTTGCTTATTGATTATATTTCAAGCGCCCTGCGCCGCCCTATTCGCTCGGTAGAAAGAGAGGGGATACTTCCTCTCCTACGCCACGCCGGAGAGGGATTTCGTAAGGCGGAGAGGGAGTAGCCCTCTCCGTCTTACGAATTTTCAATCAGATCACGTGTTCTAACGTGAGTTTAAAAAATTTTTATTCATCACAAAAAGTACACAGCGCCAGAAGTATTACATTGAAAAATTAATTATTCGTGTGTTCTCAGCCTAATAACATTGAGGATCAAAATACACGAAGTTCGTTATTTGTTCCCAGAAAGATTTACTAGCAAGTAGCGAGGAAACCGGCTTCTAGGGTTACGTTGTTTACTTCACGCCGCACTTCAAGGATTTCAATAGAAATGTCTTTGAGCGCGGGAGACTATTGTTACTTTTCTCGGGAAATGAAATCCGAATCTGTCATTTAAAGCTTATCAATGCTTATAAATGTGTACTGTATGTGTTTTTATATTGTACTAATCTAAATGAAAAACATAAAATAAGTATATGAGAAAATTACTCACACGGTCGTCTGTCCCCAAACTAACTTAAAAGCTTGTATTATGGGTGACAGAAACTGGTAAATATATAGACATAAAAAATTAAAGTAACGGCTTGTTACTATGCCCACTGCTGGGCTAAGGCCCCTCTCTCCGTTTTTGGAGAGAAGGATTAGAGCTAAGACCTACCACGCTGCTCCAATGTGGATTGGTAGGTTACATATATCCCTAGAACTCTCTAGTGATATGCAGGTTTCCTCACGTTGTTTTCCTTCACCGAAAAGCGTGTGATAAATTGCAATTATCAATTAGACACATAAGTTTTAATAGAAAAACTCATTGATGCCTGCCCGGGGTTTGAACCCATGTCGTCTCTAGCATCGCACGGCCTCGCTGGGCTATCACGGCTTATATACACATAATTGCATAATCAATGTATAAATACCGGCTATACTCATGTCCTATTTTATCGGATAAGCGAGCAAGATGTTGCGACGAGTTTATACATATAATTCTTCCCACAACCGCAGGGAATACGAGGCCTGTATGGGCTAGAAACTAGTCGACCTCATCCGATAAAATAAGAAGTGAGTAAAGGCGGTGTCTATACATTAATTATGAATAATAATAAACAGAATTTGTGTCTTTCTGTCTAACCGTTTATGCGATAAACTCGACCGCGACGAACAATTTTCATTTTAATATACCTTCAGAACGCATATAGCGTAAATTATAGACTATAAAAACTGTCTGTTGTTTTGTTCAGTCAATATAATAATGGCCGCGTGGCTGTTTGAAAACCAACATTTTATTGTTTTTATTACAATTATGACAAAGCCGTTTGACAATAAATTATTTATAAACATTTTTATCGATTTATAGAAGCAGGCGTTACTTTTCAGAATTCCGTAGTACACAAGCTATAGTAGAATTATTTTGCTATAATCCGTGGATACTAAGTGAAGGCTCAACATTCACATACTTAACACATGCAGGACAAGTCACCACACGTATTCCAAAATGTCGCCACCAATACGTAATGAGTGCATTACGATTTTGTCGTGGAGCTTATCCTCCTGATGATGCTTCGGTTTCGGGGCGAAACGATCGTGGAGATTTTGATGGTGGTTGTGTGTAATGCTTCGTGCATTGTTGTTGGTACAGTCGTACAGGTGGTTCATAATGGTTGCTGATTAAACTCATTATATATGGGTTATAGATACCCTTTAAGTAAGAATGTATCAAATTTTATAAATTACAAAATTACATACTTAAATCTCGTACTCCAGTAAATTACGTTCATAATAGCAGAGTAAATTAAATTTTATGACCTCATTAAGCATACAATATACGAGCCAGACTTATTACGGTCAGTAATTTAAGGAAATGTATCTTTAAGCGATTCAAAAACCTGACCGTCCATTCATGAATGTCGACCTGAGTATTTTCCGTAAACTATTATTCGTGAAATATGGGCTATAAAGTTTTTGTTAGTGAATTTGGTCCAGATCTTTACGAAAACTTGTGCTCAAACCACGAGCACGAAGCATATTATATAAATGAATATAAAAGCTTGAACTTTAAGAACTGAAGAACTTTAATTATTTACTAGAGATTGATAAAGTTATAAGGAGAAAGGAAATGGAAAAATTCGACGAAATTCAACGTAGCTATTGCCAACTTCCTAATACTAGAATCAGCATTGCGCATTAAATGAAAATCAATATTTTTTGTAATTTAACTTGTATAATACAATGTATCTAATAGTCCATTAGACTTAGTCTCTAATGAGTGAAGATACAATATTCAAAAGTTATTTGATAAAAAAATTGAGAAATGAAACTCTACTTCTAGGATTGCAAACATTTTCGATATCGAAGATTAAAACAAAATAATTAATTATTTTTGGCATTTCTTCAGTGGTTAATGAAGTTTGCTACGTTTTTTAGAAGATATAAAAAAAGATTAATCATGGTAAAAAAAAGGAAACAATAAATTGTCAGCTGAGTCCCGATACGGGGTATTGTCACTTCTCTAGTCGCAATTCTAGACATAACAAAAGACAGCGTGGTTAATCTTTGTATTCTTTTTATATTTTAGCGGTTTTTCAATGCCGAGATATAACGTTATTTTTTTCAATGAATCCTAGTTAGATCAATTTATTACCCGCGAAATCCTCTATAAACTAAATTATTTATAGTAGCAGGTGTTACTTTGCGGAATTCCATATTACAAGCACTGTAACAGAACTACCTTGCTATAATCCGCACGGATAGGCTCCACGACAAAAATCGCAATGAGAGCCTATCCTCCTGATGATACTTCGGTTTCGGAGCGAAACGATCGTCGAGATTGTGGTGGTGGTTGTGTGTGCTGCTTGTGTGCATCGTTGCTGGTGGAGGCTCCTTGGGGTGCGTGTGGTGGCTTGTCCTGCATGTATAAGGTGCGTAAATTTTGCCTGCTTCATACACATTAGCTTTGCATGCTTTCGCTTAACCCGTGCGGATTATAGCAAGGTAGTTCTGTTATAGTGCTCTATAAACAAAGTTTCATGAAAAATTTTGGAGCCATTTTCGAAATTCAGATTCTATATATATAACACAAGATTAACGCATTTAAAGATTAAATATGGGAAGAGAACCAATTGGTTAGTAATGTAGCAGCTTTCTAAACAGTTTAAAAGTCTTAATTGAATTGCCCTCACGATTTCGAACAGTGCACGATCGATGTGTTTTTCGCAAATACAGACTTCCCTCACTGCTGTATCGTGCTGCATAAATACTGTTGCGTAACACTTCGCTTGTTCCGCACTAAATGACTATTTGGTTTGGTATTGCGCGTGACACCATCTTAAACACGACTTTTGTAGAAAGATACGGGATACAAACCTTGACAAAAACTTGCTCATTCACGCGAAACTTGATTCTTTAAGATTTCTAATCCTTTTTTCAAAGCAAACAATTAGCCAACAGAAGTTTACCACAACAAAAATGGATAATGATTGGTGGAAGGCCGATAGATAGTAAGTTGTAACAGCCTGTTACTATCCCACTGCTGGCCATAGGTCTCCTCTATCCGTTTTTGGAGACAAGGATTGAAGGTAGGACCTACCACGCTGCTCCAATGCGGATTGGTGAGTTACGCACATCCCTAGAATTCTCTAGAGATATGCAGGTTTCCTCACGATGTTTTTATTCAACAAAAAACGTGTGATAAAGTGCAATTACCAATAAGACACATAAGTTTTAATAGAAGAACTCATTGGTGCTTGCCCGGGGTTTGAACCCATGATCGTCTCTAGCATCGCACGGCATCACCGCTGGGTTATCATAGCTTTTTCGAAAATTAGTACAATAACATAATTTCAGTAATAAACTTCTCGACAGTGAGAGTCACATCGCGTTATTGACTTTAACTGAACATGTAAAGTTTAACTGAAATTTGGAAATTTTCTTAGCATTCCTTTTCCTTTAATACTTCGGAGAGTACGTTAACTTTTACTTTTTAGTTGTACAACAAAAAGTATGTCATTATTGTTATAAAATGATTAGCGATATATTACTGGTGGTAACTTTTAATAGGCTATCTAAATTCAAAGATTTTTCCTTAAAATTTATCCGTGATAGCCCAGCGGTGAGACCGTGCGATTCTTTCGAGGGGAACACGAGTTGAAACCCGGGCAGGCACCAATGAGTTTTTCTATTAGAACTCATGTGTCTAATTGATAATTGCAATTTATCACACGCTTTTCGGTGAAGGAAAACATCGTGAGGAAACCTGCATATCTCTAAAGAATTCTGTTGATATGTGTTACCTTCCAATCCGCATTGGAGCAGCGTGGTAGGTCTTAGCTCCAACTAGTCTCCAGAAACGGAGAGAGGAGGCCTATTCCCAGCAGTGGGATTGTAACAGGCCGCTACTTTTTAAAATTTATCACAGATATATTTCATTTGTTTTTAGTTTCGGGCAATCAATGTTATGTATCATAAAAATAACAGTACAAATATTATTGAGTCGTGAACTCGTGACTATGTGTAACAGCCCTAACCCTTGATTACGCCACTTCGATACAATTACGCGGGAAAGTGGTTACGAAACCAGTTTAAATGTCAATCGCTTAACTGCCCACTAATTACACGAGCTTTCTGTATCAATGGATTAACTGTCACAATTTTGAATGTTAAATGTCACCAGACCGAAAAAATTGGAGCATTTTAAATTATATCTACTTTACAAAAAGTATACTCGCAACTATGAGTCATCCGACAAATTTGCGTATGTATCTAAAAGAAATATGTGCATATTTTGCACATGTTTACGAAATATGTTATATATTTCCTAATAAAAATGACACTCTGATACAGTATGCAGACGTAGGTAAGGCATGACATTTTTATACATGAATGTTTTGTCTATAATTTTGAACTAATGATTAGCTTAGTAACTAAGTGCAAAAACGGTATATTCAAAAGTAATAATAAAATTATTTTGCTATAATCCGCGATACATTATAGGAAAATAATTTTATTATTACTTTTACATTATGGATCTCCGCAAAGTAACGCCTAATTCTATAAACGTTATATTCATTATTATTCTAAGATATTGAGCAATAACAGTTACAGTGGTAGAATACTATTTTCTACGAAATATAGTAGTTTCACCACAGATGAGATTGTGTTGTAATAAAATAAGATGAACCTACTTCTTGCACGGGTTGTACATATTTATACATATTAACTATAGCTCGATAGTGTATTTATGACTAATAAAGTTAGTTGTTCCTATTTAAACCATAAGAGAAAGAGACATGCTATCGCGGTTTTTTTTTTGTTTCGTATTTTAGTGCAAAACCGAGCATCCAGTTTCATAGATTTTCTGACTGACTTTAAATTTATTAATCGAAATAGTGAATGTTTCAGTATAATATATCAATTCAGGGCTTTGTAGAAAACTGCGAAATAAAATTACATGTACCATTTACGAATATGCACAATAATAATAAAATAAACTTGATAAAATAAAAACGTTTAATATCAAACATTAATGAAAGACTATTGTTACAGATTGTACATGGGTGGTCAAAAGAGAACGGTTGATAAAATTAAAACGGTGGCACCATTAAGAGCGTAATTAATGTACTTTATAGTGTCTTTTATCTTAACTTGCCCTAATGGATAAGTGTATTTAATGAGCCAGTCTCGCAAACTTGACGGTTAAAAATTCACTTCGAGATCGTAGATTACGTTTTGACGGAATCCAGGTACCTATAACGTAACAATTGTTATGATATATGCGATTAGAAAAGCTGTGATAGCCTAGCGGTAACACCGTGCGACTCTCTAGAGACGATCATGGGTTCTAACCCCGGGCAGGCGCCAATGAGATTTTCTATTAAATCTTATGTGTCTAATTGATAATTGCAATTTATCACACGCTATTCGGTGAAAGAAAACATCGTGAGCAAACCTGCATATCTTTAGAGAATTATAGGGATATGTGTAACCTACCAATCCGCATTGGAACAGCGTGGTAGGTCATAGCTCCAATCCTTCTCGGAAAAACGGAGAGAGGAGGCGTTAGCCCAGCAGTGGGCAAAGTAACGGACCGTTACTTTACTTTTTTATACGATTAGAAATTTTGTATTGAATTCAATAACTAAAATCATGCTTATTGTATTGGCTCAATTTTTAAGGATTAACACGGATTTGAACAAAGTAGTTCTGTACTAACTATTTTAATAATGAAAATATCTTGTTAATATCCGCAATATAAATGTTTATCGTGGACTAAAATAATATTTTCATTACCTATGTATTATGGACCCCAGCAGAGCAACACTTAATTCTATAATTTACAGACTGTTAAATATAAGTAACGATGTAGGTTTCGTGATCATTTTAGATTTCAATAACTTTTTTTTTACTTAATATTAAAAAAGACAAAATTTCAGATGTGTAACTTAAAAACTGTCGGATTTCAGACAATCTTAGCGCGCCGCGCACATAAGGCACTCTATGGCGGTCCATTCAAGTCAATCATATCGTCATAACTTGTAAACTATTCGCCCAAATTACTTAGTATCTAAGACAAAGTTTATCTACATGAAATAGTGAAAGCGACAAATGTATTGATTTTTATAAGAGTTTAATAAAAATACTAAAATATGCATTGTAAAAAAGTCTCTAATCTAATTAAATTTGTGACTCATAATTTTGTTCATTTATGTGGAAACATAAAAGGTAGATTTATGCTGTCGCCGACTTTTATTTAGAACTATTAAAGACAAAAAATACTACGGTACATCATCTTTGTATAACTCCAATGGTTTATTAGGCAGCGTACGTAAAGATAGCTCTCAGAGGCCAGATTTTTCCCGACTTTATTGAAATGTATCGTTATATTACATAAAATATATGTTATTCCGATGTAAAACTTGTATAACTGTAAAGTTTCATCCAAATATGTCCAATAGTTTTCGTGAAAGAGTAACAAACATCCATCCATACTCACAAACTTTCGCATTTATAATATTAGTATTAGTATTAGTAGGATAATAAGATGAATTAAAATGCCATTTTTGCTCATAAAGCCAAGTTACCTGGTCCAGGTAACTAGTTTGACTGGCCTTTTGGCGCAGTGGGTAGTAACCCTGCCTTCAGCTTTGCAGGTCGCGGGTTCAATTCCCGCCGATGGCCAACATTTTCTACAAACAATTTGTTGGTTCTTCGCGGACTTTTTTGTACTATTTTTATAGATCTACAATTCTCTAGTACATTACTTTAGCGTATATTTGAACAACTGCGCGATCTGTTCAATACAATTTACATAATACCGATATGTACTATATACCTAAACTATCCGGAAGTATTACACTATCTTTTGGTGAAAACCGTAAAAAATCCGTTCAGTAGATTGCGAGAAAATCGATAACATACAGACAGCTTTTTAGGACTTTGTTTCATAATAAGTATAGATGTAATAATTATAATGTAATAATTAATTTAAATATATGTAAAATATATAAAAAAGGAATGAGATTTAAAATTTACTACATGGCATTATGGTGCGAGGTATCGTACATACACAAATACATCATTACAAAACAATTAATGATTTTCCATATTGTCGGACTAATAAGTATATAAACAAAAACAAAAGTTTATATAAATAAATCAAAATTCATATTGAGAATAGCGTATTTATACTATAAAAGGAACTAGATATCGGATATCAAAGAACAATGGGCCATTTGCCAGCAAACTACCGCGAACAATGGGAAAATGGTCACATGTAATAGAAATGTTTGCGTCAAATGTTTATGAGTTGGATAAAAGGGTATTAATATATCCTACATACAGTATAACGGTTAGCAATGAAGATGTATTGCGATAATGTACGTATAATAAAATGCATTGACCGCTATAAGAATATCAATAGAGTGATACAAAATCGTGGAAGTTGTAACAGTGAGAATTTAGGAGGTCGACGAGATCAAATGCCTGCTCTTCAACTATTAGCGATCGTATGATCGTCTAAAAACGGCACGATCGTGCAAGTATCATTGCGATCGCCCGTATTTTACGATACATATGATCATAGTAATCACGCAGCGATTACTTTTGATTTGTTCCAGAAAACCAAAAATTCCCTGGTTGCAGAAGATCTTAGACTTTCATGGATGACGATTGGCAAGTATAACTAAGTATGATCTATAAGACGGTGCTCACGCTTTATCGTTTGTAATTACTGAAGTATCCTAGAAAGACGACTGAAGTATAGATTTTTCGGATAAAACTACAAATTATAATCGTAATGGAGATCTCTCAGCTTCGAGTTAAACTAAGAAGATTCCTAAGTGGGGAAAGATCGTAAGTGGTCAAGTCATAAGAATCTGCCAATTCGTTGGTTGCAGACGAAGTCGAGTTTTAAGTTCAAAGTGATGACTCTGTTGATACACATTTAAGCCACGAAAATAATGCAATTCCCTTTTGTGGCCTAAATGTTTGACCACAAGGTATATACCCTGATGTTTTATATTCTAGAACCATATGATCAACGTTTTCGTCTTAAATTATAGCGCTAATTGAAACGAGGTATAAATATTTCATTAATAATATTGTGGTACATATGATGTCTTTAGTGAAAATGAAAAGGCGTCCAACTTGATCAATAACTCGACTAATCATCAACATCATTCTCCTGCCCTTATCCCACTCTAAGTGGAGTCGACACAACATGTTTCAAACACTTTGTTACGTGATTTGGCTAGTTATTTTACGGCCTCCTCGCCTGACGTCAACTTACCCTAGTCGCCTTTTACGAGACTTAGGAAATGAAGGTGGTCTATTCAAGTCAGCTTGATACCACACGAAGGACCAATAACTCTACTGATGCAGTCTGTAACTTTGAAAATAGCTTTGAAAGATTGATTATTGCATGAAGATGTTTTGTATCTTCAATGGAAAATCGGGCAAGCAAATTGGATTCTATTTTTATGAATTTGAGGACATAAAATATTTGGCTGGTCGTTGGATATCTTTAAAATACTCAGATGTCGTCACAACAAAACAAACATTCACTGTTCATTTATCGAGACGATGCTAATAAAGCTCTGTGTACGAAATTAATTAAATGCTTCCGTGAAAACGGTACATACAACAGAGCTTTGTATTAATTAACTGCCGATTTAGTAGAATCTGTCGTCTACAATCCGGACCGTTAGGCGTGGGTTGCGTTTCCCAATTCATGAATGAAGTTGAAGTGGTCCGCCCACGTGTTTTATCAATGAAAAGTACTAGCCGTTGTGTCTACGAACACAAATTTGTTACACAATGCGTTCGACAGCTTTTTTAGGAAAAAATCAATTAACAACTTTTATAAATTCTGACCACTATTTATGGATATTAGAAAGCTCATAATAAATAATATATAATAGCTATACGGATCATGAAGTCAAGATGTAGTCAAGTTGGATCTTGAAGTCAAGTATAGTACCCGGCAATCAATAATTTTTGTACATATGAATATAATTAATTATAAAAGGATTGGTGATGTTTATAATAGACAAAGTAGGAACCGACATAAGCTTGCGGTTCCTGCTTTGCGTCTTGCAAAAGTTCGTAATTGGTTTGTGGGTTTGGGTATAAGATTCTATAATAAAATTCCACAATCTACTTTTACTACAGCAGTTTAAAAATACTATTTAAAAAAGGCTAATTCAGAAAGCCGATTATACTATTGAAGATTACCTAGACGATAAGAATGTGTGGATATAGCTTCTCTTCAACCCTGTACAAGACATTAATAACTATATGTAACTCGTGATAAGAATTATTGTTTGAAAAGAGCAACCGCCGAGTTTCTTGCTGGTTCTTCTCGGTAGGAACAGCTTTCCGAACCAGCAGTAGATGTTGATGATTCAAAAGTACTTGTTTACAAGTTTACTTGAATAAAGAATATTTTGAATTTGAATTTGAATGCATATCGAGGCTTAGAGAGAGAAAATCGGCTATTCTGCTTCATAGAGCACTGTCTCTATCGCACAGACGACGAACCCGTGTGAAACGTCACATACTAACTGAGTGACAGTGACAGCGCTCTACGAAACCGAACTGGCCGGCTGTTTCGTTCTAAACATCGATGTCCATTATTTAATGCCGGGTACTATAAACAAGATGATTTCGCGATGAGCGGGCACATAGTTCTAGGGAACAATAGACGTCGATACCTCAAAGTAATGGAGTTGCTCTTTGTCAGAAAACGCGGAGTAAGTTGACCTTCCATGGTCTAGAGTGCCACAGGATTCAAGCAACAAAAGTAAGTGTGTCGAAATACCTATAGATAGTAGCCGCTCATCAGATAAAAAAGAAGACTGAAGTATCATTGGGGTATCAAATTGGTCAAATCAAATCAAATTCCAGGCATTTTTATCATCCAAATAATCTTCAATTTTGTAGTATGCTTTACGTATAAGCATATTTCTTAAACTTGGTTTAAACTTTTCTGTAGACTGGTCTAGTATGGATTGCTGAATTTTATTCTAGAAGCGAATATCGAGAACAACAAATGAGTTGCTAAATCTGCTGAGTCGCGACGCAGGTATCACAAGCTCGTTGTGATCTCAAGTATGTCTATGATATACATATTTACATTATATTAGATAGGTTGTATATCAAAATATATTATTACCGTTAGAAAGATATGCTTATGTTTACGGGTCAATACACAATTTATGTAACGTGTACGTAATCATTCATCAAAGAGATTAATATGAAATTAATGAAACAGTATTTTGACTCTCCCGAGATGCAAAAGCACACTTCATCTATTAGGTCCTTAAGAGGAACATAATTGATATTTATTTATTTAGTTTTGTTATCCTCGCGTCCCAAATCGCTGGTTACTGTAACCTTCCTCTTAGTCAGGTCTACACCTGACGAATATGGAGATATTTCTAATTTTTAGTATTTCTATTTTATTCGTCATGTCTTAAAGCTTCTTAATGAACGCCCAACTTTAATGCAAATGCTATCTTTGACCATAAACGCGACATCTATATAATTCTAATCCGTAAAGACATGCCAATCGTTCAAGAGCATACTGAAATAATTTTAGTGCAAATTAGGGCACGGTACTTCAAAGTTCCGAAGTACAGTTAGCTCGCTAGCAGCTATAAATGATTAACACCTCGGCCCATTTGATCAATGCTAGTGATTGGCCGCCAGTTGTTCCGAGTGAGAAAGTTGCTGATGTACTTAAAGCTACTTTGTAACGACGACGTCAATGTATATCTAACTGTATTTTATGAACAAAAAACATATGTACAGTAGTCTACTGATTTTTAAACAATATGGAAGCAACGGCACTAGTATGACGATTTTTGCAAGTGTTCAAAATTAATTTTCGGTTTATCCAAATAAAATAGTAGAGATTTGCAGAGACATGTTTCGGAAAATTAGTAGATTTTGTTTCTGAACAGACTGTATGTTAATGGGCTTACGACCCTTTAGAATGAAAGATCACAGTATAAATTTTTAATTGTTAATCACTTGGCCTTTATATATCTTTAAGAGATAGACTAGAATTGTATAGATATTTTGAATTTATAATTTTAATAGAGTTTTACTAATTAAAAATAAGAAGGTGGTTAGTATGTTACATCAGTGCACCACACAAGTATAATTCAACTATTCTTTTTAACATAAATAATTTTAAAATAATTGATAACTATCAAGCAAAAATTTGTAATTTATGGATTCGTGTGACGTAAAGTACAATGAAATTAAATAGAAAGAAAGAAATAAACGTTTTGTTTATTTCTACTTCCTGTGATATACAAATGATACAGAGAGATAGAAATAACCTTAAAATCCTAAATACCTTAAATAAACTTAACAAATTTAAAATATATATATATATATATATATATATATATATATATATATATATATATGTGCTATGCTATATATATATAGCACATAGGATAGCACAGAAAGGGGACCCAACACTGTTTTTCAGCTGTAGCCAAGAGCGAATAGGAAATACTCAAGGAAATTAAATTGTCTATATCAGTGGTGGTGGTACATGTGGTAGTGGTATCTACATTTTTTTGATCGGGGGCCATAATGTTAGAGAAATTTTAGATGAAGGCCAGAATTATATAAAAAATGCTTGTGTCAAAACGTTTTATTAAACCGGGCCATAGTCCATCCATCCATGTCGATGAACTGGTTTATATTAGGTTCCTTCAGTACTTAAACACTAACTACTACTAAACGAAGTTTAAAGTAATTGCAACAATGATATAATGGAAATGATAAAGAAAATAGCCATACACCTTTTCCTAATATCTTAAATTGAAGATATAATATTAACCATGAAGATATATTAGTTTACGAGATGAGTCATTTTACCGTAGCTCACGTTCTATAAATGCCAAGAGCTGTCAGTTTACATCTTATTGATAAAAATAAATAAAACATTCAAATAGAATCGATAGCCCTCGGATGGAACGTCAATTTAACTGTTACTGATTGTGAGATAGTCTATTGTGCTGATGTACGCGATATACTGGATCATGCTGCAATGGAGGTAGTTTTAGATTAAGATATAGAACGAGAAATGATTCTCACTTATAAGGAAGAGATAAGTAGTAATTACATCCAGGAAAGTACTGTTGCTATTGTATTCTTTAGTTATCCATTAAATAAATTTACAATAAAGTAACGAAGGTTATAAAAGAAAAAATCTAAATTAATAACGTCCGAGTAAGCGATATTTTGCAAAATTCCATAGATAGACGAAAATGACTTTATACTAAATAATGGCTATAATCGTAAGGATTTACCAATTTGTTGTTTAGTACATAATATCGTTGAAATTGTCTGAATGAATGTATGCAGTGCTATTGAAGAGTGGTGGTGATAAGGTGTACGTGTGGGTTTTCCAGAATGGTATGAGAACGGAGAGCGTCTTACATTTATTTATAGAAATATATTTCCTTTAAGCTAAATTAAATAAATCATTGTAAGAATTTATCTTCCTAAATATCATTATTTTATCAAGTCTTAGGTAAAACAGAAGTAAATGGTGGTCTTTAACATATCAGATTAACTGGACACACTCATGAATTTGATGGAGAGTACATTTCACCAGAAATTATACCCAAATGGTTGAAAATGTTATTTTAAATAATAAGTAGGACAAAACGAAAGTAGTAAGAGTTTTGTGGGCACGATATATTATTGCACGTGAACACTCGAATAAACCAAATACCGTGAAAAATTTTGATCGTTTTAGAATTTTTTTATACTTTCTACTAGTTTCTTTTTCGTCAGAAATTAGGTTCACACTTTTGTTAATTTCTGTTAGTATTTTTTGTTTTTGTATTGTTTTTTGTTTGTGTGTATTTATGTGGGAATGGAACGATAGGTAAATGCATGGAACGAAGTACAGATGAGTGTGTGAGAGAAGTGAGAGAGCAAAGAAAAATGAAGGATGCTCGATGTAGGACGTAATATGTAGGACGTTATTTATCTATACTTATTATAAAACAAAGTCCCATAAAGCTGTCTGTCTGTATGTAATCGATTTTCTCAAAATCTATTGAACGGATTTTTGTACGGTTTTCACCAAAAGATAGCGAAATACTTCTGGATGGTATTGGTAAATAGTACAGCAGTTGTTAAGAAGCTTGCTTGCTGGGAGGTTTAGTCGCGTGCGCTGCGTAAATTCAAATTCAAATTCAAAATATTCTTTATTCAAGTAAACTTGTAAACAAGTGCTTTTGAATCGTCAACATCTACTGCTGGCTCGGAAAGCTGTTCCTACAGAGAAGAACCAGCAAGAAACTCGGCGGTTGCTCTTTTCCAACAATAATTCTTATCACTAGTTACATATAGTTATAAATGTCTTGTACAGGGTTGAAGAGAAGCTATATCCACGCATTCTTATCTTCCAGGTAATCCTCAATAGTATAATAGGCTTTCTGAATTAGCCTTTTTAAATAGTATTTTTAAACTGCTGTAAAGGTAAAGTTAATGTAGATTGTGGAATTTTATTATAGAATCTTATACCCAAACCCACAAACGAATTACGAACTTTTGCAAGGCGCAAAGCAGGAACCGCAAGCTTATGTCGGTTCCTACTTTGTCTATTATATACGTCGCCAGTAAACCAAGTCGTAAACCAGCAGAGTTACGCTAAAGTAATGTACTAGAGAATTGTAGATAAAAATACCACAAAAAAGTCCGCGAATCATGTTTCTCTCTCTTACGGTTAACTCACAATAACTACTTTTATGTTAAAAATTTCAATTTGGATTTTTTTCGTGACAACTGATTTCGACGCGGGCGAAGCCGCTGGCCCAGCTAGTATAATATAATCGAAAAGGGCGTTGCGTTAATAAAATAAGTTTATTAAAGGTATTTTACTTTGCCTTGAACGCTCGATTAGTACATTTATGTTCGTTCTAATTTATAGAATTAGGCGTTACTTTGCGGAGATCCATAATACAAAAGTAATAATAAAATTATTTTGCTATAATCCGCGATATAGTAAATAGAAAATATATATAGTGTTTAATGTATAGTGGACTATCAGTATTTTCATACCCGATTATATGCGATTATACCCGATATTTGCGGATTATAGCAAAATAATTTTATTATTACTTTTGTATGTTCGTTCTATTAAACAGTAACAAAAATAGTGATCTTCAAAGCGAGAGTGTATCTAATTATCAGGTATGAAGTAGTATGAAGGTATAATATATTACTTGTGTTAATGATACGTATGGTTCTTCATTTATTATTCACAGCACCAAATTAGTTATGACTCCATTTTTAATTTAGAACCTTCTAAAGAAATTGCTGACATGCGAGTATGAATACATCTACATAGACTAATCTACGTTCCTTTCTGACTTAGCACAGATTAAACAAAAAATAGACCATGATTATGTTTATTAAAAGCAATCTAGTCTATATAATCAACATGTGATGTCTTCATTTAGTTTAGACATTAGAATTATTAACGAAAGTTTTTCAAAGCAATTAACCGTAAGCACGACCAAATAAGTAATAACTAAGATGCAATCAACGAATTATATTGTTATTAAAATTTGCCAGTGACCTGCATTTAATGAATTCATTCAAGAATTATTTGCTATAGCAATTAAGGCATAAATCGTGACTTATTACATTCTATTTGTGTACTCTAAGTAACGCCCAAGGCTTTGATAAATAATTTTGTTGTGATGGCGATGATAGCTTGTTATGGAGGTTTCAATTCACTTTCAAAATCAAAATACTGAAATGAATTAACTAAAGGACAGTCTTGTTGTTCTTTAACTCGACATTATACTATATGTATTGGGTTCACATTTTGTGATTTTCTTTTTTTAGTACTAACTTAACACATACTGTTAATTATTTCATTAATAGCCAGCTAGTATAGAAAATTTATTTAAATTGCTAATTTATTGTCTGTCCTTTTCTAAACGTTGACTCGATATAAAAGTTTGATGCTCTGTTGGCTAAGCCCTAAGTGTCAATAATTATACTTTCCAAATTAAATAATTGTAATAGCTAAAATAGTTTTTTGAATCTTAAACCGGCTTCTTAAAGTGATTCGTGATGTTTTTAGTATTGCTATGATGGCTGGTGTAGTTATAAGTTTTTAACAGTGAAGGTATTATAACTGTTATTACTTTGTAAATTTCTTGCAAATTTAATGCTCATTTCACGATATCTCATTTCCTTTGATATGAATATTTTCAATCAAGTTCGTTTATTATGATGAATCTATTAGTAAATCGATTACAGCCAGAGTCTTGTTATGAAAATCACAATTGCAAAAATCGCTCGAAATCTATACGATCAGCAACAGAATCAAATTACATTAAAACGCATAGCGATAAAATGCAACGTCAACTTTACTTCCTTTTTATATTGCCTTAAATTTGTTAAGAAAATATGTAAATTTTTATACATATTTTCTCTATCTGTTTTATTTTATATATTGGTTATTGCATAGAATAGATCACCCACATTTCTTACCGAGGTGTCGTGAAAGGCGACTAAGGTAAGTTGACGTCAGGCAGGCGACCGGTCCGAAAATACGTAGCCAAATCATGTGACAACATGTTTGTAACATGTTCTGCCGACCCCACTTAGAGAGGGATAAGGGAAGGAGAATGATGATGATGTTATATATTAGTTATATATACATACGAAAAGACGCACACTCACTCACACGCACACTCACTCACACACGCACTCACTCACACACTATCAAATATTATGTGCTACTACAAATCACACAAACACCAACTTACCATTTATTTTTGTTTACCTTATTTTATTTTTTCCTAAATTTGTCTGTTCACCTGCATCTTATTTATTGTAAAATCTGGGAGAGGGCGGGGACTCCGAGATACAGGTTTATATAAACTTAGTTCGGAGTTCTCGGAAGAAAATTTGTTTGATACAATAATATATAACATTTGCACAATAAAATATATTGTTTTTTTTCCTTAAATGCAGTTTAATCTATGCTAACCAAATCATAAAATTTCATGAACCTTAAATTCTAATTTAAGTCCCATATTACAGACACTATAACAAAACTACCTCGCTAGAGTCCGCACGGGTTAAGCGAATGCATGCAAAATGCATGCAGCCTATCCTCCTGATGATGCTTCGGTTTCGGGGCGAAACGATCGTCGAGATTGTTGTGGTGGTGGGTGTGTGTGCTGCTTGTGAGCTTTGTTGCTGGTGCAGGCGCCTTGGGGTGCGTGTGGTGGCTTGTCCTGCATGTGTAAGGTTCGTAAATTTTGCCTGCTTTATACACATTAGCTTTGCATGCATTCGCTTAACCCGTGCGGATTATAGCGAGGTAGTTTTGTTATAGTGCCTGTAATATGGAATTCCGCAAAGTAACGCCTGCTTCTATAAATCATATAAATTAAGTCCCATATCTTGTATAATTTCATTCTGAATTAGTTGTATAAACTGTCGTTTCCTTTTGCGAAATAAAAAAACTAAATTTTATCAGCAAGATTTACCGTAGACTGAGTCATCATAAGGTGTGATCGTAAGCTAAGAATATTATCGCAGAAAAACAACCAGTCATTAATAACAAGAAAAGTCATGTTACCTTACATAATCTGAGTTATTAATATTAATATATTTTATCTAACTGCAATAACTTTTTCACATTATCCACAGTATAATGTTATACAATGTCTTAGACATACTTTTTTTTGTGTCAGACAATTTATTAACTAATACATTAGGTTTTTTTGTGTCTAGAAAACGTTACAAGGACATTAGTTGCAGCTGACTGTTATCTGATACCGTGAATTTTATTATCATTGTCCGGCCACGCGTTGTTGTGGCTCAGTCTGGTTTCGAAATCCATTCGAAACACAACTCAACAGTTTAAAAAAAATGCTTCGATCACCATCAAACTTTACAGGATGATCCGTTGGGTCATTTTAAACATTATCTGAAAATTTTATTAAAATTAGTCCAGCCGTTTCGGGGTCTATTTTTTATTTCATTTATTTAGTATTAGTTTTTGCCCGCAGCTTCGCTCGTAAGGAATTTGGTCTGCCACAGTATCGAAGTTAATTAAATTTCTGATTCACAATTTTGGTCATAGTGGCTTCCACATAAAAGGTAGGTATATGCCATCGCGGACTTTTATTTAGAACTATTCAAGATACATAACACTACGGTACATCATTTTTGTATAACTCCAATGGTTTAGGCAGTGTACGCCAAGATAGCTCTAAGAGGCCAGATTTTTTCCGACGTCATTGACATTATCATTACAAATTGTAACCTATATGTTATTCAGATGTAACTATATAACTATAAAGTTTCATTCGAATCCGTCCAATTGTTTTTTCGTGAAAGAGTGACAAACATCCATCCATACTCACAAACTTTCGCATTTATAATATTAGTAGGATTTCATGAATACAAAACTCTTTCGAATAAATCAAAAAACCTCAAACTGTTGGTCAGTTTAGCAAGCACGTAAGTGAAATTATTATATTGTGAATTATTTATACTAACGGCCTATTAATATCCCACAGCTGGGTATAGGCCCCGTTTTAGGAGAGAAGCAGTCGACCTTAGATCACGCTGTTTCAATGCGGATTAATAGTTTACACATATCTCGAGAATTCTCTAGAGATATGAAGGTTTCCTCACGACGTTCTCCTGCCCCGTGGGTTTGACAAATTGCAAATATCAATTTGCATATGTTTTAATGGAGAAACTTATTGAAGCCCACCGGCGGCTATCACAGCTTTGAGGATGATTTAATAAACTAAAATACGTTATCAGTTTAAACGGTAACAAGTCAAGTGAATGTCTAAAAACTCAGAAATACATGATAAGCGTTTTCTATTGAAATTGAAATCATAACATATTTGTCTAATGAATAGCAGATATTTCGCATGTTGCGTTAAATTTGATAAAAAAGCAAAAAATTTAACAGTATGCGTCAAATAAATTGGAATGGTACGCAAAAAAAGTGTATGTTAAAAAAATGATATAATTATATAAATTCAGCCGATAAACCAACAACATAGACTACACAATTAAGTAGACGTTACACAATATTCTATGGTTAAATAATAAAAACAAAAACCATATATATAGTCCGTCCCCAAGTAATTTAATCGGAAAACTGTTGCTACCGAGAAGAGCCAGCAAGAAACTCGGCGGTTGCTCTTTTAAAAATATTACTCTTATAACTAGTTAAATTTAGTTATTACTGTCTTGTACAGGATAGAAGTCCACCTATATCCACACATTCTTATCATCTAAGTAATCTTCAACAGTATAGTAGGCTTTCTGTATCAGCCTCTTTTTAACAGTGTTTTTAAACTACTGTAATGAATAAAAATTGTGTTATTGGTGACAGACAACTGGTAAATACATAAATATAAATTTTGAAATAAACACTTAAATACGTATCGCACGCTTAGAATTAAAGTGACCTAACTCAAAATGAAGCTTTATTGAGATAGATACATCCTATCCTTAATAATCCTTATAATTTTAATTGGTAATCCTTTCCTTTGGTAATCCTTATTTCATTGCCATCTATGAGGTCACGCTAACAACTATTTGAAAAACCTGGTATTTTGCTGCTTTTCCAAGACATGGGTCTCTTTCACATTCACGAGTTTTGAAGGTACAAACGCCGTGTGGTATCCGGCAGAATAGAATAGACCACCCTCCTTTCTTACCGAGGTGTCGTAAGAGGCGACTAAGGTATGTGCCGTGCGGTATCCGGCTGCATAGAATAGACCACCTTCGTTTATTACCGAGGTGTCGTAAAAGGCGACTAAGGTAAGTTGACGTCCGGCAGGGGGCCGGTCGTAAATTATGCAGCCAAATCCTGTGACAATATATTTGTAACATGTTGTGCCGACCCCACTTAGAGTAGGATAAGGGCAGGAGAATGATGATGATGAGTTTTGAAGGTACAAAACAACTTTTTTGAATTAGGTCACTTTAAAACTAAGCGTGCGATATATACAGCCAGATTCGAAGAATTAACAAATTGTTAGTAAAAATGGCGATAATCGAAATAAGGCCGTTTATTATCACAAATAAGACCTTCTACGATGAAAACAGCTTGTCTATAAGATTCACTCTTGTTTTAAATGAGATAGAAGACGGAAGCTAATTTTAAAGTCTCCAATCTGTTATGTCAACTCTTATTTGTCGATAATTCCACCTAACTCATAAAACTAACTTATTGAGATAAAATCAACTGAGCGAAGTACTAGTTGATTGTAGACCCAGCAACAGTAATAAGGTTGCATGATTTTGTGTGGTGATTATTAACAGTGCTTAATAGATGACAAATATCCATAAAAGAAACTTATGGTGTGATCGAACTTATATAGAAAATAGTTTTTTTAAATATCGAGATGCAATTTCTATTTTTGATACAGATATTTTAACGTAGAATTTTCGGCACACCAGTATTTTTTGTCCGTTTCTCTGAATCGATGGCTTTAGTCTACCTTTTTGGCATGCGAATGCCATGAACTGCATTTTCGGAATCACTTTCAGATGACCATTTTCGGAATTGAATGCCTCATGTATTACCCGCCCGGGTAATATCATTTCGCTCCATTGATTTGTCAAGTTTAAGACTGCATTACTGTTATGATTTAAAACGGATCATTTTAGATGAACTCGCAATTGGAAAGATTACTTTTAATTAATATTAGATGTTTCAGGATTAAGTTTATTATAACATCATTCTCCTGCCCTTATATCACTCAACGGGTCGGCTCAACATGTTATAAACATGTTGTCACATGGTTTGGCTACATATTTTACGACCGGCCGCCTGCCTTACGTCAACTTACCTTAGTCGCATTTTCACCACCTGAGTTAGAAAGAGGGTGGACTATTCTACTTAACTGGATACCACACGGTGTCATCTTAACTTAGTCGCCTTTTACGACAACTCGGTAAGAAATGAGGACGGTCTATTTTAGTCAGCCGGATACCACACGACGGGTCGACTTACCTTAGAAACCTTTTACGAGATCTCGATAAGAAATGAGGGTGATCTATTCTACTCACCCGGATACCACACGGTGGAATTAAGTTTATTATACAAAAGTAATAATAAAATTATTTTGCTATAATCCGCGATACAGTAAATAGAAAATATATATAGTGTTAAATGTATAGTGGACTATCTTCGTATCGTATTTTCATACCCGATACGTGCAGGATTCGTAAAAACACATGCACAAACCTCCACCACTTCCACCACAATACACAAGCACTACACACGTTCACTATCACAAACTCAACAATCGTTTCGCCCCGCAACCGAAGCATCAGGAGATAGACTCCACGACAAAATCGCAAAGCTTAAGCCTTTGCGATTGTACTGTATCGCGGATTATAGCAAAATAATTTTATTATTACTTTTGTATTATGGATCTCCGCAAAGTAACGCCTAATTCTAATAAAATATTTAAGTTTATTATATGAAAAACAATAGTGGCGAAGTATATGCGGTATAAAATATTAAGATTATTTTGTGTTGAAAATTTCCAAGATCAAAATCCGCTTTGCATTATGAGTAAGTCTTTGAACTCGAAACATATTGCACGAAAGTTGAGAGAGATAACTTTAGTTAAGAATTTTATCAATTGTTTAACTTCAACTTTTCTCCAAATAAAGAGAGAGTCTAATGCCCAGGATAGTAACAAGCTGTTACTTTTGAGTATATTATTTTTTTAATTTGTTAAATATTTTTAATCTGATATTTGTTATTTGTCAAATCAAATCAAATCAAAATAATCTTTATTCAAATAAACCATTTCAGGCACTTTTGAATCGTTAAGCATCAATATGATTAATGAAGCTACATATGGTTCGGAATATTGCTCTTACCGAGAAGAACGAGCAAGAAACTCGGCGGTCAATCTTTTAAATATTTTCAATTATACATTATTAAACCGCTGTCTTGTATGAAGCTGAAAGGATTTTTAAATCTAGGCTTTCTTATCATCCAAATAATCTTTAATTTTGTAATATGCTTTACGTATAAGCATTTTACACTTGATTGGAATCTTTCTGTAATTACTAATCATACGATTTTTTACAACTTTGATAATATAAATCTTTTTTCTATGAAACATTCGTTCACTGCCTAAAATCAATCAATCTTCATCATAACTACAAAAGAATGAACCATCTGAGTGGTCTACAGCCCAATAACTATACATAATAAAGGTTAGTGTGTTAATTACCAAAATTATATTTCATCAAAGCGTTAATGATGAAGGCTTTTATACTCATTTGGGAAGCTATAATAATAGTGAAGTGTGGGTCGAAACAGTAAGCAGAGTTCTGCTGGCCTACCATGAACTCTTATTGCGACTCAATTGAAGACGTAAACGAAATTGTTCTGCTTTTTCATACCATGACGTTTTAAAGACGTACTCTTTAAGTCGATGCCGCATGAGCCTTCGGAATTCGTCCTAAGAACGTGAGTAAAAGAGACAGAGTTATCTATAGTTCATATAACGTTATCCTTTTCAAACATTACGACCCCAATACAATTCACATTTCATGGTACGAAAAGAAAGCTGTTCGCGGTCGTCGTTTACGTCTTCAATTGAGTCGCAATAAGAGTTTATGGTAGGCCTGCTGTATTTAAAACCAAACAATCATCTAAAACTCGCTTTGATATTACGCCTATTATTATGGGTAGTGTGAAATAATTTAATGCAATTCAATGGGTTAAATTAATTGCTAAAATATCTGTAATATTTAAATGCGTGAGCGATTTAAGGTTGCATTTTAGAACGAATAGAAATGTTGGAACGTTCATGAAATGACAATGACAGGAGATATATTGTGCAGTAGATCGACTTTAATGATGCAAGATGTGAAGTTTTCAGGTAATTTTAATTCAATGTTTACTTGTGATATTTATTGCGTTATTTTAATTTTGTGATATTTATCGTACACAAAAATGTACACAATTTATATTACATAAAAAATATAAATTAATATCAGAACTATCAAAAGTATTGCACATAAGCAGCCTAAACGATACATTTTTGCCGCGCGGTAAAAAGATATACTCCTCTCCTACGCCGCGCCGGCGGCCTACTCTCCCTACGCCTTACGGGTTTTCGATCAGATCACATGACACATGTCCTGGCGCCAATTGAATTTTTTTTACCCACCACAAAAGTGAACAACGTCGCTAAAGAAGTTTATTTTCACTTCAAAATTTAACTAAATAGGTAAAAAATAAACCATAAATGTCATCAATATATTCATGTTCGCCTTTCACATTAACGCAAAAATTAATACGCGACTCGCAGAAACTTAGTTTATTAAACGTTTGCGGAACTCCACTGACTTAATGCAGAAGTCTTGTTAATTGCACAAGTGATCCCAACAGCAGTATATGATAGCTATAAAAAACTATTTATGTTCAATAAACATACAAGTACCTTTTACGACTCACACCCAAAACCACTGTGTTTATGTGGTTTATGCTGCTTTCGAATTTATTAACGTTTTATGTATTTTTTACAGACTTAGCAATCTATTGTTCGTAAATTCAGGAAACACATTAAGAATGCTTAATACTAGTTATTATGCATATATATAAAGTTAGTAACCATTTTATATTCAAAAGTGAAAGTCAGTGTAGTTAATTAAAATTGAACATAAAAGTAGTTAATGTGACATAACCATAAGAGATAGAGACATACTGTCCCAAACTTTCTGATAGTATTTTTGTAGAATTACAACTCTCTAGTACATTACTTAAGTTTATCTCTGTTAGTTAACGCAGCGCAAGCGACTAAAGCTCGCAGGCGAGACTTTTAAAACTGCGCGACATGTTTTACACAATTTACGTAAAACCGTAATGTACTATTAAGCAAAACTTTCCGGAAAAGTTGCACTATCTGTTAATAATAAAAAAACATAATTCTAAATCTGTAAATAATAAAAATAATTCTATTATAGCTTCTGTATGTACTGCTTATATATACCCTTTATTATTAAATTTTTAGTTATTTTCAATGACTGTCTTAGTTTAAAGGTGAGAGGCGAACATAATTTAAAATAAGCCTGGGAAATCAAATAAATACAAACTCACGTATACGGGACCACGGAAACATAAATTGTAATCCATAAAAATAATCTTGATATATTTAACTGTAAATAAATTGTAATCTCCGATTTATTTCACCGTATTACAAAATCCATCACGTTAGAAGCAGACGTCGAAACAGATTAAGACGTCAAAACAGAGCAACATGAGCGATTTAGCGTTCAAAGATTTCAAATATTGACCCTTATTTCTACCACAATAAGGCCTTTCATAATAACATGAATACCTGTGCTAGTATGTGCAATGATACAGATTGCATTAACTTGATCGTAAGCTTAGCTATCATGCCCTTAAATAGATAAGTACAGGAAATTAAACATCGAAAGAACGATAACAGAGTTCAATATAGGGAAGTCTGTTGAGAAATAGGCCATGTTATTTTATGATATTAGCTCTGGTCGCGACTTCACCCGCGTAGAAATCAATGTATATACAAATATTTTCCAACGTGATTGACGTGACGTTATGATTTTATAGGATAAACAAGTTAATAAAAACTAAACGAAATTTCATTTCCCGTTATAATAAACCGTTGTGTAGTTCCCTCATCTAGAGCCAATTCAAATTCAAATTCAAAATATTATTTAATCAAGTAAACTTGTAAACAAGTGCTTTTGAATCGTCAACTTTACTGCTGGTTCGGAAAGCTGTTCCTACCGAGAAGAACCAGCAAGAAACTCGGCGGTTGCTCTTTTTAAAATATAAATCTTAGAACTAGTTACATTTATTTATTACTGTCTTGTACAGGGTAGAAGTGCACCTATATCCACACATCCTTATCATCTAAGTAATCTTCATAGTAGGCTTTCTGTATCAGCCTCTTTTTAACAATGGTTTTAAACTGCTGTAATGGCATGGCCAAAATTTATTTCGGAATTTTATTATAGAATCTTATACCCAAACCCACAAACGATTTACGTACTTTTGCTAGGCGCAAAGCAGGAGTCGCAAGCTTATGTCGGTTCCTACTTTGTCTATTACATACATCACCTATCGTTTTATAATTCTTTATATTTTTATGTACAAAAGTTAAATTTTTTAAAATATACTGTGAAGCAAATGTAAGAATACATATTTCCTTAAACTTCTTTCGCAGGGAATCACGCGGACTTAAATTGTAGATGCCACGTATGGATCTTTTTTGTAATACGAAATTTTTTGTAGTACGAAAATTTTCAATCCTGGCAGCATCAGTTCATGCTTATCATAAACGTGCATTGTCATTGAACTCAATCGAACACCAGGGAGTGAGTTAAATTTAACTTGCTATATTTCAACCTCATATACATACATTGCAAGTTGAATTTAAGCTCTTAAAATAGCGTATATGTCGCTCCAAAACCTCTATCTTGCAATGAAAGCATCAGCAAAACCGTTCAAGAGTGTGCACTATCAATGTAAAGCTGCGTCAAGAATAATGTTTTAGTAAAAACCGTTTGGTAGATTTTGAAAAATCGTTTAATAAACAAAGCAACATCAAACAGATTAAAATAAATTAAAAAAGAGAGTAAAATAAATTAAAAAGTATAACTATACTTTGCAAATCTTTTGCACGAGAATTGAATTGTTATATATAAAAATGAAATCTAAAATTTTCATGCGTTTGAAATGTAGACTAAAAACTCTGTTTTTCCAAATAGAATAATATTTTATATAAAACAAATCGACTTGTCCCGTGTGAAATCTAGCTAAGTAGAATAGATCACCCTCACTTCTTACCGAGGTGTCGTAAAGGGCCACTAAGATGAGATGACGCCAGGTAGGCGGTCGATCGTTAAAAATTAGCCAAATCCGTAAGAACATGTTAAAACATGTTGTGCCGACCACATTTAGATTGGGATAAGGGCAGGAGAATAATGATGATAAAATAGATTGACTTGCCACATTGGTAGATTTTCTGATTTAGTTATATTTGAATAGCTTATATACTAAAAATTAATGCGTTTATGCTGTACAA
Source organism: Morpho deidamia (assembly GCA_947086505.1). NCBI lineage: Eukaryota > Metazoa > Arthropoda > Insecta > Lepidoptera > Nymphalidae > Morpho > Morpho deidamia. Next base: position 2,939,060 of record CAMTZC010000017.1, read on the forward strand.
ATAAAGCTGTGATAAGCCAGCGGTGCGACCGCGCGACTCTTTCGAGGGTTCACGGGTTCAAACCCCGGGGAGGCACCAATAAATTAAATTCTATTAAAATTATGTGTCTAATTGATAATTGCAATTTATCACACGCTTTTCGGTGAAGGAAAACATCGTGAGGAAACCTGTATATCTTTAGAGAATTCTAGTCATATGTGTAAGCTACCAATCTGCATTGAAGCAGCGTGGTAGGTCTTAGCTCCAATCCTTCTGTCCAAAAAACGGAATGAGGAGGCCTATGCCCTGCAGTGGGAAGTAATAGGCTGTTGCTTTCGCTATACAGATGTTACTCAATTCTTCTATTGTTATTATGGCGGTAAAGCAATACGTATCATTTTGTTTTTCTGCTAGACCAAGAACTCAATGCCATACAATTTCTAAATGTGTACTTTCTACTATATATAAATACAAAATAAGACACATTCTCCTCAAACTCTCATGTTATCTTTGTGTTAGCCAGTTAGCAAATAGTAATAACAACAAAACAACACCATAAATAATATGAAAGAAAGCGGTACAGTTTAGAGGAGCTCAGAAAATTGTATGAAGAATAAGCAAGGCACAATTATGTTAATAGCTAAACCCCGGGCAGTTTCAAAGTAAAAGATTCCTATTTAGATATAACTTTACGCAATAAGTCAGTGAAAGCAAAGCAAAATGAAGGGTTTTGAGATGTTTAATACTTTATACTTATTACTGGATTTCTCTAAAGGTCTGGGAAAATAATTTATTTTGAATAACTATAAAAGACGTACCACACAATACGTGATCGTCAGAAAAAATAAAATTTGTTATCGTGCTTGTTAAACACAACAAGAATACGCGAGTTTATGGACACTAACATAGAGTCATTAGACACGTAAAAAACGGTCTAGACACATATGCTCGACTAAACAGACGACTTTACCTTTAAGAAGTTTGAAGTAAGCAAGGCATAAAGTAATTTTTTTTCATTTATTTTAAAACGACGGACTCGTCACCGCAATTGTAGTAACCCTGCCTTTTCTAAAAACGATTTTTTGGTTCTTTTAGCTTAGGTGTTTAAATGTATAGTACCCGGCAATAAAATAAATAATGCACATCGAGAACAAAACAGCCGGCCAATTTGGTTTCGTAGAGCGCTGTCATTGTCACACACGGGATCGTCAGTCTGTGCGACAGAGACAATGCTCTATAAAGCAGAACCTAGCCGATTTCTCTCTCTGAGCCTCGACGTGCATTATTTATTGCCGCGTACTATATTTAAGTATTATTTGCCATCTGCCAGTTGTCTGTCACCCATAGCACAAGTATTGAATTACTTACGTTGCTAACGGATTAACGTGTGTGTAATTGTCTCATATATTTATTTATTTTATTTATAATTTATAAATAACACTATGTTACACTATAGAAAGCTGAGAGGTATGTCCATAGTGCTTATATTTTCTACAGCGAAATAAATTTTATTACCTAATAAAGAATTTATTAGACAGTACGACTTTTAAGTTTTTTTTTCAAATTTATATTTTTCGGAGAGTAAATTCAGCTTCTGTCCGTCTGTCCACCTCGTAGGGGGGTGGACAGACGACCTCAAAAAGGTCGCAGGGAGCCACTGGATCCAGGCAGCGCAAGATCGTGTGGTGTGGCGATCCCATGAAGAGGCCTATGTCCTGCAGTGGACGTCCATCGGCTGAAGAAGAAGAAGAAGAAGAAATTCAGCTTTAAATAAAGAAATAGATCTAGAATATTATTGGACCTAAGTTAACATTTGATGTTAGTGTTCATCGACGGTTACGTTTACTTATCTATAGATCTGCAGAAACGCTGCTGTTTTCGCTTAGCCGTGTGAAGCAGCTTATGCCATTCTATTACTCGTTAACGGTGCATACATTGGATGCAATGTCGGCAGTCAATTTATTACGCAAAGGTATCGGGAGTCCATCTGGACTTGTACGAAGTACAAATGGAGACTTGTGAGACTATCTATTGTTGGTACCAGTTTGAAATACAATGGTTGCTTTGATGATACCGTAGGAACGATACTCTATCAATAGTCGATTGTGTACGATGAAATTGTGAAATAAGTACGGAATTCGAAATTTCTTTAAGGATAAACTTATAATAGAATAAACTAATATGTAATATGGTATTTTCATATTAACCTTATAAAACCAAGTATGCCGTGTGGTATCCTGCTGAGTAAAATAGACTATCTTAATTTCTTACCGAGGTGTCGTAAGAGGCGACTAATATAAGTTGGACTAATATGAGATGGGTCGTATAATACATCTAAGGTAAGTTGACGTTAGGCAGGCGGTCAGTCGCAATATACTAAGCCGAATCATGTGACATGTTTTTAACATGTGCCAACCCCACCTAGAGTGGAATAAGGGCAGGAGGATGATGATGACCTTATGAAAAAGTGTTAATGTATTTATCAGTTACATAGGGAGTAAACATTTTTATTTCGAAAATCAATACCTTGAGAATATTTAGTATATTAAGTATGATATGTCACCTGTGTACCTGAAAATTGCGTATGAAAATTTAACATTCAATACAAGAGAAGTACGTAGAATTTCAACTTAATAACATTGAAACAATGCAATGTTGTTCTTAAATGGATAAGTCCAGAAATAATAAACCTGAATTTACATAGGCTTGCTTTCTATAAGCCTTTTTCGTGTTTTTTTTAAATTCATTCTAGTAAACTTGTAAACTAGTGTTTTGGAATCGTCAACATCTACTGCTGGTTCGGAAAGCTGTTCCTACCGAGAAAAGCCAGCAAGAAACTCGGCGGTTGCTCTTTTTTTAATTAATACTTAAATAAGTTACATTTTATCATTACTATCTTGTTGAGGTTTATATCCACGCATTCTTATCATATAAATAATCCTCTACAGTATAGTAGGCTTTCTGTATTAGCCTCCATTTATCAGTTTCTTTATATTGCTGTTACGGGAAAGCTAAAATAAGGTTCTCAGTGTCAGTTAAATTGATTTTGTCCTTGAGGCTTTTCTCTTTTGTTTAATTTTGTAGCTTAGTTTTATCATCAACCTCCTGCCCTTATCCCACTCTAAGTGGGGTCGGCGCAACATGTTAGAAACATGTTGTCACAAGATTTGGCTACGTATTTTACGACCGGCCGCCTGCCAGACGTGAACTTACCTCAGTATTATTTTACGACCCCTCGGTAAGAAAGAGGGTAGTATATTCTACTCAGCCGGGTACCACACGGTGGGCCAATTTACCTTAGTCGCCTTATACGACACCTCGGTAAGAAATGAGGGTGGTCTATTCTACTCAGCTGGAGACCACACGGCGGGTCGACTTACCTTAGTCGCCTTTTACGACACCTCGGTAAGAAATGAGGGTGGTCTATTCTTAGCCGGATACCACACGACATAATTTTGTAGATTTAGGAAGGCTTAGTTTAAGGATGAGAAAAGATATCTTATGGGTATCAGATAACTTCTTATAGAATTTGAGACATTAGTTTCTGTAAATGTTTCAAATTGCTTGGAATAGATATGGAACTAAATCCTATTAAATACAGCGTAAAATAAGATGCAAGCCTTGAGAGTAAGATATTTTACGAAATTTTCGTAAATATAGGTATAAATAGGTACATCAGTAGTTCTATAGAACTTAGAATTAAAAGGGTTCACTCAGGATTTGAGTTTGGAAAGGTAATTTTTCAAATGACTCAACTAGGAAAAGCGTTTGAGTAAGAAATTTCGACTCAGATTCCATTACCGCTCTCTATCAGACGTGACTATGGTTAAGTGCAAGTCAATTATGAAATAAAAGAGTTGCGGTAACAAAAAAACGAAACTAAAGATTAAAATCGCCCCATTCTCGATAACTTTTACACTCCAAGTGTAAGTTCGTACTTAATCAGATGGCATTATTTCTTTTTGATCACGTTTGAGGTCAAATCGTGAAAGACGCCGCCAATAATCTTTGAGGAGGCTTGTTGAGAACAAATTTATTAGCAACAATATAGCCTTTTAACTGCCACGTACCGTGAAATGAAATAATGGATGGACGCACGCATTCACCGTAGAAACCTAAGGCAATTTATAACAGTATATGGCGCCGTGGTGAAATAAAGTAACAGATAGAGTACTATTCATTGTGTTAACGGCACGTAAGAAATTTACATCATCACCTTCTATCGTATGTTATTATAGAAGTTAATAAGCTTGGCTTGGACGTTGGTTATAAGTGTGTTGAATATTATCGATATTACTCAGAATGGGATCTTAAGGATTTCTATGAAAATAATGATTGCAATTTTTCTTTCTTTTAGAGTATATGACGTTGACATCAATGGCTCTATGATGTTATCACTTTAAGTGTCGGGAAATGACACCCTAAGGATGTCTCTTGTGAGGCCGGATCACAGCTTGGAGTAACGTGTAGACTAGTGTCATGATTGTATCTAGTTAATACGTCTTTAGGAATGCGACATACAACCAAAACCGATCGACCTCAAAAAAACGGGACCTCATATTCGTCAACGAATTCACTATACGTTACACACTACCGCTGTTTGTCGATGGTGATAAAAGTATATGATGAATTGTTGTCAAATTGCGAACACCAATACAATCAACCGTAGTAAAAACCCAGTCTTAGCTTTATGACGTCAGAAGGTCTGAGGTTTTGACCACACATCCTGACGGCGTGATGTCGTACTAGGAGTCCCTCAGAGCATCTCAATACACGCGGTCCTAATAGGTCCGGCCGAATAGGAGATACCTTTAGAGCGGCATCTCCAAAATTCATTCTACTGCACTTTACACTCCAGATTTTGTATGTTCGGTAATGCTTCAGCGTTCGCTGTAAAGCTGTATAAGATTTTAGGGAAAAATAGTATCCTGAGAAGAAAAGGGCACTTTTGCGATTAGCGACGCACCTGTGCGTGTAATATCTACACACTTTATCATGAAACTATTCATAGCTAATATATAAAACCTAGAAATAAATATCCAACACTCAACACAGCAAGAATTTTTTTTTTCATGTTATGTACATGAAAAATTTACATATAAAAACTACTTTCAGTAATGAATTCGTAGAAATATACAATCCCTTTCTCAATTCGAAATGTCAAAGGTTATTTAGGTAAAGCAATTATATTTCACTTTTCGATATAAAATCTGATGACGTTTTTAAATTTCGTATCGAGACCGGAATTTGATTCAAAAACTTTTCCAATTCTTTATACTCGTAATTTGGTACAAAGCAGAAGCATGTCCGAATGTTTCACACGTTTAAACTATTAAATAACCGAATTATTTTACATTAAAACTAGCAAATAAATAGTTTTAAACTAATAAAGTACTTAAATCCTTACATAATTAAAGCACCACAATACAACTGTTGAGTAGACTACTCCAATTTTCTTTATATTTCTCAAAACCTATTCAAGGAACATTGCAAGCGTGTCCTTTATTATAAGAGGCAGGTAGAAAGTTTTCTAATTTTGAAACTTCTCATTGTGAACGTATACTCAATGCGACTAATAGATACGCTGTTTAACAGCATTGTTAGTGAACCTTTGTCTTGCTTAGTTTTTGTGTTGTTCGCTATTAATAAATAAATAAATAAATACATGGGACACTTTACACACACGATCGTCTCTCCCCAAAGTAAGTAACTTAATACTTGAGTTATGGGTGACGGACAACTGGTAGATATACTACATGTATAATTTTAAATACATACTTAAATACAAATATACACCCAGGCTCGAAGAACCAACAAATTGTTTATAGAATATGTTGGCCCTCGGCGGGAATCGAACCCGCGACCCGCGGAGCTGAAGACAGGGTCACTACCTACAGCGCCAACGGGCCAGCCAATAAGTCAGTAGGTCGTCTTTGTTAAGAGGGCTTTTCTTAAGCAAATTTCGATTAGATTTCGACTTAATTACCTGGGTTCAACTTGTCTGCAGATATGCAATCTTTTAGAAAATCTTTAAATATCGCCTCGAATACGCACGCGCACACATAGACACACACACACAAATCAATTTTCATCAAATTTTTTTAAATTTTATATATGGTTTTAATTTGATATTGTGTAAATTTTTAAGTTCCATAACGTATAATAAGTGATAAGATTAGCTTAATACTATTAACAGTGTAATCCTAAATTAGCTTATTTTATAATGTATAGTCATAGTTTGTATTTAATTGTTAAAACCCTGTTGGATTACTAAATAAATAAATAAATACCTAAGTCCTTAACTATACCACGTAAAAATGCATTACAGACAAAACCACGGACGCCAACTTGTATGATTTAAGTTTCGTCATCAACAGTCGCTTGTTATGTTACGTCACAACATTTCTGATTACATAGTCAGGTTAATTTCACCTCTTTCAAGTGCAGTTTATCAATTTACGACACCTAATTATCTTTCCGTGACAGTTGCACCATTTAATCATATATATTGCGATGTAGTCATTTTTTTGTCAACCTTACCGTAACGATTTCTTGATTACAATTTAAGTTAACGTGTTGTGATTTGTTGGTTACGGATATTTTTTTAAAATATAATATCTAGCAATTTCTGTGATGTAGAGTTTGCTTAAGTTTTCTACCGACATTAACTATATTTCATATGGAAATTTATATTATTGTACAGGAACATTTAAATGACCTGGAATTTTATATCAAAGCAAAATATTCTTTATTCAAGTAAACTTGTAAACAAGTGCTTTTGATCGTCAACTTTACTGCTGGTTCGGAAAGCTGTTCCTATCGAGAAGAGCCAGCAAGAAACTCGGCGGTTGCTCTTTTTAAAATATAAATCTTAAAACTAGTTACATTTAGTTGTTACTGTTTTGTACAGGGTAGAAGTGCACCTATATCCACACATCCTTATCATCTAAGTAATCTTCAACAGTATAGTAGGCTTAAATGTATATAAATTATCTATAGAAAAAAATATTTAAATATAAAGTAAAGTAGCGGCCTGTTACAATCCCACTGTTGGGAATAGGCCTCCTCTCTCTGTTTCTGGAGAGAAGGGTTGGAGCTAAGACCTACCACGCTGCTCCAATGCGGATTGGTAGGTTACACATATCTCCAGGATTATTTAGAGATATGCAGGTTTCCTCGCGATGTTTTCCTTCACCGAAAAGCGTGTGATAAATTGTAATTATCAATTAGACACATGAGTTTTAATAGAAAAACACAGTGGTGCCTGCACGGGTTTGAACTCGTGTTCCCCTCTAAAGAGTCGCACGGTCTCACCGCTGGGCTATCACAGCTTATTTTGTTTAAATATACTTCGTAACAATTATAAATAGACAAACCGTAAGATATTAATAGAGATAAGAGAACGAAATTATGTTTCATTAATCCCATACTAAAAGCGGACGTCTCGAAAGGCAATCTATAGTTAATTGTGTCCCTCATAAATCTTTAAGATGCAGAACTTATAGTTGGACAAATTACTATAGATTTGCCACAGGATAATGTGACTTTTCGACAACGGCCGAGGGCCGTATGCTTTTGACGGGAAAATGAAACATCGTGATGGTATTTCAGGCTAAGATTTTAATGCGTTACAAATTACGTTTAAAATTCACAATCATAAATACAAGTCTATGTATATTCCCAATTATTAGGCGAAAAATTTTCTATTATTATAAAGAGAGAGATAGTTATAAAGCGGTCGGTTCTTTCTTTTTTCAGGTAGATGGTATTTTTTAACAGAGTTAAGAGCCTTCTACACAGTTAGGATAAAGTGCGCGAACAAAGTGACATTGGTTGTGATAGTCTAAAAATTGACAGTATAGAAGCCGGTCAACCCGACCAATAATTGAGCGATTCAGTGGCTAATATGAGATATATTTTTGTTGCACAAAGGAGAGCCATACAGGCTATTTATAATATGAGGCAATGTAAATCTCTTCGCGAAAATTTCAAGGAAATTGCAGCTGTGATAGCCCAGCGGTGACACCGTGCGACTCTTTCGAGGGGCAGACGAGTTCAAACCCGGGCAGGCACCAATGAGTTTCTATTAAAATTTATGTGTCTAATTGATAAGTGCAATTTATCACACGCTTTTCGGTGAAGGAAAACATCGTGAGGAAACCTGCATATCTCTAGAGAATTCTAGGGATATGTGTAACCTACCAATCCGCATTGAAGCAGCGTGGTAGGTCTTAGCTCCAACCCTTCTCTCCAGAAACGGAGAGAGGAGGCCTTTTCCCAGCAGTGGGATTGTAACAAGCCGCTGCTTTTACTATAGCGTCACAATATTTAGAGACATAATCTCATGAGTTTTCCCCTTTCTCCTATGGCATCGCCCCTTCCGACGTTGCAACGACTAATCAAAGTCATACCATCAGCCCTCCACTACGCGTCGCCCTAAGCCGTGGTCCGGCCTCACAGGAGCTACCCTTAGGACGACATTCCCCGACACTAGTAGAGCTTCTGCGCTCTACTCTCTGCATTTCGCTACCTCGACGATGCTTTTGCGCTCGCCCGTCCCGCCCGGTGACGCAGTAAAATCCGTTAAGGCTAACAGCATACAGTCAATTCGAAAAAAAAATCTATGTCATCGTATTAGTTTGGCTCCCCTACTCTAGTGTAATAGCTCTATGATTTTTGTGCAACTGACAACCTGTTCTAAACATACATGACTTCTTCTTTAGACGGACGTCTATTGGACTTAGCAGCGCATTCCCAACGGCGTGATAATGTCACAAATATGCACTTTACATCGCCCTAAACCTTATTCCGGCTTAACTGGAAGCACCCTATACATATTTATGCCGTTAATTGGACATATGGCGTCGGTGCATTTCCGTAGTGCCGCCATGTTTGTTAAAATACGTCCATAGTGTTATTTAGCGTTGTAACGTTACTTATTTCGGCGTGTGATAAAATACGTGACCGTAGACTAAGCTTGGGTATGATTGCGATTTGAGAATCATATTCGCACCATGATATGATCAAAGGTGACCACGGTGATCGTGCTGCTATTGCGATTGCTATTGTGTACACAAACAAATGTAGGCCTTATATGCGTATGCAATGTATAGTATAGAAGGACTACATTTTGTTTGTATAAGAAATCATTTAGTCCAGTGATCGCTGAATCGCTAAAAGCGTAAATAGCAAATAGAAAAAAAATGCTATCGGCTTTTATATTATTCAGCTATCAATGGACAAAGTTATTGTGATTACAAACAAACGTAATTCTTAAATCATATTCAATGCGGTCTGTATTTTTAGGTTATACTTCCAGTTAGAATAGCGAAAAAGTGTCACATCCTTCCAAAATATCGACCATATTGAATCAGATATAAGAATTAGATTTGTTTAACAATATTTTTATTCCAAATCTAAGTAATACGTTAGACAATCGTAAAAGTGCCACATAACCACGATACATATCATATACCTAATGATAACATATCTTTGTAATATTATCTCACTTTTTTATGGAATATCCATAATTTTGTATAGCAATAGCAGTTATCTAAAATTCATAGCAGATGATGCTATATGATGAGTGAATCATATCATGATCATTAGGTTAATGGTGATTCTGTCCATCCCTAGTGTAGACACGATCGTCAGTATTGTATGGAGTACTAGAGGAAATATAAAACTGACTTCAGAAAAACTAAGACCTTCTCTTCGCCGGTTTATATTGGTCTGTGTTTTCGATCATTATTTGATCGTCAGGGTCAAACAGGACACTTTTTGGGAACTTACAGGGATGTAAGTAAAGCCACTGTTATAAGTTAATTTTGGCGTACTTTAGCTTTCTCGAAGTAATACTTCGGGAAACGCCTAAAGTATAGTTAATATATACTGAACTAACAATAATGGTGGGAAGGTCGAGGTCTATGATCAACGTTCCGCATAAACCATGAACAACCAGTGGCTGTCCGCATGAATCGATGTGAATAAGTGAATTAACTGTAGAACTTTGTCACTCTTTGTCTGTGACAAAAAAAGGTTTTACACTCTATAACAACCGTTACGGCTATAAGAATATTATCAATTGGAATAAAAAATATGGTTATATTATATATTCGATTTAAAATATAATTTAAAAAGCGTTAATAATAGAATTTATATATAACGAAGTCTATTTCGGAACGACAACGGCCACAACAATAAAAACAATTTCAATTAGCGTGGGATCCGAATGCTATCACAGAGATATTTAATTTTGACTGTGAAACGACAGATGCTTTTATCTTTTAATAACTTGCTGTACGATTTTATAGTTTAATGCATGTGGCATAAGCTTCTATATCCTTTGTACAGTCTTGTCGAAACTGCTTGCCTTTTTATGGTTTCCTTTTTTTATACCATTAACAGGTAGTAATACGTGACGCAACCAGTATATCTTGTCGTATTGTTGTTTTCTTCTCATTATCAGTGAAGTTTTTAATACATTTCCTATTGATCTACTATTCTCAAGTGCTGTTTACAATAACAACAGTTATATTGAATCTACTAAGTTCGATTACTTCTTTTTCTTAAATTGTATAGCTCTAGATTGACGCAATATGCTGATATTGATAGCGACATATTAAACAAATAAAACAGTAATGTTCACGATTTAACAGCACTTGTTTCCAATTTTACTTGAAAAAATAATATTTTGAATTTGAATTGAATGAAAACAAAATTTTATTACATTACTCCTTACTTTCTAACAAAAATGTTTATATTGTAATAGCTAATATTTTTTTTATTATGATCAAAAGTAATAATAAAATTATTTTGCTATAATCCGCGATACAGTAAATAGAAAAAATATATAGTGCTAAATGTATAGTGGACTATACGTTTTTTTCATACCCGTTACATGCAGGATTCGTAAAAACATATGCACAAACCTCCACCACTTCCACCACAATACACAAGCACTACACAGGTTCACTATCACAAACTCAACAATCGTTTCGCCCCGCAACCGAAGCATCATCAGGAGATAGACTCCACGACAAAATCGCAAAGCGAAGCGTTATGCAAACAAGCATTGTTATATAGTAATCGGTTCATCCCCACCTTTACCTCTGAACACGTGCAACAAGCTTGAACTTGAAACATTTATCTGCTCGTTAATGAGGGTGCCATTGTTATGCTTAATGATTTCTAATTGTTCCAAAATATTCAATTTTAAGCTTTTTTCGCAGGTGTGCAGTATTTCGAAACAATGGTCATTAGGAACTTTATGACCGCTTTCTAACAAATGTTTCGCGAAATGTGAATTTTGTGGCTTATTATTCCTGAAAGCGACCATATGTTCTTTAAAACGGGTTTCAAAATTACGACCAGTCTGACCCACATATGTATCATTGCATTCAGGACATTTTTTTTTTTTTAACATTTCGATAACAACTGTAAAATTTAGTATATAGAATATTTATAATAATAATAAAAATTAATAAATAATTTAATCAATTAATAAAAAAAATAAATTTTAAATCAAAATATTTAATTTAAATTAAATAATAGATGTTTGTGACTTAAATTTTAAAACAATATTGTAATTATATACAACATTTTATGTTCATAATTAAGTTTAACCTAAATTAAATAAAACATTAATGATTCAATACAATAGTAGTTTGAATTTTATACGATTTATAGAAATTTATTTATTTATAACACTTATTCCTATTTAAATAATAACTTAAAAAAACTTCAATTTAGTTAAACCACGTAATGACATGGATTCATTTTTCAACACAACTTCATCGGGTGATGCGGTCCAAATTTTTTGTCCTGCTCTACTTTGTTAAGTGTGAAAGAGAAGCAATATAACAGAATTAACTACTTTGCTATAATCCGCACGGGTTAGGTGAATGCATGCAAAGCCAATGTGTATGAAGCAGGCAAAATCTACGCACCTTATACATGCAGGACCAGTCACCACATGCACCCCAAGGCGCAATTCACCAGCAACAACGCACACAAAAGCAGCACACACACCCACCACCACAATCTCGACGATCGTTTCGCCCCGAAACCGAAGCATCATCAGGAGGATAGGCTCCACGACAAAAATCGTACTGCGGTGGATTTAGATTAGATTGGACTTAGATTGTGGTGGTGGGTGTGTGTGCTGCTTTTGTGTGCGTTGTTGCTGGTGAATTGCGCCTTGGGGTGCGTGTGGTGGCTTGTCCTGCATGTATAAGGTACGTAGATTTTGCCTGCTTCATACACATTGGCTTTGCATGCATTCACCTAACCCGTGCGGATTATAGCAAAGTAGTTAATTCTGTTATATTGCTTATAATATGGAATTCCGCAAAGTAACGCCTGATTCTATAAATCATGTGAAAGAGAAATTATATTATTCAACACCCACTGATGTTTCTTGTCTCCCGCTGTTGAAATATGATTTCATTTTAATTAATATTAATAATGTTGGTCAAAGAAACATATGTTTGTAGATAGAAACCATTTTGGTCTCTGTATTCGATAATAAATCAGAATTGAATTATAATTTGAGATTTGTACTTGTCATTAACTAAGATCGGAAACCAGGCAGGTATAGTACCCGGCATTAAATAATGCACATCGAGAACTTAGAACAAAACAGCCGGCCAGTTCGGTTTCGTAGAGCGCTGTCACTGTCATACGTGTTCGTCAGTCTGTGCGACAGAGAAGATGCACTATGAAGCAGAATCTAGACGACTTCTCTCTCTAAGCCTCGATGTGCATTATTTATTGCGGGGTACTATGCTAATGAGTATTCTTTAAAAAATTATCTGTTTAAGTTGTAATTACAATTTATCATGCATTAAAAGATGACAGAATGTTTAAAAATATTAGTGCAAGAAAAATATTTCTCATATTTTGATATTGGGTATATGTTAAAATTTAACTTTAATATTTTGTCATACTTGTAACTTAACATTTCGATTGAAACGTTTGGGTTTTCAAATTTTTCTCGCAAGGAGTTACATTTTCTCATCTTCTCTTTTCTTATATATAAAAATGAATGTTTGTCTGTATGTCTTATATAGATTCCGAAACGTCTAGACCGTCATTTCAATGAAGTTTTCAGATAATCTTTAGAATTGCCTAGCTGTTGTTCTCAACTGCCGGTGATCGGTGCATTTTTTAATGTTGAGTTCTGTTTCAAAGGGAATTCGAAACCAGACTGAGCTACAGCAACGCGGGGCCGGACAGCTAGTACAAAATAAATTACAACTAATGACGTTCTACTTGAAACAGGAGGCGCTTATCAGTGGAAAAATTTAAAGTTAGATGACGCAATGACGTAGCTTGAAGAAGTTGGTACAAACTTCACCCGTTAATGCGCGTTGTTTAAAGACATAGTTTTTTCCAAAGTGATTAAACTTTGTGTCAATTAGTATTATATTTATCAAATTTGACGTCTAATAACGTTGCGCCGCTCAAAATTTTAAGTTGTATCCATACAACTCACATATTATATCCACGGATACAATCTCACAAATGACATTTAATGGATTTGACTAGCTCGTTGGCGCAGCGGGTGACCCTGCCTTCAGCTCCGCGGATCGCGGGTTTGTTTCCCACCGAGAGCCAACATTTTCTATAAACAAATTGTTGGTTCTTCGAGCCTGGGTGTGTATTTGTATTTAAGTATGTATTTAAACTTATATATGTAGTATATCTACCAGTTGTCCGTCACCCATACCACAAGTATTAAGTTACTTACTTTGGGGACGGACGACCGTGTGTGTAAGTGTCCCATATATTCATTTATTTATGACCCATATATTAAATGTTTTGAATACAATTTTTTTAATGATTTCGCATATTTAAATACGTAATAGATATTGCTAAAATTCAAGATAATCGAATCAACAGAACACAAACTTTATCGAATACACTCTACTATTATTCCTGAATTTAATAAAATTTAATTTAAAGCAACAAACGAGTATCAGCACGCATACAAACTTAAATAACAAAAAGAATACGAATTGAAAAAGCCATAGGGAATCCATAAAAAGATCGAACAATCGCGATCGATAAGCAAAAAAACGCAGCGGACGCAAAAGCAAACACCTGTCTCAACAGACCCACTCGTTTTGACCCTTTATATAGGGAATATTACAAAAAATGTATTACGAAGTCGAAATACGTTCGAACCAGCTGATATTGTATGATTAGGGTTGCCATGAGACGCACTGTCACCGTTATTGAGGTCTGTCCCGATATTTTTTCATTAAAAAAGGACATCTAATATATAACATCGAGCCTATCCAGCTTCTTGACAAAACAGGACTCATGAGAAGACTGAAAGGAAAAAAACCTTTCGAGTTAGTGTAATATTGTAGTGTAGTTAGTATAATAGTGTAGTGCTACTTAAAATAACACAAGAATAAAGTGTATCATATAGCAAGAAAGACAAGAAGAATAAGTCACTATATCTATTCTTAGATATGTGAATTTATAAGTTTAGGTTAGCTTTAAGTTACTTATCAGCCTTTTGGTTAGATTGCAATTTCAATGAAGTATTTCTTTTTAAAGGTACTTTATAATAGTCCAAAAAATCTACTTAATACGTCTTTTTTCGTCTAGCAACCACCGATTATCTTGCTGGCTCTTCTCGGTAGGTCTTCGGTAGGAACAGCCTTTCGGAAGGCTGTTCCTACCGAGCAGCAGTAGACTTAAGACGATTCAAAAGCACATGTTTACAAGTTTACTTCAATAAAGAATTAGGCGTCCTAAGGGTGCCTTCTGTGAGGCCGGCTTTGGGCGACGCGTAGTGGAGAGCTGATGTATGACTTTGATAAGTCATTGCGACGTCGGAAGGGCGGAGAGAAGCCACGACTGACCAACGTCCGAACGGGGACCTCGTCTTCGCCGGCGCATTTGTATGATACATTCCACTATTACAATACACTAACACCGCGCTAATTCACAAAAACCCATGATCCCAACAATCGTCCGCGTTCAATAACTAAACGGAGTCCTTTAACGAATAACTAGTCAGCCCTAATAAGCAATATTAAGAGAACCTCCTATTTATGGTACTCGCAATACAAAAAAACAAGATTTACACCAAACGCATCAAGTTCAAGTTCATTGAACTCGACGCTAATTTAGCGAACAAACCACTATATCTACAGGTGGGTGTAATTACACCATTTCTAGTTTCTAGTGCTAATTGTTGTGTACCGGTTTGTTCTCATAGTGCAACGCAACCATCTTTGGAGGTGACGGAATAATCCCGAAGTGTAGTTTCTAATAGAGACATGTTTTTTACGGTGTGATACTTTTTAGTTCACACTTTCTATGTTGTTTTAGACTTAATAAAAAAAAAGAAAAATCGAGTATATAACTTTTGGAGTAGTAAGTACTTTGGAAAAAGCCTTGGAAATATTAAGCGTAATAAAATAAATGCTTCCTTTTTTATATGGATAAGGCTCTGTATATTGTATAATAGCTTTGCGATTCTGACGTAGAGTCTATCTCCCGATGATGCTTCGGTTGCGAAGCGAAATGATTCTTGAATTTGTGTTAATGAATGAATGTAGTGCTTGTGTTTTGTGTTGCATGTATCAGGTATGAAATCTTACCTGTCTTATTTATCGAAGGCTTTCGAGGTTGAAAGCTTAGTAAATATTACGAAAACAAATTAGTGTGACAATTACGGACGTCGGTTTCGAGTTTATTTATATTAATTTAGGTTTGATATATTAATGCATTGTTTTTAAATCGATTTTATTTTTATCGGATATTAAGAAAGATTTTTAGTCAATAGTAAATTAAATTTATCCTCGACTAACGATCACTCAAAATACAGTTATTATTGACTTCATTCAACAAATTCAGACAAATTTCATTTGTTTTTGAGACATAAGTAAACCAATCAAAATAAAAAATAAAATAAGTAAACTAAAATGAGCTTTAATCACAAAAAAATAAGTACAGGAGTAAAGTTAAATGTAATGCCTCAGGCTGAATTATTTTTTCTTTCACCGATGCCACGACAAATACGAACCTATCTTCATCTTCATGCTTATCAGATAAGTGTTTAACCATGCTATCAATTGTGTTATCGTTATGTATCGTAAAATTACCTTTCATATAGCCGCTTTATAACCGTTTTTGACAGTTTTACAATCAGACTGCTGCGCATATTATGTTCGCGATCTTGCTAAAATATGCACCGCCCGCATCGAGCCATGGGGTTAATGTTCCACCCATCCTGTTTCCCATACGCATATGACCTTTGCATTAATTATTAACAAAATATTCAGTTCGATTTGCATCTAGGAGCAGGCCTTTTTAGGAGTGCTTGTTTTTAGAATAATACCATTTCGATCCAAAGTACAATGATAACATATTGCCGCTGCGAAACCATTGCGATATTAAATAATTTATAGAATTAGGCGTTAGTTTGCGGAGATCCATAATACAAAAGTAATAATAAAATTATTTTGCTATAATCCGCGCTACATTAAATAGAAAATATATACATATATAGTGTTAAATGTATAGTAGACTATCCGTATTTTCATCCCCGACACGTGCAGGATTCGTAAAAACACATGCACAAACCTCCACTACTTTCACCACAATACACAAGCACTACACACGTTTACTATCACAAACTCAACAATCGTTTCGCCCCGCAACCGAAGCATCATCAGGAGTCCACGAAAAAATCGCAAAGTCAGAATAGAATAGATATAATAGCCGGCAGAATAGAATAGACCACCCTCATTTCTTACTGAGGTGTCGTAAAAGGCGACTAAGGTAAGTTGGCGTCTGGCAGGCGGCCGGTCGTAAAATACGTAGCCAAATCATATGACAGCATGTTTGCAACATGTTGTGCCGACCCCACTTAGAGTGGGATAAGGGCAGGAGAATGAATGATGATAGAAAAAATAATGCCATAACAATTGTAGCGTATGAATGTGTACCAATGAAAACATTCCGATAAAAAAAAATCCTAAGCCTTAACTATTGATAGGTCCCAGAACCGTACTTTCAATTTACAAAAATAAATCTATAGTCTGACTTAGTAAACTTTCCACTACCACGAGGTCGATATATACGCGGGTGAAACCACGGGCCATTGCTAGTATAATTATATATTTTGAAGTTGTATATACTGTCAAATAGTAAAAATAATGCCATTACTAACCCAAAATGGGTACAGTTATAACAAATGAAACCTAAAACGAAAAATAAAACAAAACTTATGACGAACCACAATTTCATCCACTCCAGTAGAAGCTCAATTCTCACCTCATTTCACTTTGCAGGTTAAAATCAAAAAGGGTCCTGCCTAATGAGCATAATAGAAGTGGCCCTTTGAAGTAAATCAGTCGACCACACAAGATGTTCACAGTTTTGTAATATATCTATAATCTCTGAAATTAGGGTATCAATATTAGATGTAGGAACTTATTTGACCCGTAAATTGGGCGGTTTTATCTCTCACAATAATAATTTTAAATGATCTTTTATAAGCTGTACTCGCGACTTCGTTTGCGTCAATTTATGCTTTAAAATACCTCAATTTAAAAATGTATTTTCCTGTTAAAATGATAAACGGGCTTTAGAATACTCATTAATATTGCAGCATCATCATTCTCCTGCCCTTATCCCACTCTAAGCGGGGTCGTCACGATATTTTACAAACATGTTGTCAAGTGATTTGGGTACGTATTTTACGACCGGCCGCCTGTCTGACGTCAACTTAACTAAGTCACCTTTACGACAACTCGGTAAGAAATGGGGGTGGTCTATTCTACTCAGCCGAATACCACAATATCGCAGCATTAATCTTAAAAGCATTATAGATATACAGATTTGGAAAAAAAAGTATTAATTTAATATATTTAACAACTGCACACACGGTCGGGCGTTACAAAAGTAACTCAAAAGTTGTGTTATGGATGACATACAACTGATAAATATATACATACTTACATTATTTTAAATAAACACCCTACCGATAAATACACCTAGTCTCGAAAAAAATAAATTTTGTGTTTAGAAAACGAGTGCAATCAGCGGGAATCTAACCTGCGACCCACGTAAAGGCAAGGCCACTGCCATCCGCGGCAGTGGGCCAGTCAAAAATAATAGTACTGATATGAATTTTGTTTCATTACATAATCGTATGACACACTAGCTATATAAATAACAAAAATATTATATCATCAGAAAATAGTATTACTCATTCTCAACCTTCATTTACTAATATACATAATTCATCGATTTTTGGAGTATTTGAATACTTGAAATATAAATGAAAGTGTTGTTGAACAGGAAATTCGAAATAAAAATAAAATGACTACAAACGTAACGAAATAAATACATATTAAAACAAGATGGAAATAAGAATTCTAATGCTGAGCATATAGCATACTGATTCTTTGTTCTTAAACAAAGAAACTAAAATGCTAGCTTTTTTATGCATTTCAAAATTAAGTCATGTTTGAGCATGTCTTATCATGCGAATGCTTGAAGTCATTTCAAGATAAGAACGATGATAAAACCGAGGTCTACATAACATATAATCAATGTATTTGATCTTTTTATTTAATTAAAACAAACTGCGGCTATTAATATAATATTAATATAAAGGTTCAATAATATTTGGGTTTTTTTATCGTCATAACTTTTTTAATACTTCCAAGTAATATATTAGTATGTTCAACAGTTAGCTACCAAAAATAATCAGAAACTTTATCTGTGATCATACAAATATACTGAATTATTGACTCAGTCATAGCAGTAGTTAAATATACGATCGTGCAGTCGTGAGCGCTGATACTAGGGTTGCCTACATAATATGAACATAAAGTAATTTTTTTCTCCATTATTATATTACAAAAAATTGAATACGCACTAGCGAGTGGCGACAATTCAGACAAATTCAGCACCAATCCATTTTTCAACAAATCAATAATAACAACGAAATTTTAAAAAATTATCAAGACAAATTTTGTTCTATGAAAAGATGCTACAAAACTTTTGGAAATTACAAAGAAAACATATCACGTCAAATGAAGTATTTTTTGCACTTTATTGCTCTCATAAACAATTGAATTTACTGAAATAACGCATAGCACTTAATTATAAAGTATGGGTCGAAACTATAGAGTTATTACACTAGAGTAGGGAGGTCAGCCAAAAATACGCCATATTACAATAAAGAGAAAGCAAATGAAATTTATCATCTATCTCTTTTTTGCGCGAGCGTGAGCAAACGTCATTTTGAAGGATTACTAAAAATGTTCCAAGTCTTCTTCTTTCTCCTACCCTTATCCCACTCTAAGTGGGGTCGGTACAACATGTTTTTCTCTTCCATTCTCTTCTATCATTCGTCCACTCTGGCGCTACTCCTTTTATATGCATGTCATACTTCACACAGTCCAACCATCTCTTTTTAGGCCTTCCTCTAGTCACATATCCATCCACATTCATACTCAACACTCGTTTGATCACATGATTTTCATCCCTCCTCATTACATGTCCATACCATCCCAATCTTGCACCTCTCATTAAAATCACTAACACCCGTATTCAAGAAGCATACTCAGCTAAGTAAGCACAAATTACTATGCGAAGGAGGCTAGTTCACTGTGCGTTCCTCGTGTCAAGCCTTGCATTTCATAAACAATACTTAGGCCACACTCAACTAAAAGAACGCTATGCGTCCAACTGCGCGCTCTGATTGGTCCATTTGATGTGGCGTAGTTCAGTCTAGTTTTGACAAATGTCAATGTTATTAACAATTTGTTGTGTTGTTAATAACAAACAAACATAACCTTATTTTGGTATTCCCGTAATTTGCAGTTGATCGTATTAATAATTTTTTTATGATATTTTGTGTATTGTGCGGTGTAAATAAAATACAGTTTAGTATAATGACTTCGCCTTTGTATTTAAATGCAAGCACTGCAACTCCTAAGAGGTAGAACTATTTTTCTTTAATTTATTATGTATGATAATTTTGTTGTATAGTTTTACTTATATTATTTACTAGACAAAGTTAAATGATTAAAAGAATAAAATATAATAAATAGATAACTAATAAATAATTTTGCCTTTAACCAAAGCGGCGCGAACACTATGCGTTCGCTAAAGTAGCTCCTTATCTATTTTAGCTGTGCGTCGATTTTGACAAACGCATAGTAGAACATTTCACTCAAGTAATGTCTATGAATTGGTTTGAATGACCCTATGCGTCCCTGAGCACTGTGCGTTCTCATAGTAATGTTTATGAATACGGGTGTAAATCACTAAAAATGTTCCAAGTATTTCTTAAATAAAGAACGCGCCATGAACATTTGCTTTGCGCATGTTTCATTAGACAAAAATAAGTAATGGAATCTAATCTAATCTTCCCTCTAATTACTTTTTGTGACACTCATCACACCTACAGGCTTACCTATCATTCCCCTATTAATAAAATAATATAATAAATTAAGTCTATGGTGGAAACCCCTAGCTGCTACGGACAAAAAACATTTGAACAAATACAGACTATAGAATGCCACTTTCAAGTCACTCGACGTTGGTCGTCTGGTATAAAATAAAAAAATAGAACTGACAACAGTACCTTTAAGGGCCGGAAACAGTAGACAGTTTAAGTATTAATTCACTTGAATATGGAAAATTTATTCGAAATTTAAACTTAAATTAGCAGCCTGTTACAATCCCACTGCTGGGAATAGGCCTCCTCTCTCCGTTTCTGGAGAGAAGGGATGGAGCTAATACCTACCACGCTGCTCCAATGCGGATTGGTAAGTTACAAATATCAACAGAATTCTCTAGAGATATCCAGGTTTTCTCACGATGTTTTCCTTCACCGAAAAGCGTGTGATAAATTGCAATTATCAATTAGACACATGAGTTTTAATAGAAAAACTCATTGGTGCCTGCCCGGATTTGAACTCGTGCTCCCCTCGAAAGTGTCACACGGTCTCACCGCTGGGCCATCACAGCTCTTAAACTTATTGATTTACAAAGCGGTAAAAATGTTTGAGTTAGAAGTTAAAACGATTGAGTTTTAAACTTGTTTTGCAAATATTTTATTATATAAGAGATATTTTATTGAAAATATATTATATTAGTAATTAAAGAGAAAAAATTTAATAGAAGTTGAACCTTATCGAACAAATTGTATTAATTTTAACATGCCTGTAATGTATTTCGGAATTGCCATAATTATAAATTAAATAAACTATATTATATTATTTATTGAGGGTAGAATTAAAGTGTATGCGCACGAAGTCGTGTATATCACTCATATACAATTTGTTATCGATCTTTCGAGAGCTTTAAAAAAGGGTTATTCATCGAATTGAAGTGGACATATTTTAAATAATAAAACAGTACGCCTACGCGTGCTTTATGTTTTGTGACGGTTGCATTAAGTGGTAGAACGTTAAACTTTACAAATGTTTTCGAATATATAAGTCACACAAGCCAAACAAGCATTGTTATATAATAATTGGTTCATCCCCACCATTTATTTTACCTTTGAATACGTGAAACAAGCTTTACTTCACTTAAAATAAGTACAAGGTATCCTGCTATTATAAAGGTGACAATGTGTTTCAAACCTCATTATAACTGCTAAGTAACGTTCACAGAATAACCCGCCGCAAAGTTCATTTACATCGTAATATGGTTGCAAATAAAACTCGAGTTTTTTTTCTTTTCTTCGAATTTTCCGGAATAAAAAAAACAAATGTAAATATCAGGTTTAGCACTAATTTGTACGTAACATTTCGTACAAATCCCGTACAATCTATTTTTACTGATTAATTAATATAACATAATCAAAGTTAAATAATGATCCGAGGTCTTGAGATAAATGCGAAACTGGTCGCAACCAACCTTGAAAGTAGTTGAACAAAAAATCACATTAACGAAACGTGTATGAAGTTAAAAGGCGTAAAAACTATCCAAATTTGGGATACAAATGAAAATAATATTCACAGATGAGACGAAAAAAAGAAAACTTTTAAGATATAGTATAGATAATACTGTTTAGACAAATCGGGGACTTATTTATTGTCAAGAACATTTATTGACAAAAAAATTGCTTCTATTGCTGCATGAAATCCTTTCATCATATGCTTTTATCGTATAATTTAATTATATTGTTATTCATCATTCTCCTGCCCTTATCCCACTCTAAGTGGGGTCGCCAAAACATGTTATAAACATGTTGTCAAATGATTTGGCTACGTATTTTGTGACCGGCCGCCTGCCTGACGTCAACTTACCTTAGTCGCTTTTTACCTCGGTAAGAAATGAGGGTAGTCTATTCTATGCAGCTGAATAAACAAGGCACATACCTTAGTCGCCTCTTACGACACCTCGGTAAGAAAGGAGGGTGGTCTATTCTATTCTGCCGGATACCACACGGCCAATTCAATTATATTGTTATTATACGCAATAAAGCAAATAGAAAATATATATAATGCTAAATGTAGAGTGGACTATTTTTTTTCATAACTGATACATTAAGAATTCGTAAAAACGCATGCACTACTCCATCACTATCACAATACACAGGCATTGCACATATTCAGTAGTACAAACGCAACAATCAGCAGATACGACTCAATGACACAATTTCAAAGCGACGCATCATCCACAGCATAGTTATATAGTAAGTAGTTCAACCTCCACCAATTATTTTGCCTCCGAACATTTAAATTATTCTCCTTAGAGCCTACAAATCATTTTATAAAATGTTATCTTATTATTTTTTATGTACATTGTTTAACCATCTGTTTTATTATTAATAATACGCCTCAGAGGTCATTAACGATTGGCCTCAGGCCGACAGATAACATTAGAAGGAATGCATGTCGTATTTGGGTCATCAGTAAACGCGTGAAGAGTTGTGCCCTTAATTGAAGAATCCCATTACTAGATACAGATTATTAAGGATATAACACGTCTAAATTAAAAAGGTCATAAACAATTGAGCCATACGTGGCATTTATAATTTGAATTCGCGTGAGTCCCTGCGAGAGAAGTTTAAGGAAACAGGTATTCTTACGTTAGCTTCACAGTATATTTTTAGCAATTTGATTTTGGTGCATAAAAATATACATAATTATAAAAAGATTGGCGATGTATATAATAGACAAAGTAGGAACCGACATAAGCTTGCGGCTCCTGCTTTGCGCCTTGTAAGAGTACGTAAGTCGTTTGTGGGTTTGGGTATAAGATTCTATAACAAAATTCCACAATCAATTTTAACTTTGCCATTACAGCAATTTAAAAATACTGTTAAAAAGAGGCTGATACAGAAAGCCTATTATACCGTGGAGGCTTACATTGATGATAAGAATGCGTGGATATAGCTGCTCTTTGACCTTGTGCAGGATAGCTATGACAAAATGTAATTAGTATTAAGAATCTTCTTTTTTAAAAGAGCTCCACCGAGTTTCTTGCTGGCTCTTCTCGGTAGGACGGCTTTCCGAACCAGCAGTAAAGTTGACGATTCAAAAGCACTTGTATACAAGTTTACTTGAATAAAGAATATTTTGAATTTGAATTTGAATTTGAGTTGTAAATGGAAACGAAATTCAACACGTTATTTAACAATACGTAGATAATTTAAAAACTTTTGAAATAATGATAAAAAAATTGAAGTAATAAACTTTTAAATAAGTAATAAAGTTAGTAAAAAAGTAGTAAAGTTATAATAATTGTTATTAATAATGTATAATAAGGTTTTATAACCTTTTTTAATATATTTCGACAATTCTTAAAAACTTAGTAGGACAGACAGGAAAGTAGTTATAAAGTATGTATATAATATATTCGTATAGAGGGTTCATTACATAGTTTATGTATAGAAACCGGCTATACTCACGTCTTATTCTATCGGATTAGCCCGATTAGTTTCAAGCCCATCCGCGGCTCTTAATCATGAGTTCTTTCTTTATACAGCGTTAGATTAAGTGTCCAATTAAAAATCTTTTAATCCTTAAAGCTAAATCTGGAATTACTAATATACTGTTTTGGTATGTGGTTATGTTCTTTGTTATTCTTATAACAATTTATATTTACTAGTGTTTGTCAAACTTCTAAAAGAAATGTACAAATAGTATATAACATATTTTGAATACTAAATTCTCTCTTGCAGAAAATATATGTAATAAAATTTGAATAATTAAAACATATTTGCCAAAAATATAGACAACAAGCATATGATAGAGTTCTATGGACGCTCATGAACTCGAGTGCCGGTATAATGACTCTAGCTAAACTCTTCTAAGGCTTTGCTTTAGATAGAGATAACCGTACAGGTCCTTTTGAGCCTCGAGCCAGGCAAGAAGATTTATGGTTATTATATTTTTGTAATAAATTGACGTAGAAAATTTTGACTTGAAGCTATTTGATTAGAGTACAGTTAAATATGGTGGTTTTATGGTCTTGCAATATTAAATAGCATTCATGTTCTACGTATATAATGAGGCTATTATACCTGCTTGGAAATAAAATGTAGCTAAAAATTTATTTTGCGTGTTTAATTAAATTTTTAAATAACTGCACGAACACTATAAAAGGAATTCAAAAATGTATGCGTCATTGATTCCACCCACGTGTTTATAATCTTCTCTTTTGAAATCAGATGAAATAAATTGCGTTACAGATCAAAATAATGAGAGTTAACAATATTAAATAAAACTAGATAATATAACAATAAAAAGAGATCAATAATCAATAATGGCTTTGATTTTATAGGCTCTTCAACTTATTAATAATCTTAATTAAATTACACGACGATATAAACAAGAAATCGTTGCGTTGAACTTTATTTGTCACTTATTAATAGACGTCTAGCGACATTATCATTAATAATAATATCACCTAGATGTAAACACAGCATTAAAACCAATTACTGATAAATATGCCAAGCGAAACTTAACAAAAACTAACCTAGGCAACTGAGATTAATTTTCTCATCCACAGAGTCATCGTCGTTAAAGTATTCCAACTTTTTAGAATTCATTTTCGCACATCACACAAAGTGCACACACTTGTCTGACACAAAACACAACACACACAGAAAACAATTCGAGTTTATTTCAAAAATGTAATCACAACGGTTTTTGAATGTTCGTTTGAGAGCGTGCGCGCAGCCAACCGGTACGGACTGAGTCAACGACGCGAATGGAGTGTGGAGTGAATGAGTGACGCATGACGCTCAGTTAGGGATGGACAGAATCACCAATCACTTAGTGATCATGATATGATTCACTCATCATATAGCATCATCTGCTATTTTAGATAACTGCTATTGCTGTACAAAATAATGGATATTCCATAAAAAAGTAAAAGAATTTTACAAAGAAATGTTATCATTATATCATATGTATCGAAATTATGTGGCACTTTTACGTTATTCCAAGTGGAGGTATTACCTAGAATTTGATTTAAGATATTGAATTGAATATGCTTTAAGAATTAAGTTTGTTTGTAATAACAATAACTTTGTCCAGTGATAGCTGAATAATATAATAGCCGATAGCATTTTTTGTTATTTGCTTTTAGCGATTCAGCGATTACTGGACTAAATAATTGTTTATACAAAAAAATGTAGTCCTTATATCCTATACATTGCATACGCATATAAGGCCTACATTTGTTTGTGTACACAATAGCAATCACAATAGCAATCACATGATTCTCAAATCGCAATCATACCCAAGCTTACGCTCAGTGTACGCACACACACGCAACTACCACGATAATCTGATTAGTGCCCTTTGCGATTATTGTTCTATTTTCTATAAAGCCTTTGTGAATGAACGATTTATTGTTTTCCGTGTTTAACGCGGCCGAACGCATTGTTTTAGCGAAAAATATTTTCATAGAAACGGCAATGGGATGTTATTATAGCAATGTATTGTTGTTTATTGAATGGTGGAACGGGTCGGAATTCTATATTGACAATTTAAAAAAGTAAAGTAACAGCCTGTTACAATCCCACTGCTGGGAATAGGCCTCCTCTCTCCATTTCTGAAGAGAAGGGTTGGAGCTAAGACCTACCACGCTGCTCCAATGCGGATTGGTAGGTTACACATATCTCCAGAATTCTTTAGAGATATGCAGGTTTCCTCACGATGTTTTCCTTCACCGAAAAGCGTGTGATAAATTGCAATTATCAATTAGACACATGAGTTTTAATAGGAAAACTCATTGGTGCCTGCCCGGGTTTGAACTCGTGTTCCCCTCGAAAGAGTCGCACGGTCTCACCGCTAGGCTATCACAGCTTCACCTTAATGACTTAGACATACTTAATATGTTCTAAGCTAAGTTGTGCTAGCAGAGCTTTTTCGTTGAGCTCCCGTCATTTCTGTCTCACCATAATTCTTTGTATGTAAATTTATTGTATGTATGTATTTGTATATATGTATGTATATATGTGTAGGTATATATATGTATGTATGTGTAGGTATGTAAAGGTATGTATGTATGTAGATATATATTTATGTATTAGTTTTTGTATAATTTGTATTCAAGCACCACCTACCATCATCATCACCATCTTCCTGAAATAATGTCTCTAGCCCGAAGGTTGCCTGGAAGAAATCGCTAGTTAGCGATAAGGCCGCCTCTTTATGTCACTTAGAATTAAATTGTTGTTTTCTGTATATTATCTATTGTGAATCTTATGTGGTGCAATAAAGTATATTCTATTCTTTTATTCTATTCTTCTGCGCTCTAACATCCCACTTAGTGAAGTTGTAAATACCATTTGATATTACCATATAATAAAGTTCACGCGTTAACTACTTTTTACCGTTATTATTACTTATGTAGAATCTATTTGAAGTCAATTTTACACAAAAACTAGGTTACAAAAAGGTCTTTACAAAGGAAATATCAAATCAATTACCGATTCTACGGTATAGTGATATTCTTGTTTTGAAAATTGATTTCAATTATGTTTTTTGTAAATTATACTTGTATTAATAGATAGATACAATATTTATCATTCCTATTTTACCATTACCATGCTAAAAAGTCTTTACGAACTCTACCTTAGTAAAGGAGTATCAATTTTATTTTAGTTTCACTGATAGTAGATTTTTAACTTTAGGGATTCATATTAATACTAGTTATATACACATCGTTCACGTGAAGTTTAGGTTTAAAATACCCTCAATTATCATCTATGTGTATAATCCAATTACTGAAGGAAAAGCCGTAATTTATTGAAACCATATGTTAGTCCATTACACGAGCTTTCTCTGTACCAAATTTCATCATTATTAGCTCAGCATTTTATTCGTGAAAGCGTAACAGACAGACAGACGTCTTTTAACGCATTTATAATATTATTATGATTTTTTCTATTTTTTATTTTTATTTTACATTTTTTAAACTGGCCCATTGGCGCAGTGGTTAGTGAGCCTGCCTGCCGCTACGCGGGTCGCAGATTCGATTCCCGCCGAGAGCCAACATTTTCTATAAACAATTTGTTGATTTTTCGAGCCTGGGTGTATATTTGTATTTAAGTATGTATTTATATATGTAGTATATGTGCCAGTTGTCTATCTCCCATAACACAAGTATTAAGTTACTTACTTTGGGCGGACGACCGTGTGTGTAAGTGTCCCATATATTTATATTTATTTAATATTAAGGTAGTTTTCGAGTAGTTTCTTCTAGTGCATATATATTTATATAGTATTTGATCCCAATGAAATGAAAAATAATAAACGACCCATAATAAATGATTACGGCTATATTAACACTACAGTTTCTGCAAAAGAAGTCGCATCTAATACTACGAAATAAAATGGTTTGTTTGATCAATGTACAGTTAGCCACATTTACGGTCTAGTTTACAGGCATTTGAATGTAGAACATGCCATAAAAGTCCGTTAAAAATAGTTTTATTACCGTGTAAAAGAATAAAAATGTTGTCAGCATTGTATAAATTCATTTTAATGTTATTATTTTTCAATTTATTTAATTGTTAAACCTTTATGGAATCTAATGAAACATCGAAAGCAGTGAAATTATTTTGTATGACTTATACAACCGTTGCTTTGCGGTATTCCATATTACAGAAATTATAACAGAACTACTTTGCTATAATCCGCCTGCGTTAAGCGAATGCATGCAATGCTAATTGTATGAAGCAGGCAGAATTCACGTACCTTACACATGCAGGACAAGTCACCACACGTATCCGAAGATGCCTCCACCAGCAACAATGCACGCAAGTAATACACACATCCACCACCAAAATCTCTACGGTCGTTTCGCCCCGAAACCGAAGAGCTATCCTCCGTCAGGAGGATAGACTCCACGACAAAATCGTAATGCGATCATTACTCATTATAATCATGGGATGCATGTGGTGACTTGTCCTGCATGTGTAAGGTACGTGAATTATACACTTCATACACTTAGCATTGCATGCATTCGCTTAAGCCAAGCGGATTATAGCAAAGTAGTTCTGTTATAGTTTCTGTTTTACATTTTATCGACGAGTTTATCTGACGAGTATATATATATATGAAATTTTTTTAAATGTTACATACATGGGGCCATTACTCACATGGTCGTCTGTCCGCATATATAAATAAAATATACACACCCAGAGTCCAAGAACCAGCAAATCGTTTATAGAAAATGTTGACCCTGAATGCATGCAATGCTAAGTGTATGAAGCAGGCAAAATTCACGTACCTTACACATGCATCACACGTATCCGAAGACGCAAGTAATACACACAACCACCACCAAAATCTCCACGATCGTTTTATCCCGAAACCGAAGCATCATTTAGAGATTACATTAATACACTACAACAATACATTGCTGATATAAAATAATACCGCAAAGTAACGATTAACTGCTCATGTGAGGATTAAGTACTAATCAATAAAAAAACCAATTCTAAATCCCAATTTCTATGATTTGTATACAATTTTTTGTAACAGCTTCCTTGAATTGCCTGTAACTATACAGAACTATAAGACATAAATATGAAAGTTGTTAAAAATAGAGCTTTCTTGTATATAATATAATTTAACTTTGCGTGGAATCAATCAATAGCAAAACGTGTGAAAGTTTCCGTGTTAAGAAAGAAATTAACCAGTATTGTTACTATAAATATATCACAAATTTACCAGATTCTCTAAAACAGTTCTTATTTATTTGCTCATAAAGTTCAGAAGGGCTTAGGAAATGAAATAAGTACGTTAGGGACGCTCTGAATTGTGATGCGGCACGTTCTGAGAACAATGAAACAGTGGGTCAGGCCTAGATCTGTATCAGTTACCATGACCCTTAATTCTCTAGATATAAGGGTCGTTTGCAAATTAGGACCCACTTTAGGGTCTGAGCCCTTTCGCAAGTAATAATTTGTGTATCTCATTCGCACGCAATAACGCTGACGCTTTAATTTTAATACTCAATTTCGAACTTAATTTTTATTCTGAAAACTTAATTTATTTATAGAATTTCCAAATCAACAGTAGATTTGACGATTTAAAGTAAGCTTTAAAGTTTACTTGAATAAAAAAATGTTTTGAATTCGAATTTCCGTTGTTCTCGATCGCCCCCTATTAGGTGAAGATAGGTACACTATAGTCGTGCCTAACATTTTTCCGTATATTTGTTTGTATGAAATATTTGTATTTCGACTAATTTAAGATAAATCTAGCACGAGAGATATCGTGAAGGAGAAAATAATGTATACTACATTTCGATAATATGCTGAGATTTTACATACTTAGGGTTCGATGGACTATCTTAGAAATATTGTCCAAGGAAAAATATAGTAAGGAATAATTTATAGAATTAGGCGTTGCTTTGCGGAGATCCATACTAAAAAAGTTATATAAAATTATTTTGCTATAATCCGTGATAAAGTAAATAGAAAAAATATATAATGCGTATAGTGGACATCCGTTTTTTTTTTAGCCGTTACATGGAGGTTTCGTAAAAACACATGCACAAACCTCCACCACAATACTCACGTTCACTATCACAAACTCAACAACCGTTTCGCCCCTCAACCATCGTCAGGAGATCTCCACGACAAATTCGTAATGCTTTGCATGTAGCATTATTGATATTTTCTATTGATTTTAATACTTGTGGATTATAGCAAAATAATATTATTATTACTTTTGTATATAGTACGAGAATAGAGATTCGGCTCGCAACAAATTACGTCGTTCTAAGATTGCCTTCTTTGAGGTCAGACCTTGCCTTTTTGTAGAGAAATGGTTCACGCTTCAGTTTATTGGACTCTAAAGAGTCGCAAATTAACAGTTAAAGTAACTATGATTAGTATAGTACGCGGCAATAAATAATGCACATCGAGGCTCAGAGAGAGAAATCGCCTAGATTCTGCTTCATAGAGCATTGTCTCTCTCGCACAGACTGACGGACCCGTGTGTAACAGTGACAGCGCTCTACGAAATTAGATTGGCCGGCTGTTTCATTCTAAGTTCTCGATGTGCATTATTTATTGCCGGGTACTATACTTCGTTTGCAACAAGATCTTCGCTTTTGCATGGTAAATTGTTTGTGGGGTTAACACTTGGAGAGACCAGATAATGGTGTTTAATTTTTCGAGGCTTTCATAACTTTACACTAAAAATACATTAAATCCATTAAAACGTAGCCTTAACGGTAAGTTCTCTCCAATTCCATCCGGCAACATCAATTACTTCATATTAATTAAATTTCTGGGCGTTGTCGCAGTAATATGAATACGATATCAGAAATTGATTGGATATCACGTTGTAAATACATTAACAGCTGCCATAAAAATTTGATCGGCCGAAAGGGCGTCCTTCTTAGCCACGGTGTCAATCCCCTTCATACATCACGACCACGCCACTACATTTACGAAGACTGTTTCAATTACTTTAAAAACATGGATACATTTTAACAGAGTATACAATTCTGAGATTTTATGGTATAAATGACATTGAAAATATAAATTTTGTTCCACTCTATAATCACGAAGCTCTTACGAAAAGTTACATAAAAAATAACTTCATGTTGATCTCTCCTCTTTTATTACTTAATGGCATTCAGGCGTGTAACTCCGGCATTAATCTTTGACCTTGTGCAGGATAGCTATGACAGAATGTAATTAGTATTAAGAATCTTCTTTTTTAAAAGAGCTCCACCGAGTTTCTTGCTGGCTCTTCTCGGTAGGACGGCTTTCCGAACCAGCAGTAAAGTTGACGATTCAAAAGCACTTGTTTACAAATTTACTTGAATAAAGAATATTTTGAATTTGAATTTGAATTTAATTAATACACCGTTAAAGTTTTTTCTGTTAACTTTTTTGCATTTACACTCTATGTCGTCTATTAGCTATGTATATTTAAGGTCACTTTTTTTAAATGAAATAACGCAATAACAAAAATCAAATATTGAATGATACATGATTCGATTTGTAATATTTATCTCAGTTGACAGTAAGAAATACTTTTCCAGATAAGTTTCTTTCTGTATAAAAATGCAAAAGAATTAAGACTAATAACAAAGCAATCGGTTACAAGTAACAATAATATAATCTGTACTAGTAATGTAGTAGAATAGTGCAGTAGTAAACTCTGTAAAAATTGTTGTATTATTGTCTATCAATTATTTATAGAACTAAGAATCTATAGAAGTTTTGTTTTATCAATTAAACGGTCTTGATAGAGCTTTTACTGGCGCGGCGAGGAGTATTTTTTATTTATTCTATTCGCTTATAGAATAAATTTTAATTTAAGTATTGAATAAATAAATAGCAAAGATCCATATCATAACAAAAAATACATAACATAACATTTGACTGGCCCGTTGGCGCAGTGGGTAGTGACCCTACCTTCAGCTCCGCGGGCCGTGGGTTCGATTTTCTATAAACATTTTGTTGGTTTCTCGAGCCTGGTATTTGTATTTAAGTATGTATTTAAAATTATATATATGTATATATCTACCAGTTGTCTATCACCCATAACACAAGTATTAAGTTACTTACTTTGGGAATAGACGACCGTGTGTGTAAGTGTCCCATATATTTATTTATTATTATTATAACAAATGATGCTTATTATTAAAGTAAAAGTAAAAAGTAAAGTAACAGCCTCTTACTATGCCCTCTCTGTTTTTGGAGAAAAGGATTGGAGCTAAGACCTACCACGCTGCTTCAATGCGGATTGGTAGATTACACATATCCCTTGAATTCTCTAGAGATATGCAGGTTTCCTCACGATGTTTTCCTTCACCGAAAAGCGTCTGATAAATTGCAATTATCAATTAGACATATAAGTTTTAATAGAAAAACTCATTGGTGCCTACCCGGGGTTTGAACCTATGTATCTCTAAAGAGTCACACGGTCTCACCGCTAGACTATCACAGCTTATATTATTAAAGTACGAAATGTATATTACAAATGCATATAGAATCATTGTCGTATCTTTGTCGTGTATTTAAAAGCGTATTATGAAGTCGAAAAGAGAGTAAAAATCGTGGATAAAGGCGGCCGGTTCCCACACGAGGCCCTTGTTTTTATGAACTCCAAAATGGCCATGGACCCCATGTTTCCCGAACCAATTCCAGACGGAACCACCATATAATTTGGCGTTCCATCAATCTTCGGTGATTAGGAAATGACAAACCACGAAATATTCACGTTCAAAACTATATTTGAGTTAAGGTTAGCTTTGTTTACGATGCAGTTAGTGCTTCTCGTAATTATCTTATAGTTTATAGTTCAGAAATTTCCGAGGGTTATTTGCTTTACAAGGTTTTCATTCATACTTGATACTTACAGGATAAATACAGTTCTGCTGTGCATCACCACTAAATCAATTTAAATAATCATTTTCGAATGGTAACAAAACAATAACAACTTATTTCCGATTTCAATAATTTATAGAATTAGGCGTTACTTTGCGGAGATCCATAAAACAAAAGTAATAATAAAATTATTTTACTATAATCCGCGATACAGTAGATAGAAAATATATATAGTGTTAAGTGTATAGTGGACTATCCGTATTTTCATACTCGATACGTGCAGGATTCGTAAAAACACATGCACAAACCTCCACCACTTCCACCACAATACACAAGTACACACGTTCACTATCACAAACTCAACAATCGTTTCGCTCCGCAACCGAAGCATCATCAGGAGATAGAATCCACGACAAAATCGCAAAGCCGATTTCTATTTAGGATAAAATCTTTGGTAGAGTTAAGTTTTTATATATTTTAAGAATTTTAACCAAATTATGGTGGAACGTTCAATTTAAATTTCAATATAACTTGCCTGTTAATATATGCACCACTGGCTTCCTACGATCCTTGCGATTTTTGAGGTCATATATCCACCTAGTTGGGTTCTAACAACGCTGCCCCTTTAAGTTCGAGAAAGCTTCTCCAAAACTTTTCAAGATGGGCAAATAGGAAAAGAGCGAGATTACGAATGTGTTGTAATTTTACAAGGTATTAATTCATAGCAACCAAATTTTTCTTCATCTTTTTTATCCGATGAACGTACCTTGCTGGACATAAACTCTTCATTGGCTTTCCATGTTACACTATCTTGTATTGTTTGGATAAAGTCGCTTCCTAATATCCTTGCGGTATTTAAGATCATCAGTCTACCTAATGGAGCCTACCAGCTATGTTTTCCAGTGCGAGTTTTCCACTACAACTCCTTTAAAACCCAACACCAATTGGTTCTGCGAATTGAGGCCTCCTTTTAAGAATAATGTTATCCAAACGTACCTAATCGTAAATATACTTTTTTCATAAACTTATCACCTGTAATATTTTAAATGGGTATTGGCTTTCCAAGAAATTTAGCCTGCAAGGACATAAAAACCGCGACATCCGGTACGAAACCTATAGGTGCGTGATCATAAAAATTATCCATTATCATACTCATAAAACCAAAGTAAGTTCGTTTGTCCTTCTTTATAATCCAGACAGAATAATGCATTTTTTTTTATTTACATAAACTAGAAAAGTAATGATAATATTACTTTGCTTTAATATAAATAATATTTTCATTACTTCTGTACTATGGACCTCCATAAAGTAACGCATTCTTTAAGACAAACTAAGTCTTATTCACATATGTAGATACAATTTTGGTCTAATCCGCTATAAGTTAGAGGTAAACAAGGATAATAAATAGAAATAACTATAAAACAAAAGGAATAAAAAACCCGAAACGATGATGCTTCGGATTTTCGAGTAGAATCCACGAAAAAAATCGCAAAGCGAGGCATTATCCTAACAAGCTTGTTTGGATAATGCTTTCCTAAAAATATGCTTCGCAGAAAATATATATTAGCATTATACATATATATTTTCTATTTACTTTATCGCGGATTATAGTACAATAATTTTATTATTACTTTTATATTATGGATCTCCATAAAGTAACGCCAAATTTCCAAAATTATAGTAATAATTATACCTTAGGCTGACAATAATTATTAATAATTCCAGCGTCGGCTTAGTAAGCTCTCCGATAAAAGTCCAAAATCATTACAAAATATAACCACGTACTAAAATAGATTTAGAAGGCCCATTGTCCAGGGGCAAGTTGAGGACAAACGGTCACGCGGTCGATCACATACTATTACCTACGCGTTGGACGTACCTGATAATATCAATAAATCAACAATCCGTAGTCCAATGTGCTAGAGACGCTGAAGAACGCGACAGCTGGAGTGCTACAATAACGGATGCAAAACATCACCAACCATGATTACTCTGTCAAGAGTGAACGACTGAGAACTGATCACCATTCAGGAGTTAGCTCATCTGAACTATCATGCCAATTTTACCCGGCGAAGCTTCTGCGTTCGCCCGTCCTTCCGGTAAGGCTGTCCAAAGTCATTAGAGCTAACAGCATAAATCAATTCGAAAAACAAAAAAACCTCATCTAGAGGCAATCCTGGCAGCAGCATCAGGTCATGCTCATCATAAACATGCATTGTAATCAGGACTGGACCAATATAAAATTTCAGCTCAATCGGACACAGAGAAGTGGATCAAATTTAACTTGCAATATTCCACCTTCACATACATACACGGCAAGATAAATAAAAGCTTTAAATAAAGACCGTTTTTATCATATTTTTATAACTGAACAATATCACGAGGCACTGTTAGTCTTAAGATAACGATATTAAATATGACAGGGGAAATTATTTTCGTTAATAAATAAAGTGGTGGCATGACAAATTGTCGGCGCAGGCGCACCCCGATCTGCAGGCCTACCATGAACTCTTATTGCGACTCAATTGAAGACGTAAACGAAGACCGCGAACCGCTTTCTTTTCATAACATGAAGTGGATTTACATTGGGGTCGTAATGTTTGAAAATGATAACATAGACAAAGATAAGATAAGAAAGGAAAGGTCTCTAACCTTCCCCCACTTATTATTTGTTGGTCACTCGCCCCCACAGGCCCGCTTATGTCTCCCCAGTAGGACTACCATGAACTTTTAGAAAACGATTCAATTCAGAGTCAGTACCTCAACCGAACCTCTTTCTATTCGTACCATGAAGTGTGTTTGAAAAGGACAACGTTCATCATCCTCCTGCCCTTATCCCACTCGAAGTGGGGTCGGCACAACATGTTAAAAACATTTTGTCACATGATTTGGCTACGTATTCTACGACCGGCCGCCTGCCAGACGTCAACTAACCTTAGTCGTATTTTACGAACCCTCGTTAAGAAAGAGGGTGGTTTATTTTACTCGACCGAATACCACACGGTGGGTTAACTTACTTTAATCGCCTTTTACGACACCTCAGTCAGAAATGAGGGTAGGCTATTCTACTCAGCCGGTCACCACACGGCGGGTCGTCTTACCTTAGTCGCCTTTTACGACACCTCGGTAAGAAATGAGGGTGGTCTATTTTACCCAGCTGGATACCACACGGCATTTGAAAAGGACAACGTTATATGAACTATAGATAACTCTGTCTCTTTTACTCAAATGTTTTTAAGAAGCATTGCGAACGCTCGTTCGGCAACGACTTAAAGTGTGCGTCTTTAAGACGTCATCGTATGAAAAAGCAAAACAATTTAGTTTACGTCTTCAATTGAGTCGCAATAAGAGTTCATGGTAGGCCTGCTGAAGGTTGTTACGGCCAATCTGATCAACGAACGGTTGACTTTCACGATCCTCTGCTTTTTGATTGCTTCACGTAATGTCTTCGTAATTAATGTACAGTCAGCCGATCAGATGAGCTTTATGTCGGGTCACCATGTTTTTTGCTTTCCTCGATTTTTGTAATGACTTCTTATACAACTCTTTAATATTGGGGTTTTTGTTTTATTTTACCCAGTATTTTAATTTTACGATGTCAATTGAATAATTTATCTACACTTAATTGTAAATCTGACAAAAGAAAACAGCAAAGATGAGAATACAAATTTGCATGACACGACAGGCGGTCTTATAGCTGAGTAGCGATTTCTTTAAGGTTCAATGATTTAAAGCTGTGCGCTATTATATATTTATACAAGTATATATACTAAACTTTAACAATATCTGATGCTCATTGTAGACGATTTTCCATAGATTTTTCAAGGGTTTTTATTCTCTAACATGTTAAATAGCTTATGGTGAAAGGTGCAAGACGTTTGTCGACATCACAGTTCCGAGGTTTAATGTGGGAGAAGAATTGATAAACCCTTTTCTAAGACTACGTATCTCTTACGTATAGATTCAACAGGGGAAGCTCATCGGCTGAGAAGATGAAGAATATTTGAAAAAAATCCTTAAATGCCTCATGTACAATGTAATTTTTTTTCTTCACTAAAGTTGCTGTCAATAAATGCTGCTAATCTGAAGTTTTTAAAAGTTCATTTTCAAATTATGAATTTATTAATATTAACATTCCATTATACAATGCTTTACTTTAAAGGAAAATACTAATAAGTTAACTTGTAAGTAATCTGCATAGTTCAAATGCAATCATGGGATATGTGTAACCTACTAATCTTATTGATGCAACGTGTTAGGCATTTACCTACTAGTGCTTTATTAATAGAATGTTTTTAACATTTATTAATTTTTTTTAATATATTATTTTTATTATATATAATTGTTAACAATTGTATTCAAATATGGCGTGTGGTATCCGGCTGAGTACAATAGACCACCCTTATTTCTTACCGAGGTGTCGTAAAAGGCGACTAAGGTAAGATGACCCGCAGTGTGGTATCCGGTTGAGTAGAATAGACCACCCTCTTTCTTACCGCGAGGTAGTAAAATACGACTAAGGTGAGTTGACGTCAGGCAGGCGGCCGGTCGTAAAATACGTAAATTCAAATTCAAATTCAAAATCAAAATATTCTTTATTCAAGTAAACTTGTAAACAAGTGCTTTTAAATCGTCAACTTTACTGCTGGTTCGGAAAGCTGTTCCTACCGAGAAGAGCCAGCAAGAAACTCGGCGGTTGCTCTTTTTAAAATATAAATCTTAGAACTAATTACATTTATTTATTACTGTCTTGTACAGGGTAGAGGTGCACCTATATCCACACATCCTTATCATCTAAGTAATCTTCAACAGTATAGTAGGCTTTCTGTATCAGCCTCTTTTTAACAGTGTTTTTAAACTGCTGTAATGGCATGGCCAAAATTGATTTCGGAATTTTATTATAGAATCTTATACCCATACCCACAAACGATTTACGTACTTTTGCTAGGCGCAAAGCAGGAGTCGCAAGCTTATGTCGGTTAATAATCGTAGCCAAATCATGTGACAACATGTTGTGCCGACCCCACTTAGAGTGGGATAAGGGCAGGAAGGTGATAAAAACAAAATAAAAAAAAAGAAATATATTTGCTAGAAATTAAACGACTATAACAGGAAGCGTTGATTTAACGAATCACAAACAAGTAATAAAGAAAAAGAAACTTCAAGAAACATACGTAATATGTCACATTCTAGTAATATGTCAGTGTTTATATCGTTGTGAAATATATAATTTTACAACTATGGAAATGAACGTTGGGTGTTACTGTGAACGTAAGTGAAATCAGTATTGTTAACGGTACGTTAAAAGCTATGATTGTAGTTTTACAACCGACATTCGTAGAACAGAAATCGATTGGAGCCAATATAATGATTGGGCTTCACGTGTTAATGGGCCTTATTGCGTTGCTTTTCAATATCATTACGAATATTGGGTTTCGTGCACATTGAAGTCGCATCGCATTGCGACACGACTGTCCCAATATACTTCGTATTTTATAAAACAAAGGTAATAATAAAATTATTTTGCTATAATCCGCGATACAGTAAATAGAAAATATAAATAGTGCTAAATGTATAGTTGACTATCCGTTTTTTCATACCCGTTACATGCAGGATTCGCAAAAACACATGCACAAACCTCCACCACTTCCGCTTTGCGATTTTGTCGTGGAGTCTATCTCCTGATGATGCTTCGGTTGCGGGGCGAAACGATTGTTGAGTTTGTGATAGTGAACGTGTGTAGTCCTTGTGTATTGTGGTGGCAGTGGTGGAGGTTTGTGCATGAGTTTTTACGAATCCTGCATGTAACGGGTATGAAAAAACGGATAGTCCACTATACATTTAGCACTATATATATTTTCTTTTTACTGTATCGCGGATTATAGCAAAATAATTTTATTATTACTTTTGTATTATGGATCTCCGCAAAATAACGCCTAATTCTATAAATTATTTTATAAACGAAAATGCTGTAGTCTTAAAACCTCAACACCACTTGGGTCAACCCGATACCTATCATGTGATTTTAGATTATGTGTACAAATATATGTCGGAAGGATGTAAATCAAATGACAACGTGAGTACTAAAGTTGATGGGTATAAGATTCTATAATTAAAGTAAAAAAGTAATGTACCGGCCTGTTACAATCCTACTGATGGGAATAGGTCTCCTTTCTCCGTTTCTGGAGAGAAGGGTTGAAGCTAAGACCTACCACGCTGCTCCAATGCGGATAGTAGGTTACACATACCTCCAGAATTCTCTAAAGATATGAAGGTTGTCACGATATTTTCCTTCACCAAAAAGCGTGTGATAAATTGCAATTATCAATTAGACACATGAGTTTTAATGGAAAAACTCATTGGTGCCTGCCCGGGTTTGAACTCGTGTTCCCCTCGAAAGACTCGCAAGGTCTCACCGCTGGGTTATCACAGCTCAGAATCTATAATAAAATTCCGCAATCAATTTTAGCCTTGCCATTACAGCAGTTTAAAAACACTGTTAAAGGGAGGCTGATACAGAAAGCCTACTATACTGTTAAGGGTTACTTAGATGATAAGAATGGATGGATGTAGCTACTCTACCCTGTACAAGACAGTAATGACTACATGTAACTAGTTATGAGAATTATATTTTAAAAAGAGCAACCGCCGAGTTTCTTGCTGACTCTTCTCAGCTGGAACAGCTTTCCGAACCAAGAGTAGATTTTGACGATTCAAAAGCACTTGTTTACAAGTTTACTTGAATAAAGAATATTTTAAATTTGAATTTTGTAAGAAAAAATTATAAATGCAGTTAATTAAGTTTATTTATTTAAAGTCAATTTATTTATTTACAGACCGAGTCTGTTTAATTGTATTATAAAATAACGTGAAATTGTTTCTCAAGAAGTATCTTTATTTGATGATTCCAGATAATCAAAATATACTTTTTAATTAAGTTCTGTATGGAATATTTTTAAAAGTATAAAGCTCGATACAAATTGGTGTTATTTTTAACGCGTACCCCCCTATTTTTATATTTTGCGTCAAATGTGTAACAAATATGACAACCTTTGGAACATGGCAAACAAATTATTTAAACTGGAAAACTTCGTATTTGTATTACCCTCTTTAGGATTTAGGAAAATTCTAATCATCATAATTGAAATTGTTTTTAAATTCCAATCGATTAATGTTATTACCATCATCCGTAACTTATACTGATATTAACTTTAAGACAAGAAATGCTTGTTAGTATACTGTACATACATAGGTGAATATTTTCAGAAAATATCACAAATATTTGGCAAACATAGAAATGTTGAAATTTGACTAATAGCTTTTACTGGATAACGCAATTTATTATCGTTATTATATCGAAGCTTAACAAAATTGCCTCGATTCAGAATATCGTGGCAAGCTGACCTAGTTCGTTGACAGGTGCGTAATGCGTTCAAAGATATACTTTTATCTGGAAAAAATTATATTAACATAAAAGCTTTACGCTAGCAAACCTGCAGCACAGCTTTCAACACCCTTCATCCATTCATTGCCACGTTGATTACTTATTAATACATCCTTAGTTACAGTCTATTTAAGATTACATCACCATTTGCCAATTTTTTTTATCAAATAGTAAACTATTATTGCTACTCTCAAATGTGGAGCACAACTTCACCTTATAATTACGGAAAAAAGGCAATAACATGTCAAGCTAAACTACTTTGGTTTGCGGTAAATCCAAGGGATTTTTGTTATGTATTTGAATGAATGTATTTGATAAATACATAGAATCAAAGTTTATACGCCTATGTGAAGTTAGAA
Source organism: Morpho deidamia (assembly GCA_947086505.1). Taxonomy (NCBI): domain Eukaryota; kingdom Metazoa; phylum Arthropoda; class Insecta; order Lepidoptera; family Nymphalidae; genus Morpho; species Morpho deidamia. The sequence goes on from CAMTZC010000017.1 coordinate 2,979,654, forward strand.
CTTAATTGAACAAAATTTGAAATTGTTAATTCAAATGACACTTTATCAAATAACTGGAGTCGGATAGCACCGACAGAATAATGTCTTACACAATGTCTCCGAAACAAGGTCTATATTCATAGTTCCAACCCTTTTATTACTTCGTCAAATACCGCACTTTGCCCTACCTAAATGAAATAAAAACACTTGTTTTATTTAAATAGATATGATTCTTTAAATATATTAATATTTAATGTAAATAATCATTATTATTTATTAATTTTACATTAGACTGTCTAATTTTTCAATATGTTAAGCTACTTTTTGACAAATATATAAATACAACTCCAAATAGAAGATGTTATTTATAGTGATATATGATGGTCATGAACCTTTTTTTTTTCAAATTAGTGGTATCATAGGCTACACACACACACAAACACACACACACACACACACACACACAAACACACGTGAACAAACAAATATTACTCATCCTAGATATCTGTATCATACTCGAACATCGTTACAGAAACCGATGACTTCAAACATTGGAAATGCAAACATGATTCAGTTACAGCATTTATCTATACAACGATCTTTTTTATGAGTGCTTTATTATGTCTGCGTAATCATTGTGGCGAAAAGTTAATAAGACGACAAGTTGATGACAAGTTACTGCACGTCTATCCAGAGTAAGTAGTCATAATTTATGTAACCGTAGATATAATTAAGATAAGTATTGTAAGAATAGAATTTAGAAGATCGACCAGAGCAACACTGTCACATAAGTGACTCAGCTCCCACTCTAAGTGGGGTCGGCACAACATGTTACAAAAATGTTGTCGCATGATTTGGCTGCGTATTTTCCTGCCTGATGTCAACTTACCATAGTCGTATTTTACGACCCCTCGGTAAGAAAGAGGGTGGTCTATTCTACTCAACCGGACACCACACGATGGCTCAACTTACCTTAGTCGCCGTTTACGACACCTCGGTAATTAATGAGGGTGGTCTATTCTACTAAGCCGGATACCACACGACGGGTCGACTTACCTTAATCGCCTTTTACGACACCTCGGTAAGAAATGAGGGTGGTCTATTCTACTCTGCCGGATACCACACGGCAGAAATTATTTCCGTTAGTATAAAATTTAAATTTAGGGATATCAGATTTAATTAAAACTCGTTGGCATTGATTGGGGATGGAACTCGTTAGCTCTTTTATATGTATGACCGACATTTCGTTATCACTTTTACGAATTTTCACAAGTTTATAAGTCGGCTTTAGTGATAAATTACCTTCAATTATGTACTATTTTTCTCAGTTTTATATTTCATTTTAACTTTCCAGTACCCGAAGGAGAAGCGGGATTTTCTTGCCCTATGTATTAGTCAGGTACATAAGCTTTAATTGCAATATAATTCATCAATATTGGTCCAGTGGATTAGCCGTGAAGGCGTAACAGACAGACAGAAAGACAGGCAGACTATCGCATTTATAATACTATTTTGGGTATTTCCTTTTTATAAACATTACAATAATTAGTTTATGAGATAAATATAAATCCACTTCAAAACAAACTAAACAGAGGATCGCGTAAATCTGCCAAAAAAGCTGCTTTTTTTAAAACAAAACCTATGGGAAAGGTCCAAGGAGCGAACGCCCAAAAATGTTCGACCCGCTCGTCCCGGACGGGAGCGGAATTTTAAACAGGACTCCTTTATAAGGAGAGTTTGGGATGCCTCGGATGTATAGAAAAACTCCCGCCTTTGGAATACGACCGCTTTATGACCTTTAAATAGTTCGAATGCTTTATCAGTTTTGGGTTGACTATTTTGTCTAGAATATGTATTAATATGTGAACAATAGCATATGTAACTCTCCATAAAAAGTATATAATATGTTATGATTTATAGAAGCAGGCGTTACTTTGCGCAATTCCATATTACAGAAACTATAACAGAACTACTTTGCTAAAATCCGCACGGGTTAAGCGAATGCAAGCAATGCTAATGTGTTTCATACACAGGCAAAATTCACGTACCTTACACATACAGGACACGTCACTACATGCATCCCAAGACGCCTCCACCAGCAACAATGCACACAAGCAATACACAACCACCACCAAAATCTATAATTTCTTTAATACTAAGCGTACGATATATTTGACCATAAGTCGATTCAGACGTGAAAACAAACACAATTTCACATTGATAATATCAGTATGTACAATTAAAAATGTCAAGGCGTTTTTTATTACCAAAAAGCTTTCTCAGTCTCATATCTCAAACGATACGAGATGGAAATCTCTTAATTTTATGACGTCATCTTTTATATTTTTTCCGAGCCCGTGCTCATTTAGGGAAGATAAATAAGCGTGTTTGTGATACTCCAAATAGTGTGTGATCTGAATTTAAATATCCAAATACGGAAAAACATGTATTTCATCCACAGACATCATATTTTCATATTACATTTCAACAAAATAGCCATTTAGGGGTGTTTGTTTTCAGATACAATGCTTTCAGGCATTTGCAATAATTGTTCGTGAAATATCCTACTTCCTACTAATATTATAAATGCGAAAGTTTGTGAGTATGGATGGATGTTTGTTACTCTTTCACGAAAAAACTATCTGACGGATTTGGATGAAACTTTACAGTTATATAGGCTTTACATCGGAATAACATATAGGCTACAATTTGTAATGATTTTATGTAATATGACGTTACATGTCAATAAAGTCGGAAAAAATCTGGCCTCTGAGCGCTATTTAGGCGTACGCTGCCTAAACCATCAGAGTTACACAAAGATGATGTACCGTAGTATTGTTTATCTTTAATAGTTCTAAATAAAAGTCCGCGACAGCATATATCTATCTTTTATGTGGAAGCCACTATGACCAAAATTGTGAATCATAAACTTAATTAAATTAGATACTGTGGCAGACAAAATTCCTAGCGAGCGAAGCCACGGGAAAAAACTAGTGAATACATAAAACATCGATTTTTTAGTATATCTATGTTTATCAACCCACGCAGTATCACGTAGTAGCCGAAATGCCGTCATGACAGCCTTTATATTAATATGAGAGGAATATTGGAATGAACTATTATTGCGACTCAATTGAAGACGTAAACGACGACTTTCTTTTCGTACCGTGAAGTGTGAATTGCATTAGGGTCGTAATGTTTGAAAAGGATAACGTTATATGAACTATAGATAGCTCTGTCTGTTTTACTCACATGTTCTTAGGACGAATTCTGAACGCTCATTCGGCAACGACTTAAAGACGTCATGGTATGAAAAAGCAAAACAATTTCGTTTACGTCTTCAATTGAGTCGCAATAAGAGTTCATTGTAGGCCTGCAGGACACTTAGTGAAGATGTAGCATAGCTGATTGGTAGACTGATATTTTAAGATCATATTTAAATGGAGTACAATATCTATTTCATAAGTATTCGATACAGATAAAATCGCAAATACCAGCTATGTATAAACAAACATTCAGACGCGTTTACTCATTATATAAATAACCTAACATATAAAACCAAGGCTGTTAAGAAAGGGTGAACGTTAGAAATGTCAGACATTAAAGAGGTCCACAACGTGAGATGAATTTGGTACAAAAACTACAATTAAAAATAAATGAAAGAGATAAATTTCGAAGTGAGACGCACGACGCTTAGGTTAGAGATTCTTACAGTTTGATAATTATGAAGGTAAATTTAGAAATAAAAATGTTTTTAATAGTAGATATTTTAATTTCTTTCCTATGTAATTCGTGGTTTTTGTGTATATATCGCACGCTTAATATTAAAGTGCATTACTACTTATATACAGTGAATCGCATAAACATTCGGACACTAAAGTTGGTTCGAATAAATCGCTCAGTACAACGAACAACTACGGAGGGATCGGGTTGGTTTTTTTTCTAGTAATAAGACATTTATCCAAGTCAATGGTAATATATATATTTAAACAAAAATCCATATCTGTTCGTTGTAAAAAATTTTTAAAGGACTGATTAGAAGGCTATTTTTATCCACGATATTGTCATAAAAAGTAAATTGCCAACACCTGTGGTGGAAATGCAGCTCCAAACCGTTACACTGCCTCCGCTGTATTTTACTGTTCCTCTCGTATTTTGATAATAGTATTCTTTGTTGAGTATTGGCCTAAAAATTACTTTTTCATCCATATATATAAGCTGTGATAGCCCACCGGTGATACCGTGCGACTCTTACGAGGGTAACACGAGTTCAAACCCGGGCAGGCACCAATGACTTTTTCTATTAAAACTCATGTGTCTAATTGATAATTGCAATTTATCACACGCTTTTCGGTGAAGGAAAACATCGTGAGGAAACCTGCATATCTCTAGAGAATTCTGGAGATATGTGTAAGCTACCAATCCGCATTGGTGAAGCGTGGTAGGTCTTAGCTCCAACCCCTTCTCTCCAGAAACGGAGAGAGGGAGACCTATTCCAAGCAGTGGGATTGTCACAGGCCGCACTTTACTATATAATTTTTTTTCAATGAACAGATATAAATTTATTTTCAAATATATATATTATTATTGACTTGGAAATATATCTTATTACTAGAAAAAAAACCGACCCGATCCCTCCATAGGTGTCCGCTGTACTGAGCGACTTATTTTAAAATACCACAAGTGTCCGAATATTTTCGCGAGTCACTGTATACACTTATTCAAAATTAGACTTCACTGAGTTAGATATATCGTAATCCTTATGTCAATGCCATCTATGACATAATTCTACGAACTATTAAAAATATCATTCTCCTGCCCTTATCCCACTCTAAGTGGGCTCGGCACGACATGTTATAACATGTTGTCATATGATTTGGCTACGTATTTTATGACCTGCCTGCCTGACGTCAACTTACCTTAGTCGCCTTTTACGACACCTCGGTAAGAAATGAGGGTGGTCTATTCTATGCAGCCGGATACCACACGGCTAACGAACTATTAAAAATAGTGTTTTATTGCCCTTCCAAGTTATAGGTCACTTTTAATACTCACGAGTTTTTTGTGCACTACGCTACGCATTATTGCAATTTTCGACATAAAAACTTTTTTGAATTAAGTCACTATAGTATACTAAGCATGCGGTATAATTATCGTGGATTCCTTAAATCACTAGGCAATTAATTTTGTTGTTTGTCGAAAGTAATATATACGTGATATATAGATATATACAATCTCAGCAGTCGTGAATTATCTAAGTGAGGTTTGAAATCCCGAACACATGTAATACTATACTGTCATTCCAGTGTTTGTTATTGTTTTTATTGCAATAGCGCTGTCGGTAGGCCATATAAAGCTTGGATTTTGAAAAAAGTTCATCACCGATGCGGTGGAAGCGAGCATTGACTTGTGACTCATCCGTCGCGCACGCAAAAACTTGTCAATGGACACTAAGTTGTCGCTTAGCGAATGTAGGTAAAATTTTTTTAATGTCAGCAATTTCAAAATTATTTTTGCGTTTGCGTAAATCTGTAGTTTCGCACTTACTAATGGAGTGTTTTTATAAAGACAAATATTTAAATATATGGGACATTTACACACGATCGTCTATCCCCAAAGTAAGTAACATAATACTTGTGTTATGGGTGACGGACAACTGGTAAGTATATACTGTAAGGGGTAATTACAAGAGGTCGCTGATATCGTGCGTATTGATGAATAACGAACACAACTGATGGCGTTGTCAAGGCAACGCCTAACAACGAATAGTGGTTGCCATGGAGATAGAATAACAAGGAGCCATCTTGTGTGATGTGACGCTTGGTTATTGCGAATAAGGAAGTACAAGTTGAATTATAGATTGAGGATTCATTAATACTCACTTCTTAACATTTTTTAACAATACATATATCATTTTAAATAAGTACTTAAATACAAATATACATCCAGATTCGAAGAACAACCAAATTATTTATGATTTATAGAAGCAGGCGTTACTTTGCGGAATTCCATATTACAAGCAATATAACAGAACTAACTACTTTGCTTTAATCCGCACGGGTTAAGTGAATGCATGCAAAGCCAATGTGTATGAAGCAGGCAAAATCTACGCACCTTATATATGCAGGACAAGTCACCACATGCACCCCAAGGCGCAATTCACCAGCAACAACGCACACAAAAGCAGCACACACACCCACCACCACAATCTCGACGATCGTTTCGCCCCGAAACCGAAGCATCTTCAGGAGGATAGGCTCCACGACAAAAATCGTACTGCGCCGCGCTACCCAAACAAGCAGTCTTAAATAGTTCAACTCCCACCAATACCCTCCCCTCCGAACACATGTAGCAAAACGGAATTAGATACATTTACTTGCTCGTTAATTAAGTGACCATTATTTTTTTTTATTATCTCAAGTTGCTCTAACGTATTGAGTCGGAGTCCCTTATCACAGTGATGTGATAAGGGACTCCGACGTGTGCGTTGTTGCTGGTGAATTGCGCCTTGGGGTGCATGTGGTGGCTTGTCCTGCATATATAAGGTGCGTAGATTTTGCCTGCTTCATACACATTGGCTTTGCATGCATTCACTTAACCCGTGCGGATTATAGCGAAGTAGTTAGTTCTGTTATATTGCTTGTAACAACCAAATTGTTTAAACGAAATGTTGGTCCTCGGCGGGAATCGGACTCGCAATCTGCGGAGCTGTAGCCAGGGTCACTACTCACTGCGCCAACGGGTTAGTCAAAATAACATTGTTTTCCATCCCTCGCACCATACTATTTAGATTTTATAGTTACTAGTAAGTTAAGTTATCTTAAAGTTATCGCCGACATATATAAGATTTCTTTAAATAGTGTCACTTTAGGTGCCACATTTTTCTGTGCTTCTAATAAGTAAATTGTTTGCTATAAACGGCCGGCAACCTGTTTTCATTGTTATTCTCTCAGGAGAGAAAATACATGTCCGTACACGAGACTGCTTGATTTGTGTGAATGGAGCTGTCACTTCTGAACGTGGGCGGGGTAGGATTGTTTTGGGAGGAAATTTTTAAGCCTCTGTACGAGTCTTAGTTGCGTACAGTATTTGAGATTTCTTTTTAAATTGTTGAAATGCTGTTAACACTTACATCTCTATAATATATAGGGAGGGACGGGTAAGCGAAAAAGGATAATTCAATATATCTAATGAAAGTATGAAAGCATGTTTGCACATTTTTTGATGCTTAATATAATATACGAACAACACTAAAGGTATTCATTATTAATGTTAAGAGACCGGCTATACTCACGTCTTATTTTATCGGATGAGCCCGACTAGTTTCAAGCCCATACGGGGCTCTTATTCATGAGCTCTTTACGCGGTGTTATCGGCGGCAGTAGCCGGTCTCTCAACATTAATAACACTAAAGGTGTAATAGATAACAGCTTTTTAGCATTCTTTGAAGATTTGACATGACGAGATGGACTTATAGAAGTTTCTTATTAAAATGAGGTGAATTAACCGGTATTTTATGTGTAGTAACGTATGTGGATATTTATTTAGAGTAAGATTCGATTCGTGTAAGTAAATCGAACATGAATGCCAAGCAAAACAATAGAAGTAAAATCCAAACATATTTTATTTACATAATCGTACCAAAACGAAAAATCAATAGGCAATGGCCAGAGAATTTTTAAAGACGACTTTACATTGCTCTTTGACAATTATATAGTTGTTTAAAATTGAGAAACACCTCAACCTAATACAGAAGTTATGATATAATATTTTGCTATAATCCGCGGGTGTTAACAAAATCTATGTATGCTAGGTGTCAAAAATCGTGCTCATACTTTATACACGCAGGATTATTTACCACATAAAACAACGCCACCGACAACACACTAAACAAGCACCACACACATTCGTTTCACACAGTCAACAATCGTTTCGCCTCGTAACAGAAGCATAGGAGATATGCTCCACGACAGAATCGCAATATGAGAACGGTTTTTAAGAATAAACGCGGATTATAGCATAATAATTCTATCATAACTTCTGTACGACAAATTTCTGTACATTCTCTCTCTTATTATTCTTTTACTTCTTTCTAATGTGATCTTATTAATAAATGTTTTTATATGATTTTTTTCATGCCTAGTTAGTAATAAAATGTTTCTAATTGCATTTTTTTCGTGCCTATTTATTTATTTAGTGAATAAGACTATATCGGCTGTGAAAATTAAAATTATAAGGTTTCTATGAACGTTTGTTATATAAAAAGGTTTTAGGGAAAAACCATGCTTTGCAAGCTAGCGGGTGATAGTTTTGCTAAACATATAATACACATAAATGTAATTTTTATTATTGCTACTTTAATGTTAATATGTGAAAATGGTACACCATAAAAAGCTTATGAGATACTCTTCGGCACTTTAACAGGCCAACTGACCAATGTGGTCTTGCGTGGTGGTGGCTTTGGCTATAAAACAGGTAGACTTTATCAATTTCTCCTTACAAAGCTTAGTGCGTACAAATTAATATAATCTTCACTGTCAAAAGCACACTACTCTAGCTGCGCACACATTCACTACGACAATATCGACAATCCGAACATCATCAGGAGACAGACTACGATAAAATCGCAAGGTTTTTCCGAGTCGGGGCATAACAATATTTGAGGTTGTGTTGGTATAAGTTAATTATCTCTTTATCCTAGAGCCGATTAAAATAAAACAAATCCATTATTGTTGAAAAGCTTAGACTTTCACATATTTGTGAATAAAAGTACCTATGGACTTATCCAACTGTGGACGATCGATTTTGAGTTGCCTTTTTCTGATGTCCTATAAAGAATACTCCAAAAACATTACCCTCATATCCTCTGGCCCTAATTTCAATTAAATCCAATACCTTCTATTTTCGTCTATAGAATTACGGAAGCGTAGTAAAAATTATAAATATTTACGAGCGCCTTCCTTGCGCCGGCGCATCTGGCTTTTAGCTTGCATTGACACTATAGCCGCTTCCCGCGGCGCTCTTTAATCAAGGTTTGATTTATTACTGCTGAGAAAGTCAAATGGTTTATACTAATGTTGATAAAAACATTGTAAATTTAGACACTGAATAAACATAACATCGTTTATAGACTGGCCCGTTGGCGCAGTGGGCAGTGACCCTGCCTTCAGCTCCGCGGGTCACGGGTTCGATTCCCGCCAAAGGCCAACATTTTCTATAAACAATTTGTTGGTACTTCGAGCCTGGGTGTGTATTTGTATTTAAGTATGTATTTAAAATTATATATGTAGTAAACCTGTTTTCCGTCACTCATAACGTAAGTATTAAGTTACTTACTTTGGGGATGGACGACCATGTAAGTGTCCCATATATTTATTTATTTATATTTTAGGTATTTCTAAAATAGTTTCAAACCTATTTGAAGCTATTTACGTGAAGTAGAAATAATACTCATAAGAAATATCAGTGGGTTTGATTAACGAATTCTAAACTATTGCTTTGTTTTTATTAAATATAATTAAATAAATATAAATAAATATATGGGGCAATTACACACACGGTCGTCCGTCCCCAAAGTAAGTAACTTAATACTTGTGTTATGGGTGACGGACAACTGGTAGATATACTACATACATAAGTTTAAATACATACTTAAATACAAATACACACCCAGGCTCGAAGAACCAACAATTTGTTTATAGAGAATGTTAGGCGGGAATCGAACCCGCGACCCGCAGAGCTGAAGGCAGGGTCACTAACCACAGTGCCAACGGGCCAGTCAGTATTATCAACGTTGTCCAAAACTGGCTCATCAGGAAATTCAAATAAATATATATGGGTCAATTTTTTGATTTTATATATATGGGACAATTACTCACACGGTCGTCTGTCCGCATATATAAATAAAATATACACACCCAGAGTCGAAGAACCAGCAAATCGTTTATAGAAAATGTTGACCCTGAATGGGAACCGAAGTCTCGACCCGCGGAGCTGAATGTAGAGTCACTGTCATCTCCGCAAACGGGCTAGTCAATTGAATTGAAGCTTATATACTGGGTATTGCGGATTAGCTTCATCTATGGCGAAACGTTTGATATCGAACTATCAAGTGCTTGTACGCGGCATGTTTATAATTCAATAATATTCGTTATAAATTTAAAACAATTCAACACAAATGCAAATCTTAACGAAACGTAAAACATATCTTATATAGTACGCGGCAATAAATAATGCACATCGAGGCTTAGAGAGAGATTCTGCTTCATAGTGCATTGTCTCTGTCGCACGGACGTTACACATATCCCTAGAATTCTCTAGAGATATGCAGGTTTCCTTACGATGTTTTCCTTCACCCAAAAGCGTGTGATAAATTGCAATCATCAGTTAGTTATCACATAAGTTTTAATAGATCAACTCATTGGTGACTGCCAAGGTTTGAACCCATGATCGTCTCTAGAGAGTGTGGTATCCGGTTGAGTAGAATAGATCACCAAATAAGTTATCCTCAACAGTATAGTACTAGTAAGTTTTATGTATAAGCTTCTTTTTAAAAAGTGTTTTTAAACTGATATAAAATGAAATGCATCTGCTAAGTATATAACTCTATCAAATTTCGAATAGGGTAGGTATTGAACCGAATTATAACTGATACTCTATAAGGATATACGAATACGGCGTCTAAAATTCTGCGGCATTAAGCTAGTCATCTTAGAAGCTATCAACGCCCCTGTCAAGGGGTGTCAATGAACATTACTTTATAATTTTATTGACAATGCCTTTCACATTGTCTTTTTACGATATCCATAAGTGAAAGCCTATTGATGTCACAGCATGGAAGGCTGTATCAAGTGGGCTGGGAGCTCATTCCGCCATGTTTACACGCAACGGGTGGTGGGTAAAAATTATTACACAATTTGTTAGCCTTCCGATAAATGGTAGCCAATTAGGTTTAGTGCTAAAGGTAGTGCGAAACCTAATTCGTCTGTATATTATATATATTTTCTTATAAATTGCCCATAATTTATTATCGTTGATTATGCTGTGTGGTATCCGATCGAGTAGAATAGACCAACCTCATTTCTTACCGAGGTGTCGTAAAAAGCGACTAATGTAAGTTGACCCACCGTGTGGTGCCAATGTCGTCGGCCTCCTCGTGGCGCACCCTGGGCAGATCCTTGGAATGTTGCGGATTACATTCCTTGGGCTTGGCGAACGGACTGGCGAAGCCCGTAAACCTGGCAACGGGAGCGGGGGCCTTCGGGCTGCGAGGAAGACAACCTCTATAAAAAATTACCCTGTGGGTTGGGGCCCCTACCTTCCGCCTGACACGGGTGCTTTCCGGACGTGTTGTAGTTCGGGGGGTGTCTGGGGACGGTGGCCCGGCGTGAGTGTCCGGCTGGTGGCCCGATGCGAGCGTTCGGTGAGTGTCGCGAATGCGGGGCCGAGGTGTAGGCGCTGCCTCTGCTTGCGGACGGGCTATCCTAATTGGACGGTCCAGCAGGCGGAGCTCGTGACACAGGTGGGGAGCGGTCTCTCCTTGTCGACCGTGCGATTCCAGGCACGGTGGACAGGGAGCGATCGCGGGCAGCGATGGCCTCCTTCTGCTCTATGGCGGAGGGAGGCGGAGGAGCGGTTCCGGGATCTCATGTTCTGGACCAATCTGCTGCTGGTGAGTCCGGGTGTAGCGACTTGCCTAAGCCCATCGTCTGTCGCTCTGACAGGGGACCTTTCGGGCTCTTCGAACGGTTAATCGGACGCCTGGCCTACAGGTCCCCGAGGCGGTCGGTGCATCTGGTGCTCCCGATGCACCAGTTAGCGGAGGGGGGCTTCTCTTTTGAGGAGTCCCCACCCAGAGGAGGACAGAGTTGCTGTCTCTGGGATCAGAGTTGCTGCTGGTGGGGATGGGGTCAAATAAGGTACCCTGCCCCTGCCGTCAGTAGCGTGGTGGAGCATACAGGTCGTTTTAGTTGGTGCGAGTCCGACATAACTACCGCCCGTCCCCGTCGGGCGGTGGTACCCATAAGGGGTTTTTTCCTGTATTTAAAAAAAAAACCGTGTGGTATCCGTTTGAGTAGAGACCACTCTCTTTCTTGTCCAGGTGTCATGAAAGGCGACTAAGGTAAGTCAACCCGCCGTGTGGTATCCGATCGAGTAGAATAGACCACCCTCATTTATTACCGAGGTGTCGTAAAAGGCGACTAATGTAAGTTGACCCACCGTGTCGTATCCGGTTGAGTAGAGACCAATCTCTTTCTTTTCGAGGAGTCCTGAAAGGCGACTAAGGTAAGTCAACCCGCCGTGTGGTGTCCGATCGAGTAGAATAGACCACCCTCATTTCTTACCGAGTTGTCGTAAAAGGTGAGTAATGTAAGTTGACCCACTGTGTGGTATCCGATTGAGTAGAATAGACCACCCTCTTTCTTGTCGAGGTGTCGTGAAAGGCGACTAAGATAAGTCAACCCGCCGTGTGGTATCCGATCGAGTAGAATAAACCACCCTCATTTATTACCGAGGTCTCGTAAAAGGCGACTAATGTAAGTTGACCCACCGTGTGGTATGCGGTTGAGTAGAGACCACTCTTTTTTTTGCCGAGGGGTCGTAAAATACGACTAAGGTAGGTTGACGTCAGGCAGGCGGCCGGTAAAATACCTTGCATATAACGACATGCTTAAAATATATTGTGTCTACCTCTAGTAGAGTGGGATAAGAGCAGGAGAATGATGACATAAGTAGGTAGGAAACTTAGTAACAAAGGTTTGATCTCTTCCAAGTGTTCGCGATTATAAAACTGGCCTTAAATTTATATCGAACGAAATTTATGTTAAGCTCTGTGACGGGTTATACTTTAAAGTAACGGCCTGTTATATCCCACTGCTGGGAACGGAGAGAGGAGGTCTATGCCATCTCTCTCCGTTTATTGGAGAGAAAGATTGGAGCTAAGAGACCTACCACGCTGCTCCAATGCGGATTGGTAGGTTACACATATCCCTAGAATTCTCCAGAGATATGCAGGTTTCCTCACGATGTTTTCTTTCACCGAAAAGCGTGTGATAAATTGCAAATAGCAATTAGACACATCAGTTTTAATAGAAAATCTCATTGGTGCCTGCCCGGGCTTGAGCTCATGTTCGTCTCTAGAGAGTCGCACAGTCTCACTGGGCTATCACAGCTTTAGTTTAGCTTTTGGGTTATACTAAAATTGATCAAAATATTCCCTAAGCTGATTGAGATGTGTCTATCGTGTATACAGAAATAATAACAATGTGAAACATCTCAGTAGCGTGGCACAATTCGATGACAAGAAACAATTGGAGTCATAGCGTGTATTCATTCCCGCTAATGGATTTTGTAGTTACGACATAACGAAAGTGGGATTACACCTTGTATACTATCAATATTTAGAGTAAAATCCATTAGAAAACTCCCACACTATTTACTAGCTTTTAAACGAAACTTCGTTCGCGTGGTCTGCATCTTATTATTTGAGTAAACCGTAATATTTATATTAATTACCTTAAAAGCTAGACATGCTTTCGCGAACTTTGGTTTAAAACTTTTAGATTACGCAAGGTAAGCTTTTAACGTTGCCATTTTCGCAATATTTTTTTATTGCTGCTCCTCTCCTACTCATCTTAGCGTGATATTATACATAGGTATAGTCTATAGCCTTCCTCGATGAATGGACTATCTTACACTCAAATAATTTTTCAAATCGGTCCAGTAGTTTCTGAGATAAGCGCGTTCAAAAAATCAAACAAACTCTTCAGCTTTATATATAGATATAGTGTAAATGTAGAATATAGAAGTATAGATGTCGGCGGTTCCGTAGCGCCGTATATAATTTTGCGATGAAACAAGATTTGACTGTCGGAATCGGAAATAGTCAAATATCTCTTCAGTTTTTAATAAATACCAGGAATTCTGGCAACGCGATAAGAACAATAGAATAGACCAATAAAAAAATTCAGCCCCTAGTTTGTTTGCCTTAAATATACTAAAATGCTATATATAAAATACTCATTTCTCTATTTACATTTTGATTCATTTTATCCTACGACTATAATTTAAATGTTATTTATAAAATAGACTAAGAATAGTTGATCAAGCTATTCTAACGACTGTAATTACTTGAGAAAGTAGTAGGACACATTTTTCTAATTACTTCTAAGGCTTACTACAAACGATAATACAAAAGTGATAATAAAATATATAATGTTAGAAGTAGATAGAACTATTCGTTTTCGTACCCGAAACATGCATGATTCGTAAACACACATGCACAAACCTCCGCCACCGTCACCACAATACACAAGAACAACACACGTTCACTATCACACACTCAACAATTGTTTCGCGCCGCAATCGAAGCATCAGGAGATAGACTCCACGACAAAATCGAAAATCGCAAAGACAAAGATTTTTGTCGCGGAGTCTATCTCCTACATAATAGAGGACATTACGTTAAAATTATGTAATCTTATGTAACACAGCATGCTGTTACCTGTAAGTGTAAGAACAGTTAGATTTAAGTCATGTGAAATGTACATCATAAATACTGTTACTACTGTTTCTTATGTTGGTAATCCAAATGAATAAATAATTTATAGAATTAGACGCTACTTTGCGGAGACCCATAATATAAAAGTAATATTAAATTATTTTGCTATAATCCGCGATAAATTTTTCGCAAAATAATTTTATTATTACTTTCCAAATAAATAAATTATTGTAACGAGGAGGCACAATACCAAGATATAGTAAGTAAATGCGTTAGTAGTATTATAACATTATAATTATTAGAGTATCAGTCACACTTTGTATCCTTTTTTGCCTAAATACATCTGACACATACAACCTGACATAATAAAATCTAAAGATAAGTAAATATATTTCAAAAGTTTTTACATAGAATTTAACCTTAAAATAACCTTAATATATATCTATACTTATAATAAAACAAAGTCCCAAAAAGATGTCTGTCTGTATGTAATTGATTTTCTCAAAATCTACTGAACGAATCTTTGGACAATTTTCACCAAAAGATTGTGCATTACTTCGGAATGGTTTAGGTAAATAGAACATATCGGTATTATGTAAATTGTATTGAAGATATCGCGCAGTTGATAAAAGACTTGCTTGCTGGGAGCTTTAGGCGCGTGCGCTGCGTAAACCAGCAGAGATACGATAAAGTAATGTACTAGAGAATTGTAGATCTATAAAACTACTATAAAAAAGTCCGCGATAGCATGTCTCTATCTCTTATTGTTAAATCAATAACTACTTTAAAGTTTAAAATTTGAATTCTAGAAAAAAATTGTGACACGCAGATTTCCACGCGGGCGAAGCTAGTATAATTATAAAATGATAATGGCAAATATGGTCTATTTTCTAGGTGGGCACAATATAGGATATAGGTAACGGTATATGTATAAATGGGTAGCTTCATTATAACCAGACGATTCGAAAGTGCTTTTAATAGCCAACTTGGAAATGAATAATCTGAATTTGACGCTTCGATAATTTTAGACTTAGGTTTGTCTTAGAAATGTGGAAGGCCTTATATGCCTTGTTAGAAAGCTGATACCTATTTATTTAACGTGTACCGTGCGAACGTTATTATTTATAGTAATATGTGTTGGAAAGCGGAGGAAAGCGCGTCTGTCGGTTTATCACGGTCAGGTACTTTGGTTATTACACTTAAGCTGATGATCTTAGTGCACTGGAATAACCTTATCTTTATTATAGGGATGTGACATAAAAAAATCGATTGATTCGATTTTTTATATTATTAATTAATTAAAAAAACAATAGTTAAAGTATCAATAAAAAATTTGATAAATGCGCTGTTTGCGAAATTCGATTAAAATGTTTAACTTAGCTACACTGGTTTGATCTAAAACATCATATCTTACCTTAAAAAACGAGAAAAAGATTTAAAAATAAAGAAGAATAAAGGGGTAATTAATATTCATAATTGGCGGTTGTCACAGTGGGTAGTAACTCCTCTTTCAGCTCCGCAGGTCACGGGTTCCATTCCCCCGAACATTTTTTTATAAACAATTTGTTCTTCGAACTTGGGTGTCTATTGGTATTAAAGTATGTATTTCCAATTGTACTACATATAGTATATTTACCAGTCGTCCGTCAGCCATAACACAAATACTGTAACTTACGTTGAAGACGGACGACCGTGTAAGTGTCCCATATATTTGTTTATTATTTATTATTATTATTCGTAATAGATTATTTTTAATCGATTTATAATGCTTTAAAAAACGCTTTGCGATTTTGTCGTGGAGTCTATCTCCTGATGATGCTTCGGTTGCGGGGCAAAACGATTGTTGAGTTTGTGATAGTGACCGTGTGTAGTGCTTGTGTATTGTGGTGGAAGTGGTGGAGGTTTGTGCATGTGTTTTTACGAATCCTGCACGTATCGGGTATGAAAATACGGATAGTCCACTATACGTTTAACACTATATATATTTTCTATTTACTGTATCGCGGATTATAGGTACGAATTGTAACTGAAAAGGGACTTGCCAAAATAGAACACTGGCTAAAAATAAATTTGCTCACCTTAAACAAGGCTAAAACAAATTACATTTGTTTTCATTTGCATTCTACCTCGCAACCACAATCTACTTTCAGTCTTAAAATACATGAGTGTGGTAACTCAACAAACAATGCTTGTAATTGTCCTATTATCAATAAAGTTTCCTCAACCAAGTACTTAGGAGTCATGCTGGACCAGAGATTGAACTGGTATAATCATATTGAGTTAGTGGCTAACAGAGTTAGGAAACTCACCTGGATTTTTAAAACTCTGAGACATATTGCTCAACCTGATCTGTTAAAAAGAATTTACCTTGCCTTAGCTCAATCAATTATAACCTACTGTATACCAGTATGGGGAGGTGCTGCCAAAACTAAATTCATTGACCTAGAAAAGGCACAGCGTTATCTTCTCAAAGTCATCCATTTCAAATCTTTAAGATACCCAACGGACCTGTTATACTCTATCAGTGGTGTACTGCCAGTAAGACACTTGTATATTTTACACACTATTTTAAGAACGCATAAATCGCTACCCCTAGACCCATCCATCTTGAAAAAAAGGAGACATAACGCTGTTGCCCAAGTAATGAAAGCTAATACTACTTTTGCTAGTCACCATTTTAAAATTAAGTCTAGTCGGCTATATAACAAAATTAATAAAAAAATATATATTTACACAATGAAATCACACGAATGTAAAAAAGCATTAATTTCATGGTTAAAAAATTTTAATTACGAGCAAGTGGAAACTCTTTTGCAACTTATCATTTAATGTTTAACATTTAATTTGTAATATTACTGTAGGCACTGTGTATATCTACACGTATACGTAATGCGTACTCATACACACACTTACACTCACACTCAAACACACACACTCACACACACAGACACATTCTCACAACTATTTTTCTTACATACACATTCTTTGAATTTTTTTTTTTTAGGTTTCTGTGTTTGTTTCCTAATTTATTTTTATTTCCTAATTTATTTTGTTACTTTTTTTTATTATCGTTGGTTGTAAACTTTATAAAATATATTATATGTATATAACAAGTTGTGTTATGGAAGAGCGAGATCTTCTAACACAAGTATTATCATACTTACAAGAAGATCTCAAAACCGTGTTTCATAGTTATAAGATTTAATGGAAATAAACAATTTTTATTTTTTATTTATTTTTTATAGCAAATTAATTTTATTATTACTTTTATTTAAAAAAACTATTATTACAAACCGATTATAATAATAAAATAATCGATTGATATAAAAATCGATTTATTCACATCCTTACTTTGTAACTCATATTACACTCGGCAGTCGTTCAAATACAGTTGGGCAGATAAAACTTTTATTGCACACCCGATAACAAAGAAACAGGAAAGTCCGACTTTAATGCTAAGGAATATAAAGTGAACTTAGTGCGGATTTATCACTAAACAGTTTATAGTTTAAACTAAAACTGCTATGTGGCAAACATAAATGTTGAATACGGTATGAAAATTTATATGATTATAGCTTTTGCTATCGAATCTTACAAAGTAAGAGAAATAGCATGAGGATTATTTAGTAAATTAGTTATTTAATGACCGGTGCAGGTTTAATTGTTACAGCGCATATTCGTACTCCTATTCAAATTCAAAATATTCTTTATTCAAGTATAATTGTAAACATGTGCTTTTGAATCGTCAACTCTATTGGTGGTTCGAAAAGCTGTTCCTACCGAGAAGAGCCAACAAGAAACTCGGTGGTTGCTCTTTTCAAAAATAAATATTACGATATTGTATTTATAATTGTTGACAAACAAAAATTACATTATAATCTAGTGCGTAGCTGATAGCAACTTAATTCCAAGCTTTCCTATCATTCTTCTCGGTTAGAGCACTTTTCCGAACCGAAGCTTTTGTTTTAATTTTAATTTGACGATTCAAAAGTGCTTGTAAAGGCCAATTTGAATAAAAAATGATTTGAATTTTAATTTATATCAATTTCTTAATATGTAAACATTGATATGGATAGATTGTATATTAATGTATGTAAATCATATTATTGCAATAAAATGTTTAGCACACCTTAGTGTAATGGTTTTGTATTTAGTTAAGTACCTATGGAGTATAAATAGATTCGGGATGATCAAAGTTGGGTTAAGTTTTAAATTTCATAATACATGTATTAATTATCAAAAATACATGTTGATGTAATAATTACTATATGTGGGTGTTCACTGTATAATTAAACGTAACATTATCTTAATGGCAATTAAATGTTTCAAGTGACCGGTAAATTATGTAATTAGTTTGTACAATTATTAATTATAATTGGTTAATTGGTTATTAATTATAAGTAACTGTAAATGTTGGAGGTAATAACGATTTTATGATATTCCGGATGAGACAGATTAGACTTTAAGGTGAACAAGCTTAAGTCCATATTTGCGTAGGATATTTTTGTATACATCTCTTACAAATCCCGAAAACCTTATTCTTGCAAGATTTAACTTTCTTTTTATCTTTCTGATGATAAAACCTTTAATAAATTATAACCTTATATTCCTATATACTATTAACGCCGTGTGGTATCCGGCAGAATAGAATAGACCACCCTCCTTTCTTACCGAAGTGTCGTAAAAGGCGACTAAGGTAAGTTGACGTCAGGCAGGCGGCCGGTCGTAAAATACGCAGCCAAATCATATGACAACATGTTTGTGGCATGTTGTGCCGACCCCACTTTGAGTGGGATAAGGGCAGCAGAATGAGGATGATGACTTCTGTATTCTATTACATAATTTATTCTTACTCTTCTTGCGAGTTATTTACGGTACTTACGGCGTTACTTTGCGGAGGTCCATAATACAAAAGAAATTAAAATATTATAATACTTAATTTAAAATAATAAAATTAATAGTGAATGCTATTATTCGCGATAAAAGAAAATATATGTAATGCTAAATGAAGGGCGTACTTACTATCCGTTCTAATACATGAAACAGACAGAATTTGTAAAAACTGATGCATTAGCCACCACCATATGCAAGAAAATTCATAAACACTGCACGCATTCACTACCACAAGCTCAACAATTGTTTTGTCCCGCTACCGAAGCATCGTCAGGAGATAGACTCCACATCACACTCGCAAAGCGACGCATTCACGTAAAAAAGTACAGTTATATCGTAATGCGTTTAACCCCCAACGTTTATTTTGCTTTCAAACACGTATAGCAAACTGGAACTTGTAAATTAACTTAGTAGTTCCATACTAAGACGCAATCAGGCGACTCCTTTGCATGGGTTGAAGAGGCTATTTCAACAGAGATCCCTGCTCAGCAGACCTACCATGAACTCTTATTGCGACTTAATTGAAGACGTAAACGACGGCCGCGAACCGCTATCATTTCGTACCATAAAGTGTGAATTGCACTGGGGTCGTAATATTTGAAAAGGATAACGCTATATGAACTATAGATAACCCCGGCTCTTTTACTAACTGCGCGGATAGTGAAAAAATTTTCGTATTACAAAAAAGAGTCATACGTGGCATCTACAATTTAAGTCCGCGTGATTCCCTGCGAGAGAAGTTTAAGAAAATAGGTATTCTTACATTTGCTTCACAGTATATTTTAAACAATGTAATTTTTGTACATAAAAATATAAAGAATTATAAAACGATAGGAGATGTATATAATAGACAAAGTAGGAACCGACATAAGCTTGCGACTCCTGCTTTGCGCCTAGCAAAAGTACGTAAATCGTTTGTGGGTATGGGTATAAGATTCTATAATAAAATTCCGAAATCAATTTTGGCCATGCCAGTTTAAAACCATTATTAAAAAGAGCTGATACGGAAAGCCTATTGTTGAAGATTACTTAGATGATAAGGATGTGTGGATATAGGTGCACTTCTACCCTGTACAAGACAGCAATAAATAAATGTAACTAGTTCTAAGATTTATATTTTAAAAACAGCAACCGCCGAGGTTCTTGCTGGTTCTTCTCGGTAGAAACAGCTTTCCGAACCAGCAGTAAAGTTGACGATTCAAAAGCACTTGCTTACAAGTTTACTTGAATAAAGAATATTTTGAATTTGAATTTGAATTTTGAATCTTTTACTAACATGTTCTTAGGAGGAATTCCGAACGGCAACGACTTAAAATATGCGTCTTTAAGACGTCATGGTATGGAAAAGTAAAACAATTTCGCTTACTTCTTCAATTCAGTCAATTCAATAAGAGTTCATGGTAGGCCTGCAGGTTCTTAAGTCTACTTGTAACGTTCTCGGTAAGCCAAGATTGGTGATACATATCTTTATGCATGGTATTCTTGCATTTGCTTCACAGTATATTTGAAACAATGTAATTTTTGTACATAAAAATTTAAAGAATTATAAAACGATAGGTGATGTATATAATAGACAAAGTAGGAACCGAAATAAGCTTGCGACTCCTGCTTTGCGCCTAGCAAAAGTATGTAAATCGTTTGTGGGTTTGGGTATAAGATTCTATAATAAAATTCCGAAATCAATTTTGCAAATGCCATTACAGCAGTTTAAAAACACTGTTAAAAAGAGGCTGATACAGAAAGCCTACTATACTATTGAAGATTACTTAGATGATAAGAATGTGTGGATATAGGTGCACTTCTACCCTGTACAATACAGTCCTAATAAATAAATGTAACTAGTTTTAAGATTTATATTTTAAAAAGAGCAACCGCCGAGGTTCTTGCTGGTTCTTCTCGGTAGAAACAGCTTTCCGAACCAGCAGTAAAGTTGACGATTCAAAAGCACTTGTTTACAAGTTTACTGGAATAAAGAATATTTTGAATTTGAATTTGAATTCATGCGTATCACCTAGAATAGAAATCGCTATAGGAGCTATCGCATATAGAAACATCATTTCCTGAACTGATTTGTCGTGTCACCTCATTCAGAACTGGTCTCTTATCATCATCATTAGTCAAGGTACGTTAGCTTAAACAGTTTTTTATAGTTCTAATGACAGGGTGGCTGCTTTGTAAATCAGCGGGAACTGTTGTATTAGCGGCCTCATTTTCCCTCCATTTGCATATAGAGGATAGACCTGTAGGTACTCTGTAATAGTTTAAGGCATGGTCTTATTTGGAAGAACCTGCGTTAAGTAATAAAAACTGTTATCAAACTTTTTTTTCGGATTAATACTTCCATGATAATAACCGTACTCGCGACTTGTTAGCTGCAACTCAAGTGTTTAAATATCTCTGTTTAATTGAATCTCTTTATTCCTAAGAAAAAAACTATTTTATTATTATACTAGTCAATAATTTCGTTAATATTGCTTCAGCGGATTGATCATGAAAGTTCAACAGACAGACAACGTTTTACATTTATATTATTGTGAATATCGATTTCGCTGATCTCATCTTTTTCAATTTCAAATTTCAGAAGTCCTCTTAATTTTCCAAGCATTCTCTTTTACACAATCCCGCTTTAAGACAATAGACATGTCCAACCAAAATGTAATTATTAGTATCACTATAGATTTTCTGTAACTAGCTAAGTTCGCTCAGTCGAATTTTAAGTGTAAATTTGATAAAAATGATTTCATCATATTCAGGATAGATTTGCGTAAAAAGATAAGAAAAAACCGCCTTATATGGCTTTAGACTCGCTATTTATTAATACATTAGACAAAACAGTAGGTATCATTACTAATCTAAAAGTAAAAACTACTATCAATTTAAGTAAAAAGTTAAAAGAAGACTGCCTCGTATAGCCTTAGGACCTCTACAAATCAACATTAGAAACGTCGGTATAAAAAGTAGCAGCTTGTTACAATCCCACAGTTGGAAATAGGCATCCTCTCTCCGTTTTTGGAGAGAAGGGATGAAGCTAAGACCTACCACGACGCTCCAATGCGGATTGGTAGGTTACACATATCTCAAGAATTCTCTAGAGATATGCAGGTTTCCTCACGATGTTTTCCTTCACCGAAAAGCGTGTGATAAATTGCAATTATCAATTAGACACATGAGTTTTAATAGAAAAACTCACTGGTGCCTGCCCGGGTTTGAACTCGTGTTCCCCTCGAAAGAGTCGCACGGTCTCACCCCTGGGCTATCACAGCTCAGGTCAGTAACAAATAAATATATGGGACATTTACACACACGGTCGTCCGTCCCCAAAGTAAGTAACTTAATACTTGTGTTATGGGTGCCGGACAACTGGTAGATATACTACATATATAAGTTTAAATACATACTTAAATACAATACACACCCAGGCTCGAAGAACCAACAATTTGTTTATTGAAAATGTTGGCCCTAAGCGGGAATCGAACCCGCGACCCACGGAGGTGAAAGCAGGGTCACCCACAGCGCCAACGGGCCAGTCAATAGTCGCGTATATCATTAGACCTGCTATAAATTAACATATTAGAAAAGGTCAGTAATGATTTAAGTAAAAAGTTCAAGTTAAAAGACCATATCTTATGGCTTAGTCCCGCTATAAGTCAATAGACTAGCCTAGACAAGGTAATGACGTCAACCGACTTGTAGGATGGTGCATTGCGTCCCACTTCGATCACTATCGGCCGGTTAGCATTTAACGTACCCAATGATACAGATGAAATGGCCGATAATCATTTTATATACGCTAACATTGTCAATGAAAATATAGATGGAATGGATGTGATATGGAACGTAGAAGCAATAAATAAAAGGAAGATAAGATTTTTAGCTACATCTTTAGATCGAGATGAAATTTATTGCTGTGTGGAGGTATACTTTCTCGCGGGTGAACGGTGCTCCGCTACCCAAAAAATTAGTTACGGTTAACTGATGTAACAGTTTAGAAAAGCACGCGTTACTGTAGCGTGAAAGTTGTGTTTTATTTCTATAAAACAATTTCGTCCGCTACATCTCGCGCTTGGTCCTTCGAGCCGGATCAAGCGCGAGATGTACTGAACGGAATTATTTTATAGAAATAAACACACCTTTCGCGTTACATCTCGTGTGCGTGGGACTATTAGTTTTATTAAAGTAACAGCCTGTTACTATGCCCACTGCTGAGCTAAGGCCTCCTCTCTCCGTTATTAGAGAGGATTGGAGCTAAAAACTACCACGCTGCTCCAATGCGGATTGGTAGGTTACACATATCCCTAGAATTCTCTAGATATATGCAGGTTTCCTCACCATGTTTTTCTTCACCGAAAAGCGTGTGATAAATTGCAATTATCAATCAGACAAATAAGTTTTAATAGAAAAACTCATTGGTACCTGCCCGGGGTTTGAACCTATGTCGTCTCTAGAGAGTCGCACGGTCTCACCGCTAGGCTATCACAGCTTCTAGGCTAGCACAGCTATTAGTTTTATTAAAACTATTTAGTTATCGTCAACGACGTGTAACCTCGCCGCCTTTTAGTTTATTTTGATTTAGCCCTCCGGTAGCTATGCCACTGCTAATCGTATATACGTGTGTTACAATGTTCGTTACCATGTTCCCCCGAAACGCCTTGACAGACTTTTATTATTATACTATTCGTTGTTAGGCGTTGCCTTGACAACGCCATCGGCTGCACTCGTAATACGCACGATAGCAGCGACCTCTTGAAATCACCCCTTACACTACTTATAAACATACGTCTCACATCGCGATAAAAATACCACTAATAGTCGAGCGCCCTGACTTATGTTGCGACAAGTATATTCAGATATAATCATACTCGTATCGTTTAATTTATTTATTTGCGTTTTCGTTCAAAGTCTTGTACTGGAGGTTAATCATTTTTTTAAATTTTGATTCCCTTCAACCCAAAAGCTCTACAGTTATCTAGAATCGATTACTCCAAGAGTCCGCTCCACTTACTTTTCCATTAACGAAGCTATGTGCATTGAAAGCTCGCATGTCGTGATACTTAAATTGCGAGCGATTTCTTTCGCTATTGGTAATAGATCGTGCTTTTTGCACTCTAAGTAGGGATGTTACGCTTTGTATCCGACTGAAAACATATCAAGCTTTCGATTAGAAAGTAGTATTTGACTATATTAGCTTATATTCGTTTTTAGTAGAGACAATACTGATCTTGGATACCACATTACTATGAAAAATAGTTAAAAGATAATCCCTGACTCCATTTAAACCAAAACGATTATAAGCCAACCGTTTAACTCAGTCCTCGCGAGCGGGCGGTAACCTCTTGTATATCACGCTACGTGCGCTCGCTTCTATACATTCAAGCCCTTTATCTGAATCAATAATTGAAAAATGACGATTTTGTAAACTATTTCACAATTTTCAGCGTCATAATTCACAACTGAAACTATGGGAAAATATTTTATTACTTTAACTTAACATTTATTGTTCAGAAACGTTTAAATTTGTTTGTTACAAATACTCCTTGGTTAAAAAACGTATATAACTATGTCAGCGAATTGTTCTAAAGCGAAAGCGTTAGAAGAAATTATCTACAAGATACAATCGGCCTTACCTTTCAATTAATTATAGACTGCAATCGAAAAAATATAACGCAGATAATATTCAAAACTGACTCGTAAAAAGTACTGGCCTGTTAGTATCCAACTGCAGGGATAGGCCTCTCTCATTTAGGTCAGAAAAGTTGGCCCTTAGTCCCAGCATGCTGGTTAAATAGAAACTGGTAGGCTGCACAAACCCTCAAAATCCTTGTGAAATATGCTGGTTTTGCTCACGATGTTTTTGTTCACAAGAAAGTAATGAAGAATTGAAGGCTATTGTGGAAGCGGATCCATCGCAAATCACGTCCGAGTTAGCTGCAGGCTCCGGTGTTAGTGATAAAACTATTCTAATCCACTTGAAGCAAATTGGGAAGGTGAAAAAGGTAAAGGTACCTCATGAATTGAGTGAAGCAAACCGACAAACGCGCGTCGACTGCTGCGTTACGTTACTCAACCGGCACAATAATGAAGGAATTTTAAATCGAATCATTACCTGTGATGAAAAGTGGATTCTCTACGATAGTCGGAAGCGCTCATAGCAATGGCTGAACCCTGGCGAACCAGCCAAATCCTGCCCTAAGCGAAAATTGACTAAAAAAAGTTGCTTGTAAGTGTTTGGTGGACTAGTGCCGGTGTCGTTCACTACAGCTTTCTTAAATCTGGCCAGACGATTACGGCAGATATCTATTGTCAGCAACTGCAAACCATGATGGAAAAGCTAGCTGCTAAACAACCGAGGCTGGTCAATCGCTCTAGGCCACTGCTGCTTCAGGACAACGCTAGACCACACACTGCACAACAGACGGCTACCAAATCAGAGGAGCTTCAATTAGAATGTCTTAGACATCCACCGTACTCTCCGGACCTTGCTCCAACAGATTACCATTTTTTTCGCAATTTGGATAGCTACTTGCAAGGAAAAAAATTCAACAGCGATGGGGCAGTCCAAACCGCCTTCAAAGATTTTATTGATTCCCGCCCGAATGGTTTTTTTAGTAAGGGGATCAATGAACTACCTATGAGATGGCAAAAGTGCATACATAGCAATGGTACATACTTTGATTAATTAAATATATTTAATTAAAAAAAACGACTTTATGTTCCTCCCATAGAAAACGCCAATTTCATATGTAAGGACCTAATATAAGTTTTAATAGAAAAACCATTGATGCCTGCCCGGGATTTGAATCGTGACACCCTCGTAAAAGTCGCATGGTCTCACCGCTCAGCTATCAAAGCTTATGGACTCTCGCGATCATGATTTCCATATGTGCATTAAAGTCAACTACAAAATAATAGTCAAATTTTGATTAGATTTACAAAGTTACATCCCTAGTTTGAACTAACTCGCCATTAGCAAGATAATTTATTGGTTCTTAGGAGGTATGTGACTGAATTGTTGTCATAAAAGAAATAAATGTAATCAATTATATCAAATATTTATTATTTCTAAGAGAAGGGTAGAATAAATATCATTAAGTACGCTCTATCGTTATTTGCGACACTTTCTATCAGGTGATCGTAATTCTTTTTTTTATAAAATAGGATGGCTGACGATCATGCAGTTCAACGTTATCACCGCCGCCCACGACCTCTCGCAGAGCGAGTGTGCTGGCGATTAATGGGGTTGCAGATTGATGAAGGGAAATATCGTGAGGAAACCTGCATATCTCTAGAGAATTCTGTTGATATGTGTAACCTACCAATCCGCATTCGAGCAGTGTGGTAGGTCTTAGCTCCAACCCTTCTCTCCAGAAATGGAGAGAGGAGGCCTATTCCCAGCAGTTGGATTGTAACAGGCCGCTACTTTACTTTTTTACTTACTTTTTTATTCGTTTAACCCAACATTAGAGGTTAACGGTATAAAGTCAATGGATATTGTAGTAATAATTCAAAGTTATCAAACCGTTTGAGCATATTACGTGGGAAGTGATTATGTAAATAAGCAAGTTCATTCATCGATCATTGATTTGTAATCATCAAGTGCGGACCGGTTTTGAGGCTGTTGGAATTTGAACCGGTGTTTAATATGGAGATCATTGGGTGCCTTGAACTGGCGACCTTTGGAGTGTTGGCTCGATTACACAAGCAAGAGGTCACGGGTTCAATTTCGGGGCTATCCGGAAAAAGAATGATACCACTAAGCTGTTATTATAATAAATTTTATGTGTAGAAACCCACTATACTCACATTTTATTCTATAGGTTTAGCACGACTAGTTCCGAGCTCATCCGGAGCACTAATTCATGAGCTCTTTACACGATTATGTCGTTTTATGTTACGTAACTAGTCGGGCTAACCCGATAGAATAAGACGTGAGTATAGCCGGTTTCTATACATAAAATTGAATACTACTCACGATATATTAAATTCAAATACTGTTAGTATATTTTGAAGAAGTAAAAATCCATATTTTGTTTGATAGCTGTTATAGCCAGTTGGTAATACTGTGTTACTTTTATCAGAGTGTTACGGGTTCAAATACTGCGCAAGCGCCAGTGAGTTTTTTTAGAACTTTTGTGCCTAATTGATATTTGGTAAGATAAACTAAATTTATTCTAGAAAAATCTTACTGCTGTATGTCCGGGGTTCGAACTCGTAACCCCCTCGTTACAGTGACACGATCTCACCGTTCGGCTATCAAAATTTAGCCAACTAAATTCATAGTACCAAAAAATTCTCACCTTGATTCCACGCAGTGGTGATATTTTCATGGTAGAAATATTCGTTTTCCTCTTCATCTGACCACAGAACCCCCTCGATGCTCGACGTGATCCCTTGACCCTCGGGACCATCCACTATGGACCTCCTCGACAGCTGATCGTAACTTGGCGGACGCGAAAGCGAATACGCGGAAATATCAGCTAAAGACGACCTAAAGTTCTTAACACTCCGGCTATCTATTGGCCGATAGTAACGTAAGGAACGGGTGTCTTCAGATTTAACTGAGCGAAGGGATCTACAGTCGTAATTTATACCATCATTAGTTAAATCCCCTAAGGAAACTTTGAAATTATTAGACGATATGTCCCCTAATGGGACTTCGCAAGATCTTCGTTTCATACTAGTCTTTTGCGACGGCGTCTCCCCGGTAGCTTGCATGTGACGGCTTACGCCGGCACTGTGCAGGAACTCGTTCGAATTATACATTTCTAACTTACTGCTATGTTAGGAACTGAAATTTGACTACATTTGGAATTATTCGTTCGTTCGCGCCTAATGTGGTGACGGTTATCTGAAACAAAGGAAATTTAGCTATAAAATCCATAAAGAAATTATTAGTTAAATACAAGCAATATAACATAACTAACTACTTTGCTATAATCCGCACGGGTTAAGTGAATGCATGCAAAGCCAATGTGTATGAAGCAGGCAAAATCTACGCACCTTATACATGCAGGACCAGCCACCACATGCACCCCAAGGCGCAATTCACCAGCAACAACGAACACAAAAGCAGCACACACACCCACCACCACAATCTCGACGATCGTTTCGCCCCGAAACCGAAGCATCATCAGGAGGATAGGCTTCACGACAAAAATCGTACGATTTTTGCTTTTGTGTTCGTTGTTGCTGGTGAATTGCGCCTTGGGGTGCATGTGGTGGCTTGTCCTGCATGTATAAGGTGCGTAGATTTTGCCTGCTTCATACACATTGGCTTTGCATGCATTCACTTAACCCGTGCGGATTATAGCAAAGTAGTTAGTTCTGTTGTATTGCTTGTAATATGGAATTTCGCAAAGTAACGCCTGCTTCTATAAAACGTTATAAAATGTAATTACGTAGTTTACTATTTTACTACTGAGTTTTAAGGTAAAACTCAGCCATAACTTATTCATTAATAGTTTATTTTGACTTTATAAGCAACATTCCAACAAAAATATATTTAAAACAACTCTTATTTTAATGTTGCTGTCAGTTATAATAAAAACTTGTTTTAAAAAATAATTAATAATTTAAAAATGTATCAAAACACCGCCATCTCGCAGAAACTGTGTATACTATGATAGTGACAAGCGTGAAGGTTCTTGCAGCGTCAAAGCTTAACTTAGTAAGATGGTTCAAGACGTTGTTAATATATTTAATAGATGGCGTTACTATTAAAATACACATTTCATTTAAAACTAATATTATATTCCTTAGGTATTGGAATCAAATTGGATGATAATTGCTTTTGTGCATGAGAGTGTGTGATGCGTTTAAATATTAACCTATTTGATATATTATTCGTGTTACAAATTAAAGTAATGTAATCATCATTTTCGAAATATAGTATTAAATATTAGTAATTAATTTTTACAGACTTAAAAATAATGTATAGCGTATCAATTTATGCAGCGATAACGTCGTGTAAAGAGTTCATAAATAAGAGCCCCGTAAAGGCTTGAAACTAGTCGGGCTCGCCCGATAGTCAACATTATAAATAGTCCCAGTTATGTTTCACGGCTAGAATTTAGTTAAATAAACGGCTCGTTAAATTTGGTACGATTTAATCTTAAGTACCGGGATATTGGATTAAAAAATTCCTGCTTTTACTCCTAGAACACGCAGGTAACATAGTTCAAAATTAACGGTATTTTAGCATTTGAATAGACAAGAATGAAGTCACGGGTACAGTGTATAGTTTTCTGATCCAAACTCTTTAATCTTAATGTAGATTTTCCACTATCGGCCCGTAGCTGTGTCTCCTGTTATGTACGGACATTGTTCATCGTACTAACTCTTGAACCGACGCTGTTTAATTACTACTGCGGGCTATTGCTGCGATATCGTCACAATGTTGCGAGTTTGAATTGTTTTTGTCGTTCAATATTTAGATATCGGAGCAGAATGACGTAAACAACGCAACTAGAACTCTGTTTTATTTATTTACATATAAGATATACCAACGACATGAACACAGTTAGAATTACAAAGTTACATGAACAAAGTTACATATTTAGTATATAAGTTTTCGTTCTGGGTGAACACGGCACTTAAAGACATGCACATGCACATGCACACTGTTTTGTAGTTAGTAGAGAATTTGAAAGCTTTATCTGTTTTAAGTCTAAATTAACGGTAACATTATCTATAATCCGGTTTGAGAGAGCCGTGTGCTATCAGGCTGAGTAGAATAGACCACCGAGATGTCGTAAGAGGCGGCAAGGGTAAGTGTACTGTTCGTACTTCCACCCAACAGCGTTATATCGGCTCTCTGCTTCACACACCGCACGCGCGTCCGTCCTCACCCGTGGTCGTAGTGAAAGTGAGTAATTCTCTTCCCTCGCCCCACTACTATAAAGCGCGGTGTGCAGGCATGAGACGACAGAACCTCCTTTATTATAAATCTACCTTCCATCAAAACTTCTATTCTTATTCACATACACTACATCTCTCCTTTATTTTAATTAAAATAAGTTTATTTTCAGTAGATCAGTGGTTATCATTTAAAACATTTTATTACATCATTGATCAATCACCATAACACATCTTCGTTTCTGAAGTCTAAAAATCACTAATCCTACAACTATGTAGTTCACTCATTTTCCTAACTCCATTCTTCCTTCGCTTCTTACTAACTAAATATATTCCTTTCACTTATACTTCTTTTAGCTAAGTATTATATTTATCTGGACCTCATTTTCTAATTGCTTCTTTCACATCTATTTTAATATTAGATATCACTAAATGCCTCACTCATCTGTATTCTCCTTTTTCTGAAAACTTCGGTTGCCTCATACATCTTCCGGCACTCCTGCATTTCATTCGTCCTTCATTCCTCCTTATTGTTCCTTGTTGTCGTTGCCTGCATCTCTTGGCCATTTACTACCTTCCATTCTTCCTCTCTCTTTTTTCGTGTAAAATATTTCGTCTCAACTATTGTCCAGTTTCGTCACTTTCAATCTCTATGTCACCTCCCAATCGTAGTTTAGCTGTCTATTCGATGTATTCAATGATTGCACCTAGTTTATTTTCCTTATTTGTATCCCAAATAAACACTTATCTCTTGATCCTAAATTTCTATTATTCGCTTTTTTTTCCCGTTTGCGTACTGTTTTCTTTTTCTTTTAGTTCCCTGTTATCACGAATACCCATGTCATCAGTTTTATGGGTAACATCCTCGAGCCGCCAAACTTTTCATTCATGGCCACAATACCGGGATGGCCATCATGTGCTGTCAATAATTCTCTGTCTCACAATCCCTTAGATATAACTATTTTAGTCTCTCTTAAAAAGTTTCCTTCATAATAGCAAGTTCATTTGTAATTAATAAAATTAAGTTTTAAATAATCTTTATTCAAGTGGACTTTTTTACAAGCACTTTTGAATCGTCAAGGATCAATTAGATTTATTAAGCTACACTGGTTCGAAATGTTGCTCTTACCGAGAAAAACCAGCACGAAACACGGCAGTCAATCTTTTAAACATTTAAATTTACATTAATTATTTTCAGTCTTGTTTGAAGCTGAAAGGATTTTTATCATTCAAATAATCTTCAATATGTAATATGCCTTACGTGTAAGCATATAAAATTAATTTAAACTTTTCTGTAGATAAGTCTAATATAGACTGCGGAATTGTATTGTAAAATCTACTATCGCTCTACCGCTAAAAACTTTGATTTCTAAGTCCAATTTTCTATTCCAATTTTCTGACAGGTCACTTCTTTTAAGGGATCTGTTTTCATGGCTAAGTCAGGAATTCATTTACCCACTTAATTTATTAATCCCAGGAAGGTTAATAAATCTGTGATGCTTATCGAGGCTTTCAGCTTTTGAATAGATATTCAGTATTCAGATATTTTCTAATGATTTTATTTTCTGTTTTGCAAGTTTGTGGTCTAGGAACCTTCAGATACATTTTCCTTTTCTCAACACAACCTTAATTACCTGTAAAACTTCAATGACCTTTTTCAGTTTAGCGTCATGTTCTATTTGGTCTTTTCTGAACATAAGAATGTCTTCAATAAATTGATCACGTCTTCACTTTCTCAAATTCAGAGGATTCTACCAGACAACATTCGTTTTTATTGATAAAGTCCTGTGGTCGATTTAAAGTTCGTTACGGATCTCGAATTTTAGCAACCTTTCTAATCTTAGTCTAATTCTTCTATCGTAGGCAGAGTGATTTGCGTTTCGAATTGTTGAATTTGCCCATCTCATATTAACACAAAATCGGATACCACAGTTCTCTTTTAAGATAGGCACTGTAAGTGAGATCCAGTCTAAAAGGCCATCTACTTTTACACTGTTATCTTTCTGAAGGACTTAATTGATTATAGCATTCATATTTCCTATAAGGAAATTGGAATGAGTCTTCTGTGCTTGCACCGTGTCATCTATCTTTTTCTATAGGCGATTATACTGCAGTTTAAAGTGTCATTTGTCAAAATTTTCTTCATTTCGCATAGATTTTACCATGGTCATTTCTCATCAAATGTTAAGTTTTTTGCAACTACCACAATTGAAATGTCTTTTTATTATTTTCTGATTTACATTTCCGGTTGTCTCTTCTTCTTCTGAGCAGAGGCTCATATCCTGGTTATTTTATCTTTAAAACCAAAGTCATTTGTTTATAACCTCCAATGAATAAGCTTCGGCCATTAATGTGGTCTTCAATCGTCGGTATCTCATTTGATTTTAATTTATTATTTTTTCTACTGTCTGAGCTACATTTTCAGCAATTTGGTCTAGAAGTTAAATATTTAACAACTTATTGTCAGGACCGAACAATGAATTTCTGAAATTTCTGCTTTTCTTCCTGTTTCTCTTGTCGAAATGCGTGTCTTTCAAATATTTTACTATTTCATTCAAATATACTGGTTCATTAAGTATTCATCTTATTTCTTAGTCAACACATCATTCTAATCATGAAGATGAGAGTTTCAGCTTCGGAATTGTTAGTTTAGTGCGTATCGGGAATATTGTAAAATACTTGTTATTCCGGCCTACCCCAATGCAAAATATGCACTCTCTTTTGAGCAGGTGTGGTGGCAGCTTCTAAGTAAATATCCCCACTCCTTTTCCATATTCAATGTCGTACATAACAAATTAAAATTTCCTTCGCATCCGACTTTTTCCACTGTAAGATTTGCCAAATTTACCAGGGACAGCAAACTATGTTATTTCAAGAAACGATCGTTATTTTTCTTGACATGATTCCTCAATCACTATTCAACTTCCATCAAGAGACGGTCGTCATTCGTCCTTGACATGCTTCCTACATCATCAAACTTCCATCCAACTTCCCATCAAGAAACGTTCGTGAACCGTCCTTGAACAACTTCTTCACATAAATCTACCTAAATCTAAATCTACCGTCACATAAATTAACATTATTAATAATTATCCGTTTATTATCCGTTATTAAACAGCTTATTTACTCATCAAACTTCACATAAATTAAGAGCATTACGACCTTACGTCAAGTAACGGCATCATCCGTTCTTGAACAACTTCTTCAGTCATCAAACTTAATATCAAGTAACGGCATCACCCGTTCTTGACTTACTTGCTCAATCACCAAACTTTTCATCAAGTAACGGTATTATCCGTTCTTGAACAACTTCTTCAGTCATCAAACTTAATATCAAGTAACGGAATCACCCGTTCTTGACTTACTTCCTCAATCATCAAACTTTACATCAAGTAACGGCATCATCCGTTCTTGAACAACTTGTTCAATCATTAAACTTAATATCAAGTAACGGCATCACCCGTTCTTGACTTACTTCCTCAATCATCAAAATTTACATCAAGTAACGTAGGCATCATCCGTTCCTGATCAACTTCCCCGAATTTATCAAACTACTCAATCATCAAACTTTACATCAAGTAACGGCATCATCCGTTCTTGAACAACTTTGCAATCATTTAACTTTACATCAAGTAACGGCATCATCCGTTCCTGACCAACTTCCCCGAATTTATGAAACAATTCATCTAGAGATAAGAATCATTCATCTCAAGATTTTCTATTAATCTATCATCCACTATTTCTACAATTATTTATTAATCATATATAATTATCGTATCGACACATTAATTATGTATTTATATATGTATATACGTGCATATTTATTTATACACGACTGACATATCACTGAATATAATTAAAGTGACATTTTCGTATATATAAAAACCGATTTTCATGAAACTTAATTTGCACTCTCAGTAATCAAATCTCACTCTTAGTATATATATAATGTACACTAGAAATCTCCCAGAAACAACTCACACGGCAAAACAACGCTTGCCTAGTCACATTACAAATATGATATTACAGTAATATTACAAAAAGTATATGCACTTATTTATAGTTTATGAAAGTAATTTAACAATTTTATTATTTTTATGAGCATATCTATCTTATAGAACACTCCGCACACAAACACTACAATAAAAAATGTCCCAGCGATTGTCGTTACCGCGTTCAAATAACAATAACAAAATTGACCCCTACGACATTAACATAACAAATTCAACACGTTCAACCTGCTCTGAATATATGTAAAATATTTTAAATTTTTCTACACCGTTATGTTAGTTACTTATTATTTAATTTCCAAGTATAATATTTCCATTTTACTGTTACCGTCATCTTTTTTTTTTTCGCGTTTAGCTACTACTAAACGTGACAGTTTTTCCATAGTATCACAATTGAAATAAATTTACAACAGTACTCACAGACTCGTCGCCAATGTACTGTTCGTACTTCCACCCAACAGCGTTATATCGGCTCTCTGCTTCACACACCGCACGCGCGTCCGTCCTCACCCGTGGTCGTAGTGAAAGTGAGTAATTCTCTTCCCTCGCCCCACTACTATAAAGCGCGGTGTGCAGGCATGAGACGACAGAACCTCCTTTATTATAAATCTACCTTCCATCAAAACTTCTATTCTTATTCACATACACTACAGTAAGTTAACGTCAGGCAAGCGGCCTATCGTAAAATACTTAGCCAAAACATGTAACTATTTGTATAA
Organism: Morpho deidamia; assembly: GCA_947086505.1. NCBI lineage: Eukaryota > Metazoa > Arthropoda > Insecta > Lepidoptera > Nymphalidae > Morpho > Morpho deidamia. Next base: position 3,014,606 of record CAMTZC010000017.1, read on the forward strand.
AACATGTTGTGCCGACCCCACTTAGAGTGGGATAAGGGCAGGAGAATTATGAAAGGCAGAATAAAAGTAATGCAAGAAAAATTTTAGTATATTGTAATTAGGTAAAAATTGTTATTATATTGTATAATTAGTTAATATTACTAAAGTCTACGCGAACTAAGCTCCGGATACAACTATAGTACTACTATAGTTCTAACATTTTTCTTATTAGACTTTATAAATTACTAGCTGTTAAACGCAACTTCGCTCCCGTGGACTGCAATCTTATTATTTGAGTAAACCGCATTACTTATATTAATTGTGGTTAAAATGGATTAACCTTAAAAGCTAGACATATGCTGTCGCGGACTTTTATTTAGTACGTTTAGATAGGAACAATTTTGTAATACATGATTTTTGAATAACTTTCACCGTTTACTTAGCGCACGTAAGGAAAGCTTTAAATTTTTCCGTTTATTATTGCTGCTCCTATCCTATTAATCTTAGCGTGTTGTTATATAGTATCTAGCCTTTCTCGATAAATGAACTATATTACGTTCGAAGAATTTTTGAAATCGTTCCAGTAGTTCCTGAGATTAGCGCGTTCAAACAATCAAACAGACAAACTATTCAGCTTTATATATTAAACTATAGATTTGGTAGTTGGTAACAGTCAAACCACATATTAATACGAGAAAATTATCACAAAACTCATATTTCGCTTTCATATTTACAATATTTTCCAAGCCCAGGGAATAAATGCAACTAGAAGCCAACTACAGTTACCAAACTAATGCCCGCCACAATTTGTAACTGAAACTTTCATGAATACCCCTGATAATTGTCGCCTGCATACGCTTTCAAATTTTTACGCTTTTTGAATTTTTAGTGGGCAACTTTGAGCTTTTGTCCGATAATGAAATGCGCGTAGTTTTATGGAATTCTTGTTTTGGGACATTACTTTCTTAAAAGTAGAATTTTCTTGTAGCCAATTTGAGGATAGCTTATTTAAACAGCTACAAGTTTACAAGCTAAAGTTTTTGTAGCTAAGGAGAAGTAAGATAATGGTTTACTAAAAATTATTACTTTTGCTAAATTAAATACTTCTTTAAACTCTTCAGACGTAAAATAGCTTCAATTTATAAAAACGGAACGCAACTAAAGAATAAAAGTGTTTTGAAAAATTAATTAAAAGTTTGGAAAAATTAATTAAAATCATTATAGAATTATGGATAAATAGGATCAATGGCTATGCGAATATAAAAACAAATTTCTGTAAAAAATCACTAAACACCTAAACCTGAATTGCTGATTTTTTAAAGAACTGTCGTTATTCATTTTAATGCAAAATATTTCTTTATACCCACTAAAAAACGAGCGAAGTATTAGTTTTCTTAGATTATTTATATTAATTTATTCAGTACCGGATTTTAAATACGGCTTTTATAACCGGCAGAAATCGCTTCTTTCTGGCAGAAATCGCTGTTCAGTGATAAGACCGTCTATCTCATTGTACAATCTTCTAAATATAAGTATATTTTTGTATATCCTAATGTATTGTTGTGCAATAAAGTATTTTAACAGAAGTAAGAATAAAATTATTTTGCTATAATACGCAATAAAGTCAATAGAAAATATATATAATGCTAAATGTATAGTGGACTATCCGTTTCATACCCGATACATGCAGGATTCGTAAAAACACATGCACAAATCTCCACCACTGCCACCACAATATACAAGCACTACACACGTTCACTATCACAAACTCAACAATCGTTTCGTCCTGCAACCGAAGCATCATACGGAGATAGACTGCACGACAAAATCGCATAGTATTTTAAATGAAAATGCTTTTGAATCCCTTTAACTTCGTAATATGAGCAATTTGTGATCATCTGTAGATCTACGAAACAAATTCGTTCATTCATATTTTAAAGTAAAATTAATAAAATTAATTTTCGAAATAATATCGAGATGTAAAATGAAACTGGAATTCCAATTATGGCGTCATGTAAGGTAACAGAGTGTAATTAACGTCCGATGACAAACGCTTTGTCGTCAACCCGCACCATTCAATTGCAGCACGATAGCCTCTATCAGTAATGCATTCACAAATTGGGAAACTTGCAAGAGAAATTTGACATTTAATTTATGCGAACTCACGTGAAAAAGGAAGATGGGAGTTTTGCTGAATAATCGACTGAAGCATTTTAGAGAATTATTAGGTATTATTGCTTTATATGTTGCTGCTGTACGCCCGCGTGGAACGCACGATAATGTAGTGAAGTGTTTTTAATCATAAAAGTTCTTATTGTGACTTAACCATAAAAGATAGAGACATGCTGTCCCAGACTTTTTTGTAGTATTTTTGTAGATCTACAATTCTCTAGTACATTACTTTAGTGTATCTCTGTTAATTTACGCGGCGCACGCAAATAAGTCTTTCGAAATTTTTTTACAACCTCTTCAACACAGTTTATATAAAACCGGTATGTACTATTAATCTAAAGTAAAAACCGTACAAAAATCCGTTCAGTAGATTTGAGAAAATTGATCACACAAACAGACGCAAACAGCTTTTGGGGACTCTGTTTTATGAAATCCTATGTGAGCTAATTTAAAAGACGAAAGTATATATTTATTTATATATCTCTTTAGTGGAAATATATAATGTTAGAAAAAAAAAGTATATGTACAAAGACGGACTTATCCCTAAAAGGGGTCTCTTCCAGTCAACCTTTGAGTGACAGAAGGAAAAGGACAAAAAGTGAAATACGGATAATGAAAACAGAAAGGAGTAAAAAGAAATTACATAACATTTAAAAAATCCATTTCTAATACTTACAAAAGTTACTCACCCCGATATTAGTTCTGACAACTTCGTCGATCGTATTTTTTTATAATTATGTGCATATGTGTATATGTATGTGTATATATACTATTATTTATATATTATTTACTTATATGGAGTTTCGTAGCCTCCTATTATTATAATTTTTTCTTTTTATTTTGTTCTATGCTTTTAATACCATTTTTACTTCTATACTGGTTAACTGTATTGCTCATGTCGTCACCATCTATAATTGACGATACATTTAGCTGTAATCCTTTTAATTCTAAGTATGTTTTATACAACGTAAAGATGTATTTGTCGTCGATGGTCTTACAAAATAAATAAATAAATAAATAAATAAGAAAAATAATGAAAAACTTTATACTTAACTAAGATTTAATGGACTCTTATAAATTTCACGTATAGTACCTGACATTAAATAATGCACGTCGACGTTCAGAACGAAACAGCCGGCCAGTTCAGTTTCGTAGAGTGCTGTCACTGTCACTCAGTTAGAATGTGACGTTTCCCACAGGTTCGTTAGTCTGTACGACAGAGACAATGCTCTATGAAACAGAACTAGAAGATTTTCTCTCTCTAGGCCTCGATTTACTAAAACTTTTAGTATTTACAACAGTAAACGTGACAGCGTTTACTTTTGCAGCATATTAAAACGTATAGAATACGATCGTTCGGAATTGTTGCTCTGAAATCTGTACAGGCATTTCAGCACAAATTAAATTTATTACGTTCAGTAAATAACCCTTTCAGGTAGGAGCTCACGAATTCCTATAAATTAAATAGCAAACCAAATAATGAAGTGAGCCCGGAAAACTTTTGGGGTAACGCCCTGACTTATTGTCGAACATAAATTACGCCAAGTTTTGACAATAAATTTTACTCGGCCTATAGCGTATATTCAATGGAAGTGACTTATGAATGAATGAATGAATTATACTTTTATTGTACAACACAAAAATGTACATGATCATCAAAATCAAAATAATCATGTCTCTTGCTCTTCTTGTTCTCTTTCGAGCATTTTTGCATCGTCAATGATCAATATGATTAATGAGGCGACAACTTCATCATAATACAGTCATGATCATGTTGTTTATGTTTTACAAGTTGTAACTAGTGATGGACATAATCACCAATCACTTAGTGATCATGATATGATTCACTCATCATATAGCATCGTCTGCTATTGAATTTTAGATAACTGTATATAACGGTAACTATATTGCTATACAAAATTATGGATATTCCATAAACAGTCAAATAATATTACAATTTATTAATAGACTAAATATGGTTGATATTTCGGGATAATGTGACACTTTTACGCTACTCTAACTTTGTCCAGTGATAGCTGAATAATATAATAGCCGATAGCATTTTTTGCTATTTGCTATTTACGCTTTTAGCGATTTAGCGATTACTGGACTCAATGATTGTTTATACAAACAAATGTAGTCCTTATATCGTATACGTTGCATACGCATATAAGGCTTACATTTGTTTGTGTACGTAATAGCAATCGCAATAGCAGCACAATCACCATTGTTACCTTTGGTCATATAATAGTGCGAATATGATTCTCAAATCGCAATCATGCCCAAGCTTAGTTGTAACGTTGTCCCCCCTCACCCCATGAATATATTTCTATATTTCACCATGTTTCAAATATTTATACATTTAGAAAATATTTTTATTAAAAAGTACAGATATGTAACGAGTATCGAATACACATTCCTTAACATACTACCGCTTCAGTATATAACTCTATCAACATGACCCGACAGGACCCGTCACAAAGTAACTTATATAGAATTATACATAGTATTATGTTGCTATAATCCTCTACTATAGAACACCTATGTTATGCTAAATTTATAGTGTATTATCCGTTTTTACAAATTCTACACGTAGGATTTGTCAAACACATGCACTCCAAGCCACCATGGCTCGGATGTGCCCGCTAGAGATGCACAAATTCACTACCACAATCGTTTAGCCCCGTAACTGAAGCATCAGAAGATACTCGTAGAACCCATTTGTGTGCAGGGCCATCGTCGTGTGGTGATGATAGTTCGAGGTGCATTGGTTTAACGAATATCTATACTTATTATAAAACAAAGTCCCAAAAAGCTGTCTGTATGTAATCGATTTTCTCAAAATCTTTGTACGGATCTTTGTACGGTTTTCACCAAAAGATAGTAAAATACTTCCGGATGGTTTAGGTAAATAGTACACATCGGTAATATGTAAATTGCGTTGAAGAGATCGCGCAGTTGTGTAAAAAACTTGCTTGCTGGGAGTTTTAGTCGCGTGCGCTGCATAAGCCAGCAGAGATACGCTAAAGTAATGTACTAGAGAATTGTAGATCTATAAAACTACTACAAAAAAATCCGCAATATCATGTCTCTATCTCTTATGTTTAACTCACATTTTAATTCTAGAAAAAAATTGTGACATGCAGATTTCCACGCGGGCGATGCCGCTGGCACAGCTAGTACAGTATAAAAATAACAGTACACTCTAATCGCAGACTATAACTAAATAATAGTATCATTATTTTCGAATATATTTTTTATTTATTTTGAAAGTAAATGTTAAATCGTTTTAACGCATAGACATAGATCGTTATTCAAGCCATATATGATGTAGCCTTATGTTTCTGCGATGTACTATTTCGCCGGACTTATAATGTGACCGCTTCCAGTGACTTCCTTATATCTATATCGTCGTGTTACTGTGGTTACGCCCAACAATCGACAAGGTTGGAGTGTGTGAAAGCTGGTAATTCCAAACTTTTGTATGGGAATGAATACTCGGATTAGGTCGTATTCTATATAGCGAAAAACAGAATACATTCAGTGGTAATAGTTCTGTAAGACACAGTTACACTTTTTTGAAAGGAATAGAATACGACATTCGTTAGGCTACCACGGACATGCGGGCGTGTGGCCCCGGGTAAAGTATTATTCCTGAGCCTTAATGAAGTGGACTGTATATTTATTATTTACTGGTTCGCGGAAATCCCCAAAATACTTGCAAATAACAAGATGGAATATGGCAGCCGTCTGGTACTGGGCGGGATTATAATAACTGCCAAAGAGGGATGGAGGCACTTACTTGTGTCGGATCCAGCACTTTGTCCATTCACTGATGTTAACACTTATAATACTACACAATCGTGCTAGCGGTGCGGTGCGAACTTATAACAAATTTATGCGTGTGCGGCGATCGTTCATGCAACGTACGACGTGCGATTTGAGACTGAAGTGCGTGCGGTAGGAATCGGAAAGGATGCTATTGCAAGTATATGGTAAACTAGATATGTGATATCGAACACACCATATTGTTTGGAATAAAATAAAACATTCATTAAGCACAACATTGTTTTGACGTTTAAGCTATAAAAATGCCAAGTTTCATCAATATTGAGGATTACTCATGAAAGTGTAAAAAGCAGACGTTCATATTTACAAGGTACAACGTTATCACTGTTTAAGCTTTAACTGGGGTTGATATCTCTAAAAACTTGTGATTCTTTGATATTTAAAATTTATTAGGGTTCTTTTCGAACCCTATTTTTTTTAATACAACATATATCTTCTATCTTGCGAATTTGACCTAGAGGAGAATCGAGAGAATGTGCAACTTACCAATTTGGTTTTGAGCACCATAGTAGACCAATCTATTCCGCTAAATAGAGGATACTATATTAGCATCTCTCTCTTTTACTACTAGGATTAAAGAAAAATAATTGTATTATTACTTTTGTGATATGTCATCATCATCCTCCTGCCCTTATCCCATTCTGAGTGGGGTCAGCACAACATGTTGCAAACATGTTGTCACATGATTTGGCTACGTATTTTACGACCGGCCGCCTGCCTGACGTCATCTTACCTTAGTCGCCGTCTATTCTACGTAGCCGGATACCGCATGGCCCTTACCTTAGACGCCTCTTACTACACCTCAGTAAGAAATGAGGGTGGACTATTCTACGCAGCCGGATACCGCACGGCTCCTTACCTTAGTCGCCTCTTACGACACCTGGGTAAGAAATGATGGTGGTCTATTCTACGCAGCCGGATACCGCACCCTTAGTTGCCTCTTACGACACCTCAGTAATCAATGAGGGTGGTTTCTTCTATTTTGCCGGATACCACACGGCTGTACTTTGTAATGTGTATTTTCACGTAATGACCGAGCCAAATGTATTAAGTCACCTTACTTTTATTTTTAATGCCAACAACCTTTGTTGAACTTCCTAATTTAATTACTACGCTATTCGTCGAGCTATTATATTTATATATATTCATATATTTAAAAAAATACAATTCTTGTATAGAACAGTGCCTAACATGCAATATATTAATTTTAACTAACATTTAATATTACAATTTCAAAGGCCTGGTTCGTTATTAAATTTAATTCAGCGTAATACCCGCCACAAATCACAGCTGCGAACCTAAATTCCAGTTTCGCAATAACTCAGTAGCTTACTGAACAGGTATTATTGAAGCTATATATTAATATTCATATATAAGAATATTAACTTTGCAAGTGCAAGATTAAAATGGTATGGACATGTAATTAGGAGGAATCAAAATATACCACCAAACGAATGTTAGATATGATAAAAAAAAGTAAAGTAACGGTCTGTTACTAAGCTCACTGCTGCCTCCTCTCTCCATTTTTTAGAGAGAAGGATTGGAGCTAAGACCTTTGATTGGCCCGTTGACGCAGTGGGCAGTGACCCTGTCTTCGGCTCCGTGGGTCACGGGTTCGATTCCCGTCGAGAACCAACATTTTCTATTTAGAATTTGTTAGTTCCTCGAGTCTGGGTGTATATGTATTTAAGTATGTATTAAAAATTATATAAGTAGTATATCTACCAGTGGGCCGTCACCCATAACACAAGTACCAAGTTACTTACTTTGAGGACGGACGACTGTGTGTGTAATGCCCGATTATACCGACATCCCCTACAATTTAAGAGACCCCTATGTATATTTAGGGGACGTTTAGGAGACTGTTTTCGTTTCACCAACATTTAGGGGTCACTTAACCGCTTAGGGGACTCTTAAATTTGAGGAGTGGATTGTCGACCCCCTAAACCGACACACAACTATAAAAGAAACTACAAGACGAAAATGGACAGTGATTTATTTGATTTATTCGATAATTTAGAAACTATTGATACTATTTTTGACGTGAATAGAAGTCGAAGACCAAAACTTTATCGAAAGCGGCCAAATTATTTTATAAATTTTGATGAAGTAGACTTTTTTAAGAGATATAGGTTATATAAATCGACAGTGTTGTATTTATTAGAAAAGATTGAGCCTTATTTGGAATACCCAGATAATAGGTGAGTAAGGACTATTTATTTTATTAGATCTTAGTTTCTTCTCATCTAACTATAATTAATAAGTTGAAAAAGTGTGTGTAGTTATGTTTAGCATATTACTGGTATAATGTGCTAAACATAACTAAAATACACAGTTCCATTCGCAAGATGTACACCTTAAGCATTTTCATTTCATACTTAATAATCTTAATTGATAGTCATTTCTTGTTACAGAAATAATTCAATATTCAATATAAATTAGAATTTTGCACAAAACCTTTTTATTTTTTATCAATCGTAAATACCGATAGCAAGTCACGCACTATTATGGTACAAAAAACGTCACATAGTTAGGAGTCCCATAGTTAGGGGTAACATTCATTGGTGAAATCAAATTTAAGTGAGGGGTCTGTTTAGGAGTCCCATTTAGTTAGGTGTCCCTTAGCAAAGTGATAGTTTAGGGGTGGTTGGTGATACCGGGCATAAGTGTTCCATAGATTAATTATTTATTTACCACGCTGCTCCAATGCGGATTGGTAGGTTACACATATCTCCAGAGTTCTCTAGAGATATGTAGGTTTGCTCACGATGTTTCCTTCACCGAAAAGCGTGTGATACATTGCAATTATCAATTAGATACATAAGTTTTAATAGAAAAACTCATTGGTGCCTGCCCCGGGGTTAGAACTCGTGATCCCTCGAAAGAGTTGCACGGTGTCACCGCTAGGCTATAACAGGTATTGAGGCTATTTTAAAACAAAGGTTGAAGACGCAAGTGCAGTCTGTATATAAGCATATAAGGTAAGAGCCCGATGAATAATAAAGAAGCACTTAACGCCTTTGGGAGATGTCTGGGAAAATATAATGAAATACCGGTGTCCCGGGAGACGAATACATTTACAAGACGTGTGGAAATACGAGGTTTTATGAGGAATTTGTTAATAAAGATTTTTCTCATGTAAATCGATATATTTTAAATAATATCTGATACAAGCGATATCCGCAACTTTATGCGCTCTAAAATAAATGTTAAATTATATTATCCTCCTAACCTTATCCCACTCTAAGTGCGGTCGGCTCAACATGTTACAAACGTGTTTGTCACATGATTTGGCTACGTATCTTACGACCGACCGCCTGCCTGACGTCAACTTACCTTAGTCGTATTTTAAGACCCCTCGGTAAGAAAAAGGGTGGTCTATTCTACTCAACCGTATACCACACGGCGGGTCAACTTACCTTAGTCGCCTTTTACGACACCTCGGTAAGAAATGAGGGTGGTCTCTTCTACTCAACCGGATACCTCACGGTGGCCTAACATAAATGTTCAAATAATTAATAACAATCTATTTTTATTTGTTTCCGCAGAAAAAACGGGATTTTTGGCCTCTACATTTACCCATTTTGTTAGCTTAAATTACATTAAGTTTCACAAACATACAAGCAAATTATCTGTAAAAGCATAATAGAGAGACAGACTTTGCATTCATAACGTTTATATATAATAATATACAAAAGTAATAATGAAATGATTTTGCTATAATCCGCGATTATGTAAATAGAAAATATATATAATGCTAAATGTAGAGTGGACTATACTTGATACATGTGGGATTCATAAAAACACATGCACAAACCTCCACCACCGCCACCACAATACAAAATCGCAAAAATGCGATTTTGCCGTGGAGTATATCTCCTAATGATACCTCGGGTTCGAGGCGAAACGATCGCTGAGTTTGCGATACTGAACGTGTGTAGTGCTTGTGTATTGTAGTGGCGGTGGATGAGGATTGTTCATGTGTTTTTACTAATCCTGTATGTATCAAGTATGAAAACGGATTTACCTAATCGAGGATTATAGCAAAATCATTTCATTATTACTTTTGAATTATGGATCTCCGCAAAGTAACGCCTAATTCTATAAATTAGCAAGTCTTTGTTATATGTTGCAACTATTTATTACAATTAGTATTTATTACTAATTATTTACAGATAACTTGCGTTTTCGCCCGATATCGTCTATAAAGTGTTTTGTCACTACAAACTTCAGTGTTGTAACGCAAGAAAAATGTAGAGCCATAGAGGCAACAATTTATTCTATAAATATTTCTTTTATTCTATATTTGGGTTTGGGTATAAGATTCTATAATAAAATACAATTTATTTTATTATTTGCCATTACAGCAATTTATAAGCGCTGTTAAAGGGAGGCTGATACAAAAAGCCTATTATACTATTGAGGATTATATAGATGATAAAAATGCGTGGATATAATAGCTACTCCTCTACCCTGTATAAGACAGTAATAGCCGAATGTAATTAGTTATAAGAATTGTATTTGAAAAGAGCTACCACCGAGTTTCTTGCTGGCTCTTCTCGGAAGGAAAAGCTTTCCGAACCAGCAGTAGATTTTGACGATTCAAAAGCACTTGTTTACAAGTTTACTTGATTAAAGAATATTTTTAATTTGAATTTGAATATACTTTTACCCTCATTAAAAATAGTTTAAACTATACCAATATAAAGCAGTCATTCACAAAATCACTTCCATCCGTTACTCCGTTCGGAAATAAAATGAAAAATGGACACACATTTAAACACAATATTAGTATGTATATGTTTTGAGTTTCTAGCTTAACGGATTCCAAGGAAATGTTAAATTCTGATTCTAAAAGCAACCCTTTGAAATCTCATGCTTACTTGAACCCTATTCCTTAAAGGATGGGCATCGCATACATTCTTCTTCCACTGCGGAATGCAAATATTCCCCGAACAGCCTCTAATGGCGTATATAGCGTTCCAGGAATACCGAACCCACAAGATTTCATACATTCCAAGCCCTCTACCACAATTTGTCCTTTAAATATGTGAAGTTTGCGGAATTATTTAGTATTCTCGAATATATTGTTGCTGATATATATTTTGACATTTAGTTAAGGGCTGCGGTTAAATTTAGGTTACATTTCAAAGAGCTAAGGGCTCATGACCTGATTTCTCTTTCACGTTTTTTACTACCGAGCTATATTTTTAAACATTCCGGTTAAATATTTCGGTAATATTTTATTTGCTTAAAGTAAAGTAAAGTAGCGGCCTGTTACAATCCCACTGCTGGGAATAGGCCTCCTATCTCCGTTTCTAAAGGGAAGGGTTGGAGCTAAGACTTACCACGCTGCTCCTATGCGGATTGGTAGGTTACACATATCTCCAGAATTCTCTAGAGATATGCAGGTTTCCTCACGATGTTTTCCTTCACCGAAAAGCGTGTGATAAATTGCAATTATCAATTAGACACATGAGTTTTAATAGAAAAACTCATTGGTGCCTGCCGGGTTTGAACTCGTGTTCCCCTCGAAACAGTCGCACGGTCTCACCGCTGGGCTATCACAGCTCCAATTTTAATTGCTTACTCTTTTTTATTCTAAATTGTTTGTATCAATTATTTCCCCACTTTTTAACTGGGTACCAGCAATACTTTCCTTGTTATATGTCATAACAATAACAGCGGTGAGGCTGTGCGACTCTTTCAAGGGGGTTATGAGTTCAAACCCGGGCAGGCAGCAATAAGTTCTTCTATTAAAACTTATGTGTCTAATTGATAATTGCAATTTATCACACGCTTTTCGGTGAAGGAAAACATTGTGAGGAAACCTGCATATCGTATATCTGCATATAAGAGATTTCTGGACTATCTACCAATCCGCATTGAAGCAGAGTGGTAGGTCTTAGCTCCAACCCTTCTCTCCAGAAACGGAGAGAGGAGGCCTATTCCCAGCAGTGGCATTGTAATAGGCCGCTACTTATTTTTTTATGTCATAACATCACATCAAGCATTAGATGTAGCTTAGATGTACCAAGTATATATGAGGTAGGTTACACAGTTCTACAAAACTATGAATAAGGTTTTTTCACTATATTTTACATTTATCGTAATTCTAATAAGTGATTCAGATAAATGATTTGTTAATACTAGTAAAGTAACAGCCTGTTACTATGCCCACTGCTGGGCTAAGGCCTCCTCTCTCCGTTTTTGGAGAGAAGGATTGGAGCTAAGACCTACCACGCTGCTCCAATGCGGATTGGTAGGTTACACATATCCCTAGAATTCTCTAGAGATAAGCAGGTTTCCTCACGATGTTTTCCTTCACCGAAAAGCGTGTGATAAATTGCAATTATCAATGAGACACATAAGATTTTAATAGAAAACCTCATTGGTGCCTGCCCGGGGTTTGAACCCAAGTAGCATGGTCTCACCGCTAGGCTATCACAGCTTAATACTAGTAACAAAATATATATAATAGATATAAATTATAACCAGTAGTACGACCAAGAGTTGGATCCCGAGAATCCTTCGCAATCAAGTCCTTAGCCATTTTGCATGAACAATTACCGAAACATACATTATAACACGGTCTAACAGTGTACAGTTTTCAGTGAGCAAAATCGTTTGTAATTTTCCAGTTAAAAGTTAAAATCTGTTCTGGACAGTTCTTTATGGGAAAATGCAGCTTGTTTTTATTAGAATATTATTAAAGACATTCTGTAGACCCTGCTAATTAGGTTCGGCCTTGGATAGCGCCCAATTTCTGCTTATAGTATAAGAGATCATTTCCGTTTAAATTTATTCTGAATACTTAGTATTTTTTTGGGTATTTTTTGGTCTCTACTATTTTATTGGATGTTCTCTGAGCGAACCTAACCGTTGAAACCCATAAATAGATTCACTTGTTTTTGATTCTGAGGTTGATTGTAGAAGTTAATCATTGAATAAATATTAAATAATCTATAGAATTAGGCGTTACTTTGCGGAGATCCATAATACAAAAGTAATAATAAAAATTATTTTACTATAATCCGCGATACAGGAAATATAAAATATATATAGTGCTAAATGTATAGTGGACTATCCGTATTTTCGTACCCGATACGTGCAGGATTCGTAAAAACGGCTTTGCGATTTTGTCGTGGAGTCTACCTCCTGATGACGCTTCGGTTGCGGGGCGAAACGATTGTTGAGTTTGTGATAGTGAACGTGTGTAGTGCTTGTGTGTTGTGGTGGAAGTGGTGGTTTGTGCATGTGTTTTTACGAATCCTGCACGTATCGGGTATGAAAATACGGATAGTCCACTATACATTGAACGCATATATATTTTCTATTTACTATATCGCTGATTATAGCAAAATAATTTTATTATTACTTTTGAATAAAGATTAATTGATCTCGATCTATTTTTAATTTTTAATTTCTCTCCAAGAAGATTCGATGCAACAGCGATATTTTTCGTTTAGACTTATTCAATAAATAAGAAACAATTTTCTCAAAATTCAACGCATTTAATCTCTTTCAACAACCCGACACACAATGACGGCGCCAATGTTTTTTTTTTATATTATCCACCAACTATATAAAGGAGGTTGTATATAAAACATGTTGTAGTGTCGTAACAGCAAGGTTTAAGGGTGCAGTAACATCGCAACTTTGTCTAGTAGCTTATAGGATATCTGTTGATTATATTGTTATCGCGAAATAAAGCAAGTTATAAGAATTATATTTTGTAAAGAGCAACCGCAAAATAGCTCGCTGTTTTTCAACAATTCCCTTTACCTGTAGTGTAATTAAAGATTCAAAAACACTCTTTCACAATTTGCATAAATAATATTTTTGTTATCTATAAATTATTTGAATTATTTATTATTTTATTAACATAGTGGTACCCGTAACTACGTTCGCGCCAACTCGAGCGTTTTACTACTCTCAATAATGCAAAATGTTTTTTCCTTGTTCCCGAAATAAAAGGTTTTTTTTTTTCAGGTTTTTCTACCTTATATTTTATCCCGGTATCATCATCATCCTCCTGCCCTTGTCCCACTCGAAGTAGGGTCGCCAAATCATGTAACAACATGTTACAAACATGTTGTTACATGATTTGGCTACATATTTTACGACCAGCCGCCTGCCTGACGTCAACTTACCTTAGTTGTATTTTACGACCCCTCGGTAAGAAAGAGGGTGGTCTATTCTACTCAACCGGATACCACACGGCGGGTCAACTTACTTTAGTTGCCTTTTACGACATTACGAAAAAAAATGAGGTCGGTCTATTCTACTCAGCCGGATACTATACAGCGGAATTAAGCTCATATTATATGTTTATATATGTTATCTCGATATATAAGCTTTAATTGGGCACAAAAATTTTTGGGGAGCTCTGTCTTAGACTATTAATAATATAGAATAAAATATATGAAAACATACTAAAAGTACGGTAGCCTGGGGCTCTAAAGTATGTGTGCCATTACGCCGCTCGTTAAAATAAACAAGTGTGCTTGTGATTATAATTATCACAAACGCAAGTATTTCTTTGCTCATACAAACAGAATATTTCTCTACTTCGCTTATTTCGCTTGCAAATTACTGAAACGAAACCGAGTGAAATTTGGCGAAATTAAAACCTTTGGTATGAAAAGTTTTTACGTATACCGGAAGGCATTTTTACTCATTAAGAACATTTGATATCGTCCGCGTCAACTTAAAGTTTAAAATACTGTCATATATGAACTATGTGTTCTATTTTTTATAATTTCCTGTTCCTGAAAAAGAAATTGAAGTAAACCTAGAATAAAGTCTTTAGTGGTGCATAATTTCCATCAATACGAAAGCGGACAGGCAGTATTCACATTAATGGAATTAGGCGTTACTTTGCGAAAATTCTTAATAAAAGTATTTTGCTATAATCCGCGATACAGTAAATAGAAAATATATATAGTGCTAAATGTATAGTGGACTATCCGTTTTTTCATACCCGATACATGCAGGATTCAAGGATACAAGGATACAAGCACTATGCACGTTCACTATCACAAACTCAACAATCGTTTCGCCCCGCAACCGAAGCATCAACAGGAGATAGACTCCACGACAAAATCGCAAAGCTTTGCGATTTCCTGCATGTATCGGGTATGAAAAAACGGATAGTCCACTATACATTTAACACTATATATTTTCTATTTGCTGTATCGTAGATTGTAGCAAAATAATTGTATTATTACTTCTGTAGTATTCACATTTATAATATTCGCTTAGATTTTAGGGGAATACCCTAGTGGACACTTCCAAACTTTTTAATGTAAGCTTCTTTATAAGATTAAATATTGTTTTTCTTAAAATTGATATGATTTTGCTATAATCCGCGATTTCAAAACATCTAACTAACAATAAAAGAAGAATGTATCACCCGTGTCATATTTAATGCACGCCAGATTCATAAACCGCATGCACTATTAATCCCCAACACAACTCCACAACTAATTTACGATTTTTTTGTTGTGAATTTCTAAATTAATAAACATTTTAAATTTAAATAAAATGCTACTGCCATCCATTCAAATCGTTATTTTTGGTAATTTAATGTAAATATTAGGTCACAGTTGTGATAACCCTTATAAAATAATATATGAAGTGATAACCCTAATAAAAGTTGTGATAATGTGATAAAGTATGATAATAATAAGTATGCAGTGAGACCATGCGACTTTTTACTTTACACGGGCTCAAACCCCGGGCAGGCACCAATGAGTTTTTCTGTTAAAACTTATGTGTCTTATTGATAATTGCGATTTATTACACGCTTTTCGGTAAAGGAAAATATCGTGAGGAAACCTGCATACCTCTAGAGAACTCCGGGGATATGTGTAACCTATCCATCATTGAAGCAGCGTGGTATGTCTTAGCTCCAACCCTTCTCTCCTTAAACGGAGAGAAGAGGCCTATGCTCAACAGTGGGACAGTACTAGGCCGTTACTTTATAAGGGCAAGTTGGCATTAGTACAGTTGAGAGTGGAGCACCGACTAAGAAACATTAGACGTGAAAACATATACATCACAGAAACTATAACAGAATTATAGTACGCGGCAATAAGTAATGCACATCGAGGCTCAGAGAATGAAATCGGCTAGATTCTGCTTCATAGAGCATTGTCTCTGCCGCACAGACTGACGAACCCGTGTGTGACAGTGACAGCGCTCTACGAAACCGAATTGGCCGGCTGTTTCGTTCTAAGTTCTCGATGTGCATTATTTGTTTCCGGGTACTATACTTTGCTATAATCCGCGGGTTAAGCGAATGTGTATGAAGCAGGCAAAATTCAAGTACCTTACAAAATGCAGGACAAGTCACCTCACGTATCTCAAGACTACTCCACCATCAACAATGCACATAAGCAATACACACAACCACCACCAAAATCTCTGCATACAAAACCGAAGCAGCTTCAGGATAGGCTGCATCACAAAATCGTAATGAATCACGATTTTGCCTTGATTAACGCTTCTATAAATCATATACAATATCTCCAAACGGGCTATTAAATAAATTAATAAATAAATATATGGGACATTTACACATACGGTCGTCCGTCCCCAAAGTAAGTAACGTAATACTTGTGTTATGGGTGACGGACAACTGGTAGATATACTACATATATAAGTTTAAATACATACTTAAATACAAATACACACCCAGGCTCGAAGAACCAACAAATTGTTTATAGAAAATGTTGGCCCTCGGCGGGAATCGAACCCGGGGAGCTAAAGGCGGGGTCACTAACCACAGCGCCAACGGGCCAGTCAGGGCTATTAAATCTATCACATCAAAGTGCTAAAACCAAACCAAAAGTTTAAATCATGAGTAGTTGCCACTTTATGCAGATTGACTTTCTAACCTAACAAAACTTGAACATTACGTACGGCTGAATTAATTAAACTAAGCCACGATATTTGGAGTTATTTTAGTGATCTTAATGATGTTAATCCATTAATCCGAAACTCTAACACAAACTAGGTTTCGAAACTTCGCAGACTCGACACCGTAAGCCTCATTACAATATGACAAGATAATGGCCTCAACTTTCCTACGTTACAGATATTCCTATTAAATTTATGAAACCGAAAATGTACTTTTTGTGACATGAACCCCTAAGACAACGCTGAAGTAATATTATTAATAGTCGGCTGAAAAACTTTGATAATGAGTTTGTATCACTATTTCTGACTAGCTGTGCTTGTGGCTTCGCAATTGAGGAATTTTGAATATAAAAATTGTTAATATGAGTTCACCATAAGAGATAGAGACATGCTGTCGCGGATTTTTTTGTTATATAATATTTTTATCCTTGCAAAAGTAAATAAGTCATTTGCGGGTTTGGGTATAAGATTCTTTAATAAAATCCCGCAATCGATTTTATCGTTGCCACTACAGCAGTTTAAAAGCGCTGTTAAAGGGAGGCTGTTACATTAATATATTATTGAGGATTATATAGACGATAAAAATGCGTGGATATAGCTACTCCTCTACCCTGTACAAGATAGTAATAAAAAAATGTAGCTAGTTGTAAGAATTTCATTTGAAAAGAGCAACCACCGAGTTTCTTGCTGGCTCTTCTCGGTAAGAAAAGCTTTCCGAACCAGCGGGAGATTTTGACGATTCAAAAGCACTTATTTACAAGTTTACTTGAATAAATAATATTTTGAATGTTAATTTGAATATAGATCTTCAATTCTCTAGTACATTACTTTAGTGTATCTCTGCTGATTTACGCGGCGCACGACTAAAACCCTTGGGGGCTTTAGGCAGGCGAATTCTTTACAAACTCGACACCTTCTCAACATAATATACAAACGGTTATGTACTATTAACCTAAACCTTTCCGAAAAATTGCACTATCTTTTAGTAAGAATCCTACAAAAATCCGTTCAGTAGGTTTTTTGAAAATCGATCACATACAAACAGACAGCTTTTTCTGACGCTTTATAATAAGTATGGACATACAGTTCATATAATTTTATGATAATAAACATTGATTTAGGGAACTTTGATATATATCTGGAATAAAATAATGCAATTCATAGTGGTCCAGTCTACAGAAAGGTTTTAATTAAGTATAAGAAATATGCTTATGCGTAAAGCATATTACAAAATTGAAGATTATTTGGATGCTAATAATGCATCATCATTCATCATCATTCTCCTACCCTTATCCTACTCTAAGTGGGGTCTGCACAACATGTCACAAACATGTTGTCATATGATTTGGTTACGTATTTAACGACCAGCCGCCTGCCTGACATCAACTTACCTTAGTCGCCTTTTACGACACCTCGGTAAGAAATGAGGGTGGTCTATTCTATGCAGCCGGATACCACACGGCACTTGGATGACAAAAATGCATGGATTCGAAAATACGTTCAGCTTCATACAAGACTGCAGTTTAATAAAGTAAAATTTAAAATATTTAAAAGATTGACCCACGAGTTTCTTGCTGGTAAGAGCAAGAGCAAAATTCCGAACCAGTTATATCTTCATTAATCATATTGTTCCTTGATGATTCAAAAGTACTTGAAAGAGCTTGGATAAAGTTTATTTAGATTTGATTTAAAAGCAAGAGCGGCAATAAGCTGATGTCATTCATAGCATAGCAATCACTATTTCGTTATTAGTTAAAGTCACGCGAATCCCGTAGTGTCACAATATGAGACTAATATTTGTTTTGGAAAATTGGTGAGACGGCTTTAGTCGTGTGTCGGTAATAGGAAATTATTTGTCGATAAGACCAATCTTGCGACAGTGCTTTTACTATGATAACTCGAATGTGAAAGAATTTCGATGGACGATGAGTTTAGTTTCTTTATATACATTACAAGTGTTAGAGTATGTAATTGTAATTGCTAATAATAATTTGAATTAAGAATTTAAGAAAAGGAGATAATGAAGGTTTCTCTCTTGATATAAATTTAATTAACGTTAAATGAGATTTTATATAAATTACTGCTTGCGAAAATGCCAAGAAAAAACAAATGAAAAAAAATAAAAAAAGTCCAGACAGTTCGAAGTGCGTAGTTGATGTAGTAGTCGGAATAGAAATAAATATTGTAATTGTTAGTGTTTAAAGTTATCTATTTGTGTATTAAATAATCAATATCTTAAAGAGTCTTTTAATACAAAGAATTTTTTAACATATCAGAAGTGGGATGAATCACGCGATCATTACAGGATAAGGCCATTCTAAACAGTACAGGTTTGAATTTGTTAATAAAATTGGATGACAGGTGAGTTTAACTTATACTATGTTTTGCTTTTATTAATATTTTCTAAAAGAAAGAAAAAGAATAATGAATGTTAAATTAAATTATTGCGCCATGTTTTTAATTAATTATGAACAAATTATTAAAATGTCTTTATATGTTTTAGATATATTTTTTTCTTGCCATGTGTTAATTACTTATCTCTTTAATTATACCACTAAGGTACTATTTTTTTTCTCATGTGTCTTTTAGATATTGATGATGATTATTTGATAATATTATTTATTTATTTATTTATTGTACAAACAAAAGGCGAATTAAAAAATTATTAACGAAGCCTAACTTGACATTGTCTGTAAATAATGTTCACAGCGGATTTAAAATAATCTAAATGGGTCGTATAAGGTCGACATCGCGATGCCGTTCGCGTTCCGAGAGAAGCTCGAAGTCGCCGCAGAGGCGTCGAAAGAGATCCGGGGCTCGACGGCCTCATGAGGATCCTGAGCGACGCCGGTCGCGGTCACGATTGCTGTCGCAGCAATCTCCTCCATATTATACCATGTTGCAGCGTAAGTCACAAAATCGAGGTACGTCAAAGCATTGTAATAGAAATAGGTTGACTCATTCACAACGTTCAGAACTAAGAGAAAAACGAAGGCGCTCACGGAGTGACTCGCACTATACGACTGTTGTGCCTCAGCATACAAATGATAATGAACATAACGGTTTGCCAACTCGATACAACCGGTGGATGCTAAATGAAAATCTAGAAAGTGCTAGATAGTTGTGAAATCTCAAAAACAGTGCTTGTTTTAGTGAACATGAAATAAATCCACATTTACAGTAAATTTTTATTAGCAAATTTAAATAAAATATATCTCTATAAAAAGTATCCTTTTACAAATTAAAAAAAGGTAAAATTATTTGGTTCCTCTATTCTAGTTAATAACTCTATGAATGTGAGAATCCCTTAATCAAGTATTGCTACGCTATTTTATTATTTACACTATTTTGTCATAGTCTACTTGGTGTTTCTACACTATGTACAGCTCAGAAATAAAGAATAAAACTAAAGCGTCATGATATTGCATGCACGGTTTTATTTTTTTTGTTAGTCAATAAAAATCGGATTGAAGTCAAAATAGTGCTAATTCTGGCACCGAAAGTGCTAAGTTGACAACAATAATGAACATATATGTGAATCCCAACGCCTTAATAATTTTTGATAATTTTAAAGAGTTTAATAACAATAATTGTAATACGCAACCGTTAAAACTTCCGCGCGTACAATCTGAAGTATGCATGCCGAGGGACAGTAGTCCTTATATAAATTGCGATATAATTATGGATTTTAATAAGACATTAGGGGCTATAACAAACGTAAATCATCAGCTGAAAGAAATTTTCGATAAACGTCACTCCAAAGTATGAAGTTGAACACTTGCTGCGTTTAGGGCGACAAGTGGCAGCGACGGGACAGAGTAAAAAGCTTGTACTAAAATATCAAGGTCCTTATAAGATAACAGCTCTCGTAGATCATGATCGTTTTTCCTTTGGAGATACCCCACTGACAAAAAAACAAAGTAGACGCTTTTCTACTCTTGTAGCAATTGAATAAATTAGACCATGGCTTAACTTTATGACTTAACTTAAGACCAAATGTAAGTGGTGAATCTATTGGTAAATCTGACGAATAGGGCAGATTAACACGATTTATTTAACAATCATTTAAAGTTATAATATCGTTTACAATAATTTAAAATTCTTTTATATGCAATTTCATTTAATACTGATCTTTACAAGAATTATTCATGATTTATTTAATAATTATCATAACAATTAATGAATTCTCTTATTTTATTTTATTGATGTGTATATTATTTGCAGGAATTAATTGATGTTTAATTAAATCTTATTGGTTACAAAAAGATACGTGTATAAATTATACAATACTTAAAAAATATATATTTTATATGCAATTTCATATGATACTGATCTTTACAGGAATTAATTCATGATTTGTTTAATAATTATCATAACAATTAATGAATGCTCTTATTGTATTTAATTGATGTGTAAATTATTTACAGGAATTAATTTATGTTTAATGTAATCATATTGGTTACAAAAAGACACATGTATAATGCAATACTTTAAAAATATTTTTATACACAACAAGATATGATCATGATATTTACAGGAATTAATTCATGATTTATTTAATAATTATTTTGACAGTTAATAATCTCTCTTATTTTCTTTAATCGGTATGAACATTATTTACAGGAATTAATTTGTTTAATTTAATCATGTAAATTATATGGGGCCTGTTGCCAGATATTCTGGACAAACTGTATGGGACTCGTTGCCAGGTATTCAGGACGAAAGGGGCCTGTTGCTCGGTATTCGAGACATTTATGTAATTATTATAAAGTAGTAATCTTTAGAGTATTAAAAGGGTTTGGAATTCGAATTTAAAGAGTCTATATAATATGTTATTTAAAGTTGTTTGAATTAATTGATTGTTTAAGTCTTTGTATAAGGACATACGATAGTATTTGGATAGTTTAAATATTGGATCCGTAAGTGAAACTGAAATAGAAAGATTAAAACTATTGATTGATGAGTACCGTTTTTGTTTTGCATTGGATTTATCCGAGCTAGGTCACACTAGTACTTTAACATATATGCGTATACAGTTATGTGATAAAAATCCAGTCTTCCTTATTGATCTCGTTACAAAGAGTGAGATGAAGTTAGGTAAATGACAGACGATCTATTGAAATACGAGATTATTAGAGAGTCGTCCTCGCGTTGTGCATCACCCGTTATACTAATCAAAAAGAAAACAGGGGTAAGCGACTGTGCGTCGATTATCGCGCCTTAAGTAGGAAGACATTGCAAATTCTCCTGCTGTTTTTCAGTGGAGGATAAATTTGATGTCAGGAAATACTCGTTTTGATGCTGCATTGGCGTATATAGACGACGTTTTGGTGCCATCTAATCGTTTCGAACAGGGGATTCAGAGGCTTCGACTAATATTTGATTTTTTTTAAAATATTTGACACCCCGTGGGAATGGACCGATGATCAAAAGGTGGATCGCTGCAGCAAGAGGACCCGGCAGCAGCGCAGCGGTCGTCACCCCGGCAACCAGTAGCAGCAACGCTGGCTGCGGCAATCAGAGACCGGCAGCAAGCACAAAGTGTGCGAGGTTTAAAGCACAAAGTGTGCAAAGTTCAGAGCACAAAGTGTGCGATTTTTATAGCACAAAGTGTGCAATGTTTAGAGCACAAAGTGTGCGAAGTTTAGAGCACAAAGTGTGCAATGTTTACAGCACAAAGTGTGCAAAGTTTAGAGCACAAAGTGTGCAATTTTTAGAGCACAAAGTGTGCGACGTTTAGAGCACAAAGTGTGCAATGTTTAGAGCACAAAGTGTGCGATGTTTAGAGCACAAAGTGTGCAATGTTTACAGCACAAAGTGTGCAATGTTTACAGCACAAAGTGTGCAAAGTTTAGAGCACAAAGTGTGCAATGTTTAGAGCACAAAGTGTGCGACGTTTAGAGCACAAAGTGTGCAAATTATTATAATGTACAAAGTTTGTGATTTATTGTTATTATCAAAATGTTCTATTTTTTGTAACGTTCATTTTGTAATATCTGTATTTTATATTAAGCACAAAGTGTGCGAAGTTTAGAGCACAAAGTGTGTGATGATTAGAGCACAAAGTGTGCAATCTGATGTCTTATTATTACAAGATGATTTGACGAGATTGGTTGACTGGTGTAGGAAAAATAAAATGTTTCTTAATGTTGACAAGTGTTACTATATAAAATTTACATGTAATAAAAATAAGATTTAAGTCTGCATACTATGTAAATGACAGAAAGTTGACCGAAGTCGGTAATATTTATTGATTTGGGAGTTTAAGTTTCAATTGTCATGTTGATAAAACATTGAATTTAGCCAATAAATCGCTAAGTTTTGTGCTTAGGTGTTCAAAAAAATTCAAGAGAAGTTCAACTTTAATAAAACTATTTCGTTATTAAGTTCGTAGTAGGTTAGAATTGTTACACAGTCTGGGCACCTTATACTAAAGTTAATATCCAAAGGCTTGAAAAGGTACAGGAACGTTTTCTGCACCACCTTACCTATAAATACAACATTAATATAAAAGGTTATGAAGAGAGGCTCAATTTTTTCAAGAGAAACAGTCTTGAAGTAAGAAGAAAGATTGCTGCAATGATGTTTCTATTTAAACTTTTTTTAATAATAATACAGATTGTCCTGAGCTTTGTCAAAATTCAAAATTAATACACCACGTAGTAATAATCCCCGATATCCCTGTAAGTTGTTCTACCATAGTGTTAAAAGAACTAACCTAGGTAAATTCTCTCCTGTGCCACGACTGTCGACATTCTATAATACTTTGGCTGGACAGCAGTGCGATCTAGGCATTTTCCACGATAATTATTTAGAATTTAAGCGCAGTCACTGAAGTTGTTTCTTCTAAATTATAAAAAATAAATAAATAAATAAAATAAAATAAAAAGTTATACAAAATTATAATTGAAAAAGTAATTTAATGTAAATTAGATAATATTCTTGTTATTTTTAATATAATTAATTATTGTGTTAATTATTACTTTATGACCTGACATTAAGTGTTTAGTGCACAAAGTGTGCAATGTTTAGGGCACAAAGTGTGCGATGTTTAGTGCACAAAGTGTGCAATGTTTAGAGCACAAAGTGTGTAAAGTTTTGACCACAAAGTGTGTTAATTTTAGAGCAAAAAGTGTGCAAAGATTAGAACACAAAGTGTGCAAATTATTATAATGTACGAAGCTTGTTATTTATTGTTGTTATCGAAATGTTCTATACCAATTGACGTAAGGTGTAATTTTATTATAACAAACATCACAATAGATACACGAGGGCGTGTAATGTTATCAGGATGGACGAGTTGTTAGAGTATGTAATTGTAATTGCTAATAATAATTTGAATTAAGAATTTAAGAAAAGGAGATAATGAAGGTTTCTCTCTTGATATAAATTTAATTAACGTTAAATGAGATTTTATATAAATTACTGCTTGCGAAAATGCCAAGAAAAAACAAATGAAAAAAAATAAAAAAAGTCCAGACAGTTCGAAGTGCGTAGTTGATGTAGTAGTCGGAATAGAAATAAATATTGTAATTGTTAGTGTTTAAAGTTATCTATTCTGTGTATTAAATAATCAATATCTTAAAGAGTCTTTTAATACAAAGAATTTTTTAACACAAGATAGTAATAACCAAATGTAACTAGTTATATGAATTTTATTTGAAAAGAGCAACCAACGAGTTTCTTGCTGGCTCTTCTCGGTAGGAACAGGTTTCCGAACCAGCGGTAGATTTTGACGATTCAAAAGCACTTGTGAACAAGTTTACTTGAATAAAGAATTGAATTTGAATTTGAATACAAATCTCTTGTTTGTTCAAAGATTGGAAATAAGTAAATCGATCGAGTATATTCATCTGCTTGCTCTTGAGATAACCGCCATGTTCAATATTAAGTTAAGACAATAACTATTTCTTTTGATGTAGAGTAAACGATATAATAGATACCTCACACACTCACCTGCATTCCGTTTCATGCAATCATCTAACGTTCTATTTGTACGCATGTAAGAAGACAGATTTTAAGGTTTACTCCGTTAATTTTTTAAAATAGATGAAATTATTCCTAATTAAATCATTGATAACTTTTCAAAAACAATAATCTAATTACAACAGGTCTTAACCTGTCGGAGCCGAATTACTGTTTCTTCGCGATTGAGCACTGCAAGTGGTAGTTATTTCGCGAAAAATACATCACCTATTTCCACGATTTTACGCGATTGAGCAAAGACTTCCCTGCATGACTTGGGATCGGTATCCATAACTAAATAGTAAAAAAACCCATTACGTTTATTTTGTATTATTGTTATATTTCCTTATGGAAAAACATTTTAACGTTTGGAAGGCAAAAGAGGGAAACCTGACAAATATGCCAGTTTTCATCAATTAGATCATGTTATAGATAAGTTTCATGTCAGACTTATATCTCAAACAATACATTTATAAAAAGAAAATGTAATATTATTATTACAATAAGTTTTAACATTTAATAAGATAAAAATTATGTGTCTAATTGATATCTGCAATTTATCGCACGCTTTTCGGTGAAGGAAAACATCGTGAAAAAACCTGCATATCTATAGATAATTGTGGGGATATGTTTACACATCCCTACCAATCCGCATTGGAGCAACATGGTAGGTCTTAGCTCCAACCCTTCTCTCCTAAAATGGTCGGAGCAGGTCCAGCAGTGGGATAGTAACAGGCCGCTACTTTACTTTATTTTTATAACTAGCAGGCGGTTTCACCCACGTGGAATTTTGAATATAAAAATAGTCGTTGTAAATTAACTGTGAGAGATAGAGACATGTTATCGCGGACTCTTTGTGGTTTTTTGTAGATCTAGTATTTGTAGATCTAGTAATTCTCTAGTACATTACTTTGCGTATCTCTGCTGGTTTACGCAGCGCACGCGACTAAAACTACCAGCAAGAAATTTTTTTAACAACTGCTCGACCGAATCAACACAATTTACATAATACCGATATGTAATATATACCTAAACCGTTCGGAAGTATTGCATTATCTTTTGGTGAAAACCGTACAAAGATCCGTTCAGTAGATTTTGAGAACATCGATTACATACAGACAGACAGCTTTTTGGGACTTTGTTTTATAATAAGTATAAAGTAGAGTATAGGAGGCGCATCTGTCAAGTGTTATGCATAATTTATTATTTTCGCCGTAGTAGGGGCGTTAAAATTGATTCAGTTTCGTAATGCCTCTGACAGACTCTCCATCACGCCCGATGCTTCCTTCGCATAATTTCCTCGGCTCGTACAAATAACATTAAAAATCAACTTTTATTACACTGGAAAAAATCAACTTCCGCACCAGCTACTCGCGAATGTGCGAGATTTATTGCGGGGATTGAATTGATGAGGCGCGACGTATCAAATCTTTTTGAACGTCAGTAACGCGTTAAGGATTCCCTTGTATGAATAGCAAATACTTGAATATTTTTATGGATTTTGAATTATATTTCGTTCCGATTTACTGGTGTCTAAATATATTCGTAAGCTATAAAAATTTTATCTTTAAATGCAATGTAAAATAGGGACCTGCTCCTAAGTAATGCGTAATGTAGTTACACAAATCTCTGAAATTCTTGAGGTATATGGTGGTTTCTAAACAATTTTTATATAAAATACCTGTCACGTTGGCACACTTGTCTGTGACCCTGCCTTTGGCTCGGTGGGTCACGGACTCGAATCCCGCCGAAGGCCGACATTTTTTATAAACGATTTGTTAGTTCTTCGACATATGTATTTAAGTATCTATTCAAAATTATATATGTATATATATAGCTGGTATGTGTTACCAATAATACAAGTATTAAGCGACAAGTATTTGAACCCGAGACTAGTTATCAGTGACGCAATGTAGCAGTACCGTCATCACAAATATTGACTATCTATCGGTTGCAACAGTATTATAAAATACGAAAAGTGTCCCAGATTTTTCAGTGAGTTTCCGGAAAAACTCAACATTACAATTTGTTACTAATCAATCTGTCAGCTGCTTTGTTACAAAAGGATTACTGAGTGTGGAACTTTGAGGATTACGCGCTTATTACGTATTCTTATAGCGACCATATAAAATCACAATCATGTTTACCCACCACTACCATAAACTTCAGCACTTCTTACCGCAGTGTCGTAAAAGGCGACTAAGGTAAGTCGGCTTCACCTACATGAAAATCAGTACATTTAATTAAAATTTTGAACATAAAAGTGATCGTGAGTCGATCGTAAGAGACGAGGACAAGCTATTGCAGATTTTTTTGTACATCTACAATTCTCTAGTACATTACTTTAATGTACTAGACTCACTGTTGGTTTGCGCGGCGCATGCGAGTAGGGTAGTTTTTATTAAATTCTACCTGCCTAACTTGCTACCTGTTAAACACAATTCACATAAAACTGTAATGTTCTATTAAACTAAACCTTCTGGAAGAAATGCACTATCTTTTAGTAAAGACCGTACAAAAATCTGTTCAGTAGATTTTGAGAAAATCGATTTCTTATAGACAGCTTTTGGAGAATTCGTTTTATTTATACTTACTAAATATTTTAAATATTTTTTCGTAATCGAGTTTTTAATCTTCAAATTTAAGTTAATAATATATATGTCTATGATTTATTTCGATTTTTGCTTAATAATTAGTTATTTGCATTCGGATACATGTCTCGGGAGTATTTTTCATAGATTTCTCTCTATATTTTAATTCTAGGTATTTTTTTAGTCGCTGAGATATTAGTGGTTCTTTTAATATCTGATTGTTTTTATTTAAAAATAATTAGGATACAACAAAAAATGTGTTAATTTTCTAACATTTTGTTATGTTTAGGTGAAGTCATATTAATGCACGTCATTTTTTGGACATTTTTTGGGGCATATAACAAACAGGACATCCAAATCTTTACAAAAAAATTGAAACGGAAGATATATCATATGGTATATTATCAAAGTGAATACTGTAAACTAACTTTAGTTTTATATCTCTGAGCTTTTGATTGCTTTCAATAATAAATTATCTTATAATTTTCTTTTGGAGATTAATTGGTAAATTCACGCTTTGAATTAATACAGGTTTATGAATAAATTTATTAGTCGCTAATACCTGAAAATCGCTATCAACTTTCGTAATACTTACCCTTATTTTCTATTGGCACGCAGCTTACTGCAAGACTGTCATATTTTGTCGACGGCTGGAAATCCTTTACGAGATATATCTGAGCTTTATTACATGAAACTATAAAATTAAGGAGAATTCGAAAAATTTTTGCTACAGTGGTATATGTGGTATACGTGTTTTATCCGGCTGAGTAGAATAGACCACCCTCATTTCTTACCGAGGTGTCTCAAAAGGCGACTAAGGTAAGTTAACCCACCGTTTGGTATTCGGCTGAGTAGAATAGATCACCCTCATTTCTTAATGAGGTGTCGTATAAGGCGACTAAGTTAAGTCGACCCACCGTGTGGTATCCGCCTAAATAGAATAGACCACCCTCATTTCTTACCGAGGTATCGTAAAAGGCGACTAAGGTAAGTTGACCCACTGTTTTGTATCCGGCTGAGTAGGATAGATCACCCTCATTTCTTATTGAGGTGTCGTAAAAGGCGACTAAGGTAAGTTGACCCGCCGTGTGGTATCTGGCTGAGTAGAATGGACCACTCTCATTTCTTATCTAGGTGTCGTAAAAGGCGACTAAGGTAAGTCGACCCACCGTGTGGTATCCGGTTGAGTAGAATAGACCACCCTCTTCCTTACTGAGGGGCCGTAAAATACCACTAAGGTAAGTTGACGTCAGGCAGGCGGCCGGTCATAAAATACGTAGCCAAATCATGTGACAGCATGTTTGTAACATATTGTGCCGACCCCACTCAGAGTAGATAAGTGCAGGAGAATGATGACAGTGGTACCTCGACATACGAGTTTAATTTGTTTCCATAACCTTGCTTGTATGTAAAATCTTGTACCACGTAGCAATTTTCCATATTGCAATTAATTGAAATGCCATCAATCCGTACCAGATCCCAAAGCACGACATCATTTGTTTGCTTGTACTCCCGTTACCACCGTACATTCTCGCCAAGTTTCTCCAATTATTCGCACACCTTGCTCAAGTTTTTCTATGATTTCAATTGATATTTACCTCAGATCCATGGGTACAGAATATGTGATAGTTTTGTTAATGTACAGAAAGCAAAAAAGCGAACCCAACTTGTCTATTTTTTTTTTAAAACAAAGAAAAGCACATAGACTGAGATCTAGTCTGAGGTGGAAGAAACTGTTAGTCGCTGTACGGGACCCCAACATGCGCTCTACATGTTATAATATACCGGCTCTCGTCCGATCACTGAAGTTAAGTAACGTCGGGCGCGGTTAGTACTTAGATGGGTGACCGCTTGGGAAAACCGCGTGATGTTTGGCTTTTTACCTAAGCTGTGGTCCTGCCTCACAGGAAGCACCCTTAGAACAATGAACTCAACGAACAACGTAGAGCTTCAGCGCTCTACTGTCTGCATTTCGCAACCTCGAGGATGCTTCTGCGTTCGTGCGTCTCGCCCGGTAACGCTGTAAAAGTTATTAGGGCTAACAGTATACAGTCTGTTTGAAAAAAAGCAGCGTTGTAGCGTGTGATACTTGACATTTCAAATCTTGCTATCAAAAAAGCAAAATATCGGTCGCTCGGCGGCTCGTATCTCAAAACATTCGTATATTAGGGTACTCGTATGTTGAGGTATCAATGTATATTGAAATACGATGAAGGTAACACCATAATAAAGTCCGACATAACTGCAATACCAAATTAAATTTATATTTACAACAAAAATGTACAAGTTATGTTTATCTTAAATTACTTACACGTTAGTTCTATACAAATCATGCCCACGTGGAATTCAAAATATTCTTTATTCAAGTAAACTTGTAAACAAATGCCGTGTGGTATCCGGCTGCATAGAATAGACCACCCTCATTTCTTACCGAGGTGTCGTAAAAGGCGACTAAGGTAAGTTGACATCAGGCAGGCGGCCGGTCGTAAAATACGTAGCCAAATCATATGACAGCATGTTTGCAACATGTTGTGCCGACCCCACTTAGAGTGGGATAAGGGCAGGAGAATGATGATGAAGTAAACTTGTAAAGAAGTGCTTTTGAATCGTAAACATCTACTGCTGGTTCGGAAAGCTGTTCCTACCGAGAAGAACCAGCACGAAACTCGGCGATTGCTCTTTTCAAATAATGGTAAAGAATGGTCCCAAGAATGCTGGCAGCGTTTCCGCGTTGAATCGCTAAGCTGATTCATTGTGCGAAAAAGGAGCCTGCCCTCTTATCACCTGAAGAGGCAATTAACTGAGGTGTCAGAACGGATAATTTTTCTTTGCACTTCGACTCCGGCTCAAAGGTCTCAACTGTATTTCTTATCTTAAAAAAGGAGGTAGGCTATAATTGATCGGGCTTCAGATAACACATCAAGTAAACTTAGCACGTGGAGATAATTATTATCTCAACGCGTCAGTCCAATGATTGAGGGGAAACCCAACACGTGCCCTACGCCTTTACATTTTATCTTAGCAGATGTCGGTA
This sequence comes from Morpho deidamia, assembly GCA_947086505.1. Lineage (NCBI taxonomy): Eukaryota > Metazoa > Arthropoda > Insecta > Lepidoptera > Nymphalidae > Morpho > Morpho deidamia. The sequence goes on from CAMTZC010000017.1 coordinate 3,045,119, forward strand.
GAAGATTTTGTTATCGTGAGTTAACGCCTGCTTTTAATGCATTATCGCTTTGATTTGATGCTGTAGAAATTAATTAGCCCTATAGAAACTAATAATGAAGATAATCAGCTAAAATTGTATGACTGTGTACTCTACCAAAAATAATTTTCTATACCGAAGTGGTTATATGATGACGTCTGATGATCTTATGGGCAGTATGGTAAAGATATTATGTATATATGTTTTAACGGTGTTAAAAAGCTTTTAAAACGTTAGTTGAGGAATTGGAGAAAATCCTTTTTATTAATCCTACGAAGGCAGTAAAAAACCCATATAGTCTCAATATGGGTGTATATTTGTATATAAGTATGTATTTAAAATTATATATGTAGTACATTTGATAGTAAAGCTGAGATAGCCTAGCGGTGAGACCGTGCGACTCTCTAGAGACTACATAGGTTCAAACCCCGGGCAGGCACCAATAAGTTTTTCTATTAAAACTTGTGTCTAATTAATAATTGCAATTTATCACACGTTTTTCGGTGAAGAAAAACATCGTGAGGAAACCTGCATATCTCTAGAGAATTCTAGGGATATGTGTAACCTACCAATCCGCATTGGAGCAGCGTGGTAGGTCTTAGCTTCAATCCTTCTCTCCAAAAACGGAGAGAGGAGGCCTTTGCCCAGCTGTGGGCATAGTAACAGGCCGTTACTTTACTTTTTTTTATGTAGTACATTTACCAGTTGTCCGTCGCCCATAGCATAAGTATTAAATTACTCACTTTGGGGATGGACGACCGTGTGTTTAGAAAAAAAAATTGAGGGTTGTTAACATCAAAGTTGACGCAAACGAAGTCGCAGATATCCTTAGTGAAGATTATTCATGAACACTGCGTTTATAGAGAACTAGCGATGCGAAAACGTACATCTTGTGGGCAATATGGTAAAAAATATGTTGAGGCAATCTTTAAAAGGATAATATAGGAAATTTTTTTTTCGGAATAGGAAAACTAATATAATGAATAAAACCCATAGTTAATAATATTTTAAACGCTGCCTAAAATGTAACGTAAGCGCATCCAAAGAGGTCAAAAACCCGTATTAGTTTTCACAGCGCCGAACTTTAAAACAGCTGGAATTAGATATGACTATGAATCATGTTATCTAACGCCCTTCGTAGTTGCTATTTGCGTCGCGGTATTTCCGTAACGGATACATCCCATCCGTTTGCAGGGGGTCGGCCGTTGCCTTTAATGGGTTTAAATGCATATCTGCCATTTTTGTTTATTTCGCTATATGAGACAATTTCTAATAGCCATTACACCGCCTTCGGTCATTGACCCTTGTAGTGTTGACTTGTATTAATATACACTAATGTTGTATGAATATAGGACAGGCTCAAACGCGTGCTAACAAGTAACATAATATGTCACGACACGACCACTCCCACCAAAGACTCTCGTGTTACTGACGTGTGTGCGTTTGAGACAGTGTATCCTTTGTACATTAGTATTAGTGCGAGTATATTCATATATGTATTCCATGTATGTGTCTCGTATATAAATATACAAAGTAAGATAATAAGGTACTGTATGAATTTTACGTTGTCTATGATTTTAGTATATTCTATGAATCTTACAGAATGTAAGTTCGTATTTCGAATTGAAAGTTACCTATTATTCAGCCAGAGGTTTGCAATTCGATTCCAATTTCGAAATACTGATCAAGTTTGCGCGGGAGCAAATGAGGTAGGAAGCATGGCGGCCCCGTTTCCGCCGCTTTGCTTCCTGTGACGTCGGCGTCTACAGATTCTTTGGCGGGTTCAGTCACACCGAGTGGAAGTGACATTTTGAATATTTCCGGATAACATGTAATGTCGCATATGTATGAAAAAAAATCTCTACTTATGCCTAGAAAATAATTGGGTTAACTATAATTACTTCGGACCCAAAATTGCTCATAAATAAATATAAATAGGAGATTAAAAAAAAGAGCCATACGTGGCATCTACAATTTAAGTCCGCGTGATTCCCTGCGAGAGAAGTTTAAGGAAACAGGTATTCTAACATTTGCTTCACAGTATATTTTAAATAACGTAATTTTTGTACATAAAAATATAAAGAATTATAAAACGATAGGTGATGTATATAATAGACAAAGTAGGAACCGACATAAGCTTGCGACTCCTGCTTTGCGCCTAGCAAAAGTACGTAAATCGTTTGTGGGTTTGGGTATAAGATTCTATAATAAAATTCCGAAATCAATTTTGGTCATGCCATTACAGCAGTTTAAAAACACTGTTAAAAAGAGGCTGATACAGAAAGCCTACTATACTGTTGAAGATTACTTAGATGATAAGGATGTGTGGATATAGGTGCACTTCTACCCTGTACAAGACAGTAATAAATAAATGTAACTAGTTCTAAGATTTATATTTTAAAAAGAGCAACCGCCGAGTTTCTTGCTGGCTCTTCTCGGCAGGAACAGCTTTCCGAACCAGCAGTAAAGTTGACGATTCAAAAGCACTTGTTTACAAGTTTACTTAAATAAAGAATATTTTGATTGATTGATTGATTGAAATATGTACTCAAATATCGAATTCAAATTCAAAATATTTTTTTTCAAGTAAACTTGTAAACAAGTGCTTTTGAATCATCAACTCTACTGCTGATTCGGAAAGCTGGTTTTACCGAGAAGAGCCAGCAAGAAATTCGGCGGTTGCTTTTTTAAAGTATTGTTTTTATTACTAGTTACATTTATGTCTTGTACAGGGTCGAAGAGTAGCTATATCAACGCAATCTTATCATCTAAGTAGTCCTTAGCAGTATAGTAGGCTTTCTGTATCTGCCTCTTTATAACAGTATTCTTAAACTGCTGGAAAAGGACGTAAGTATCTACAGCAATTCGTGTAATTATGAGTAATATTAATTACTTCTATAACATCAAAGTAAAATACAAAAATGTGGTGGTACTATCAATATGTTACGTAATAATATTTCAATATGTTTGTTTTGTTGTGAAGTAAAGTAGAAAAATAAACTTTTGCATGTATACAATTAGTACGAATATGTCTTATAAATTGTCATTTTCATTTTCCAATAAAAATTTAATGAAATAACACTGTAATAAGTAATCCATAAACTTAAAATTAATTTTGGTGATACGGAATCAAAAATTATTTCTAAAATTGGTTATTTATAATTTGTATGAGAACCGAAAGTTCGATGCTATGTAAATTATACAATTTACTCTTTGTCGTATTCAATTAATCTATATTTTAAAATCTCAAAACTTAAATGATGAAAGACAATATGGGAAAGTTATTTCTTAATAAAAAAATATAGCTTTATAAAGCTTCAAAATTCTATTACCTTCATCTGCTTCATTCAATATTGATTCATTAAATTTTATTAGCTGTCCCGATCTTGAAATATTGGTTATATAATACTTTGCGAGATCCCAATTCTTTAAAAGCTCGGTCAGAATTTGTTATTTTTTCTACGTATTTTATTAAAAGTCTGGTGTTTTTCTTTTTCAGTTTATAGAAGAATTCATTGTCTTACAAAAAAGCGCTAATGTTTTGTAGATAAGCTTGATTTTTCGTTTTTTTTATCATTGTTTTACAATTTACATTCGAAAGACGCGCGACCACCGCCGCAACCGACTCCCCTCCCGCTGCCACCTACAAGGCGCGCCCAGCGAGCTACTGCACGCAGTTCCCGCCCCGATAACGTCGTGTAAAGAGCTCATGAATAAGTGCCCCGGAAGGGTTCGAAACTAGTCGGGCTAATCTGATAAAATTAGACGTGAGTGTAGCAGGTATCTTTATTAACTATTAACTATTGTTTTAAAGTTTGGAAAATTAGACTTATTCTAAAGTTATAAATTTCTATGTAAAGCTTTTTTTAAAGCCGTGAAGGAATCATGTGTTATTTACAGGGCATGTTCAATGCTTTATAATATATATTTTTACTAAAACTTTTTAACTAAGACTTTTCTTTTAAAACTCATGTGCCTCATTGACAATTACAGTTTATCATAAGGTTTTGTAACCTATCTGAATTGGATTGCATGGTGAGTTTAAGCACGAATCCTTCCTTTCAGAAAGACGTTTGGTGATTAGATTCTCAATTTCATTTATTGCATTTTATCTTTTAGATAAACTTTTTCAAATTGAATACTCTTCAGGGCTTATCATTGAGCAAGTATGGAAGAAAATCTAACAAATAACCCTTTATTTTACTTTTCACTTTCCTAAATTAAAACGCAAATAAATTTTAAGTTACAATGATAAATTAAACGATCTTCAATTTATGATAGTGAGTTATTAAATTAAAGGGATACTCTAATTATAAAGTAAATTTTATGTATTCTTAACAAAATTAATATTGGAAACATTTTGGTGTGATATGGTGACGGAATCGCCGCTTCGGGGGTAAGCAATCAGATTTGCTTTTTTAAGAATTCGCTGCAAACATTTTTTCGCTACATTTTTTTAGCTTTTCATTCAGTCAAGGCTTAAATCAAAAAAATTGAATCTGAAAATAACTTATGTCTCTTTCCCATTTACACTGCTTTTATGAAATTTGTACACATTCATGGATTAATTTATTATTTGTATAGTGAATGAATAAAAAAAAATGAATAAATGCTTATTATATGTATATGCCGTGTGGTATCCGGCTGCATAGAAAAGACCATACTCTTTTCTTACCGAGGTGTCGTAAAACGCGACTAAGGTAAGTTGATGTCAGGCAGGCGGCCGGTCGTAAAATACGTAGCCAAATCATATGACAACATGTTTGTAACATGTTGTGCCGATCCCACTTAGAGTGGGATAAGGGCAGGAGAATGATGACGCTTATTATATGTATATAAGAAATATAAGATTTATATGTATACATATATATCCGCCGTGTGGTATCAGGCAGAATAGAATAGACCACCCTCATTTTTTACCGAGGTGTCGTAAGAGGCGACTAAGGTAAATGCCGTGTGGTAACCGGCTTCATAGAATAGAACACCCTCATTTCTCACCGAGGTGTCGTAAAAGGCGACTAAGGTAAGTTGACCAGGCAGGAAGTTGGTCAGCCAGGCGGCCGGTCGTTAATACGTAGCCAAATCATATGACAACATGTTTGTAACATGTTGTGCCGACCCCACTTATAGTGGGATAAGGGCAGGAGAATGATGATGTATACATATATATCGATATTTGTATGTAATTTTCGTGTGAAGGATATATAAGAATCTTTTTCTTCTTCAAAATTCGTTTAAAAAGAACGTACGACTCTTTAAATTACTCTATATGTACCTAACAAGGTATACACGTTGACTGCCTTCAGCTCTGCAGGTCGTGGGTTCGATTGCCACCGACAGCCAAAATTAAAAAAATGATTGTTATTCGGTTCTAGATGTAAAGATATATTTATTTGAAATTATACATGTATATTTATATAAATTACGCCGTGTGGTATCCAGCTGAGTAGAATAGACAATTCAATTTTTAGACTATAGAAGAAATGCGTCAGCAGTCGAAAATTCTCAATTGAAAGTCCCCTCTATTTTCATTAGTAACTTTTAGAGTACTTCACGTTTCGACGTTGCCTGCACCTGACACCTATATTTCCATCATTATAAAGTCCATACAAACTTTCAACCGGCTAACGACCTAGATAACAAAAAAGGCAAAGTTTCTAACTACAAAAAGATGTCAGAAAAATGGCGACCAATTTGTCATCGTTTAATGGTCTCCGTGTAAGCCTTTTTTCATTCGATAAGAACATTTTTGACCGGAGTTTATTTCTTTTAAAACTGGATCTATATGTTTCTATATAAAAACGTCCGTCCCCAACGTAAGTGACTTAATACTTGTGTTATGGGTGATAGACAACTGGTAAATATATAAAAAGTAGCGGCCTGTTACAATCCCACTGCTGGGAAGTGCCTCTTCTCTCCGTTTCTGGAGAGAAAGGTTGGAGCTAAGACCTACCACGCTGCTCCAATGCGGATTGGTAGGTTACACATATCCCTAGAATTCTCTAGAGATATGCAGGTTTCCTCACGATGTTTTCCTTCACCGAAAAGCGTGTGATAAGTTGCAATTAACACATGAGTTTTAATAGAAAAACTCATTGGTGCCTGCCCGGGTTTGAACTCGTGTTCCCCTCGAAAGAGTCGCACGGTCTCACCGCTGGGCTATCACAGCTTACTGGGCTATCACAGCTTAAATATATACTAAACGGTAACTGGTAAATATATACTACAAATATAATTTTAAATACATACTTGAATACAAATATACACCCAGGCTCGAAGAACCAACGAATTGATTATTAAAAATCTATAGTAATGTCACCCGTACTTTATAATAAAGTGTTGTGCGTTATGTCAGTTAATTGTACTCTTATATCATTATCCTCCTGCCCTTATCTCACTCTAATATGTATCGACATGTCTTAAACATGTTGCTAAATGTTTTGGCTAGTTATTTTACGACCGGCCGCCTGCCTGACGTCAACTTAACTTAGCCGCCTTTTACGACTCCTTGAAAAGAAATGAGGGTGGTCTATTCTACTCAGCCGGATACCACACGGCGGATCAACTTACCTTAGTCGCCTTCTGCGATTCCTTGGTAAGAAATGAAGGTGGTCTATTCTACTCCGCCGGATACCACACGGCGGATCAACTTACCTTAGTTGCCTTTTGCGACTTCTTGGTAAGAAATGAAGGTGGTCTATTCTACTCAGCTGGATACCACACGGCATTCGCGGGTATCACTACTAATGTATAAATATTAACATTTTGTAACTTAAAGTTACTGTGAATTGTGCAAACGAAATGAACACCGTAATTTATCATTACAGTAAAGTTTATTCGCGGTCATATAAATCAGCGTTCAAGAAAGATCGCGAACATTACTTAGTCAAAACTTTGAGCAAATGTTTATATAATGAAATAACGAATTATACTTAGGCCATTTTATTCTCTTAATTAACTGAATTGCTAAAGAAGATTAATTTGATTCTACGTAATTATAATGTTTCAGGAAAATATAATTTATTCTTAACGTACTCTTTTTTACGTTAAGGGTTTATTAATGGACACTAATGAGGATCATAACTCATGGATCTATCCATTATTCGGGAACCAAACCCGTGATCCTAATAAGAGTGACATGATCTCACCGCTAGGTGTTCCATTCTTTTTCTTAATCGATTTCAATCGGATCTTCAACAGCATTACACGATAAATCATCCAACATATATCCTATATAGTTTTAAATTAAGTGTGTACCAATTATAGAAGATCACATCATTCTTAGTTACAAAGTCACAAATTATAAACCTAAAAATAAATACTAGAGAATAATGAAAACATATAAAAAAAGGAGAAAACAACAACATTAAGGCTCAACTACTATAACTATGAAATAAGTGGTGTGATAAAATTAACTACGTTATAGGTTACTCGTATGTCATGAAATGATAAGGTATTCAACTTTTTTTGTACTATTTTTTTTTTTCGGACACTAACTAATGCTGTTTGCCCTAATGGCTCTTACAGCGTCACCGAGAGAGTGGGCGAGCGCGGTAGCATCGTCGGGGGTGGTAAACTGGGAGAGCGAGTTTCGAGCGAGGCTCGCAGCATCCTGGGAGCGTCGCCTTAAGGGTGCCTCCTGTGAGGCCGGACCTCGGCTTAAAGCGACTCGCTGTGGTGGACTGTATCGGACTCACGGAAAAGTCCTAATGTCATAACGGTCGGGGCTGAACGCCCCTACCACTAGACGTGAGAAAGCAAGGACCTCGTCTTCGCCGGCGAAGACGCTGTGTGTGTGTGTTTAGTGTCTGGTGTGACATTGGCGATCGTGAAGTGATCGTCAGGATCGGAGAGGATTGTACTATATGTCATTCAGCCCAATAAATATTTAATATTACATTACCTAGTCTCCAAAATAATTAAAGTATCATTCTCCTACTCTTATCCCACTCTAAGTGGTAATCTTAGTTTGTGGAAATTTTTCAAATAAACCAATATAAGTTTTTTCAAGTGATAACTTACTTGTAATTTTTAGTATTGATTGCGATTTGTCTATAAGTGTATGTATATTGTTAGAAAATTATTAAAATTATAGAAATAAAACACTCTACGATATATAGATAACTTTAAACAATAACAATTACGATATATATTTCTATTGCAACTATTAAGATAATTTTTTTAAAATCTCATTTAATGTTAATTAAAATTATATCAAGACCTTCATTGTTTTAGTTAATTAAGATACCGGCTATACTCACGTCTAATTTTATCGGATTAGCCCGACTAGTTTCCAACCCGTCCGGGGCACTTATTCATGAGCTCTTTACACGACGTTATCGCGGCGGGAACTGCGTGCAGCAGCTCGTAGGTGGCTGGCCAAAATTAGACGTGAGTATAGCCGGTATCTTTATTAACTATGAATACTACTCACGATAGTTTAAACTTCATTGTCTTCTTTAAAATTCTTAATCCAAAATTATAATTATATATTCTAACACAATGATTCGAAGAAAACAAAATCGTATTTGAGATAACAGTACAAAAAGGCTTATCAGTAGAAAATACGATTGTCGCGTGGCCGTATGCTCAGTGATTGGATGCCAGGCCGGGTTATCAGCCCCGGGATCAAGAGAGAAGCGTAAATTTGCTACGTGACCCGAAACGGCATTCCTTTTATATTTTTCTTAATTTTGGGTTCCTTATAGTCTAAAAATATCGCGAAACGACGTTAGAATATTTTTTATTAATGCAATTAGCGTTGCAAAATGGTAGAACTTTCGCGATTCATACTTCATCATTATCCTCCTGCCCTTATTCCACTCTATCGGCACAACATGTTATAAACATGCTGTCACACGATTTGGCTAGTTATTTTACGACCGGCCGCCTTCCTAACTTACCTTAGTCGTATTTTACGACATCTTGGTAAGAGAGAAGGTAGTCTTTTCTACTCAACCAGCTACCACACGGTGGGTTAACTTACCTTAGTCGCCTTTTAGGACACCTCGGTAAGAAATAAGGTTGGTCTAGTCTACTCAGCCGGATACCACACAGCAAATTATAACTTTGTATAAGGTTCGATGTTTTGGCATAGTTGCATCCAACGTGGGCACACACTGACTGGAGCGCCGCGGCGTCTTCGTTCCCGAGTACCACAGTCAATATTTTCTTTATCTACCCTCATCTGGGATTGGGATTTGGGATCATGGGAAAATATACCGTAAAAGTAAATTGGATTGTAAAGTTAAAGTGAAAGATAGGTCCTCGTAAGTGTGATAATAGTATAGGAACAGTAAAAATTCTTCGTCTAATAGACCTATTGCATATTGCGGATAAAACGTACTCTAGGTTGTAAAGGTTAGCTCACGATGAGTCCTTTAATGACCTTCCATGAAAGCCTCCTCTGTCCTTAATGGGAAGGATTTAACCTTAAGACCACAAACGCGCCCCAATGGGGATCGATTTATGATACAGTAAGTTCTCGCAGAAAAAAAGAGTTTGGCAACTGCGATTTTGCAAAACACCAAATATGTTTGAATTTCATTTAGTTGTAATAGCTCAGTGGTGAGACCGTGCGATTCTTTGGCGAGAGTCACGAGTTAATTTAATTAAATTAAAGCAATTAATTTTCTTATTAAAAAAAATTGTTAATTTCGAATTATCCACACATCGGTGAAGGAAAACATGAGGTAACCTGCATATCTCTAGAGAATTCTGAGGATATCTGTAACCTACCAATCCGCGTTAGAGCAGCGTGGTAGGTTTAGCTCCAATCGTTCTTTTCAAAAAGGGGTAAATGAAGCATACGCCCAACAGTGGGATAGTAACAGGCTCGCGGCCTTTATTTACTTTTCAAACAGTGTGTTTGTAATGGGACCAAATAAAATTTTATCAATTTATAGACGCAGACATTGAGTACTTTGCAGAATTCCATATTGCAGACACTATAACAGAACTACTGGGCTATAATCAACGTGGATTAAGCGGATGCATTCAAAATTTATTGCTTGTGTGCATTGTTGCTGGTGGAGGTGTCTTGGGATGCACGTGATAACTTGTCCTGCATGTGTAAGGTACGTGAATTTTGCCTGCTTCATACACATAAGCTTTGCATGCATTCGCTTAAGCGCGGATTATAGCAAAGTAGTTCTGTTATAGTTTCTGTAAAATTTTATCTATTCCAACCAATTTATTTAGAGATGTACAGATTTCATCACGATCTTTGTACGGAATCTTAAAATGGAAATCGGCTACACGCTTTTACAGTTCTTTAAAAAAAAACACTCCGCTTGTTTTGAATTGAATACAGGCCGTGAATATTAAAGAGGCCTGAGTGCTTGTTTGAGAGCAGAAGGGGGGGGGGGGATTTATTCATCAGTATAGTTCACTAATACTGTTACAGTTGAGATGTTGATTTCAAGGATTTTTCAGCCTTGATGAAGTTATTTCGAATCGTTAGACAAACATAAATAGTAGGTACAGTGAAAGGCCTGCGCTAATAAAGGCTTTTCTTTTAGATTCTTTACAAGGAATAAGAAAATGTTTATATTAGTTTACACAAATACATATTTGCTTAAGTAATGTAAATAAATAAAAAGAATATACATTTATATGGGACACTTACACACACGGTTGTTCCGTCCCCAAAGTAAGTAACTTAATACTTTGTGTGTTATGGGTGACGGACAACTGGTATATATACATGTTGTATATCTACCAGTGGGTTTTTGTCAAGCAACAAATACGAGGATTACTAATGTATTACTTATGATATCTGGCTCAAAACGATACCAATATATCGTATGTATAAATATAATAAATAAATAAATATATACATTACACACACGGTCGTCCATTCTCAAAGAAAGTAACTTAATAATCGGGTTATGGGTGACGGTCAACTGGTAGATATACTACATATATAATTTTAAATACGTACTTAAATACAAATATACAACCAGGCTCGAAGAACCAACAATTTTTTTATAGAAAATGTTGGCTCTAGGTGGGAATCAAAACTGCGACCCGCGGAGCTGAAGGCAGGATCACTATCCACTGCGCCAACGGGCCAGTCCGTACGTAATGTATGTACGGAATACAACTTTCTATATTATATAGATATTAGAAAGTTTTTGTTGCCCAAAAGAGAGCCATACACTCAAGAGACTCACATTGCCTCATATTGTAGATAGCACATCTACAATATGAGGCAATGTGAGTCTCTTCGCAAAAAGTTCAAGGAAATAGGCATACTTACAGTAGCGTCACAATATATATATATATATATATATATATATATATATATATATATATATATATATATATATATATATATATATTAATATTATTTTCGTATGAAAAATATTCATATGTATCAAACCAAATTCGATGTGTATCATAGATATACCAGAGGTCACAAAAAGCTTGTATTCCCTGCGTCGCGTCTCAGCAGAGCTAGCAACTCATTCGTTGGTCTCGGTACTCGCTTTTACAATAAAATCCGCAATCTGTATTAGAATTATCTACAGAATAGTTTAAATTAAGTGTAAAAACTATGCTTATATACGTATAAGGCATATTATACAATTAAGTTATATGAATGATAAAAATGCTTGGATTTGAAAATCCTTTCAGCTCCAAACAAGACTGCAAATAAATAATGTAAATTTAAATGTTTAAAAGATTGACCGCTGAGTTTCTTGCTGGTTCTTCTCGGTAAGAGCAACATTCCGAACCAGTGTAGCTTATGAAATCTAATTATTGATTCTTGACAATACAAAAATGCTTGTAAAAAATCTACTTGAATAAAGATTATTTTGATTTTGATTTATATTTATTACGGCAATGCAACGATTTTAAGCCACTTAAAGTGCTCCTTGGTATAATCCTATACACATTACGCTCGTTATTATGCATTAATGAGGTGCAGTCATCCGGAACGGCCTTAGTTATGGGTGTGCCTCAAGGATCAATCCTTGGTCCCTTTCTGTTTTTAGTTTATATAAATGATTTACCATATTTCATTCATAATATTTGCGATATTGTACTGTTTGCGGATGATACATCTTTAATTTTTAAAGTAAATAGAAATGACCATAATATTGACGAAGTCAACAGTGGTTTATCGCAAGTAGCCCATTGGTTCAGGGTAAATAATTTGGTACTAAACTCTAAGAAAACAAATTGTATTGAATTTGCATTACCTAATGCTGCAAAAACAGCAAATAGGCTCTCCATAAATAATGTACCACTGAAAACAGAAAATACAACTGTATTTTTGGGAGTGACCTTGGATTCAAAACTCCAATGGAGCACACACATAAAAACTCTTGCAGGGAAACTTAGTTCAGCAGCCTACGCTGTTCGAAAGATAAGACAATTTACAGATGTCGAAACAGCAAAACTTGTTTATTTTGCTTACTTCCATAGCATTATGTCTTATGGAATATTGCTGTGGGGTAAATGCGCGGATAGTGAAAAAATTTTCGTATTACAAAAAAGAGCCATACGTGGCATCTACAATTTAAGTCCGCGTGATTCCCTGCGAGAGAAGTTTAAGGAAATAGGTATCTTACATTTGCTTCACAATATATTTTAAACAATGTAATTTTTGTACATAAAAATATAAAGAATTATAAAACGATAGGTGATGTATATAATAGACAAAGTAGGAACCGACATAAGCTTGCGACTCCTGCTTTGCGCCTAGCAAAAGTACGTAAATCGTTTGTGGGTATGGGTATAAGATTCTATAATAAAATTCCGAAATCAATTTTGGCCATGCCATTACAGCAGTTTAAAACCACTGTTAAAAAGAGGCTGATACAGAAAGCCTACTATACTGTTGAAGATTACTTAGATGATAAGGATGTGTGGATATAGGTGCACTTCTACCCTGTACAAGACAGTAATAAATAAATGTAATTAGTTCTAAGATTTATATTTTAAAAAGAGCAACCACCGAGTTTCTTGCTGGCTCTTCTCGGTAGGAACAACTTTCCGAACCAGCAGTAAAGTTGACGATTCAAAAGCACTTGTTTACAAGTTTACTTGAATAAAGAATATTTTGAATTTGAATTTGAATTAACGTCATATCCAATAGAAAATAGACGAAGGTTTTTTTGGGACTAAATTTTGTAAAGGCGCTTACGTTTCTTGAATAAGTCTTTTGCCAATAACTGGGTATTACATTGTTTTGGAAGGTTTATTTCGTTATACTAAAATTTATTTAATATAATTACTTCGACAGATTAACTACTTGAAGAGGCGGGAATTTCCGTCTTTGTAAAATTCCAAAGTACAGAAGTTTTTATAAAATAATCAGTAGAAATGTGGTATCCGGCAGAATAGAATAGACCACCCTCCTTTCTTACCGATGTGTCGTAAGAGGCGACTAAGGTATGTGCCGTGTGGTATCCGGCTGCATAGAATAGACCACGCCCATTAAGGTAAGTCAATGTCAGGCAGGCGGCCGGTCGTAAAATACGTAGCCAAATCATGTGACAACATGTTTGTAAAATGTTGTGCCGACTCCACTTAGAGTAGGATAAGGGCAGGAGAAACAAAAATCAGTAGATAAACTTTACAAGAAAATCGCAAACCTTTGTGAAACGATCGTTGAGATTGTCGTAGAGAATGTGTGTAGTTCTAGTATAGTGTGTGTGTTAGTGGTGGTGTCTTGTGATACGTGCGGTAACTAATCCTGCGTGTATAAGGTGTGAGAACAGTTATACATATAGAACTTCTTAACAAACGCGGATTATAGCAAAATAATTCTATCATAGTAACACCCGCTAATTTAAAAAATTAAGTAAGCAGGCTTTTGCATTAAGTTTATTATTGTTGCTACATTTTTACAATACTAAAGTATGTATTTATAATATTAGCATATCATAATTTGTTAACCTTTGAACTTAATTAGATACATTATGTGCAGTTCATAGCACATGTAATTAATACTGAATATACATGATCTAATACGGCAATTAAATGCATACGCTGATGTTCTATATACAGTTTACCTAAAGCCACAGTATATACGAGGCAGTCCAGATATAACATAAATCTATATGTGGTGACTTTGTTACAGTCCAACTTATCAACGAAATCATAATGAGTAAATCAGTAGAATTTAAGTGACGGCTCAACATCTCTTAGTACTTAGTACTCTTAGTATTTAGTTTATTACTCAGCTTAATGTTAGCTGAATGAGTTACCTAAGTCCATAAATATAAATATAAATCTATACTTATTATAAAACAATGCCCCAAAAAGCTGTGAGTCTGTATGTAATCGATTTTCTCAAAATCTACTGTACGGATTTTTTTACGGAAGGTTAAGATTAATCATTACGGTTTTATGTTTATTGTGTTGAAGAGATCGCGCAGTTGTTAAAAAACTTGCTTGCTGGGTGCTTTAGTCTGTAAAACTCCTACAAAAAGTCTACGATATCATGGCTCTATCTCTTATGGTTAACTTACAATAACTACTTTTATGTTTAAAATTGGAATTCTACAAAAAGTTGTGGCACACTGATTTCCACGTGGGCGAAGCCGCTGGCACGGCAGTAATGAGTAAATTTGTAGAATTTAAGTGACAGCTCAACATCGCTTAGTGTTTAGTACTCTTAGTATATAGTAAGTTCAATCTTAATCTAAGCTGAATGAGTTTCCTCAGTCTATTTTTATATACCGACATATTCGACAATAATGATACTCTTTTAAAAACTTCATATGTTATTTGGAGAACATTACATCGCATTACATTAGAAGCACAATTGACGAAAGCTTTTACTTATTTCAAAGCTCTTTCAAAATGGAATCCCCTTTCATCCATCTCCAGCACTTGATCTCGAGTCAATCTTTTTGTTATATGAGACAATAACATACCGTCCGCCCTTAAAGTAACTGAATACTTTTGCTATGAATGAGAGAAAAATGGTAAATAAACTTCTTACATGATTTTAAATAAAATACACCCGGACTCGAAGAACCAACAAAGCAAAAGTGATGTCCAAATTTATATTTGCTTTTCTCTCAAGTCCAATGGAAGCAGCGGAGAGATGAGATTTTCTTAGTATGAAGATACGTAAAAAGCTGAATACTTTGTACCTCGGTATTGACGTTTTTGTAGACGAAGTCGCAGACTAAAGTTAGTCAAAGAAAATTTTAGTATAACCTTCCAGAGCCTGTGGATTTTCTGGTGTAGAAATTAGTGTGTCACCAAAGTTTTGCTTCCCCGACCCGGCGGGAGTTCTAGGATGAAAAATGTCTATGTTATGTTGCTCTACAATATCCTATATCTTCCAGTGAAATTTCCATCAAAATTGCTTTAGTCGTTCTAGAGGAAGTCCTTGAACCTAACCCTCCCTGCAGAATCGCATCACCTTTTAGTAAAGACCGTACAAAAATCCGTGCCGTAGATTCTGAAATAATCTATCACATACAGTCAGGTTGTATGTTGTTTTATAATATGTACGAGTGTGTAGATTTTCTTTACATTGTAGCTTTAGTCAGCAACCAAGCCACTTCTGGATGGCTATTTCAAGAAGTGGATTTAATTTTTTTTTTTGAAATATTCATTTTTTTTATTTATAATAAAATTGTACAAGTTATATCTATCTTAAATTATTTACACGCTACTACTATACAAATCATGCCCACGTGGAATGGTCCCAAGAATTCTGGCAGCGTTGCCGCGTTGAATCGCAAAGCTGATTCTTTGTGCGAAAAAAGAAGCCAGCCCTCTTGTCAGCCGAAGAGGCGATCAACCGAGGTGTTAAAACGGATAAAAAAAATTGCACTTTGGCTCCATGGCCCTAGTCTCAACTGCAAACGGCACAAATATATAACTCTTAACGAGAGATGCGTACTTTCGCCGCTTGCCGGATTCGGCCATTTCCGCCGCAGCTCCAGGTCTTGACACCGTTTCCCTGATATGGGACGAGGCTAACGTATCCACGCATGTTGCGTCTAGGGCCCGTTTCCGTTCCTAAGGAACCAGCGTCAGACCGTCTGGTCTCTTGCCATCATCCCGACATATCCCGGAAAGCTCGAGAAGAGCAGGAATGTCGATGGTGTCATTAAGAGAACTATGGCGAAAAAGCCTACCAGAGCTCCTATGGCATGAAAGCCCGTATACGCCAAAACTGTCTACCTCATTAAAATTATAATAATAACGTCGTTAGAATAATATTTTACTTTAACTAAGTCATAGTTAAGTCCCATTAAAAAGATTTGGACTAGAACGTTAATAAATTACAATTCACGTCCATCTTTATTTTCACAAATGCTTGACTCCGAAATCTATTCTCATCTTGGGTTCATCCCGCGTGATGAACCGAGCCCCTTTGTTTACCCGCTGCCATCCGTGCTGCATTAATGCGGGTTATTGACCTCTGGCTTCACAGTTAGGGTTAACCGAAGCTCACTTATAACTTCGTTATCTGTGCTGAAATGGAAATACCTTTTCGGAGTATTGATTTTAATGCTCTGCAATGCACTGCTCTGTGATATCCGGCAAATGAGTAGAACAGACCTCCCTCTTACAGAGGTTTCGTAAAAGGCGACTAAAGTAAGTTGACCCGTCATGTGGTATCCGGTTGAGGAGAATAGACCTCCCTTATTTCTTACCATATATTTTCTTTTTACTGTATCGCGGATTATAGCAAAGTAATTTTGTTATTACTTTTGTATTATGGATCTCCGCAAAGTAACGCCTAATTCTAAAAATTATGTAAAAGATTACTTTACCTCTAAGCACATAATCGTAGATATCAATAAACAACTTTTTTTTTACAGAGAAGTTATAGATAGTGAAATACAGCCGGGAATCTTTCGTCAGGGTGCCCCACTCGCAATGTTTAACAAAAAAACATTGAATTTGGTATAACTTTATATTTATTTAAGCCAATTGATTCCAAATTGAGCGTGCTCTCTTGTCCCGCATTTAAACTCAATGGTAGGGAAACCCCGATATGCACGAATGGCCGCTCGCGGCATTAAGTCCTCAAAATCTTGAAAAATATGGGTATGAGGTCGTTCAGCACGCTTCGATGAGTATTTGGAAAATTTGCTTCAAGATAACCACCTTTCAGCATGTTTGAATAGATGCTGAAAAGTGTGTCTTTCGTACTTAGGACTTTACATATTTTATTTAGCCAATTATTTAAATTTATACTATCGTTGGTAGTAAGTAAATTAACGGCCTGTTACTATGCCCACTGCTGGGAATAGGCCTCCTCTCTCCGTTTTTGGAGAGAAGGGTTGAAGCTAAGACCTACCACGCTGCTCCAATGCGGATTGGTAGGTTACACATATCTCCAGAATGCTCTAGAGATATGCAGGTTTCCTCACGATGTTTCCTTCACCGAAAAGCATGTGATAAATTGTAATTATCAATTAGACACATGAGTTTTAACAGAAAGACTCGTTGGTGCCTGCCCGGGTTTGAACCCCTCGAAAGAGTCGCACGGTCTCACCGCTGGACTATCACAGCTCCGCTCGTTGGTAGTATTTATAGTTTATTTATATAAACCGGCTGTACTCATCAAATCAAATCAAAATAAATTTTATTCAAATGAGTCATTTCAAGCACTTTTGAATCTCTTACCGAAATGAACAAGCAAGAAACTCGACGGTCAATTATTTAAACATTTTCAAGTGCACATTATTAAAACGCCTTGTATGAAGCTGAACGGATGTTCATGTCTTATTCTATCGGGTTAGCACAACTAGATTGGGTTCAAAAGTAATAATAAAAATTATTTTCACTATCACAAACTCAATATACACTCCACGACAAAATCGCAAAGCTTATGCTTTTTTGCCTATCTCCTGATGATGCTTCGTTTGCGGGCGAAACGATTGTTGAGTTTCTGATTTATTTATTAATAAATAATATTAAATATATGGGACATTTACACGGTCGTCAGTCCTCAAAGTAAGTAACTTAATACTTTTGTTATGGGTGACGGACAATTGGTAGATATACTACATATATAAGTTTAAATACATACTTAAATACAAATACATAACCAGGCTCGAAGAACCAACAAATTGTTTATAGAAAATGTTGGCCCTCGGCGGGAATCGAACCCGCGACCCGTGGAGCTGAAGGCAGGGTCACTACCCACAGCGCCAACGGGTCAGTCGATAGTGAAAGTGTATAGTGCCTGTGTATTGTGGTGGCAGTGGATAACTCACTATACATTTAGCACTATATATATTTTGTATTTACTGTATCGCGGATTATGGCAAAATAATTTTTATTATTACTTTTGTATTATGGATCTCCGCAAAGTAACGCCTAATTCTATAAATTAGTTTGGGTTCCATATTCATGAGCTCTTTATACGGCGTTATCGCGCCGGCAACTTTTCTCAGACCTTGTCGGGCTCACCCTATTCTATGAATAAGACGTAAGTGGAGCCAGTTTCTATTATACTTCTTATTTTATAAACTACGATTATTTGAACTCGACAATATATTTTTAACTCGTTAGAAATCACCTGAACAATTTCCATTGTATAAATGAAGTGTTCTATAAATTTAATTGACTTTGCACAAACCTTCTCAAAGCCCTTCGAGTTCATTCTCGAGATAGGAATAAACGGACCAAATTGTGAAGACCTCACCAATGATATTCTAAAAATGGAAGAGACGAGTGATTGCACTGGTTTTAAATTAATTTTAAACTCTATTTTTATAAGCATTTTTGAACTTCTTTAATATAATCTGGGCATATAAAAAATTACATTATTAGTCTACGTTTTTCGTGAATCTAAATATCAATAGAAGATTTTCACTCAATTTCCGGTCAAAATCTCTCACGGTTTTTATTTGATTTAAGTATATTGAGCCTCCTTACGACAAGAAATATTTGTACTTAAAATATTTGGTAGTAATAAAAACATTATAATAATTTTGTTATCCATAATAATATTAAAAAATTCAAAGGTCTGCCTTTCAGTCCATCTGCTACGCTTTTAGGATTGATATTAATTTCTCAACCATAACACAAGTATGAAGTTACTTACTTTGGGGATGGACACCGTGTGTGTCAATCCCATATATTTTATTAAATTAAACAATACTTTTCGATCATTTTTCTTACTACAAATATCCATAAAATGAAAATAGATTTTCAAAGAGTAAACTTCAAGAACTTCATTTTACAACTAGATTATGTGAAATACTAAAGGTATGAATCGGTTATGTAATATATGATAGAATGAAAAAGTCACAGTGTAACTTTAAATAGTTCCCTCGTACTTATGGATATTTGTCGTTTTAAACGTTGCCTTGATGCAACTATTAAATTCTCTGTCGTTTAGGTCGTAGTTAATGTGGCTTTGGTTAGAACGAATACAATCTGGTGGGGCTATTATTAATCGAAGAGAGATCATACGAGGCGTTATAAACGAGTTGATATCAACGAATTTGAGATATGTCCCGATGCTTGTAGGATAGTGATACTGCCTATCCAGTTTGAGTTGCCTGTATTATTAGGAAATAATATAAAATTTATATAGTGACTTTCCTTTATATAATTAGTGACACTTCTGCTTATCACTAAAGGCTGTCTATGACAGGCCTCTTGGGCTTCTTAATGACTGTAAAGGAAACTAGCTATCTGAAAAGAATGCTATCGGATTGTGAAGAACAACCACCGCTCTGCCAAGAAGTGACATTTCTAGGCAATCGAGTTCAGTGAAATTCAAGTGCGCACACCCACAGCCGTTCTCTTATTAAAGGGCGCATTATTTATGTGGGCAACTCTTGCATTGCGTATTTAATTTTCTCCCACCGCACCTGTGGCTTTGTTTATTTCCTAAACATGTAACTGTGAATTAATGTTAAACATTTGAAATACATTTCACAGCGTTATATGTGAACTTTATTGTGGTTTTATAAAAACAGCGTTATTAATATATTTTATTATGGATTCGCTCTTAAATTTATTGAGTTTTTGTCAATTAACAAATACGAGGATTAATAATGTATTGCTTATGGTATAAAGCTCAAAAACGATTTCAATATATTGTATGTATATATCAATAAATAAATATACAGGACATTACACGCACGGTCGTCCATCCTCAAAGAAAGTAACTTAATACTTGTATTATGGGTTACGGACAACTGGTAAATATATTACATGTATAATTTGAAATACAAATATACACCCAGGCTCGAAGAACCAACGAATTGTTTATTGTGGACCAAGTGGACATCAAAATTAACATATTCATCATAAAAGTATGTAGGAATGTACTGAGCAGGCAGTCTTTGCCGTGTGACATCCGGCTGAAAAGAGTCGACCACCCTCATTTCTTATCGGGGTGTCGTATAAGGCGACTAAGGAAAGTTGATCCACCGTGGTATCCGGTTAACTAGAATAGTACATCCTCTTTCTTATCAGGGGTCGTAAAATATGATTAAAACAAGTTGACGTTAAGCAGGCAGCCGGTCGTAGAATAGGTAGCCAAATCATGCGACAACATGTTTGTAACATGTTGTGCCGACCGCACTCAGAATGGTATAAGGGCAGGAGGATGATGATGTACTGAGTAGGCAGTCTACATATTGAAACAGTATTGAAACAGTTTTTAATAAAATATCATTTAACGAAATAAAGGCTTAATACAGAGATATGAATAAAATCGTTTGATTATTGTCGGCAATTTTAACAACTTTTACAATGTAAAAAAGATAATTATATAGATAATATAATTATCTGATAAGATATTATAGATAAGATATTAATATTAATATATAAACTCTGGCTATACTCACGGTTTATCATATCTCGTGAGCCCGACTAGTTTCATTGAACGGTATAAAGAACTCATGGAATGGGATGGGTTTGAAACTAGTCGGGCTAAGCCGATATAATAAGACGTAAGTTTAGCCGGTTTCTATACATTAACTATGAATACCACTCACGATAGATTAAATTTAGAACTTGATGTTGCATATAACAAATTTTAATAAAAGGAGTGTTGGCATTATTTTCTTTCGATTCACATTCTTAAATTCGTAATATCTTTTGATTGAGATGTCGGATTTTAATAATTTAAAAAGCATTTTACAGGTATTGAAATAGTTTTTAATGGGATTAATGTATCATTTTATGGGATAAAGATTAATACAGAGATATGAATAAAATGGTTCGATTATTGTCAGCAATTTTATCAACTTTTACAATGTAAAAAAGTAGTTATATTGGTATAACTATAATAGTTAGAAATATGGTATCGCGGACTTTCTTGTAGATATTGATACGTTTTATAATAATGTAGAACATATTTTTGGTCTATCATCAATAGTTTCCACAGCGGACGCGACGAAAGATTCTTATGACTAAATTTTTACAATTTTATTAGGGATCTCTATTTTTTTGAAAATAACGTATAGCCTATGTTGCTCTGTAAAGCAGCTTTCCAATGGTAAAAGAATTTTTGAAATCGGTCCATTAGTTTTTGCGTGAAAACATTACAAACATACATACACACAATATACAAAAATACAAATCTTTCCTCTTTATATTATTAGTTTAGAGTTATAGATAGAAGAACACTCGAGTGCTCATAGCAACTTATAAAACAAAGTTTATCATACATTACTTACAGATTCTAGTTTCTGTCGCAGTCTATACGAAATAAACACATTTTCTAGTCAGTGAAGTTACTATAAGTAATTACTAAAGGCTCGATCTCTTTAACGTCTTACACATCAGCGTTATTACTATTCAAATAAACATTCAAAGGATTTTGAGCTTTATGTACAGCTACTTTAAGGAGCTTATCTCCCTTTAGAATAAACTGGGTTCGTTACACAAGAGATTAGCAAACATTGACGTCTCATTAACGCTATTGATATTCAGGGGTTTCTTATTACAAGGACATTGGGGTCGGACGTGTTCATTGTATAGAGTTATTATAGAAGCAGGCGTTACTTTGCGGAATTCCGTATTACAGGCACTATAACAAAACTACCTCGCTCTACCGACTCAATATGTTAGTGCAACTAAATAAAATAACATAATAAAAAATAACAATGGCCACTTAATTAACGAGCAAGTAAATCCAGTAAATCCGGTCTCCAATTCCGTTTTGCTACATGTGTTCGGTGGAGAGGGTAGTGGTGGGGGTTAAACTATGTAAGACTGCTTGCATGGATGGCGCGGCGCATTGAGATTTTGTCGTGGAGCCTATCCTCCTAATGATGCTTCGGTTTCGGAGCGAAACGATCGTCGAGATTGTTGTGGTGGTGGTTGTGTGTGCTGCTTGTGTGCTTTGTTGCTGGTGGAGGAGCCTTGGGGTGCGTGTGGTGGCTTGTCCTGCATGTGTAAGGTTCGTTAATTTTGCCTGCTTCATACACATTAGCTTTGCATGCATTCGCTTAACCCGTGCGGATTATAGCGAGGTAGTTTTGTTATAGTGCCTGTTACTATCCTAAGCCGAATGGCAGGTTAAACATACGCTTTGCGATTTTGTCGTGGAGTCTTATCTCCTGATGATGCTTCGGTTGCGGGACGAAACGATTGTTGAGTTTGTGATAGTGAATGTGTGTAGTGCTTGTGAATTGTGATGGAATTGGTGGAGGTTTGTGCATGTGTTTTTACGAATCCCACATGTTACGGGTATGAAAAAACGGATAGCCCACTAGACATTTAGCACTATATATATTTTCTCTTTACTGTATAGCGGATTATAGCAAAATAATTTTATTTTTACTTTTGTTATACATACGCCTCGAATTATCAGGAAATTAGGTTTCCTCATGAAATTTTGTTCACTGCACGGCAGATATTTTTTATAGAAAACTCACAGTGCTTGCCGGGGTTTGAAACCCCTGTTTACCCTTTTTCTACCTTGGTTGTTTCTTATGATTACCGAAAAGAAAAGAAGACAAAAGACCAAGAAGACGTAGCCTAATTTTGTGAACTGTAACGTAACGGCCTGTTTCTATCCCACTGCTGGGCATGAGCCTCCTCTCTGCATATTTGGATAGCAGGTTTGGGGTTAAGACCACCACGCTGCTCCAATGCGGATTAGTAGGTAACATACATTCCTAGGTTACATATAATTCCTAGAAATCTCTAGTGATATGCAGGTTTCGTCACGAGGTTTTCCTTCTTCGAAAGGCGTGTGATAAATTGCAATTAATTAGATACATAAGTTTTAACAGTAAAAATCATTGTTGCCTTGGTGGGGTTTGAACCTGTGACCCCTTGAAATAATCACACGGTCTCAACGCTGAACTATCACAGCTTTCGGTAGATGTACCAGACATGAATTGCTCTGAGCACAAATCTGCATGCTGCATTCGGCCAAGGAGAGGAACAAGTGACGAACAAAAAGTGATATCCCGAGACTAGGGAATCACGACCCTCAGTAATAACCCTAGTAATAAATAAACCCGCGAAGAAGGGTCTTGCTGGTTTTACTAAATATTACCGCCAATAAAGTTATGATTTCCAAATTGATTTCGAAAGCTCATTTATATTGAGTAAACGCTACTACAAGGAAACTTGACAGAGAGTTACGTGAAACTTCGGAACTCGTTAGAAACTTCCTATAGTTGCTTTAGTCAAACCGAAAGCAAAAGTAGGTTTAAACAATTATACCCCAAAGTCGTATCATAGGATAACTTTATCGATCAATCAAGGATTTCAACTTAAATATTTTTTTTAGTTTTGTTCTTTTTAGTTTTGTTCAAGTAAAGTTTTACCTTGCACTACTGTTGTGATTTATAGAATTAGAGTTACTTTGCGGAGATTCAAAATTCAAAAGTAATAATAAAATTAGTTTGCTATATCCGCGATAAAGTATTTAGTGTCGTGTTTTTACGAATCCTGCATGTATCGTGCAAGAAAACGAAAACTCTACTCCAGTTTGGCATAACATATATTTTTATTTACTTTATTGAGGATTACAGCAAAATATTTTTTTTTTTACTTTTAATTTTTATGATCAAAATACCTATTCTTGGCACAAAAAAATGCTTAGTTGACTGGCTCTGATCTACCTTCAGGTCCACCGAAGTCCAATATTTTCTTAAAACAATTTGTTTGTCTTTAAATATGGGGGTACAGAACCACAACCAAATTCTCTACGGTCGTTTCACTCCGAAATCAAAGCATCTTCAGGAGGATAGGCTCCACGACAAAATCGTAATGCCATCGTATATAAAATTATTATATTAATATGGGACCATATTGAAAAAAAAACTTTAATCTATTTTAATTTGCATCATTTCTTTCTTGTTCATGTTACAAACATGTTGGCACATGATTCGGCTACGTATTTTACGACCGGCCGCTTGGCTGACGTTAGCTTACCTTAGTCGTATTTTATGATCCCTTGGTAAGAAAGAGGGTGGTCTATTTTACTCAACCGGATACCACACGGTGGGTCGACTTACCTTAGTCGCCTTTTACGACATCTCGGTGAGAAAGAGGATGGTCTATTCTACTCAACCGGATACCACACGGTGGGTCCACTTACCTTAGTCGCCTTTTACGACACTTCGGTAAGAAATGTGGGTGGTCTATTCTACTCAGCCGGATAACACACGGCATAAATTTAATGAAAATTTAATGTTCATTATAATGTTGACGCGCATGAAGAACTCATCAGCTTAACTATCTAACACGTTACTAGATTATTAAGCTTAGTACCAGAAACAAAGCGCTTTGGATAATTATATCCCACGCGAACAGTTAGAATATGTAGTCGCTAGTTCGTAAATGTTTCCCAACTTTAATGATATTTAGGTACTATCAAAGTTAATATATGTATGTATATTTAGGAATGAAGTTAAAATTTGGAACCCTTTGTTGCGCCTAACACGTACGGATCAGATCAGATAGTCTTAAGCATTTATAATATTAGTTATATATAAATACCTTAAATTAATCATCATTCATCCTCCTGCCCTTATCCCACTCTAATGAGGGTCGCCAAAACATGTTTGTCTCTTCCATTCTCTACTATCATTCGTCAACTCTGGCGCTACTCCTTTTATATGCATGTCATACTTTATATAATCCAAGCATCTCTTTTTAGGCCTTCTTCTAGTGACATTCAAAGAAACATAAACATAAAAAAATGGTATTCAAAGTGAGCGTACAAGAGGCAAAGCTCCCAGTTAGGATCCCAGAGTCAGAGTATAGGTCGCACTTCAAGCAATACTTGCTGTCTGTAATACTTGATCAATTAATTGAGCAAGCTTCCTGAGGTGTTAATAACAGAAACTATAACAGAACTACTTTGCTATAATCCGCGTGTTTTATGCGAATGTATGTAATGCTACGTGTATGAAGCAGGCAAAATTCAAGTACCTTACACACGCAAGACAAGTCACCACACGTATCCCAAGATGCCTCCACCAGCAACAATGCACACAAGCAATACACACAACCACCACCGAATTCTTCACGATCGTCTCGCCTCGAATCCTGTATATATGTAGGATTACACACATACGCTTAACACACGCGGATTATAACAAAGTAGTTCTGTTATAGTTTCTTTAATATGGAATTCCGCAAAGTAACGCCTGCTACTATAAATCATTTAAAAGAGGTGTTAATTTATTTATTTCTTCATTGTAGATATTGATTGTATGATATCGTTTGAAAAGAGAAAGAAGAGTACATGTACGAAGACGGACTTATCCCTAAAAGGGATCTCTTCCGGTTAACTTTTGAGTAACTTTAGGAAAAAGACAAGAATTGATATCAGCAGGCCTACCATGAACTCTTATTGCGACTCAATTGAAGACGTAAACTAAATTGTTTTGCTTTTTCATACCATGACGTCTTAAAGACGCACACTTTAAGTCGTTGCCGAATGAGCGTTCGAAAACATGTGAGTAAAAGAGACAGAGTTATCTATAGTTCATATAACGTTATTCTTTTCAAACATTACGACCCCAAAGCAATTCATAATTCATGGTACGAGAAGAAAGCGGTTCGGTTTGTGTACTGACTTTGAATTGAATCGTTATCTAAAAGTTCATGGTAGGCCTACAGGCTACCAGATCGCTTAATAAATAGGAGCAATTATAGTTGACTCAATATTTCACAAGGCGGTTATCTCTTGAGAGAGGCCTAAATTATAGTACCCGGCATTAAATAATGCACATCGATGTTTGGAACGAAACAGCCGGCCGGTTCGGTTTCGTAGAGCGCTGTCACTGTCACTCAGTATGTGACGTTTCACACGGGTTCGTCAGTCTGTGCGACAGAGACAATGCTCTATGAAGAAGAATCTGGCCGATTTAGTCTCTCTAAGCCTCGATGTGTTATTTGTTGCCGGGTACTGTAACTTTTCTTTTTAGTCTTACATATAACAAGCTGTGATAGCCTAGCGGTGAGACGTGCGACTCTCTAGAGACGACATAGGTTCAAACCCCGGGCAGGCACCAATGAGTTTTTCTATTCAAACTTATGTGTCTAATTGATAATTGCAATTTATCATACGCTTTTCGGTGAAGGGAAACATCGTGAGAAAACCTGCATATCTCTAGAGAATTCTAGGGTGCAGCGTGGTAGGTCTTAGTTCCAATCCTTCTCTCCAAAAACGGAGAGAAGAGGCCTTAGCCCAGCAGTGGGCATAGTAACAGGCCGTTACTTTACTTTCCTACTATATAACAACTTTATTGTTAATTTGTTTAATACAGAAGTTCAAACATATAACCTGTTCAAACAAAAAAGATTTGCAAACCAATTCACAAGACATTTACCCTTCGGCTGAAGAAAATCTAGCAGTTTATATTCGGGATCGTGGCTGGCCATCTGTGCTTTGGAGAGAATTTTAGGGTTCCTTGGTAACAATTGTATAGTGTTTTATTTTAGCCAGCAATTGCGCGCGAGAGTGTTTTGTTTGTATCGGTAATCTAATGCAATTAGTTATGAAATTAATATATAAATAAATATATGGGACACTTACACACACGGTCGTCCGTCCCCAAAGTAAGTAACTCAATACTTGTGTTATGGGTGACGGACAGCTGGTAAATATACTACATATATAATTTTAAATACATACTTAAATACAAATATACACGCAGGCTCGAAGAACTAACACATTGTTCATAGAAAACGTTCGCCCTCGGCGGGAATCGAACCCGCGACCCCTGGAACTGAAGGCAGGGTCACTACCCACTGCGTCAACAAATCAGTCATTTAAAACCTTACCCTATTTATCTCAAAACATGTTTTTTTATTTTTGCGACGCATGAATTTGAAATGTAATCAGCTGTTATAGAAAAATATATGTCATAGCCGTTCATCGCGTGATCACCACGTTTCTAGCTGCTTATTCTTAGTATTGACTGGCCCGTTGGCGCAGTGGGTTCGATTCCCACCGAGGCCAACATTTTCTATAAACAATTTGTTGGTCCTTCGAGCCTGGGTATGTATTTGTATTTAAGTATGCATTTAAATTATATACGTATATATTTACCAGTTGTCCATCACCCATAACACAAGTATTAAGTTACTTTTGGGTCGGACGACCGAGTGTGTAAGTGTCCCATATATTTATTTTTTTATTCAAAATCACTTTATGAACAGTTAGTGTTCTAAATCTATCGTAGGCGGTACGAAATTGATGTGAGTACTCTAACGATGGTTCAAAATCTGTGTGAGTAAATCATACATAAATAATAAGTTAAGACAATAAAATCAATGAAAATCCGCCGTGTGGTATCCGGCTGAGTAGAATAGACCACCCTTATTTCTTACCGAGGTGTTGTAAAAGGCGACTAAGGTAAGTTGACGTCAGGCAGGCGGCCGGTCGTAAAATACGTAGCCAAATCATCTGACAACATTTTTGTAACATGTTGTGCTGACCCCACTTAGAGTGGGATAAGGGCAGGAGGATGATAATAAACTTAATGAAAATCTAGTTAACGTGGTTGGTAACATATTTTTTTATAAAAATCATATACCCTAACTGTATTTATATCTTACTTATTAGTAAACAAAGCCCCCAAAGTTTGGTCTGTATATAATAGTTTTTTTTAAATCAGATTTTTATACCGCCTTCACTAAAAGGTCGTGCAATTCTTCTGAAAGGTTTAGATTATTAGTACATTTCGGTTCTATGAAAATTGTGCTATAGAGCTCGAGCAGTTGTAAAAAAAATAACCTACCAATCCGCATTGGAGCAGCGTGGTAGGTCTTAGCTCCAATCCTTCTCTCCAAAAACGGAGAGAGGAGGCCTTAGCCCAGCAGTGGGCATAGTAACAGGCTGCTACTTTTTTACTTTTACTTTAGTTGTAAAATAACTCGCCGGGAGCTTTAGTCGCGAGTGCCACGTAAACTAACAGAGATACATTTAAGTAATGTACTAAAGAATTGTATATCTACAAAAAGTTATATTCAAATTCAAATTATAAGTTATATCGCGACAGATCTCTAATTCTTATGGTTAACTCACAATAACTACTTTTATGTTTAAAATTTCAGTTGACACTGATTTCCGCAAGGGTGAAACCGCAGGCATAGCTAGGTAAATTATAACATAATATATATAATATATAAAATATGAAGGTATTTTTTTATAAATTGTAAATTTTTTGTGTAAATTTTTTGTGTAAATAATTTGTGTAAATTTTTTGTATATATTTTTCATGCACTTAATTAAGTTATTTGTGTACTATACCATTGTTTATATGTATTTTTAGTCATAGGAAACTGATAATGGTTTAAGTTATTTTTTAATTGTATTTTACTTATAAGTTTTGTAGCACTGTATGTTTCCAAAATATTAAATAAAAAAAAAAAAAAAAAAAAAAAAATAAAAGTTATTGTAAGTGACTTATATTTTACAGTTGACTGGCCCGTTGGCGTTGTGGGTAGTGACCCTGCCTTCAGCTTCGCGGGTCGCGGGTTCGATTCCCGCCGAGGGCCAACATTTTCTATAAACAATTTGTCGGTTCTTCGAGCCTGGGTGTGTATTTGTATTTAAGTATGTATTTAAACTTATATAAGTAGTATATCTACCAGTTGTCCGTCACCCATAACACAAGTATTAAGTTACTTACTTTGGGGACGGACGGCCGTGTGTGTAAATGTCCCATATATTTATTTATTTATTTTACAAAGTACTAACTTTTATATTACAAAAACACAACACTGTCTATATTCGACTCCCGCTTGTCTGTTATTTTATCTGGTGCCTTGTGATTCTAGTCTTGTAATATAAAAAACGTTTTGCGGGCTTGGGTGCGTGTGTAAATACACCCAAGTACTGATGGGGGTTGAATCGGATCGTGTAGATAAAATTGATACGATTTGACCGATCGTTTGTACATTTCTTTTTCTTTTATGATTTTTGATTATGAATTCCGTGTGGTATCCGGCTGAGTAGAACAGACCACCCTCATTTCTTACCGAGGTGTCGTAAAAGGCGACTAAAGTGAGTAGATCCACCATGTGGTATCCGGTTGAGTAAAATCAACCACCCTCTTTCTTATCGAGGTGTGGTAAAAAGCGACTAAGGTAAGTAGACGTCAGGCAGGCGGCCAAATACGTAGTCAAATCATATGACAGCATGTTTGTAGCATGCTGTGCCGACTCCACTTAGAGTGGGATAAGGGCAGGATGATGATGATGAGGTTAGGCATATTCTAGGAATTCTCCCGAGATATATAGGTTGAAGGGTGTGTTGAAAACATCGTTCCTATGATATTTATAACTCCGCATTACAGCAATATATGATAGCCCAGCAGTTCTACCGTGCGAATCTCTGGAGACGATAGTGGATTCGAACCCCGGGCAGGCACCAATAATTTTTTCTATTAAAATTTATGTGTAAATGATTATTGCAATTTATCACATGCTTTTCAGTGAAGGAAAACATCGTCAGCAAAACCTGCATATTCCTAGAGAATTCTAGGGATATGCAGGTTATTATGTATTATGGTATTAAAGTTCAAATTGACTAAATACTTTTGTATGAGAATATCGAAAAGTATTGTTTTTAGACTTTTGCAGGCAATTTTTGAATTTTTTTCTCTCCCTAAGAACCATCCTCGTACTTCAAGGAATATTATAAAAATATAATTAGCGAAATCAGTACACACTTTCAGTGATTCATTTGTATATTACAGATTTTACGTAATGTATGCTTCAAAACTAGCCGTTAAACAAAATTTATAATGGCAGTTTAGCCGGTTGCTACATAACTACAATTTGTGTTAAAAATTAAGCCTGTAATCGCAACATGGAGTCAGACGAAAACAAACATAGCACAGAGTTAATAACCCCTTTTTCGAATCAGGTCAAAAATTACGCGACTCGCCTCTGTATTAGTTTTATTTTAAAACGGTTTGTTGTGCCCGCCCACTATAGCCGCGCTACTTCCGAACTGTGTCAATTGGCTAGCGAAAAAAACGCAGCGATTGCCAATTTTGCGAATTTTAAACGTTCTTCTCATATCCAGACTTGTTAGTCTGTTGATACATTGCTTACTAGATCAAGGTTGTTTGGTTTCATCGCTGGCAACATTTCAAAAGGATTTTTATATATTTTTTATTTTATTTATTACATAAAATCTTAAATGCTATTACAATATTCGATACGGCCTACTACTAGGTTCTTTGATATCATAAAACAACTTAACTGTGAATGTTATTTTTGCATAGCCTACTTACGTCGTAATATTTTTATTATAAAAGCAGTGAAGCACGTCCCCTAAAATATTTTCATTGTAAACCTGCTTTTGAACCATCTAGCTTCAAAACCAAATTACCAGATCCCGAGTACCTCATTATTATTCCTTCACAACCATAACAATCCGAGCCTTTGGATTTTATTCATTTTACGCGTTGATGGTCGCCCGTCACACCGTAATCAAACAAAATAGGAAAATACTCTTGAGAGGCATTGGTTTGAAATTTTTTTGTGGGAAAGCTTTACTAATTGCGAAAGTAATTCAGGTTGAGTACAAAGGTTTTTTTTTTACTCTTTCACGAAAAAACTACTGGACGGACTTGGATGAAACTTTACGGTTATATAAGTTATACATCAGAATAACATATAGACTACAATTTGTAATGATTTTATGTAATATAACGATACATGTCAATAACGTCGGAAAAAATCTGGCCTCTGAGAGCTATCTTGGCGAACGCTGCCTAAACCATTCAAGTTAGACAAAGATGATATACCGTAGTATTCTTTGTCTTGAATAGTTCTAAATAAAGTTTGCAACAGCATATATCTACCTTTTGTGTGGAAGCCACTGTGACCAAAATTGTGAATCATAAAGTTAATTAAATTAGACACTATTTCACAATGCATATTTTAGTATATGTATCAAATTCTTATACAAATCGATACATTTGTCGTTTTCAGTATTTCATGTAGATAAACTTTGTGTTTTACACTAAGTAATTTGGCGGAATAGTTTAAAAGTTATCACGATATGATTGACTTAAATGGAGCGCTAAAGAGTGGCTAATATGCGCGGCGCGCGAAAATTGTATTTAATCCTTTTGTTTTGAAGTTAGACATCTAAAATTTTGGATGTACGAGTAATTAAATAAATATATCTTTTTTAATATAAAGTAATTAAGTAAAGTAAGTGATAGTGAACGTGTGTATTGCTTGTGTATTGTGGTGGAAGTGGTGGAGGTTTGTGCATGTGTTTTTACGAATCCTGCATGTATCGGGTATGAAAATACGGATAGTCCACTATACATTTAACACTATATATATTTTCTATTAACTGTATCGCGGATTACAGCAATATAATTGTATGATTATTGTATTTATTAATTTAATAAAAAATTTCGGTGTAGCAAGCATTCTTCATAACGTGGCTTAAGAACGCGTAAACGGAATATAGCTATGTTTTACAGACGGCTTTACATTTTTAAGGGATCTCTCATTCTCTAATACCTTTACAGCCTCAGTATAATCGACAGCTACTCTTTAAGTTGTGCGGATTATGACTATAATAGGAGCGGGTTAACGAAGTCGATTCGTTTGTGATGACCTTTAAAACTTGTCTTATTTCACACTTCAGCGTCAGATTGATGTGAATTACGATAGCGTCGTTACTGAGGGTTATGGTTTTACTAAATGGTCAAACCAAGGCATCGTTAAGTTGTGTTTAAGGAACTATCTGTATATCTATGATATGCATAACTTGCCAAGCGAAACTATGATCTAAGAGGGAGAGACCTTTCCTTCGATGATGAATAGAAAGCCCTTATTATACAATCTTTTTGTAATTTTATTTTATTTTTATAAGGAAACCTTATATGGTTATGATTAATTACTAAAATAAATAAAAAATAAGGTGATCTACAAGTTTTCTCAGAGAGTAGTTACCTAAATGCATAGCTAGCTAGCATGAATGTAGGATTATCAGTTAATTATGGAGTTTTAGAAATTTTAATTTTAAAACTAGCTGTATGCCAAATGTTGCCAAACTTTAATTCTCAGATATAAAAATAAAGATGGAGCGCGCAAAACTAAGGCAAGATTCATTTATCATATACCAAATACTTACTCTATATAAAATAAAACACATTATTACGCACTACTTACTTTTTGTTACCTTTTTTCGACAGTGCTCAATAAAAAAATATTTTTTGCCAAGAATCCTTCTTTCTTTTTTATCTGTGTAAAAGCTTAAATTTTTGTCTATGTCGGACCAGTTTGAGGTCGATGTAGAGATGAGGTTTTTATCATCGCTGCTCATTTTACTGTCAGTAAGCAAACGAGGCTTAAAACATTATCAATTTTAATATTGGTCTTTAATTATATTATATATAAATAACGCTATAAATGCTAGTTAAAGGGATAATGTAATTCGCTATTTCTGTGTGCTGAAATTTTTCGTGGTATATGCAAATTACAAAAAACTTTTCCTGCTACTGTGGCTCAGTCTGGTTTCAAATTCTCCAAAAAAACAGAACTCACCGGTAAATAAAATGCTATAATTGCCACCAAACTTTATAGGATCATCCGTTGGGTCGCCTTAAAGAATATCCAAAAATTTAATTTAAATCGGTTCAGCCGATTCAGAGACTATAAAGGACATACATACATACATTCAAAGGAAATATTAAATCACAAATAATAAACATTTTATATCAGAAATGTAAAGGTTATTCATGCATGAATTTCTCAGCACTAAGCAAAATTTAAATACTCTAAATAGTTTAACTTTTGTACCTTTATATCGCTAAATAAATCAGAGGAGCTCTTATGGAGGGCTCGAATGATATTACTTCCACAGTCATTGAACGGGTCCAACCCTAAAATATATGGAGCGCAAAAATACCACCAATAAGGAATTTTCTATTTACATAATTATCCGTTTACGACGCCCAACTAACTTTGACCCCTTTCAGATTACGACGTCTATACAAAAGTCTATACAGCTTAAAATAGGGCCACGTTCCAACGATATGAAGCTATAGAAATATACAAAATATAACCTTTAAACTTGAACGCGGATATCTAGCTCAAATTTTAGCAACATTAAGAGTTGAGGCATATTTCTAATTCCTTTAAAAATAAAAATAATAGCTTTTCGTAAAAGTTTATCCTGTATTTTAAAGTAACTGATATAAGGTGTCTTTGTCGTTTGGTATCCGGCAGAATAGAATTGACCACCCCTCCTTTATTACCGAGGTGTCGTAAGAGGCGACTAAGGTAAGTGCCGTGTGGTATCCGGCTGCGTAGAATAGACCACCCTCATTTCTTACCGAGGTGTCGTAAAAGGCGACAATGGTAAGTTGACGTCAGGCAGGCAGCTGGTCGTAAAATACCTAGCCAAATCACATCGCAACATGGGTAAAACATGTTGTGCCGACGCCACTTATAGTGGGATAAGGGCGAGAGAATGATGACGATGATATAAGGTGTCTTATAATAAATATGTATAGTAATATTTCTTTTCGTAATTTATCTATATACCCGATTCGATAGATTGCGAGGACATCGTGAAAATGAAATGTAAGTTAAGGATAAAAATTTATTAATATTGACAAATTGTGGCTGAAATTTGAAGTAAAAACTAAAGTAAAGATTAAGAAACAAAAAAATTGACGTTTGTTATGTGTTCTGAGTAGATTGTCATAGATATAGAGCGGGAATTCCTACTTTGATCGTATAAGAAACAATGGGCAAAATCGTCTCATATGAAATGCTCGGTGGCTAATACTGGAAGTGTATCCTAACATTACGCTTCACTGAATATCTCTAGCTCTCATAAAAATATATCAATAAAGTGCCTTTTTTCAATACACGACCGTACATTAGACTTTCGAATATTTTCTCTGTTAAAGAATACCAGCAAATGGCGAAATATTGTCGATAAAATGTTTGAGGGTAACTTCCCAAATCCAATATATCAAAGTAAGGAACGGGCGTGTTGATATAAAAATATCTTATAATGGTTTTCATGAAGAAATAACTACGATTGAAATACGGTTTTTTTCTCATCCATGAATAAAAATGCTGGAATTTTCCATATCGCTGGAGATGTTTTTGACATGTGTAACCTACCAATGCATATTTGAGCAGCATGGTCGGTCTGAGCTCCAATCCTAATCCACAAAAAAAAGGAGGCCGATATCCAACCGTGGATAAGTAGCAGGCTGTTACTTTAAACACAAGTTTTTAAGGAACAAAAGTAATAATAAAAAATATTTTGCTATAATCTGCGATATATTTGTATATATATATACAATACATACATTGTATCGCAGATTATATCAAAATAATTTTTATTATTACTTTTGTATTATGGATCTCCGCAAAGTAATGGCTAATTCTATAAATTTTTTAAAGAACGTTTAGGTATTGATTGGCCTTTAGCACTGGTTAAAGTGACAACGCTTTCAGCTCTGTGGGTTGCGGGTTCGATACCCACCGAGGGCCACCATTTTCTAATAACAATGACTATTTTTTTTTGTCTTGGTATATTTATGAATTTTAGTAGATTTTAAAATTATAAAAATTATATATTTCCCAGTAGTCTGTAACCCATAACACAAGTATTAAATTTACTTTGGCTACGGACAACGGCGTGTGTAAGTGTCCCATATATTTATTTATTATTATTATTAAAGAAAATTCTTATATACCTAACCGGAATTTCAACACACGTTTCCTTGATACGGTTTATCTTCTTTTACTGTTCAAATTTTAATTCATATTCAAAATAGGCTTTATTCAAGTAAAGTTGTAAACAATTGCTTTTGAATCGTCAACTCTACTGCTGGTTCGAAAAGATGTTCCTATCGTGAAGAGCCGGCAAGAAACTTATTGCTATTTCTTCTTATTGCTAGTTACGCCGTGTGGTATCCGGCAGAATTGAATAGACCATCCTCCTTTCTTACCGAAGTGTCGTAAGAGGCGACTAAGGTATGTGCCGTGTGGTGTCCGGCTGCATAGAATAGATCACCCTCATATCTTACCGAGGTGTCGTAAAAGGCGACTAAGGTAAGTTGACGACATGCAGGCGGCCGGTCATAAAATATGTGACAACATCTTTGTAACATGTTGTGCCGCTTAGAGTGGGATAAGGGCAGGAGAATGTGAATTGTTATTGCTAGTTATATTTAGTTATTACTCTGTTATACAAGGTCGAAGAGTAGCTATATCAACGAATTCTTATCGTCTAAGTAATCCTCAATAATATAGTAGGCTTTCTGTATAAGCCTTTTTTTAATAGTTAATATTTAATTTCACATCGGGAGCTACTTAGTCAAACCTTATAAAACTCTTGCTCGTTATTAATGACATATCCAATAGAAAATAGACGAAGGTTTTTTGGGATTCAATTTTGTAAAGGCGCTTACGTTTCTTGAATAAGTCTTTTGCCAATAACATTAGTATTACTTTGTTCTTTTTAAGTTTATATCGTTAGACTAGTATTTATTAAATACAGTTGATTCGACAGGTTAACCACTTTAAGAGGGAATTTATAAAAGTAAACGTTATTTTGCGGACTTACATAGTACGAAGGTTATGATAAAATTATTTTGCCATAATACAATAGTAATAATAAAATTATTTTGCTATAATCCGCGATACAGTACTGTAATATTTATATAAAATAATTTATATTTTATATAAATATTTTATATATTATATAAAATAATTTTATTATTACTTTTGTATTATGGATCTCAGGAAAGTAACGCCTAATTCTATAAATTATTTTGACATAATCCGAGATTTTTAAGAAAATCTTTATAATGCATAATGCAAACAAAAACCGTTCGTTCGTATGATATATATCCTCAACAGTAAGTAGGCTTTCTGTATCATGCTCTTTTTAACAATGTTTTAAACTGCTGTAATGGCAAAGTTAAATTTGATTGAAGAAATTTATTATAGAATCTTATAACCAAGACTGACATAAAAAAAACGACTTACGTACTTTTGCAATGAAAATCAGTAGCCGCAAGCTTATGTCCTACTTATGTTCCTAGGAACATGCGAAAAGAGTTCGTAAAGCATATGTCATAGAGCTCAATTTGGACGGGGGCAGTATAGATAATGTAAAAAGAATTCGTAATCATGTCATAGTCTAATTCTCTGAACATTCACTTTGTTTACGAAACAAGTTCGGTATCTCCGCTAGGACTCGCAAACGTTCGCGAACATTGTCGTCATCACTTAGTTCGATATATAAGCGAACTTATAGTGCGCTTCGACATTGAGTTTGCGATGAATAGCAATCAAGATCGAATTAACCTATTGGTTTCGGTTTTAAAAATTTCAAAAACGCCCATATTCGGATGGCCGTTGACGAAAATAAAAGTGAAATAATACAGTTAGTGGTTTCGCCTAACCGCCATTAAAGTCGCATACATGGCAATAGTCAAGTCTCATTTCTTTAGTTTTGTATAGTGGCATCACTGTGATGCCAGATACCAGATACCAGATCATCGATACCAGAGCTGGGGCTTGGTTTTGGAGCGAGAATTGTTTATAGAAGGTGGAGTTCGCCACATGGAAGTCAGTCTTGGTGTAATACTCGACTCGTACGGTTATTAGCTTACGCTTACGCGGCCAGCCTTATCCCTTGGAGTCTTGTGTAAAGCTTGGCTGGTACGATTATTAAACACTCCCGCGTTTAGATCGTGTTTCAACTTGTCTTGATTGGTCCCAACCAGCATGTTCATGCGTTGTTACTACGCAACTAGTATCATTACTGTGTCGTTTCAATATTGCTTAGGTAGTTCTGCGTAATTTCTAACTATACTGACCTCGGCTTTGTTATTGGACAATGGACTGCATAGAGAATGTAAACTAATTTTGTAGTGAAAAGAAGCTAAATAGTGTTTTAACGAGTCACCAGGTATTTTCATCAAAAATCCACGAACGTAACAATATATTTGACGATAAATCCTAGGTTAGCAGTCGTGATTTAGCTGACACAACGACCGATATTAATCTCGGTTCCGTTAACTACCAAGGGTTTATAAACAAACATTACTTAAGCAGATTTATGGTATGTTTTAGTAGAGGTTGTTATTGGATCTTAAGTGAGTGTTATGATAGGTGTCGGAAACGGTTGATGGACGTCTTTCGAGCGTGATGTTTACACAAATATTATTATGGTTACTTCAGAGTTCATATATCACCTGAGAAACACTGAAATTTAATTAACATACATAAACTGCTGAAGCTTCCATTAAGTACATGATTACTAGTTGTACCAATAACGGCTTTGCCGCGTGGAATTCAGTGATTTACAAAACTTTTCCCGAATTTTCGAAATTTTGAACATAAAAATGCATGCTATCGTGAACCTTTTTATAGTATTTTTATAGATCTACAATCAAACAATGTAACGGGTAAGAAAAAACGGATAGTCCACTATACATTTAGCACTATATATATTTTCTATTTACTGTATCGCGGATTATAGCAAAATAATTTTATTATTACTTTTGTTGGATCAAAGTATTATAATACCGTTCAAAAACAATATTTTTAAGAAATCTTTGCTCAACAGTATATTTAAGCTGATAATTCATTATGTTTCATGGAATGTACTAATATTATAATGAATAATTAATAATAACTTATATTGGTATTTACAACGAAAAAATTACGTTGTACTTTGGTCACAGCCAATATTTCCTTAAATAGAATATTAATTTTTTTCCTAAAACTTCCAGCAATAAATTGGACCGTTCATTTGGGGATCCGTTTCAAAATTAATTACTCAACCTTTTTGTTTCAACTTTGAAAATTTTTGAATAACGATATCTTTCTATTACACCGTAAAATTTTAATATTTTTTTAATAATGATTTATAGAAGCAGGCGTTACTTTGCGGAATTCCATATTACAAGCAATACAACAGAACTAACTACTTTGCTATAATCCGCACGGGTTAAGCTTTTGTGTGCGTTGTTGCTGGTGAATTGCGCCTTGGGGTGCATGTGGTGACTGGTCCTGCATGTTTAAGGTGCGTAGATTTTGCCTGCATCATACACATTGGCTTTGCATGCATTCACTTAACCCGTGCGGATTATAGCAAAGTAGTTAGTTCTGTTGTATTGCTTGTATTTTTTTAATATTTGAAAAATATGGTAAAAACTATTATTTTATATTAAAACTAGCTGACCGGATAAATATTGCTTTCCGATATAAATTATTTCTAGGGAATTTCTAGTGTACATTTAAAATAATTTTTTCAAAAATAAATGTTAGGTGTGGACAACCCTTACTTAGGATATGAAAAATACATAGAAGCCGATTCTCAGATCTACTGAATCATCATCATCCTCTTGCCCTTATCCCACTCTAATTAGGGTCGGCACAACATGTTACATGTTGTCACATGCTTCGGCTACGTATTTTACGACCCTGCTTGACGTCAACTTACCTTAATCGTATTTTACGACCCCTCGGTAAGCAAGAGGGTGGTCTATTCTACTGAACCGGATACCGCACGATGGGTACCTTACCTTACCTTACCTTACCTTAGTCGCCTTTTACGACACCTCGGTAAGAAATGAGGTTGGTCTATTCCACTCAGCCGGATCCACACGGCGGTCTCCAATACAAATATAATTAAAATCAATAAATAAATGTCTTCATTCGTTATTTCTTATTCCGCCGTTTTAAAAAGAAATGTTAAAATTTTGTATATAAAAGTATTACGGTCGAACAACGGTGTAAATAAGGTCGATAGGGAAGTTATAAATTATGTAATACACAGCTCATCTGCCGGAGATCCTTCGGGGCCCGTACTTTGAGCACTTGACGTACAATAATCTTTTGAAGTCCCTCGGGAGCATAGTTTTGGAGAGTACGTGCCTGTATTATATTTGCTAAACTGTTACAGAGAAAAAGCAGAATGTATAAAATATTGAACAACATTGTTATACTATAGACTAGCTGTGCCAGTGGCCGCGTCCGCGTGGAAATCCGCGTATATTTTAAACAATGTAATTTTTGTACATAAAAAAATAAAGAATTATAAAACGATAGGTGATGTATATAATAGACAAAGTAGGAACCGACATAAGCTTGCGACTCCTGCTTTGCGCCTAGCAAAAGTACGTAAATCGTTTGTGGGTATGGGTATAAGATTCTATAATAAAATTCCGAAATCAATTTTGGCCATGCCATTACAGCAGTTTAAAACCACTGTTAAAAAGAGGCTGATACAGAAAGCCTACTATACTGTTGAAGATTACTTAGATGATAAGGATGTGTGGATATAGGTGCACCTCTACCCTGTACAAGACAGTAATAAATAAATGTAATTAGTTCTAAGATTTATATTTTAAAAAGAGCAACCGCCGAGTTTCTTGCTGGCTCTTCTCGGTAGGAACAGCTTTCCGAACCAGCAGTAAAGTTGACGATTCAAAAGCACTTGTTTACAAGTTTACTTGAATAAAGAATATTTTGAATTTGAATTTGAATATTCCCGAATTGAGATTTTAAACATAAAAATTGTTATTATGAGTGAACCATAAGAGATAGAGACATGCTCTCGAGGATTTATTTGTAGTATTTTTGTGGATCTACAATTCTCTAGTACATTACTTTCGTGTAACTCTATTAGAAGCTCACAGCAGGAAGGTTTTTAACAACTGCGCGACATCTTCAAAACAATTTACATAAAACCGTAATGTACTACAAACTTAAACCAGTTGGGAGAATTGGATTACCTTTTAGTAAAACCGTAAAAAAATCCGTACAGTAATTTTTCAGAAAATCGATCGTATGCAGACAGACAGCTTCTGGGGGCTTTGTTTTATAATAAGTATAGATATCATCATTTAATACATCAATGTCGATCGGTGAGAGTATTTATTTCAGTGAAGTACACATTGTATAGATTAGAACCATGCTCATTCTAATAATATTATAAATTCTACTAACCTATTATACATATAATAAAACATACTAAAGTTTATTTGTTTATTTGCCTAAGGCTTTAAAACTGTCATCAGGAGGACGGGTGAGCGTAGAAACAAGGCCGGTTGTTGAAAACTGGAGAGCTAATCTCGAGCGAGGCTCGCAGCATTCTGAGAGCGTCACCTTAAGGTGTTCTATCCTTCTCCTTTTCATCTTTTATAGACGTCCATGATATCATTGACATCTTCAAGCGATTTCAATTTTATTTTAAATTTTTTTACGACTTAAATTATAAATTGATATTCGATATGTTTTCATCTGTATATAAAAATTATATAGTCAAATTATGAACGGAAATTCTTGAATGTTTCACTAGTTCTATTTCCGTCAAAATCTTTGTTTGAGTCATTTCCTACTAATTGAAATTTCTAAGCGGTTTCACATGTAAATGCATTTATTTTTACTTTGAAAATAATCGTTTAACAGCGTTTAACCAACGTCGTAAAATCTAAGAAAATACATTCATATATTGAGGGACCACTTTAAGGTTCAGGACAAAGAAGGTATATATATCCTTAGTTACTGCTTTCAATACCAAACTAATATTAAAAATATATGAAATACAACCTATTTTTCAGCCTCTCTCTATCGTCATATCCATCCCAATTTATATTTAACATGACTTTCATCCCGCCTCATAACATTTCCATAACTTAATCTTGCACTTCTCAGATAAGAAGTGAATTTCTATATGTTAAATCTCTCTCACTGTTAAATTTCGTTGTCAATCGGCAACTCTGGTGAATTCTCTGTCCTTTTAAAAAAAGTAAAGTAACGACCTGTTACTATCCTACGGCTAGGCGTAAGCCTCCTCTCTTCCTTTCTGGAGAGAAGGGTTGGAGCTAAGCCCTACCACGTTGCTCCAATGTGGTTTGATAGGTTACACATATACCCAGAATTCTCTAAAGACATGCAAGTTTGCTCACGATGTTTTCCTTCACCGAAAAGCGCGTGCTAAATCGCAATTAACAATTAGACATAAGTTTTAATAGAAAACCTCATTGGTACTTGCCTGGGGTTTAAACTCGTGACACTCTCGAAAGAGTCGCACGGTCTTACCGCTGGACCATCACAGCTTTCTGTTCTGTCTGTAATTATCTTCGACATACTTCCTCCACAGTCTTAGCGGTCTCCCTCTTGTCATTTATCATTGAAAATTAATGTTGAGAGACCGGCTATATTCTCTTCTTATTTTCGAACTCGGGAAGTTTCCGCCGCGATAACGCCGCGTAAAGCCCCGTATGGGCTTGAAATTAATCGGGCTCATTTGATAAAATAAGACATGAGTATAGCCGGTCTCTCAACATTAATTATGAATACCACTCACGATAGCTTAAATTCATTGAAAATTGTTTTAACAGAAGTTATTAATTAGGAGGTCATTCTCTAAAACTATTATACTATAAAACAACATAAGGCTAAAATAGTATTCTTATGTATATATCAGATCTTTAATGTAACTCGGGTAAATCGATTCCGGAAGCGAAATGTGGCTCGGGAGGAACATTAAAGTAGATTAACGCCCTTCTTATATGTTACGTAACTGTTCCGATTGTTTATAGGTAGTGTTTTGTGAGCATTTGTTAACTATATTGGTGACCTTTGTGGCACAGTGGTTAGTGTACTGTGTTTTTACTTAGTCCCAGGTACGACATACAATTTATATTTCTCGAATTATCGTGGCTAGTATCATCTTATGAGATAGCTGTGGCCTGCCATGAACTTTTAGAAAACGATCCAATTCAAAGTCAGTACCTAAACCTTTATTTTCTTTATTTTCGTACCAAAAAGTGTGTTTGAAAAGGACAACTCAATATAAGCTATAGATAACTCTGTCTCTTTTACTCACATGTTTTTAGGACGCATTCCGAACGCTTATTAGGCAACGACTTAAAGTGTGCGTGTTTAAGACGTCATGGTATGTAAAAGCAAAACAATTTAGTTTACGCCTTCAATTGAGTCGCAATAAGAGTTCATGGTAGGCTTATTTGAATATCCCGCCGATTCGCATCAGAGTATCATGAATTTAAAAGTCCGAATCTCCTTTTCAAATTCAACATACATGTGATTGAGAGAGAGACTGCTAGAGTGTTCAAAAAGTGATAACTATACGATAATTAATTTATCGTAAAAGATAAAAAAAAATATCATTTTATATCATGCTTACTAAACAAAGTATAGCGAAAGTAAAAATTATAAAGCCAGTCTGACTTACTTTGGAAAATTAAAAGATCGAGTGGCAAATATATTTAAATCAAAATCAGGTACTAAACTCTCCTTTAAAACTAACCAATCGCTTCGTAATTTGTTGTGTAAAAATAAAGATATTTTTAGAAATGGCAGGACTTTCACTTAAATAGTTAAGCTTTCTCACATAGTCAACAAAGACTAACGTACAGCTACAACGTTTGATAGGTTCAGTTTCATATAATTTGGAATTATTATGCCAGGACGATTCTACCACCAGTTCGGAACGCTGTCATCCACTGAGAAGAACTGGCAAGAAACTCAGCGGTTGCTCTTATCACGAATATTAACTAT
Source organism: Morpho deidamia (assembly GCA_947086505.1). NCBI lineage: Eukaryota > Metazoa > Arthropoda > Insecta > Lepidoptera > Nymphalidae > Morpho > Morpho deidamia. The sequence continues at coordinate 3,088,112 of CAMTZC010000017.1, forward strand.
TCGAAGCTAGATTCTAATAACAAATAACACTAAATGTAGGTAGGTAGACGCGGGTCTACCGTAACAATATTAGAACGGCACAGTAACACTAATTACACCCATTCGATTAACCAAGACAGGTTGTAACACGATCTAAACGCGAGAGCGTTTAATAATCGTACAAGTCTCGTTTACAACGAAACTCCAATAGAACGGTCTAGCCGCGTAAGCGTAAGCTAATAACCGTAAGAGTCGAGTATTGCTACAAGACTGAATTCAATATGGTGGACTCCATCTTTTATAACTAATTTTCGCTCCAAAAGCAAGTCCCTTCCTTGCTATCGGTCACGTGATTGTAGTGTTGCCAACTATCATTCCTAACACGGCCTCTCCTGACCGTGCTTCGTCCTCGACAGCAACTATGCTCGTGCCACTGCAACCAGCATTGTTTGCCGCGGCAGGTGTAAGCCCCACGAATGGCGAATGGAGGCGTGAATGCGTCAGATACGCTCACTGGTGACGCAAAGGTGACGTCATCGTCCTCGTCTGTTTTAAAAAAAGGAATTAGAAAATTTCCCCAAATAAATAACACGAAATGAACATCCTCATCTCTTCCACTACCTCGTCATTTAATTAATTCATACTTCAGCTATTATACTGAGCAAACGTTCTCATCGAACATTCATCCCTTAATAATAATCGAGACGTCTCTTTAAAACACCAAACCATATGCCTAGGACTTTTATCCGACCATCGCCATGGATACCCACGACTCGGTCACGCGACACACGCGCTTCGCCTGACGTCACACGTCACAGGCCACCTGATACACAGGCCAACTGATACATAGGCCACCTGATACACAGGCAATAGACTGATCCATTAGATCCAGCCTATTCAGCAACTTGGGGCCCATCAAGCGCCAGGGTGTAGCAAAATGCTCGGGGTGACTAGCTTCCCCTCACCCTACATGTTCAGTGGTGAACGCCACTAGAGTAACATTACTCTCCGACAAGACTGCACGTCTCAGGACACACGCGCCTCTCCACGGCACCATGTACGCAGCCAGCGTAGCCTTGCCGTAGTTTCCGCCAAGCAGGCGAAGTGCATAGCAGTCACGGGGTAACACCTTTACCACCACACGCACGGACCGCGCATGCCGGTATTGAGCTTTCCTGTAGACTGAGAAAACTTCATTACAACCTTATAGTCATTAATGTTAAATTAGCATGGCGGATGTCGATCTTCTTTTACACGACCTTCCAGTTTAGGAGGGATTTTAATATACCCGGAAATAACCTGCAAGGCCCAGGAACAGTCTCCCTTACCTCACGGGGACTCGGCCTTACCTGACCACCACTAATGACAATTTTACATTTTTAATTTTACACTAATGACAATTTTATTTTTTTAAAGAAGACATGTAAATCTTCAAAAAAAGTTTTAATCTGTGGAGACTTTAATGTTGACATACTAGTGGATACCAGTACTCGTTGTAGGTTGCTTAATTTATTTCAATGTTTTGATATGATTAATGTATTTAACGAACCTACTAGGATAACTGCAGACTCGGCTACCGGTATCGATAATATTTTTACTAATTACAGCTGTAATATCTTAGAAAAATCTATAATAAGTCGCTTAAGGTCTGATCATAGTGGACAAATTATATCTGTTCCCAACATTATAAATAACAGAAAGCAATTTATTAAATTCAGGCCTATCACGTCTCATAAAATAAAGCGATTTCAAGTAAAAATATTATCAAAATTACCACATATTGACAAAAGTTGCGGTAGTTCAGATGATCTTTTTAATGCTCTCTTTGGAATTATTGGTAGTGAATTCGATAAGACATTCAATATTATAGAAAAAGAAGTCTCCAAACATCTCAGGTTTAGCGATTGGGCTACTAATGGCATTTATAAGAGTAGAAACAAGTTATTTGATCTGTATGCAGAAAAGCAATATAATCAGTCCCCCACATTCTTAGAATATGTAAAAAAATATTCGAAAATGTTTAGAAATGTCTGCGCACAGGCCAAATCACTTCACATTAAATGTAAAATAATGAACTCTGAAAATAAAATAAAAACAACTTGGGATGTTATAGGAGATGAAGTAGGCAGACATAAAATGCGTAATTCTGCCATAGAGCTGAAAATTGGGAATGAGTTTACTAATTCCGACGCAGAAGTGGCGAGTGTATTTGAACATTTTTTTCAGAATATACCCATTTCTACCACTAGCTCAATAAACTCATCCCCAATTGAAGCTCTTAATGTTTTAAAGGCCAGCGTCATGAAGTGCAATGTAAATTTTAAATTTAGACACATTTCTCCGCACGATATTGTTAAAACTTTTAAAAGTTTAAATATTAAAAAAACAACTGATTTATGGGGAATGTCTGTAAAGTTAATAAATAATGTTATTGAAATTATTGCACCTATTATGGCCAAGATCTTTAACAAGTCTGTAGACACAGGGACATTTCCAAATTTAATGAAGTACAGTAAATTGATCCCTGTTTTCAAATCTGGTGATAAGAGCGACCCTAACAACTATAGACCCATCTCGATCTTGCCAACTCTTAGCAAGGTCTTTGAGAAAGTTATTCTAAATCAACTGCTCAAGCATTTTAATTTTAATAATTTACTTCACCCTGAGCAGTATGGGTTTACCAAGGGTCGGTCTACATCGGATGCGGGCGTAAGATTGTTGAAGCATATCTTTGATGCGTGGGAGAACTCACAAAATGCCATAGGGGTATTTTGTGATTTGTCCAAGGCATTTGATTGCGTTCAACACGAAACTTTATTACTAAAGCTTGGTCATTATGGTATTAAGGATCATGCACTTCGTCTCGTTGCATCTTATCTCGATAGCCGAATTCAAAGAGTGTGCATTAATGGTGTGCAGTCATCCGGATCGGCCTTAGTTATGGGTGTGCCTCAAGGATCAATCCTTGGTCCCTTTCTGTTTTTAGTATATATAAATGATCTACCATATTTCATTCATAATATTTGCGACATTGTACTGTTTGCTGATGACACATCTTTAATATTTAAAGTAAATAGGAATAACGCTAATAATATTGACGAAGTAAACAGTGGATTGTCGCAGGTAGCTCAATGGTTCAGACTAAATAATTTGGTACTAAACTCAAATAAAACGAAATGTTTAGAATTTGCATTACCTAATACAGCTAAAAAAGCAAATGAGCTCTTAATAGACAATGTACCACTAAAAACAGAAAATACAACTGTATTTTTGGGAATGACGTTGGATACAAAACTCCAATGGAGCACACACATAACAGCTCTCGCAGGGAAACTCAGTTCAGCAGCCTATGCTATTCGAAAGATAAGACAGTTTACAGACGTCGAAACAGCAAAACTAGTTTATTTTGCTTACTTCCATAGCATTATGTCTTATGGAATAATGTTATGGGGTAAATGTGCTGATATTGAGAAAATTTTTGTATTGCAAAAAAGAGCCATACGTGGCATTTATAATTTGAATTCGCGTGAGTCCCTGCGAGAGAAGTTTAAGGAAACAGGTATTCTTACGTTAGCTTCACAGTATATTTTTAGCAATTTGATTTTTGTGCATAAAAATATACATAATTATAAAAAGATTGGCGATGTATATAATAGACAAAGTAGGAACCGACATAAGCTTGCGGCTCCTGCTTTGCGCCTTGTAAGAGTACGTAAGTCGTTTGTGGGTTTGGGTATAAGATTCTATAATAAAATTCCACAATCAATTTTAACTTTGCCATTACAGCAATTTAAAAATACTGTTAAAAAGAGGCTGATACAGAAAGCCTATTATACCGTGGAGGCTTACATTGATGATAAGAATGCATGGATATAGCTGCTCTTCGACCTTGTGCAGGATAGCTATGACAAAATGTAATTAGTATTAAGAATCTTCTTTTTTAAAAGAGCTCCACCGAGTTTCTTGCTGGCTCTTCTCGGTAGGACGGCTTTCCGAACCAGCAGTAAAGTTGACGATTCAAAAGCACTTGTTTACAAGTTTACTTGAATAAAGAATATTTTGAATTTGAATTTGAATTACATCGCCCCTCAGACGGAGCTACACGAGGTAATATTCCTCGTCGGTCTATTTATTTACCGGTCTAGCACGCATGGCTTTTTCGCACTATCTCTCAATATTAACTAATTGAAGTAAGGCATGTGCTAGGTTAGATACCTCTGTACACACGATCAATTCAAGTCGGTAGTACCGGCACGATTATCGAAATGAGATCACTTATCATGAAAGCAAACGCAAGTCCCACGACATCGGGACTGTCACCTTTCATACGAGCGATTACAAAATAACTCATGTAAGCGAGTACGGTTTCTTATTTTTATATCAGACCGCAAACTATATCGCTAGCGGGTAGCACCCCGTTATCATAGAGGACAGCGTCTTGTCACACGAGCGGGAACCACGCTCTTTTACACGAGCAAGGTCGTCAATTATTGCGCGAGCATGATCGCAGTGCATAATGAAAGCGTAATCATAACCTATTGCGGCTATTGCAGGCAAGTCTTCGCGATCCCGAACCCGAATTTTGTCGTTCATTAACCGAATTCTGCGCTTTTGGCCGCCCATAACACGTTGCAAATCGTTATCACTATTAGAAGTTCGCAACTACCCTTTTTGTTGCAATTTTCTTCCGATAAACAGTTTTCGATCTCGCGACGTATTACAAACGTGGAGCCGTTCACGACACATTGAATCAGATGGCACTACTTCACAAATTCATCAAATAAAACATAACAAACGTTAACATAACAAAAAAGTACGTAGGTCGAAAAATAAAAACCAAATGTAAAATAAAAACAAATTCTACCATGTTATTATTTATGTAGTGAGCTATGAGTTCTTTATCCCGCTTCGGATTTTAGAAATGGCAGGACTTTCACTTAAATAGTTAAGCTTTCTCACATAGTCAACAAAGACTAACGTACAGCTACAACGTTTGATAGGTTCAGTTTCATATAATTTGGAATTATTATGCCAGGACGATTCTACCACCAGTTCGGAACGCTGTCATCCACTGAGAAGAACTGGCAAGAAACTCAGCGGTTGCTCTTATCACGAATATTAACTATTCGAAGCTAGATTCTAATAACAAATAACACTAAATGTAGGTAGGTAGACGCGGGTCTACCGTAACAATATTAGAACGGCACAGTAACACTAATTACACCCATTCGATTAACCAAGACAGGTTGTAACACGATCTAAACGCGAGAGCGTTTAATAATCGTACAAGTCTCGTTTACAACGAAACTCCAATAGAACGGTCTAGCCGCGTAAGCGTAAGCTAATAACCGTAAGAGTCGAGTATTGCTACAAGACTGAATTCAATATGGTGGACTCAATCTTTTATAACTAATTTTCGCTCCAAAAGCAAGTCCCTTCCTTGCTATCGGTCACGTGATTGTAGTGTTGCCAACTATCATTCCTAACAATATATTAGATAAGGGTAAAAAATCCGGGGTTTATAAAATAGATTTTCCTGAGTGCAACGGTACATATGTGGGTCAGACTGGCCGAAGTTTTGCGGTTCGATTCCGGGAACATATGGCTGCGTTTAGGAATAATAAACCACAAAATTCTAATTTTGCAAAACATTTGCTGGAATTCATATTCTTCACACTTGTGATAAGGGACTCCGACTCAATACGTTAGAGCAACTTGAGATAATAAAAAATAACAATGGTCACTTAATTAACGAGCAAGTAAATGTATCTAATTCCGTTTTGCTACATGTGTTCGGAGGGGAGGGTATTGGTGGGAGTTGAACTATTTAAGACTGCTTGTATGGGTAGCGCGGCGCATTACGATTTTTGTCGTGGAGCCTATCCTCCTGATGATGCTTCGGTTTCGGGGCGAAACGATCGTCGAGATTGTGGTGGTGGGTGTGTGTGCTGCTTGTGTGCGTTGCTGCTGGTGGATGCGCCTTGGGGTGCATGTGGTGGCTTGTCTTGCATGTATAAAGTGCGTAGATTTTGCCTGCTTCATACACATTGGCTTTGCATGCATTCGCTTAACCCGTGCGGATTATAGCAAAGTAGTTAGTTCTGTTGTATTGCTTGTATAGCGAAAGTAATAATAAAATTATTTTTCTATAATCCGCGATACAGTAAATAGAAAATATATATAGTGTTAAATGTATAGTGGACTATCCGTATTTTCATACCCGATACGTGAAGGATTCGTAAAAACACATGCATAAACCTTCACCAGTTCCACCACAATACAAAAAGCACTACACACGTTCACTATCACAAACTCATCAATCGTTTCACCCCGCAACCGAAGCATCATCAGGAGATAGACTCCACGACAAAATCGCAAAGCAACTTAATCTATAAGATAAGGTGAGTAAAGTTTATTGACTAAAAAATTATAGCGTTAAAAATTTTTCCACAAATTCACAAGAAATTTAAGTCGCAAAATATCAAAACCAACAACATTTTACTTACATAAGAACTGCCTCGGTTCGAATCAGAAATCTTTCTCGTTCCTGAAACAAAAAATATATATTAATTAACAAGCCAGGCCTTTGTAGTGACTTTATACAGAATAACATTTAACATTGTTCTCAGTTACATCTTTTAATTAAGGATAAATTAATTGAACATATTTCAAAATAATCAATACTAATATTATAAAGACGAAAGATTTGTATGTATGTTTGTTACGTTTTCACCCAAAAACTATTGGACCGATTTCAAAAACTCTTTCACCATTGGAAAGTTGCTTCTTCACTGAGCAACAAAAGCTATATGAAAATTTCAAAAAAAACAGGGATCCCTAATAAAACGGTAATAAGTTGTGAAAAATTTAGCCGTAAACATCTTTCATCGCGTGCGCTGCGGTAACTATTGAGGATAGAACAAAAAAATGTTCTGCAGTATTATAGAACATCAATATCCACAATAAAGTCCGCGATACCATAAGTCTAACTATTATAGTTACACCAATATAACTACTTTTTTACATTGTAAAAGTTGATAAAATTGCTGACAATAATCGAACCATTTTATTCATATCTCTGTATTAATCTTTATCCCATAAAATGATTTATTAAAAACTATTTAAATACCTGTAAAATGCTTTTTAAATTATTAAAATCCGACATCTCAATCAAAAGATATTACGAATTTAAGAATGTGAATCGAAAGAAAATAATGCCAACACTCCTTTTATTAAAATTTGTTATACGCAACATCAAGTTCTAAATTTAATCTATCGTGAGTGGTATTCATAGTTAATGTATAGAAACCGGCTAAACTTACGTCTTATTATAACGGCTTAGCCCTACTATTTTCAAACCCATCCCATTCCATGAGTTCTTTATACCGCTCAATGAAACTAGTCGGGCTCACGAGAGATGATAAACCGTGAGTATAGACAGGTTCTATATATATTTATTAATATCGTTAAATCGTACACTCTTCCGTGCTTAATGTAATTTATAAAAGCAAGAAGTAAGAATCATCTATCAAGTAAGATTCTGTATTTTGTAACGCACGAATTCAAATAGGTTAAAATTTAGCATTTTTATTCGGGAGCAGGAAATTATTGAGGGTATTCAAAAACTTATATTATCGCGAAGATAGTCGCGGGTAAAGGTTGTCATAAATATAACTCAAATAAGGAAGTTTCATACATAAATGGAGGAAAGCGTTGTTTTATCAAATTTCAAAGTCAAACACGCGTTTTGACATGCTATCCGAGTTGTTAGTAGAAATTAGAAACTTACGTTACATTACATACGCGTATACTCTATTTGTTTGCATTATATTATATTAAAAGCCTCTTTGAAGTAGGTAATAGAACGCCGCCCACGTTTTCATACCATAACACAAGCAGATATGAACCTTATTTTAATGTACGAAATATGATATTCGTATGTATATGCTTTTAGTAACGACATTTAAATGTTATAATGATAACAGGATGCGAAGGTCAGATGAAAATATTCTGTACGAAAGCCTGTAGCCTGCTAAATATGTATAAGTCTAGAGTCCAGAATAATAAGCAAACACTAGATGGCTACTAGAGTACCTTATGTTGGACATTAAATCGTTTAATCCGAAGAATAAAGTTATATTTTCTGTATTTATATATATGACATGTTTCTTTATTCTTCGGATGAGGCGAAATGTCGTCATACCAACAGTCGGAATTTCCATTGATTTCTGGACCAGTTATTATCAATGGTGGAAAATTAGTTGGAATTGGATGTTGTTTTATGATGGAAATCTGCGTGTCACAAAATTTTTCTAAAATCCAAATTCTAAACATAATAGTTGTTATCGTGAGTTAACCATGAGTAATAGAGAGATGCTATCGCGGACTTCTTCATAGTAATTTTATAAATCTACAATTCTCTAGTACATTACTTTAGCTCTCTGCTGGTTTACGCAGCGCACGCGACTCAGTCTCCCAGCAAGCAAGATTTATAACAACTGCGCGATCTCTTCAACACAATTTACATAATACCGATATGTACTATTTATCTAAACCATCCGGAAGTATTGCACAATCTTTTGGAGAAAACCGTATAAAGATCCGTTTAGTAGATTTTGAGAACGTCGATTACATACAGACAGACAGCTTTTTGAGATTTTGTTTTATAATAAGTATAGATACATATATGTAGATGTCAGTCGTCTATATCTTAGTAGGGATGGTTGGTTCCATAATGTAATCCCAAAATCTATCGAATCTTCAAATTTGCCCCTTAAATCTCAACTCAATTAAAAAAAATGAGCTAATGCTAAGTCTAGGGCTTAAATACTATTCAGCCTTACTTATAGTTTCCTCAAAGATAGAAAAGAATCATGAACGGTGCGTAGCATTTATAATTTCAATACGAAACTTATTCGTGAGGTATCCACAATCCATCATTTCATATTTTCATATATATCCAAATAATATTTAACACTATTTTTGTATTTGTAAGCTGTGATAGCCCAGCGGTGAGAACGTGCAACCCTTTCGAGGGTCACGAGCTCAATATAAATGAAAATTGCAATTTGTCACACGCTATTAGGTGAAGGAAAATCATCGTGAGAAAATGTACATATGTCTAGAGAATTCTGGGGATATGTCTACATACCAATGTAATCTGGAGCAGCGTGGTCTTAACTCCAACCGTTCTCTAAAAAAGCTGAATAAGAAGCCTATGCCCAGCAGTGAGATAGTACTTTACTTACAGACCGCTACTTTACTATTTTTGCCATCCGATAAACGTATCAAAAAAGAAAGAGATGGGACCTTGAAATTCTCAGTGGGTACCCAAAACAAATAATCTACGAAGACTATTCTGAAATTGAAAATGAAAAAATCTTTATTAACAAAAACACACTTAAAAACTGGAAGTATCTGTTTAACTACTTACTTACTACTAACTACTTACTTACTAACTACTTTGCTATAATCCGCACGGGTTAGGTGAATGCATGCAGATGCAGCCAATGTGTATGAAGCAGGCAAAATCTACGTACCTTATACATGCAGGACAAGCCACCACATGCACCACAAGGCGCAATTCACCAGCAACTACGCACACAAAAGCAGCACACACACCCACCACCACAATTTTGACGATCGTTTCGCCCCGAAACCGAAGCATCATCAGGAGGATAGGCTCCACGACAAAAATCGTACTGCAAATCGTACTTGGCATTGTATGTGGCTTGTCCTGCATGTATAAGGTACGTAGATTTTGCCTGCTTCATACACATTGGCTTTGCATGCATTCACCTAACCCGTGCGGATTATAGCAAAGTAGTTAGTTCTGTTATATTGCTTGTAATATGGAATTCCGCAAAGTAACGCCTGCTTCTATAAATCATTTAAATAGGTAAGCCAAGTATAGTACCCGGCAATAAATAATGCACATCGAGGCTTAGAGAGAGAATTCGTCTAGATTCTGCTTCATAGAGCATCGTGTCTGTCGCACAGACTGACGAACCCGTGTGTGACAGTGACAGCGCAAGTGTTGATGTTAACTACGAAACTGTTTCGTTGTTAACATCAACACTTGAATAAAACAAAAGACGACACAATGCTCGAATTTGTTATTGAGTTTTAAATAAATTACAACACGAGGAATCCTGTAATGCTGAGCCGTATTCAGTGCGACCTCATTTCCATACTATTAAGCTTCACGCGTCCCGCGAATAATGAAAGGCCTACGCACGGTTGGAAAATGAAATTTGGCGTCCCGGTTTTGTCATCAACGGTCTCCCTCTAGAGACAAATTGTATTCTAAATTTGCAACGACTTGTTAGATATTATGGTGGCGTAAAAAATGGAGTTGATTTGTACGGTAGGTGGTAATTTTATGTTTCGTCGCGTTATACTGAGACGGGTGAATTTCGGATTTCATTTATTTGACTGAGTAAATCGTAAAGTATTACTTATATCGATGTAACATTTACGGCCGTCGTCTGAGACGCTAACTAATGGAATAATTACGTTCCTAGCAATTTATTAACGATCATACACATATTTTTTTTTAATTTGAACTATCGTGAGTAGGATTTATAGTTAATGTACAGAACCGGCCACCATAATATAGTCACCATGGCCACCATGACAAAGACCAGAGCAATAGGGAACACTTTGAAGACGTGCGACCACCGTCACTACCCACTATAGTCTCCCCTCCACCCATGGTCATAAAGTTTTATAAAGAGATCATGAATAAGTGCCCCCGGATGGGCTTGAAACTAGACGAGCTAACCGGATAAATTTTTTATATTAAAAACTTATGTGTCTAATTGATAATTGCAATTTATCACACGCTTTTCGGTGAAGGAAAACATCGTGAGGAAACCTGCATATCTCTAAAGAATTCTGGAGGTATTTGTAATCTACCAATTATAAAATACCGCATTAGAGCAGCGTGGTAAGTCTTAGCTCCAACCCTTTTCTTCAGAAACGGAGAGAGGAGGCCTATTCCTAGCAGTGGGATTGTAGCAGGTCGCTACTTTACTTTTTTTTAAATATATAATTTTTATTAATAATTAGTCACTGAGCACGGGCTTTACACCTCTCTCAGATGTATCGAAATCTTCAACATCAGCATGTAGGTCCTACGGCAAAATCGTAACGCGAAAGTCTCGCCCGTTGATGCTCTGTTATAGGGCGAAACGAATATTGAGATTATGATAGTGAATGATGCAGTGCTAGTATATTGTGGTCATGGTGGACGTTGGTAGTGAAATAAGAAATAGGGGAAATTTATTAAGAGCTTTCAGGTAACGGATAACATCTCGAGATCTCGAGAACTATATCTTTGGAGAATTCTAGTGATAAGAATAAAAAGAGATTAAATTTAGTAGAAAAACAACACGTTTAACGTAGTTATGATAGAATTATTTTGTTATAATCCGTGTTTGTTAAGATAATCTATGTAATGCAAAGTGGGAAACAGACAACGTTCACAATTCTTAATTATTCTTAGTTGACAATTCAAAAGCACTTGTCTACAAGTTTATTTGAATAAATAATATTTTTAATTTGAATTGAATTACACGTGCAGGACCAATCGCCACACGTATCACAAAAAGCCGTCACCACAACAATACAAGTACTACACACACGATCGTCTCACCCCGAACCAAAGCATTATCAGCAGTATAGGCGCCGCAAGTAAGCAGTCATATACAAATAGTATGCTATACTATCTTGATACCCCTGATACCCTGGTACCCCTTAGCACAGCAATAAGTAAAGGTAAATACGATCGTCTCGACCCGAATCAAAGCATTATCAGGAGTATAGGCGCCGCAAGCAAGCAGTCATATACAAATAGTATGCTATACTATCTTGATACCCCTGATACCCTGGTACCCCTTAGCACAGCAATTAGTAAAGGTAAATACGATCGTCTCGCACTTAACCAAAGCATTATCAGGAGTATAGGCGCCGCAAGCAAGCAGTCATATACAAATAGTATGGTATACTATCTTGATACCCTGATACCCTGGTACCCCTTAGCACAGCAATTAGTAAAGGTAAATACGATCGTCTCGCCCCGAACCAAAGCATTATCAGGAGTATAGGCGCCGCAAGCAAGCAGTCATATACAAATAGTATGCTATACTGTCTTGATACCCCTGATACCCTGGTACCCCTTAGCACAGCAATAAGTAAAGGTAAATACGATCGTCTCGACCAGAACCAAAGCATTATCAGGAGTATAGGCGCCGCAAGCAAGCAGTCATATACAAATAGTATGCTATACTGTCTTGATACCCCTGATACCCTGGTACCCCTTAGCTCAGCAATTAGTAAAGGTAAATACGATCGTTTCGCACTTAACCAAAAGCATTTATCACGAGTATAGGCCCCGTAAGCAAGCAGTCATATACAAATAGTATGGTATACTATCTTGATACCCCTGATACCCTGGTACCCCTTAGCACAGCAATTAGTAAAGGTAAATACGATCGTCTCGCACTTAACCAAAGCATTTATCACGAGTATAGGCGCCGTAAGCAAGCAGTCATATACAAATAGTATGGTATACTATCTTGATACCCCTGATACCCTGGTACCCCTTAGCACAGCAGTGTAATATAAGTGTATAAGTAATGTAGTAAAAAGTAAAAGGACCAGATCTCTCCCATATATAAAGCAAATATTAAATGTAACAAAAAATATATTACGAAATAATTATAATTTGGCAAGACAATTTTTCGCTGACTAAACCGGAAGAGTAAATTTAATTTTCCGCCCATGCGTGACTTCCTCATTTTCCGCAAGATGCGTAAGGTTTAATAGTATGGAAATGAGAGAGCACTGAATAACATTCAGCTTCGGGAAATGTCTTTTGTTCTATCCAAGACGAGAACGTGATAAGATTTCCGAAAGTTATACGCAGGCAATACGCATATTTTACCATCTATTTATTCTAGGTTTCAAATTCTTTTTTTGTTAGTCACATTTTAATTTTTAATAGTTTCTCATGCAACTTTGTTACTTCTTCCTTGTTCCTACTTTTTATCTCTATTTCTTATATTATATATATATGACGGCGCTTCCGTAGCGCCATCTTTAAATCGGGAACGGAAGTAGTCAAATATTATCTCTTTAGTTTTTAATCCCTTGTATTTTGGCGGTAAGGTAGGCACGTGACCAATAGAAAGGTAGGGAGTCGTTTGTCACTCCTATAACTGAGATTGCTATACCGACGCCAGTCTCGTTGCAAAACTTGGCTTATACGGTTATTGGCTACGCTTACGCTAGACCATTCCGTCCCTTGGAGTCTTGCTGTAAACCTTGGCTTGTATGATTATTAAACGCTACCGCGTTTAGATCGTGTTTCAACTTGTCTTGGTTTGTCTCAACCAGTGGGTTACTACGCAACTAGTATCACTAATTACTGTCTTTTTAATGTTGGTTGGGTAGATCCGCGAGTACCTAAATTGAGTGTTCCGTGTTATTAGAATCCACCCTCATATTCGTGTGATTACTATAGTGTAGTTTAATGTTGTTCGGGCAGATCCGCACCAACCACGTTGCGTTCCGTGTTAATGAAATCTAACTAGGATAATTGCTATTCGTGATAAGAGCAACCATTGAGTTTCTTGCCAGTTCTTCTCAGTGGATGACAGCGTTCCGAACTGGTGGTAGAATCGATCTGGTAATAATTCTAAATTACAATTAGCTAAACCGTGTTAAGACATGTTCGGCCTGTTTCTATGTTTCACAACCACGCCCGGTCCTGTTTCGGGAGGTTACGTTATAAACTCCGCGTTGTGATCTAAAATCTTGCTTCCGTAGTGTTGTCTGTCTCTGGTTCTATCCTAGGCCTCCTGATGATGATCCGACATATATTTAATGCCGTATTGAATTAAAAGTAAATTTGAGTAGAAATTTTTTTGACAATATATTTTCTTTATGAGATTCAGGAGGAGAATCATGAGGTTCCAACAAGAAAACCAAGGGCTCGAAGGGTTTCTAGAAGTATAAAAGGTTGCAGACCTTTGCTCAACAGCGTTCTGGGGATATGTGTAAACTACCAATCCCCATTGGTCGGATTATCCGACATATATTTTTTGTAATAAGGTAAGCAAACCATTATTTAATTCTCATCATTATTGAAAGACATAGTTTATTGATGTCTATAAATTATTATGGGTTTCGTGGTTAAGGCAAAAAAATTGTAGCCTGTATTGTTTTTCTATAATAGTAGTAGTATTTTATTTTGATTTATTTTCTCATTTCAATATCTCTCATATAACGCTGTAATTCACATCACTTAATTTTCATCACGTTATTGAAATACTTTATTATTGATGTTTGCAATTTAATATTTATTGCAGCTTTATGGTGAAGGATAAAATAGCGAAACTTACATTGGTAGTGAGAACTCCTGGGATGTATGTTACCCACTAATCTGAATTGTAGCCGCATGATGAATCTAGGCTCCTATCTTTATATCGAATAAGAAATAGACCTAGAAGTAGGTATTTTTTTTTTCATCCAGGGAGAAAATCCCTACGGACTTCTGCCTCAAGGCGTGTGTCCGACTCGCACGGACTAAAACAACCTCCCGGAAAACTGCAAGATTGGCACGGAACCGCAATGCATTACTTCATGCCAATCTTCGGTTTATGTGAACTCACTCTTATTTTTTTGTCATTGCTCCTTTGCCTCTCACCGGACCATTCTCCTCAACATTTCTTCGTATTTGCGCCATTCTTCTGCGCTGGATAGCATGCGTGCCCTAAGATTACTGGCGTTAACCTCTGCACTCATACTCTGGGCAGCTGCCCTTAAGTCCATGCTGGCAGGGCATTCAAAAAGAGCATGTTTTGGGGTGTCTACTTCTCCACAAAACATGCTAGCTTCGCTTATAGCTGTCAGTGTGTCTCGTGTGACGTAAGACGAAATTAGTAATATCATAATATTTCTACCTATTAATTAACTTAAAGGAATCAACTTAACATATTACAGGCATATCGGAGTTTTCGTTAACAGTGTGCAAATACACAAATTACACGTAATATCATTGATTTTATAATTTCCCTGAACGAGGCGAACACATCAAAGGGTTCTGTGTTAAAAGCCACATTTTGTGTTACCCGATGCGGAATACCTTGGGATCGTCTTTTTGATTTCAATTTAGGGATAAGGGCTGTTTGGAGATAAAACCAGCCTTTTTATACAAGTTCAAATTGGCAAAAAATCTAAATTGCCAAGCGTGATAATCATTTAAATATATTCTTGATTCAGCAAAATGGGTTAGAAATAAAACTTTCAAGACTGTTTCAATCTGAACACCCTGTATTACTGATTAAAGTAAAGTAAAATGGTAGTATAACCATTCTTCCTAATTGACCTATTACTATGATACTAAGTGATTACTGGCAGCAGCGCTATCAGAGAGTCAGCCCTGCGTTCAATGATTATATCACTATTTTCGAGTTATTTTTAACTTAGATCAAAAGCTCTGACAGCCTGAGACCGTGCGACTTTTCAAAAGGGTCACGTATTCAAACCTTGGGCAGGCACCACGCTGTGTTTTTCTTATATAACTCATTTGTCTATTTCATCATTCTCCCTTATCCCACTCTAAGTGGGGTCGGCGCAGCATATTACAAACATGTTGTCACATGATTTGGCTTCGTATTTTACGACCGGCCGCCTGCCTGACGTCAACTTACCTAAGAAAGAGGGTGGTCTATTTTACTCAACCGGAACCACACGGTGGGTCGACTTACCTTAGTCGCCTTTTACGACACCTCGGTAAGAAAGAGGTTGGTCTATTCTACCCAACCGTATACCACACGGTGGAACTTAATATTTAATGATTGCAATTAATCACACGCTTTATGGTAAAGGATAAAATCGTGAAGAAACCTGCATATTTCTAGAGAATTCTGAGGATATGCGTAACCTACCAATCCGTTCTGAAAAAACGTGAAGAGTTTGTTTAGCCTCAACCTTTCTCTTCAAAAGCGACCAGAGGTATGCCTAGCAATAATTAATGATTTTATACTTGAATATTCGTGGTTTGAAGACATAATTATAAATTATTACTTTCGGGTACATACCACGGTAATTTGTATTTGATTCGCCGATATTTCGACCCAGTTGCATGGATCGTGGTCACGACGGAACCTTATAATTATGAACCTTATAACCTAATTAACGAAATTTTATAATTATGCCTAGCAATAGTATAGTAACATGCTATTACTTTAGTAAGTCTGGTCTATCAATGAATATGGAAAAAGCAAAGATTTGACATTGATACAGTGGTTTCAAAAGTCAGAATAACAAATTGAATCCACGATCAACGTTGTATAAACAATTTGAAGCCCAATAATTCATCTGTCCTCACAATTAGTACACGAATAAATTACTCGACGGAAGAGCGAATTTCGTCGACGCAAGCTAATGCATTGACTAATTAGTTACGTCATTTTGAGTGACGCATCTGGATATTTTAAAGTATCTGTTACTGCTTACCCAATATGAAAAAAAAAATCAATACTCTTGTCACATTATCGAACCATTTCGATTCGGTTATGTATTGTTAATGCGTAACCGAATCTAATATGGTTCGACTGAAATTATTGGTTATGCTGAGCGCTATAGTCTCTACACCAGTGGTTCTCAAAGTTGTCTGAGCTATGACCCATCAAATACAAGTTCCCAAACTCACAAGGACCTCTAGTAAATATTTACCGTTTTTAATCGTTACCGATATGAATAAAGGTCTTTTCAAATAATTATTCGGATCTTTAACAGCATTGCACGATAAATCATCCAACATATATCCCATTAAGTTTAAATTAAATATATAGTACCAATTATAAAAGAACGTATCATTCTTAGTTACAATTTTACAATTAAATAAACAAAAACAAAAAAAAATTAATGGGAAGAATGAAATTCCGCCGTGTGGTATCCGAAAGAATAGAATAGACCACCCTCCTTTCTTACCGAGGTGTCGTAAGAGGAGACTTAGATATGTGCCGTGTGGTATCCGGCTGGATAGAATAGACCACCCTCATTTCTTATCGAGGTGTCGTAAAAGGCGACTAAGGTAAGTTGACGTCAGGCAGGCGGCCGGTCGTAAAATACGTAGCCAAATCATGCGACAACATGTTTGTAACATGTTGTAACGACACTTAGAGCGCGATAATGGTAGGAGAATGATGATGGGAAGAATGAAATTGTTACCTGTTTCGCCATTACACTTTTGACATCAAATTCATATACTATACTTACTATACTATATATTCCTTCATATACTATATATTCATATATAATACTTTTGCCATCAAAATAGAAAGAAGAGGACTTATATTACTAGGAGGATAAATTTATCAAACAGGCATGGATAGTTACCGGAAACCAACAGCCCTAATTACTTTAGAAAATTTAATGAAACTTTTTTTATGCCAGTAGGACTGTCATTACCCGTCGCCCGTCGCTGGGGCATTGGCTCGGTCGGACGGTGTGTTATTCGCGACCCAACCTTGGATCGCGAGCCATAGTTTGGGCAACCCTGCTCCACACTATCGGCCACACTCCGGTCCTTACAGTGCTAGCAATGTTTGAACATATTTATAGTACACCTACTACAACAGTAATAATAAAATTATTTGGCTATAATCCGCGATACAGTTAATATAAAAAATATATAGTGCTAAATGTATAGTGGACTATCCGTTTTTTCATACCGATACATGCAGGATTCGTAAAAACACATGCACAAACCTCCACCACTGCCACCACGATACACAAGCACTACACACGTTCACTATCATAAACTCAACAATCGTTTCGCCCCGCAACCGATTATCAGGAGATAGACTCCACAACAAAATCTCAAAGCAGATTTGATAGTCGGATAGAAAACGGGGATTCCACTATACATTTAGCACTATATATTTTTTTCTATTTACTGTATCGCGGATAATAGCAAAATAATTTTATTATTACTTTTGTATTATAGATCTCCGCAAAGTAATGCCTAATTCTATAAAGTACGCCTACTATTCTATCGAAACATGGTAATATCGCTTCAGCTGTTAAATTACATTGCTATTCAAAAAAAAGTAAGGAATGGGAAAAAAAAAATTTAAAAGCAAAAACATTTGAGTATTAGTACTGATGTGATGTTTTCTATTCCCCGAAAATTAATTCTAATTCTATAAAGTTATAAATTATTTCTACAATATATTTTGAGGGGGTTAGACGTTAAAACGTAGAAAATAGACAATAAATAGACATATAGACAGATTTCGCATTTATAAGAATAGCATGGAATTTTCCACCGTTAGGAATCCGGCTGAGTAGCATAGACCACCCTCATTTCTTACCGAGGTGTTATAAAAGGCGACTAAGGTAAGTCAATCTGCCGTGTGGTATCCGGCTGAGTAGAATAGACCACCCTCATTTCTTACCGAGGTATCGTAAAGGATGACTAAGGTAAGTTGACGTCAGGCAGGCGGCCGGTCATAAAATACGAAATCAAATCGTATGACAACATGTTGTGTCGACCCCATTTAGTGTGGGATAAGGGCAGGAAGATGATGAAGATCAGCATGGATTTTTGATATGCATCAAATTTTTGATATCTTTGAAGTGATATTATAAATTTAAAGCATTGTTAACTGAGGCGAGGCTTGTATGGAGTAACTCGGCGAGGCATGAAGCGATCAATATTGGATGCCACACAATGTATCGGCAATCTATTACGTCGCATATTTCATATATTAATTACAGTCGACCCCACTTAGAGTGGGATAAAGGAGAATGTTGTTCATATATTAAGGACAAGCTGTACTAGTTACTTCGATTACTTGAACTTAATTGTTTGAAATTTTTGAAACCAAAAATAATACAAAAAATATTTTGCTATAATCCACGATTAGAGAAAACCTATTTATCATGTTGAGTGTGCCATTTGCTTTCATACCGAATATATGCAGAAATCGTGAAACACATGCCTACGGACCAACAGCATCACCTGTGATTCTGACTATCTTTAATCAGGATATAATTTTTAATATTAGCTATTTCTAGCATGTCAATTGGTTTTGGCAGATGCGAAAGCCGTCATCAACATTCTCCTGCCCTTATCCCACTCTAAGTGGGATAAACATGTTGTCACTTGATTTGGGTACGTATTTTACGACCGGCCGCCTGCCTGACGATAACGTACTTAGTCGCCTTTTACGACACCTTGGTTAAAAACTTAGGGGAGTCTTTTCTATGCAGCCGGATACCACACGGCACAGACCTTAGTCGCCTCTTACGACATCTCGGTAAGAAAGGAGGGTGGCCTATTCTATTCTGCCGGATACCACACGGCAGTGCCAAAGTCGTAACGTAGGAAATCAACAAAGTCCGCAAACTCATTACGTAGGGTAACTCAAAAAGTAGGGTATTTTTCATTTTAATGTAGGTAAATTAAAATATACTTAGAGGTTTCGCCTAATCGCCATTAAAGTCGCGTACATGGCAATATTCAAGTCTCATTTCATTAGTTTTGTATAGTGGTATCACTGTGATCACGTGATCGACACCAGAGCGGGGGCTTGGTTTTGGAGCGAGAATTGTTTATAAAAGGTGGAGTTCGCCACATGGAAGTCACACCCCGGCGAAGCTTATGCGCTCGCCCATCCCACCGGTGACGCTGTAAAAGCCATTAGGGCTAACAGCATTAGACACATTCGAAAAAAAAAAAAACATGGAAGTCAGTCTTGTTCTAATACCTGACTCGTACGGTTATTAGCTTACTAGCTACGCTTTAAAGCTTGGTTTGTACCATTATTAAACGCTCCCGCGTTTAGATCGTGTTTCGACTTGTCTTGGTTGGTCTCAACCAGCATGTTCATGCGTTGTTACTACGCAACTGGTATCATTACTGTGTCGTTTTAATATTGCTTAGGTAGTTTCCGCGTCTACCTAAAGGTGATAATTTCTAACTATATACCTATATATCGCTATAAGTTTCATGTCACGTGTTTCGAATGTTCAAGCTAAAGTACGCGAGAAATCGTTTAATGAAAAGGAATATCCGATATGGACAATATGCGACGCGCCAATGAATGAGCAAGTAATTCTGACTCAAGTCTCTTGCATAAAGATAAGAGGCATTTGTTTTCCATCGTACGCGAACGGGATTTGCGAGTTGTGCGCAATTTCGATAGGATTTAGTCAATCCGCATAGACGAGACCAATCGGATACCAACTGACTGCAACTTCGTTAGTTTTGATTACAAAAAATAGCGTGTCTAAATTCCATTGAGGTTCTCTAGAGAGCTCTCGAACCCCGGGAAGGCACCAATGAGTTTGACTTAAAAAAAATTAAATGTCTAATTGATAATGGCAATTTATCACTTGCTTTTCAGTGGAGGAAAACATATTAAGGAAGCTTGCATAGATATGCAAGTATATCTAGATCTGGGGATCTTTAAACTGGGTTCCACGGAACTCTAGGGTTCCCTGAAACGGTTACAGGGATTCCGTAATTGATCTGGGTCAAACTTCATATACGTAAAAACAACGTGTGGCATATACGTTAAAACAACATGTAAAAATAACTTTCTTTTGAACAACTTCATGATTTTAAATAAATAAATAATTTAAGTATAAAATAAATATATTTTCAATAATATTTACAAAATGCATTTTAAAAAATAAAATAAAATCTGATTCGCTACTTTACTACTATCCTTTATTGCCGTATTGAAATGTTTGTATTAAAAGTGAATTTGAGTAGAAAAAACTTTGATAAACTATTTTTTTTATGATATTCAGGAGGCGAAACATGAGGTTCCTACAAGAAAACCATGGGCTCGAAGGGTTCCTAGAAGTATAAAACGTTGCAGACCTCTGCTAAAGAGTATTCTGGAGATATGTGTAAACTACCGATCCCCAATTGGAGCGAGGTAAGAGACTCCAGCCATAGTAGGCTTTGCAGAACTTCAATGATTTTATCCAAGAACGGAGAGAAGAAACCTATGCCCAGCAGTGGGATATTAACAGGCCGTTACTTTTTTAGTTCCATTGTTGTACAAATCTCTTCTTACTCCTTGGTGCTAAGGATTTAGTCCGACCACATTGATCCAAAGCCGAATTTATAGGCCTTATATAAGCGTCCTTATGTTATTTTATATATTATAATATGTATAACGAATTGGAAAAATAATTTAGGAATATAAAAAGGTAAATTAAGTAACAGCCGGTTACAATCCCACTGCTAGGCATAGGGTCTCCTCTCTCCGTTTCTTGGGAGAAGGGTTGGAGCCAAGATCTACCACGCTGCTCCAATGCGGATTGGTAGGTGACACTTCCCTAGAATTCGCCAGAGATATGCAGGTTTCCTCACGATGTTTTCCTTCACCGAAAAGCGTGTAATAAATTGTAATTATCAATTAGACACATAAGTTTTAATAGAAAAACTCATTGGTGGCTGGTTCAAACCCGAGACCATCTCGAAACAGTCACACGGTCTCACCGCTGGGCTATTGGGGAAACTCTTTAGGAATATAAGTATTTAAATTATTAATATGTAAGTAACTAACAAACGCCTATATAATTTACGATTTAACTGATCTTTTGAAAGTTGTATTTCAGACGTTATGTTATTAGTAAAATTAGTTTTTTAATACCTGCCCCTAACTATAACAACATGAAACATTTTCTTTATATTTCTTCCACATTCACCAGTCTTTAGGTAAGTACAGGCGCTATCTAACCTGTCGCTACCATTTTCGGTCTTAACAAAGGCACGACGACACCGCCCGCCCTTACTGTCAACTCTAGTGAAGATATCACGATTGTGTTTACATAGATAACAGAATTTCGCGGCTCAATCACTGGCAGCGATGGACGAATTTCCGGACCTTTGCCTCTCTTGATTATGAGCTTCCTTTCACTCGATGGTCCTCAGAGGTTGTTTGTTGTCTGATATTTGTGATATCTTACAAATTGTATTTGGATATAACAGAATAGGGTAAATATACGGATCGATTACACGAGACAAGTTTTGTAAATGATTTATAGAAGCAGGCGTTACTTTGCGGAATTCCATATTACAAGCAATATAACAGAACTAACTACTTTGCTATAATCCGCACGGGTTAGGTAAATGCATGCAAAGCCAATGTGTATGAAGCAGGCAAAATCTACGTACCTTATACATGCAGGACAAGCCACCACATGCACCCCAAGGCGCAATTCACCAGCAACAACGTACACAAAAGCAGCACACACACCCACCACCACAATCTCTACGATCGCTTCGCCCCGAAACCGAAGCATCATCAGGAGGATAGGCTCCACAAGTTTTGTATTAATATTGAATTGTCCACGTCATTTTAATTATACGTAATAGTGTTGCCCCAACGTCTCTAACATATTTTCATTTAGTATTTAATATTAATTTATATATAATTAATTTTACCTTTATATATTTATTTTATAAAGATAGATATTTAATTTACCTTTATCGGGATTTTTTTTTTATTTAGTTTTCAAAACTGACATACAATTGAGGGGTGTAGGGGGGACGCTCGTCCCAGTCAGTCTCCTCAATTGTCAACCTCGCCTGCACGCGGTGCACCCTGCATATCAACCGACGAGGCTCTGGCGACTGATAAATGACGGTATAACCATTTCATTTTTTTGCTGACCTAAATATCAGACCGACAGTGGGCAGCAGCGCTGTCGGTGCAAAACCTTCATGGCATCAAATATTCTATATAATATTAATATTAAAGTGAAACCCGTCAACTTTTTAAATTTTTTAAACCTAAATAAATAAATAAATATGTAGATAAAGAGCGCCTTTTCTTTTTTATGGTATGAACAGAGTCATGGAAGATATCTATATCACCACGAACTGCATTCGCAATTGACAACATACGATACAAGGGACTATGCTGGCCAAGAATTGTCCTAGTTAATGGCAAATAAAACATTTTGCGATTGTGTAATCGACTACCCTCGGCACGACAAATTGTACACGCTCGAGAAAGTCTGGTGAATCAATTATACCACATACGATTTTTTTAGAAATATTAAATCCGCAGTTTTCCTAATATCTCTAACATCTAAGAAAGGGAATAACTCTAACATCTAGGTAGATTCTATTGATCAATTCAACAATTTACTAAAAAGTCATTACATCGTTATTATTAAAAAGGGTAGTAAAAAAAGGAATAATTTTTTATAACACAGCAATTAATATACAACGAAAAAGTTTTTCTCACCCAATGCATTTATTTATTTAATACTTTTGTATAATGCAATTAACATGTAAATAAATGGTTAGAGTAAAATTTACATTATACAAAGACGCCGAAGTCTTTCAGAGCGGTGGCTTTTAGTGATCGCATATTTTTAAGAGGTACCATTCGATCAGGGTATGATACTTTTTTCGATCGATTATTATATTAGTCATCGACTGTGTTTCGACAAATGACTGAATAGTTTCAATCAATAATTACTATCTGACAGCCTTTTAAAATATTGCATTCCCCGAGAGTTGTTTGAGTGATAGATCAAAAGATCGAATTGCATTCCGTGCAATCGATTTTAAATCAGACAGATCAGTGGTTGAATCTTTTTAGGATCCGTGATTCTTTTACTTGCACTATATTTAGTGTTTCGATTGTTGGATCGATTTTTATCTGACTTACTCTATGCTGTTATTATCACTGAAATTTTGATGCATCAATCATAAGAACGAGCCGTGCGATCGCTTTCAGAGCGATTATTTTCAAGCGATCGAATCTTTTAGGAGCCGCGATTCGATCAGAGTATGATAAGCTGTGATAGCCCAGCGGTGAGACTGTGCGACTCTTTTGAGGGGAACACGAGTTCAAACCCGGGCAGGCACCAATAAGTTTTTCTATTAAAAACTCATGTGTCTTATTGATAATTGCAATTTATCACACGCTTTTCGGTGAAGGAAAACATCGTGAGGAAACCTGCATATCTCTAGAGAGAATTCTGGAGATATGTGTAACCTACCAATCCGCATTGGAGCAGCGTGGTAGGTCTCAGCTCCAACCCTTCTCTCCAGAAACGGAGAGAGGAGGCCTATTCCCAGCAGTGGGATTGTAACAGGCCGCTACTTACTTTACTTTTATGACACTGTTTTTTGATCAGTGATTCGAGAAGTGTTCCGATCAATAATTACTAATTTGTTTTAATCACTGAATAGAGCGAGGTCACTTTCTCATTCGATCAAGTTTTGTTCTTTATCATCAAATGCACTGTGAAGTCCGTTGTTGTTATTATTCTCAACTACAGGTGATGTTATATTCTAGTGGGGCTTGTATAATGTTTGCATAGATAACAAAATTGTATGGCACAATCTCAGGCTACTGTGGACGAATTTCCGGGACCTCGCGTCTCTTGATTATGTGACGTTGCAGTTGTTACTCCAGGTTGTTTTAGTTGTCCATCTACTAGCGTTGTACTATGATATTTTATATAAAGTAAAGTAGCGGCCTGTTACAATCCCACTGCTGGGAATAGACCTCCTCTCTCCGTTTCTGGAGCGAAGGGTTGGAGCTAAGACCTACCACGCTGCTCCAATGCGGATTGGTAGGTTACACATATCTCCAGAGTTCTCTAGAAATATTCAGGTTTCCTCACGATGTTTTCCTTCACCGAAAAGCGTGTGATTAATTGCAATTATCAATTAGACACATGAGTTTTAATAGAAAAACTCATTGGCGCCTGCCCGAGTTTGAAGACGTGTTCCCCTCGTAAGAGTCGCACGGTCTCACCGCTGGGCTATCACAGATATTTTATATATTTAGTAATAATTAATTTTCTACAAGGAACTTTTATTAGTAATATATTATTTTGTTTTTCGACCAGTGTATACTGAATTTCACTATCCCAATAGAAATAAATCATTAGCCAGTTATATTTATTACATTTTTACTAAACTTAAGAAATTTAGGAGATTATGCGCGTCTTTTACATTTTAGAAACTATTATGTACGAACAATATGTTCATGTTTATAACAATATTTGAATAATCTGAACGGCAAAAGATCTTCTTCTTTTTTAAAGTAGCAATCTTTAGCAAAATTTTTCAAAAATATGACGCAGCATACTTTTTATATACTTTTATTCTAAGATAGACAAAAAAACATGTAGTTTTTTTGTCTATCTTAGAATATCGTAACTCCTGTAAGTTTTTAAACCTAAGTTAATATATTTTAGGTATTCAATATAACGGTCTAATAGATTACAAAGTAAGGATTATAGTCTCTAAATTGATACTAAAATACAACTACATTAACTGTTTGTGTGAATGTTGAATAATTGTTTAACCGTTGCAAGATTTTGTTTCGAAAATTTCTATTATTCAAGTGTTTCATATAAATGATAGACATTTAGGAACAAAGGGTATGGGTAATGAATAATTAAATTTATTGAATACCTAGGGTTTTAGGTATACAAAGTGCCTCTTGTTGTCCAATGTTGCGGTTTTCATTCATGTTATATTTGGTCGTTTTAAGCATAATGCCTCAATAAAGAGTTAACATGCGTTAATAACTTGCCACATCGTCTCTTACATTGTTAATAAATAACGCGAAGCAACATGATACAAACAATAGATGTTATTGTATATCGAAATTTCGTCCCAATTACATGGATGTCTAGTTTGAACACATTTCATGTAATTGCGTCAAAATATCTTTGGCATTTGAACGTTTCGTGCGTAATGGAATTTTTGACTGTCGACCTTAGAAGAAACGTAAGAAGTTCCATACAGGTCAATGAATAAAGAAGTGAAAATTCTGCGGATCACATAGCAACAAGTACATATTAGCATTTGGACAAATAACAATATTTCGAATATCACCCTCTTACATGACGATAATCTCATAAAAGCTGAAAATTAGAAATTATATTATATAGGTATATTAAAACGCCGTGTGGTATCCGGCAGAATAGAATAGACTATCCTCATTTCTTACCGAGGTGTCGTAAAAGGCGACTAAGGTATATGTCGTTTGGTATCCAGCTGCATAGAATAGACCACCCTCCTTTCTTACCGAGGTGTCGTAAAAGGCGACTAAGGTAAGTTGACGTCAGGCAGGCGGCCGGTCGTAAAATACGTAGCCAAATCATGTGACAACATGTTTGTAACATGTTACGCCGACACCACTTAGAGTAGGATAAGGGCAGGATAATGATGATATAGGGATATTAAGATTTTGTAATTGTAGATATTACTTTGAAAAAAAATATGTATATGTTTTCTTTATACATAGATTAGATAGATAGTTTATGTATAGAAACCGGCAATACTGAGTTTCCGTCGCGATAACACCGTATAAATAACTATAAACTAGTCCGGCTAACCCAATAGAATAAGACGTGCGTGTAGCCCGTTTTTATTCATGAACTATAAATACTATTCGCAATAGTTTAAATTAGAAAATAGTTGAAAATATAATGTGATTTTGTAAGTAGACTAATAATGCCATGTGGTATCCGGCTGAGTAAAATAGGCCACCCTCATTTTCTTACCGAAGTATCGTAAAAGGCGACTAAGGTAAGTCGACCCACCGTGTGCTATCCGGCTGAGTAGAATAGACCACCCTCATTTCTTACCGAGGCGTCGTATTAGGCGATTAAGGTAAGTCGACCCACCGTGTGGTATCCGGTTTAGTAGAATAGACCGCCGTCTTTCTTACATAGGGGGTCGTAATACGACCAAGGTAAGTTGACGTCAGGCAGGCGGCCGGTCGTAAAATACGTAGTCAAATCATGTGACATGTTTGTAACATGTTATGCTGACTCCACTTAGAGTAGGATAAGAGCAGGAGGATGATGATCTCAGTAAACTAATAAGTCAAAATAACTGCCACACAAAGCCATTCACGTGATGTATACGTTAACAAAAGTATCCATCCATCAAACCCGCGCTAATGTATACCAAAATATGCCACTGATGTGAAGATACGGCAAACACTTTTTGTCGAACAGCTGAGAGCACTCGTTATCGCAGCGGGTAATGGCCGGTGTAAATAGGGTTACTATGATATTTAACAATATTAGGAATCGGACGTGGTCACTGACTTGAAATAAATAATAAATAAATATAAGGGACACTTACACACACGGTCATCCATCCCCAAAGTAAATTAATACTAGTGTTATGGATGACGGATAACTGGTAGATATACATCTACCAGTTGTATATATATAATTTTAAATACATACTTAAATACAAATATACACCCAGGCTCGAAGACCCAACAAATTGTTTAAATAAAAGTAATAATAAAAATTATTTTATAATCCGCGATACAGTATATATAAAATATCTATAGTGCTAAATGTATAGTGGACTATCCGTTTTTACATACCCGTTTCATGCAGGATTCGTCACAATACACAAGCACTACACACGTTCACTATCACAAACTCAACAATCGTTTCGCCCCGCAAACGAAGCATCAGGAGATAGACTCTACGACAAAATCGCAAATCGTTTATAGAAAATGTTGGCCCTCAGCGGGAATCGACAAAAGAAGAAAAATGATATTACCCACAGACGAATATTATGTATTAAATGGGCGTGTTCACTTTTCACCAGTAATTTAAAATATAAATTGTAAATATATACTAAGTAGTAAATTATTGGCGAGCATGTACGTTGTGAAGATACAGTGACAATGGGCATATTGTGCGAAGATGCTTCAGGCATTAGTCCGAGTTAAGAATTGAGTGACCCCTCAATGAAAAACGCAGCGTTTGTCGACTCCTTACTCTATCTGTGCATGTATATTCTCTCTATTATTATCTAGCAGGTGGTCAGACGACCTCTAAGAAATCCACTGGATTTAGGCAATGCAAGATCATGTGGCTTACCCCATGACTAACTTCTAGCTATGGATATGTCCATTAGTTAAAAAAATACACATAAATAGTTTGTTTGGTTATATCCGAATCCACTCTGGTTGTCTCGATTCAAATTGCATGTAATTAAACTACGTTTATCTTTTGTAATATGCACTCTGTTAATTCAGTACTCATTAGTACACTTTAGTTGCGTTACTTAAGGACTATTCTTAAACGTTAAGTCATCATTGACTAGTGACATATTTTTTAAGAGTCATAGTAATAACATTCCATCACGTTAAACTTGTATTGTACCATGTAATAAGTAAATTGAAATTGCTTTTTTTATGTCAAGAAAACCCATTATCGGTCCCGCCGCCCGACGGGGACGAGCGGCGGGTATGTCGAAGTCTCACCGACTTAAAACCTGACAGTGGTGACAGTGGTGGTGTTCTGCTGGTGGCGGGGACAGGGTACCGTTGGATGCATTTCCCCCATCCCTGCCAGCAGCAACTTTAAACCCCAGAGTGCGCCACCTCTGGGTCGGGGCCTCTCTCAAAGTGACCCCTCCCTCCGCTAATCGATGCATCGGGAGCACCAGATGCATCGACCGCCTCGGGAACTCCAGCGAACGTCCGATAAACCCCGTTCGGAACGCTCGGAGGCCCCCATTAAATTGACATTGCTAACTTGAGTAAATTTATCGTATTAAAATCTCTTATAAGATATATATAAATTAATAACTTAATTAAGAGCACTTCGTGTTTGTGAACTTGATAGTAGAATAAGAGAGGTTCGTAATCTCGTGGCAAAATAGAATAATTAACCGAAATCCGGACATTACTAAGGGTGATATCCGTATCCTTATCCGGAAATGTCTCAATAAGTCCGGACGTGATGATTCCCTAATAGAAGTAAGTGAGTTACACAGCAAGCTCTTTAGTTGGATTATTCTTTACAGCAATTTTGAAATCTGAATTTTTATTTTTATTCAAGGGATTTTTTATTTTATTAGTCATGTTGAACTATAAAATATAACGTCGTGTGGTATCCGGCAGAATAGAATAGACCACCCTCCTTTCTTACCGAGGTGTCGTAAGAGGCGACTAAGGTATGTGCCGTGTGGTATCCGGCTGCATAGAATAGACCACCCTCATTTCTTACCGAGGTGTCGTAAAAGGCGACTAAGGTAAGTTGACGTCAGGTAGGCGGCCGGTCGTAAAATACGTAGCCAAATCATGTGACAACCTGTTTGAAACAAGTTGCGCCGACCCCACTTACAGTGGGATAAGGGCAGGAGAATGATGATGTTGAACTATAGAATATAGTGAGTGAATTAAGTTTTAAATTTAAATTATTTTACAATTCCTATGACTTTCAAATTTTAAGCAGTAACAATTTACTTTAGGCACTACAAATAGTGTTATAAACATCTGGAAAACTACCTAATATTCAAATTATTTATTTATAAATAAATAAATTCCGAAACATATATTACAACACCACAGTTCTAATTGATAAAACGACTATATTATTGCAACACAGAGGTCGTGATAAAGATGAGAAGAAGAAAGAAAGAAAGAGAAGAAGAGAAGAGAAAGCTGTTTAGATCAAACTGTAAAACTTATGATGAATGTGAAAATTATTTAAATTATTAGTCTTATTTTATTTTAAAAAAGACAACGAAAGGATATACGACATAAAAGCAATGACAATATTATTTTGCTACAATCCACGATAAGAGAAATGTAATGTAATGCTAAAAGTGGAGCGTACTACTCGTGTTCATACCTTATGTGTGCTGATTGCGTGAACAACATGCACTATAAGCTGCCATCACATACATTTCTAGCACTGCACCTATTCACTACCACAAACTCAACAATACTTTCTCCTCGAAACCGAAATATATCTAGTGACAAATTCTATAAAAAAATCGCAAAACGCTAAAGTTCTTCGTGTCTCCATGTAAATAAGTAAAGTAAAATAACGGCCTGTTACTTTGCCCACTGCTGGGCTAAGGCCTCCTCTCTCCGTTTTTGGAGAGAAGGATTGGAGCTAAGACCTACCACGCTACTCCAATGCGGATTGGTAGGTTACACATATCCCTAGAATTCTCTAGACATATGCAGGTTTCTTCACGATATTTTCCTTCACCGAAAAGCGTGTGATAACTTGCAATTATCAATTAGACACATAATTTTTTGTCTCCATGTATTAGGTATGAAACCGGACAATATGCTCCACTTTTAGATTTATAAATATTTTCCTTAATCGCAGATTATAGCAAAATTAATATTATCATTATGTTTAGATTATCGGTCTCCGCAAAGTAACACCTAATTCTATAAATTATGATACAATATTTCAAATGTAAAATAAATTATATTCTATGAATACAAAAATATAAAATTGTATGTATGTATTGTGACTGGCCCGTTGGCGCTGTGGGTAGTGACCCTGCCTTCAGCTCCGCGGGTCGCGGGTTCGCTTCCCGCCGAGGGCCAATATTTTCTATAAACAATTTGTTGGTTCTTCGAGCCTGGGTGTGTATTTGTATTTAAGTATGTATTTAAACTTATATATGTAGTATATCTACCAGTTGTCCGTCACCCATAACACAAGTATTAAGTTACTTACTTTGGGGACGGATGACCGTGTGTGTAAATGTCCCATATATTTATTTATTTATTTATGAACCCATGGATACACTTGTCCGAACGAGTTCGAACACGTGGCCATCCTAATTGGAAATGGTCCGTCGGTCGGGAAATTATTAAGAGAATTGGGGCACTGGCCCGTTTATTAATTTTGCTGTTAGCGCAACTTTCGACACGCCGTTTCAGCTGATTGTAGGGAAGTTTTTTATTCTGACCGTTCATACGTAATAATTTACCGTTATAATATTGTAGACAGCAACAATTTTTAATCTGTATCTCAATTTATTATCAACACTGTAGTTAACGCCCAACCAGGGGTATATAAGTGTCCTGGTCATTAACAGAGCTCTCTTCTCTATCCGATATTGTGCAAGACTATTAAACTGTCACTTCGCAACAAAGTGACGCTTTACAAGACTTGCATCAGACCCATAATGACCTATGCGAGCGTCGCGTTCGCGCACGTTCCTAAGTCACGACTGTGTCTGTTGCAGACACTTCAGAATCGATTCATGCGTACAGCCACTGGCTGTCCGTGGTTCGTGTGCAACGTGAATCTCCATAGAGATCGACCTTCCCACGATAGCCGATCTTTTCAAACGATTTTCGAAGACTTACTTCGAGAAAGCGTCCACACATCCAAATCTCCTTATAGCGGCCGCATCCAATTATAAGGTGTTTAACTTCCCCAACCTATTTCACAGGCGCCCTAAGAGCGTCCTCAACGACCCCGACGATGCTATTACAGCATCCAACAAGATATACACACAATACACACACAAACAGCGTCTTCGCCGGCGAAGACGAGGTCCCCGCTTGCTTGTGTCAAGCGGCCGCAGCCCTCTACCGCGGCCGCCGTGATGCAGACTTCTTCAAAGTCAATGTGTTAGATACAGTCCTCCAAAACGCGACGCTTTCAGCCGAGGTTCGGTCTCGCAGGAGACACCCTTAAGGCGACGCTCCTAATAAGTTGCGAGTGCCTAAAAACACTCGTTTACTTATCAATTTTTACTCGGCGAAGCTTCTGCGCTCGCCCATCCCGTTGACGCTGTAAAAGCCATTAGGGCTAACAGCATTAGACACATTCGAAAAAAAAACAGAGCTCTCTTTTGCGATCGGTTCTTACTTGCGGAAGCTCTGTTAGTCGGTCGCGTGACTTATTTTATTTGCGTTGTATGGTCATTTCCCGTGTTAATTTTTTTCTCTTTTTATAAATCCTACTTTGGATCTTAAAGATATATATTGAATAATAAAGAGAAAAATATTTTAATTCATCTAGTTACATATAGCGACTTTGCTAGATTTTAAACTTTCGCGATGCATGCTGATTATTATAAATATCCGCTTATATATCTGCGGAGGTGCATCCAACGTGGTATGGCGAAACGTCAAACCTTTTACAAAGGTAACTCGATTTTATCGCGATGTGACCCGTATGTTTATATAATAATATAGCGACTTTGTATTTAAGTTGTTAATTTGTAGGCATTTTTTTAATTTAGCCAAATATAACCTTTTACTCCTGTGTAACTTTTTGCGTAAAGTTCTTACTTAACGAAAAAAAAACCATGGACATCTCGATTTATTATTTATTGATGATTCGTAAGTATATCCAATTTCAGCCTGCAAATAGAAGAAACTGAATCGTAATAACAATCGATCCTCGGCAATCTAGGTATGTCAAAGAGAAAAATAAAATCAGTCCTCGTTGGTTTCTTATAATTAACGTATATATTTTATAACATATGAAATGAATTGAAATACATTTATTTTTATTTATATCATATATGATATCATATATGAAATTATATATTGAGCAACATTGCGTAACATTCCTTGATATGAATCAAGTCGTACTTTCCTAAAAATATCTGAACCGTAAAATAAATGCATAAAAGCTGTCAATACACGAACTTAAATATTTAGGACAGGCTGCCTAAAATTAGAAACACGTGGTTACGCAGATGCAATAATATATTAATTTGAGTAAACTATAATCTTACCTAGATATGGTTGAAAAGGCTCCAATATAATGGAGGTAGAGCACAAAAAATTTCACTAGCACCTCATATATCACTAACAGCACATAGGAACGTTTGAATTTTCGGATTCTGCGCACGCGCCGGCGCGCAGAGCGTCACTGACTCACGCGCACGAAACACCCTTCGAAATCCGTATCTATTTTTCAACGTAATAGGAACAAAAGAAGAGGGCGGTGGCGCGCCCTCGCCTCACATATAAATAGCCCGGCACAAGCCAAACCGTCCGTTCGTTCACTCAGGAAAGCGTAAGACTGAAATTCCATTTATTTCCTCGTTACTAGCTCCACAAGTTAAGATAATAATCTATAAATAAACGTCCGGCCCTCTTTAATAGCGCCGAATCCACAGTTCCTATTCTCATTAAGCATTGAAGTCGCGTTTCCTATTTTTTACTATGCCCTTTGATTGAGAAGTGACGTGGGTTCTGAGAATTTCGTTTTACGTCTATCTTCGTTTTACGACGTATCAGTGAAATCCGTAACTCTGTCTTCATCAAAATGGTTGGTTAGAGATCGCTATTTAGCGATAAGTCCGCTAGATTGTTTCACTACTTTTACAATATTTATTAATGTGGTGGCTTTTATTGAATAAGTGTTCTAAATAAAAAAAATAAAATGCAAAAGCCCGTCTCCGAAGAGAGTTAACTAACTTTGAACACCAGGTCAATTTACGAATATTTTAACAGTTCTGAAATAAGTTTTTAATTAAAGTTAGGAATTTGTTAAAAAATAAATTAAAAGCAGAGGATTTTTTAAACGGAAATAAAATATTATTCAGGGTATACCGTGGAAAGCGTTCTGAAAAGCATTATTAAAATCATTTCACTTTCATCATCATCTAATGCTAATTTTACTTTTCTATTACTCCTGTTTGTTTATAAAATGTGTGTAGAATAAAATTACATACTTAAAATTTTATAAGTATATAAATCGCATTAATTTACTTATATTAATATTTATATAATGATTCATGCAAGACGTTCCTTTTTAATTTTTATGTATTTAAAAATATTATATATCATTTAGACCAAGTGTTTGTATGGAGCCTTTGCATATCTTAATTTAAAAAAGTGCACATTCTATATCTTACTTGTATGATTTTATATGAGCGTTACACATGGTAAATGCAATCTCTCATACACTAAAATAGTAAAAGTAGCGGCCTGTTACAATCCCACTGCTGGGAATAGGCCTCCTATCTCCGTTTCTAAAGCGAAGGGTTGGAGCTAAGACTTACCACGCTGCTCCTATGTGGATTGGTAGGTTACACATATCTCCAGAATTCTCTAGAGATATGCAGGTTTCCTCACGATGTTTTCCTTCACCGAAAAGCGTGTGATAAATTGCTATTATCAATTAGACACATGAGTTTTAATAGAAAAACTCATTGGTGCCTGCCCGGGTTTGAACTCGTGTTCCCCTCGAAAGAGTCGCACGGTCTCACCGCTGGGCTATCACAGGCTAAAATAGTGCAAAATCTTTACTATTTTTTGTTCCACTATTGTTCGTCAGCTAAATAGTTAGTATATCTAAAGCTTTTTATTTTATTTTATTTTAATTTAATTATTTAAAATTAATGATTAAACGAACTTCTGTACGTAAAGTTCTACTATAATTTTAAGAAGTTTAAAGAATGTATTTTAAATATTTATTTGTAAAACTCACTAGATAATTAGTGTCACCGAACTTATCAAAGTTAATTATCTGCTATTTAGAAACACTGTTGCATACATAGAATGGGGACCATTTTTTGTATGTACCTATTTGTTAATTAATTTCTTTTTTGAATTTTTTGAGATTTATTTTATTTTGATTGATTATAATTTATTGTACACGATAAGAGAACACATAACGAATTGTAAAGATCACTTTAAAATATTTCAGATAATTCAAGTTTTGGTCTCTCCAGGAGTAAACTCATTAGCCGAAGATGGTTTCAAATGAATTTTGTTCCATTTAATACATTAGATTTTGAATCTTATTTACCATGAGATACAGTTTTAAATGGAGTGCATTTCATAAATACGATATTAAGTTGCTGGAGTTTATTCCGTGACGTGGTTTTTAAACTGGCGCCATAAAAGTCCGTGCGAACGTAGTAAAAATTTTACGTGATTTGTTTCTCCAGAGCAATTGGGGTAATTAAAAAAGAATCGACAAAATGCATCTTTTTTATTCAGATTTTTTTTTATTATCATCACTATCATCATTCTCCTGCCTTTATCCCACTTTTAATGGGGTCGGTGCTACATGTTTCAAACATGTTTGATCATTTGGGTCGCTATTTTACAACCGCCTACATGACGTCAGCTTACCTGAGTCGCCTTTTACGACAACAGAATATTTTTTTATATCAGAATTATAGCTATCACCATCTCACGGAGATAGGATAACGTTGCTCCCTTCCCGGCCTCTCTATTGCCACCTATATCCGGTCGATGCATTTAGTGCTCTCGATGCAACGCCTCTGGGACCTACTGAAATTGAGCGTCAAATAAGAATCCTATGCAACGCTAGAATATACATCCTGACTTTATATTACGTAACCGATTCATAAAGGCAGCCACAGTGTCTAAGGCACCTGTTAAACTTCAACCTTAACCTTAGCTTTCCTTCACCTTCAAATAAATTGTAAATGCCAAATATCAATTTGGCACAAAAATCTTAATTAAAAATGTGAATGTTGTCTGCCTAAGATTAGAACCCGTGACAAGGCAAGGCAGGCAAGGGTCGCACGATCTCACCGTTCGGCTACCATTATTTTTTTTATTTTAATTATTAGAAAGCAGATTGAAATAACATTTACATAATTAAGGATAGTTCCCAACTTGACACGATCAAAGTCGCGAGAATAGCTTGACTACAGATTTGGTAGTAAACATTGATAGACCATTTTGAATTGTAGAGTGAAATAGTGGTTTTCCACATCATTGCGTGGGGAATCTAAATAAATCCTGACCAGACATGAGTCAGCTGATACGTCTAGACTCGATCACAGTCAGAGATAATTTAAATATGCGGTTGAACTTCTATTTTAGGTATGAACCTCCTGCTGGAGTGCGGTCATAGACTTCCCCCACCTCCCAAACTGTCAAGAAGGAGGGTGTTGTTTTTTTTGGCTCGATTGTACTAGTTTGGGACACAGCGTGACCCTGACTGAGCAAACTTGATTTAATTTCTTAAGAGGTACCTATAGGTAAATTATATTTTAATACTATTAAAAAAAGGCTAATTCAGAAAGCCTATTATACTATTGAAGATTACCTAGACGATAAGAATGCGTAGATATAGCTTCTCTTCAACCCTGTACAAGACATTAATAACTACATATAACTAGTGATAAGAATTATTGTTTGAAAAGAGCAACCGCCGAGTTTCTTGCTGGTTCTTCTCGGTAGGAACAGCTTTCCGAACCAGCAGTAGATGTTGACGATTCAAAAGTACTAGTTTACAAGATTACTTAAATAAAGAATATTTTGAATTTGAATTTGAATTTATCTTACTTTTTATGTGACCTTCGCTCCTCAAGTGAAATTATAGGACGCAGCTAGCATTGCAATGTCTGAATATAATGTGTTAGAGTAACTAAATAAAGTATTTGCAAATAATTTATCACACACTTTTATTTCTTTCGTTATTTGATAATGAATTTTAGAATTTAATAACTTCAATGGTTAAAATAATTTCAAGGGAAGTTTTATTGAGTGTCAGTAATATGCCGATGAAACAGGTTGACAAAAAGTTTTCTATCATATGTAAAGGTGTACCTGAAGTTTGGAAAGATGGGAAATGTCTTAAGAATTTAACAATAAAATAATAGGCCTTTTGAAAATTGGCGAATTTTACAATGCGAAATTTAGAGATCTGGGCATATTCAAAAAATGTACTGAATGGTAACTATTAGAGATTTCAGGATTTGAGATTAATTTATAGAGATTATTGACGGTAAATTTCAAAGTGTCACACACATCGCGTTTTTTTGGAATATGTTATGATTAAATATTACACGAGTTAATCTAGCGTGTTAGCGTGGGGTGCCAAAGTTGGTCGGCCTCCTCGTGGCGCACCCTGGGCAGGCCTTTGGAATACTCATATATAATAAATACATATTTGAGTATTCCATGGGCTTGGCGAACGGACCACTGTGGGGTGGCCAATCCAGTTGTCCCTCTGATGAGTAAAGGGCAGTCTGGATGGGCCGTGGGGGGTGGGTGAAGTCTCCAATGGACGGCGGGTTCACTTAAGCTTGCTTTAAGCCTGGCTGGACATGGTTTTCGGCCACCGTAGGCATAACCCGGAAGCCCAGAAATGGGAACGGGGACCTTCGGGTTGTGAGGAAGAAAACCTCTATAAAAAATTACCCGGGGGGCGGGAACGCCGAACTGAATTCCGAACGGGGTATATCGGACGCCTGGCTTTCAGGTCTCCGAGGCGGTCGGTGCATCTGGTGCTCCCGATGCACCGGTTAGCGGAGGGGGACTTCTCTTTCGAGGAGTCCCTACCCAGAGGAGGTGTTCCCTTAGATCAGAGCTGTCGGCGGGGATGGGGGCAATGTGTATAACGATACCCTGTCCTTGTCATCGGCAGGGTGGTGTATAAAAAAAAGCGTCTTAGCGTAGCTGCTGATTGCACTTTGTTTCCGTTTGACATAATAGCTGGGTTTTTTTACTTTTGCAGTCAATGAATGATGATGCTGTAGAGACTACCGCGCCTCAAGATTTTTAACCAGCTTAAATCTGGCGGCTATTTACGATCTTTTTTAATTGCCCATCAACTTGGTTGAGGGTCTATCGTTTTTCACTACGAGATCGCTACTTCTACGTCCAAGCTTAAAGCATAAAACTTACTATACAATTGAGAATTATTTGAGTGATAGTAGCATATTTCAAATGCAGTCAGCTACGCACCAAGCCGCAACGATTATCTTGTAATCAATCAAATTGTAATTTTTTTAATGTTCATCCGCCGAATTTCTTCTTGATAGGAGCAAACTCCCAAATCAGTGGTGGCTTGTTTAACAACGTGTTACGTCCACTCAGAGTTTGCCGCTTTCTCAGACTACACTCGAGACCGCAGGTGTAGTGTTCCACGCCTGGGAAAAGCACTTCGTGCAACCTCGCCTTTCCCTACCTAACTTCGGTGGGATCGGACGCCATTAGTATTTAAGATTTTAGCATAGTTCATAATATAAGAATAATTATAATTAATTAACTGTAAATACCGCTGTGATAGCCCAGCGGTGAGACCACCAATGAGTTTATCTTTTAAAACTCATGTGTCTAATTGATAATTGCAATTTATCACACGTTTTTCGGTGAAGGAAAACATCGTGAGGAAACCTGCATATCTCTAGAGAATTCTGGAAATATGTGTAACCTACCAAACCGCGTTGGAGCAGCGTGGTATGTCGTAGCTCCAACCCTTCTCTCCAGAAACGGAGAGAGGAGGCCTATTCCCAGCAGTGGGTTGTAACAGGCCGCTACTTTAGCTGTAAATAAATAGATTTATTTGAATAGTGAGTTTTGTGTACCGAACAGTGGCCACCCATAATATAATTAACGTTTGACGATTCAAAAGTACTGAAATCAGTCATATTTATTGCCTGAACATTTCCTCCATATAGGTAAATTATAGTGTACTTACCAAATAAAACGTAGGGCTACTTTAAAATATAGTTACATTAAAAAACTTAACTAATGAAACACGAGAGAGTGCTCGGTAAATGTCCCAGGGACGCATTTGCCCCACAAATTTAGAATCCGGATATCGGAGGGGAAACTGACACGTTTTTTTTACCGTACCAGTGACAGTTAAAGTTGAACGTAGATATACTTGTTCTGGAAGCGTTACTTTTTATTCTTCCACCGTGATAAAGTCGTATAAAAAACTTATGAATAAAAAAAAATAAAAATTAATAAATTAAAAAACCCGGATGAAGTTGAAACTAATAGGGCTAACCCGATGGAATATGACGTGGATATAGCGGGTTTCTATACATATACTACCATTATATATTTGTTTCAAATTTCTCACTAGATAAAATTGGAAAAGAAAATAGCTGACTTCAATTATGATAATACAATTACAGTATCGCAGTGCATTTGACACTCAATTTATTTCTTCACTCAGTACTAGATGTCGCTATTTTCTTAATTGAAGTTTTTGCTAGTTAAATTTTAAAAAAAATTATGTGAATTTAGCAGAATGCAGTATTGAATTAAAAAAAATTGATGTAAATATTTTAATCGTGTGAATATAATATACATATTATAGTATTATATTTATTACTAAAATCAAATCACAATAATCTTTATTCAAGTAAGCTCTTTCGAGCACTTTTGAATCGACAAGGATCAATTTGATTAATTAAGCTACAACTGGTTCGGAATGTTACTCTTACCGAGAAGAACCAGCAACGAACTAGGCGGTCAATCTTTTCAACATATTCAGTTTTACATTATTAAACCGCAGTCTTGTATGAAGCTGAAAGGATTTTCAAAACTAGGCATTTTTATCATCCAAATAATCTTCAATTTTATAATATGTTTTACGTATAAGCTATCTCTTACACTTAATTTAAACCTTCCTGTAGACTGGTCTGGAATCCATACTGAATTACAGAATTTTATTGTAAAAAAAGTTTTATAAATGAATAATAAATAAATAAAATACCGCCGTGTGGTTTCCGGCAGAATAGCGGCAGAATAGAATAGACCACCCTCCTTTCTTATCGACGTGACATAAGAGGCGACTAAGGTATCTGCCGTGTGGTATCCGGCTGCATAGAACAGACCACCCTCATTTCTTACCGAGGTGTAAGTTGACCAACTAAGGTAAGTTGACGTCAGGCAGGCGGCCAGCCGTAAAATACGCAGCCAAATCATGTGACAACATGTTTAACGTGTTATGCCGACCCCACTTAGAGTGGGATAAGGGCAGGAGAATGATGAATAAATAAATTAAATAAATAAAAAAATAAAGTTTATACGTATTGAATTTATTATTATATATTTTTATAATTTGTACAAAACAGTCCTTATTTACGTAATACTTATTTAAAACCTTTGCCACATCCAGAACTTTTCTAATTTCTGTTACCCTCCTTTATCCGATAGACTATTTTTCATCCCCGTTCTCCTTTTTTAGTCACGCCCAGTGTATTAAAGTGTTTAATTTGTTTCGTCTGATAGATCTAAGATAAATACTCTTCTGTACACGTTGATACGTCTCTTTCAGTTTAGATATATTGTGTTTTAAATATGGCGTCGCCTTTGTTAATCAATATACCACAAATTGACATCGCGTAGCCAACTCAGCGGGTGATAAAAGAAAAAAATCAGAAATAAGGTGACTCGAAGAAATTCAAATTGATTGACATCGCTTAACGGATTGCGAGCTTTACGATGGGCGTGATATATACGAAATACTGAAGGAAAAACATATTTTGGATATTGGATTTTCTTATTAATATAAAAAATCTGAAAAACCGCCGTGTGGTATGGGCTGAGTAGAATAGACCACCCTCATTTCTTACCGAGTTGTTGTAAAAGGCGACTAAGGTAAAATGACGTCAAGCAGGCGGCCGGTCGTAAGTACCTAGCCAAATCGTATAACAACATGTTTCAATATGTTGTGCCGACCCCACTTAGGGGAATAAGAGAAGAGCCTGATGGTTAAAAATCTAAAAGTTTGTGTCTAATGTTTATAACTCATTCACTAAAGCCGAATTAAAGAAGGCGAAATTAAGCACATATAGTTTTTTATATCTTATATTAAAACAAAAAAATTTTTGAATTCGTAACCTCTATTCTTGAAGCCGACTTAAATTAAATAAATACAATTATTTAAATACAGAATTTCTTAATAGTTCAACGCCACCTAGGTTCTCAATATATCTATGAACTTTATCTTGCAATTTTACCTGATAGTAATATCCTTCCTATTATCTATCTTTCTCTATCTATCTATCTATCCTTCCTTACTTAATATCCTTCACTCTAAAGTAGCAGCCTGTTACAATCCCACTGCTGGGAATAGGCATCCTCTCTCCGTTCCTGGATAGAAGGGTTGGAGCTAAGACCTACCACGCTGCTCCAATGCGGATTGGTAGGTCCTTCACTCAATTGGTATTAATACAATGACGATTGCGAACACAATTTTTCAGAATTTTGAAATGCATGAAATTCAAATACCCATGCTTAAAGTAACAGCCTGTTATTATGCCCACTGCTGGGCTAAGGCCTCCTCTCTCCGTTTTTGGTGAGAAGGATTGGAGCTAAGACCTACCACGCTACTCCAATGCGGATTGGTAGGTTACACATATTCCTAGAGAATTCTCTAGAGATATGCAGGTTTCCTCACGATGTTTTCCTTCACCGAAAAGCGTGTGATAAATTGCAATTATCAATTAGACACATAAGTTTTTAATAGAAAAACTCATCGGTGCCTGCCCGGGGTTAGAACCTATGTCGTCTCTAGAGAGTCGCACGGTCTCACCGCTAGGCTATCACAGCTTCATGCTTATATTTTGTAATAGACATAATTTTTCTTCAAAGAAAAGCCCGAAGCGAGGTTTCATAAAACATTCCTTCAATTTCAAGGGTTGAAATGAATGGTCTTTAAAATTAATGAAACATTTTTACGGAACATACTATCGTATTGATGGGTTCAAAATGGAAGTTCGGTGATTGACATTGGGCGTCCGATGGCGTTTTATAAATAGATTGTTGGTTGTATCGTGTTATATTTAAGCGACATTTGTGTTTATCTATACTTATTATAAAACAAAGTCCTAAAAAGCTGTTTGCCTGTATGTAATCGATTTTCTCAAAATCTACAGATCGGATTTTTGTACGGCTTTCAACAAAAGATAGTGCAATACTTCCGGATGGTTTAGGTAAATAGTACATATCGGTATTATGTAAATTGTGTTGAAGAGGTCGAGTGGTTGTTAAAAAACTCGGTTGCTGGGAGTTTTAGTCGCGTGCGCTGCGTAAACCAGCAGATTTACGCTAAAATAATGTATTAGATAATTGTAAATCTATAAAAATACTACAAAAAAGTCCGCGATGGCATGTTTCTATATGTTACGGTTAGGCACAATAACTTTTATGTTCAATTTTACAATTGGGATTTTTTTTGTGCGAACTGATTTTCGACGCGGGCGAAGCCGCTGGTACAACTAGTTTATATAATAATAAGTATGAATCGCGAAAGTTTAAAATCTACCTACGGTATGACAAGTATAATGGAAAAATTGATCAATTAAAAATTTTCATAATTCAAAATATACGATGTGAAAGCTATTATCTCGTACACTTAATTAAAATGCCTAACGGGACGGAAAAACAATTTTCTCACTTATTTCCGCGAGTATATTTTAATTTCTCTTTATTTATACAATTGGAAGGTTAATATTTGAAAAGAGGATGTATTTTTAATCAGTATTATTCATTAAATTAATATATATGTCAGAGACTAAATAAATTAAATTAACATTTTCGGACACTTTCATTGTATATAAAATGTGTGGTTCTATTTTTAGTGTGAGTTTAAAGAATTGGATTTAGTGAGTGACGCAGTTGCTCGAATGTTGAAGGTAGGTGAATGATTTAATACATATATACTTTGCAAAATTCCATATTGCAGAAGCTACAATATATTTATTTTGCGATAATCCGCGCTTGTTAATAGAATGCTACTTAATGCTAAGTGTATACGCGGGAAACATCGGAATACATTAAGATTTTTTCGTAGAGCCTATCTTCCTGATGATGCTTCGGTTTCGGGCCGAAACGATTGTAGGGATTGTAGTAGTGGGTGTGTGTAGTGCTTGTGGCGTTTTGTGATACGTATGGTGACTTGTCCCGCATGTATAAGGTATGTGAACGTTGCATGCTTTATATTCTTAGCATAACATAGATTCTCTTAACAAGCGTTGATTACAGCAAAATAATTCTATTACAAAAGTAATAATAAAATTATTTTGCTATAATTCGCGATACAGTAAATAGAAAATATATATAGTGTCAAATGTATAGTGGACTATCTGTATTTTCATACCCGATACATGCAGGATTCGTAAAAACACATGCACAAACCTCCACCACTTCCACCACAATACACAAGCACTATACACGTTCACTATCACAAACTCAACAATCGTTTCGCAACCGAAGCATCATCAGGAGATAAACTCCACGACAAAATCGCAAAGCGAAGCAATATCCAAACAAGCATTGTTATATAGTACTTGATTCATCTCCACCCTTTTTTTACCTCTGAACACGTGCAACAAGCCTTTGTACGCTTTTTTATATATTTGTATAATTTTAATTTTCTACTGTGTAATAATTATTTGTAAAATTGTGTACAATAAAGATATATACAACAACAACAACAACAAGCTTGAACTAGGATTGCACGTATACATTTAACACTATATATATTTTCTATTTACTGTATCGTGGATTATAGCAAAATAATTTTATTATTACTTTTGTATTATAGATCTCCGCAAAGTAACGCCTGATTCTATAAATTAAATAATTCTATTGCTACGAACATGCGAAAAGAGATCGTAATGCATATGTCATAGAATTCGAATTAGACGGTTGCAGTTTACGAACATGCAAAAAAGAGTTCGTGAACTATATGTCATAGAGTTCAAATTCGCTTGACGCTAATTCTCTGGAATATTCGGGGTGTTCACGAAAAGCT
Organism: Morpho deidamia; assembly: GCA_947086505.1. Lineage (NCBI taxonomy): Eukaryota > Metazoa > Arthropoda > Insecta > Lepidoptera > Nymphalidae > Morpho > Morpho deidamia. The sequence goes on from CAMTZC010000017.1 coordinate 3,131,405, forward strand.
TATTTACAAAGATTTGTTTAAAATCTCACCAAGGTCTGGCGAACGTTCTCAAACATCGGTTCTTTCGATATATAAGCCGCGAATCGTGCGCCTCGGCTTTCAGTTTGCGAGTTGCGATCAAGAGCGAATAAACAAGCGATAATAAAAGTGAAGTAATAGTAACCTTGGCATTCTTATTGGACAACGGACTGTATAGAGACTGTAAGTACTAAGCTTGTAGTGAAAAGTTGAATAAAGTGTTTTTAACAAGTCACATATTCATCCAAATCAACGAACCCTACGTAACACTATTGTAGCTTCTGTTTAATACATAAAGCAACCAATATAGTAATAATTAAAATTTCTTTAATTGTGGATAATTACCATATATTTTTTTAATGGACATTACAGTATATAGGTGAATACAGTTACATAGAACTATGAAGTTGATGACGTATTTGATGTATTAATGAAAACGTAAGTTTGAGGAAAAAATTAAGGATTTCTATTCCTTTGACAATTAATCATATTGAATTTTTATATGGAAATGTTATAATAATTATTTTTGTATAAAAGAAAAGTTTGAATGTATTTTTTAATGGAAATACACTTCTATTCCGTGAAAAAAATTCATTCCAATATTTTATTATATTCCAAATAAAACAATGGTTATATAAAATTCAGTTGCATGAAAAAGCATCTATAAAACGCGAATTTTACAGCCAGTGCGACGTAGTCCGAAATTTTTTAGCTGCTTTCCCGTTACGAAGTTTTCTGCTTTCCTTTTTTGGCGGCAAACAACGCGACGTTGATTGATGTGTACGCAATATGAAATACAAGTCGGTATCGGACTGCGCGATGAAATTTTGATTCAGTATATTTTGACAACGTCTGTTACGTAGTGGGGTTATATCCTTTTTTATAGTTTAGTTAAGCGCTTTTACGCAAGTTTTTCTGATAAATTTGTGATGTTAGATCTACTAGTATTGAGAAGTGTCGATCGTAAAAGTGCAGGGCCAACTGTAAATATAGGCGACGTGTAATGCTGTGAATTTCATTTTTTTTCGAACATTTCGCTCGCTTAGTATTAAAGTAAAGTAAAGTAACAGCCTGTTACTATGCCCACTGCTGGGCTAAGGCCTCCTCTCTCCGTTTTTGGAGAGAAGGATTGGAGCTAAGACCTACCACGCTGCTCCAATGCGGATTGGTAGGTTACACATATCCCTAGATTCTCTAGAGATATGCAGGTTTCCTCACGATGTTTTCCTTCACCGAAAAGCGTGTGATAAATTGCAATTATCAATTAGACACATAAGTTTTAATAGAAAAACCTATCATTATTTATTGTGACACTCTTACTTACAGGCCTGCCTACTCTAGTATAAGAACTTCATGGTAACGAGCGCCATCAGTATAAGATTTTTGTTTTACAGTTTTGATGAGTGGGTTCAATAGACTTGATCTGATTTTCGTCTGAAATAATTGTTACCTAAATAGGACAGGTAGAAAGGAATCCGCTGTGATTTTAAAATACACATGCTCTGTGTATATTGTAGCGAAAACGTAGGGATATATTTCCCAACGGAGGTGTTCCGGTCACAGCTGAACTGTTCAGAGTAAGTCAATATAATTTGTTAGATAACGCAGATAACAAAAAACACATGGAGTATACGTTACACTAAAATGAAGCACTTTTTGTCAAATACTAACTCTACTATTTTGATATCAAAAATATTTTATAAGCGAAACAATACTAAGCTTATCGTCTTAGAATAAAATGGGAAATCAAGCTAGATATTCGGAGATAGATTGATATAAATTTTAAACATACGCCACATTAAAACATAGGTGAAAAAATTTGCAATGTTAGAACAATTTAATTTTTTATCTTCCTCTTTTACTTCTTTCCTGCTTGTCTACTTTTACTATGCTCGCCCGTAAACAATTTAAGTAAAGAATATTTTTTTCAAAGGGTAATCTGTAAACACTGTGTGTTCTTAAACCGACCCACTTATACTTTAGGTGGCTTTATGTTCTTTTTAGTATTTTTCTTTGTACACCAGAGTTTCTTCTCCCACCGTGTGTTATCCGGCTGAGTAGAATAGATCAGCCTCATTTTCATACTGAGGTGTCGCAAATGCGACTAAGGTAAGTCGACCCGCCGTGTGGTATCAGGTTGAGTAGACTAGACCACCCTCATTTTCTTATTGAGGTGTCGTAAAAGACGACCAAGGTAAGTCGACCCGCCGTGTGGTATAAGGCTGAGTAGAATAGACCACCCTCATTTCTTACTGAGGTATCATAAATGGTATCTAAGGTAAATCGACCCGCGTGGTGGCAACCGGCTGAGTACAATAGACCACCCTTTTTCTTACCGAGGGGTCGTAAATGGCGACTAAGGTAAGTTAATCCAGCGTGTTGTATCTGGTTGAGTAGAATAGACCACCCTCTTTCTTACCGAGGGGTCGTAAATACGATGCGAAATCATGGGACAACATGTTTGTAACATTCTATCAACCGACGCTGCGTTTTGCGGCCTAGTATTGCTTTGCAATGTGTTTGATAACCGTACAAACCTTAGTATTTTTACATAGTAAACTGAAACAATGATTCATTTGCTTGTTGCATTCATGTTGCAAGGCTCGCCTTTCTCTTTTTCATTGAACTGAACGTATATACAAGAAAAATAAATGTACCCTCGTAAATGGTTTATAACGTAACAAAAATATTTAATTTCGACTCTGAATGCTCGTTTGATATGCTCACATTAAAGGGCCAAAAAAGGTAATTCCTTTGGGTAGGAACGGTTCGTTTAGCAGCAATTGTAATTAATAAGGCGCGCTCGATTCACCGTAACCCGACGATTTTTCGACGAAGGATTAACATTTTAATGAAAATTTCTTGCTTTATAAACTTTATAACTTTTCTTTAGGTTTAGGTTTTTAGTATTTTTCGTTGTACAACAGAGTTTTATTCTTCTCCCGCCATGTGGTATCCGGCTGCATATTATAGACCACCCTCCTTTCTTACCGAGGTGTCGTAAGAGGCGACTAAGGTAAGTCGACCCGCCGTGTGGTATCCGGCTGAGTAGAATAGACCACCCTCGTTTCTTACCGAGGTGTCGTAAAAGGCGACTAAGGTAAGTTGACATCAGGCGGGCGGCCGGTCGTAAAATAAGTAGCCAAATCATACGACAACATGTTTGTAACATGTTGTGCTGACCCCACTTAGAGTGGGCTAAGGGCAGGATAATGAAGATGACCTTTTCTTTTACTTCATAAATATGCTTTGCAAAAAATTTGCGATTCTCGATCTCCTGACGATGCTTTCGTTACGGGTTGAAACGATTGTTGCGATTTCGGTAGTGAATGTGTGCAGTGCTAATGATCCTACCGAACACCCACTTGTCAATCCAGTCGACGATATTCTGGCCACAAAATTCGACCCATGTGAAAATATGTACCTACCGGCTACTTATAGTTCTGCAAAAGAACTTCTTTAGCGCGGCACAACTCAGTACAGCGCTATCTAGTGCGGAATAGCAAAAACGGCGCCCACATTATATTTATTCTGTGTGTGTAACGCGTAGTCAGGATCATTTTTCGGCCCCATGTTGGGCGCTAATTGTGAACCAATTACCCGGACGGACAGACGGAAGTTGGACGAATAACGTACTAATGACATGATAAGGAATTTAGTGTAAACTTATAAGGGGAGCATTGCGAACGGGTCCTTCACAGCATTCCAAGTATGGATGTGCCGAAACATGTACTGTTCAAAGTTTCGCTTGGGCCTAGTATTTCAGCAGGATGCACTTTGAACCAAAGGAAGCGGTAAGCGATGTCGATCCAACAAACATTTTGTACAGGTACTTTCTTTTGTAACTACAAAAGCATCACTATAGCGCGGAGTAAAGTACTGATGGCGCCATCTGTTTTTGAAGTCAGGAAAAATGCGGCATATCGTGTTACAGGTGTATATTTTGTGTTAGTTAACTTTTGTGGTGCAATAAAAATTAAACGCGAAATATATGCGGTTTAAATCGCAGAGTTTGTGACCACACGCGTTTTAGTAAATTTATGTCGTCCCGGACATTATGACCAGTCATTGGGGACATATTCCATTGCTGTTTTATGTGACTAATTACACATAACGTCTTACTCATTAGGTAAAAATGCAACAGCATATGTTGGAATAAAAGCCTCACTAGTTTAAATACGCGTTATAATCTATATGTTTAAAGACAGATTTCTAAACATTTAGAAGAATATTGGGAAGATGGAAGTGTTTCCATGTCCTGTCCGTCGGGTGATTGGGTCACAATTGGCACCCAACGTGGGGTTGAAAAATTACCCTGACTACGCGTTACACACACAAAATAAATATAATGTGGGCACTATTCCGCACTAGACGGCGCTGTGCTGTGTTGTGCTGCGCTATAGAAGTTCTTTTGCAGAACTATAAGTAGCCATAATTTTTTTGATACGAAATTATCTTCAAATTAGAAGTCAATCTGAGATCGTTCGATCACAACTTGGCCCAAATTATCACATTAATATTCAAATGGCGATCCGATTGTCTCTTCAGTTTAATCACCGTTAAGCTAATTAACCAAAATGTCTACCATCTCACGTTCACCTAATTACCCTAATCCTAACTTGGCCTTACGATTAAATGTTTCTAAATGTTTGCATAATACATTTAAAAAAATTAAATTATTGTCAATATTTATGAATGACTTATAACTGTATCTAAAATCTATTTTAATTTTAATGAAATAATCGATACCAGCTTGTAGATAATCTAAAATATAATGCATTAATTACATGAAAAGTGGAATCTCGTCCATGTCACATAAGTTCCTAAAAACGATAAAGAAAGTGAAAATTAAATAAAATTAAATAAAAATTTAAACACGAATCTAGATACAAAAATCCAGGAAACTAAATGCAAAGAAATAACCAGACTGAGCCATGCTACTTGTAATAATTATCTTCGTACGATACATGTAATGATATCTGGTAGTATTTATTAGGTTAAGGTGGAAGTACGATAAAAAGCGTGTAAATAGCGTGTGTAGCACGTCGAACCAGAAGAAGGTGAAAGAATACGTACAAGTGACAGGAAAGTACATAAGCTACTCAGAGAGCACAGACGGGTTCTTCACAGCTTTCCAAGTATGGATATACCGGAAGATGCGCCGTTCGCAATATCTCTGAGGCTTAGTGTTTCAATAGGATGCACTTTGAACCAAAGGAATTGGTAGGTGATGATCTATGAACATTTGTATGGGTACTTCTTATGTAATTATAAATGCACTACTATAGCGCGAAGCAAAGTACTAGTGGCGTCATCTGTTATTCAAGTGAGAAAAATACGTAAACCGCGTTACTAGAATGTTGTGTTTCACGTGCTATTTATCCTGTATGCTTCACACGATAATGCGATGCAAACTACAAGGAACGTGTTACGTCTACTCAGCGTTTGCCGCTTTCCCAGACTCCACTCGACACCGGAGGTGTAGTGTTCCACGTCTGGGAAAGACACTTCGTGCAACCTCGCCTTTGTCCTACCTAACATCGGTGGGACCGGACGCTTTAGTTATATAGAACATAGAACATAGAACATAGTATAAGAGAAATTGTAATTATAATTAACTGTCAATAAATAGATTTATCTGGATAATGAGTTTGTGTACCCAATAGTCGCCACCCATAATATAATTAGCGCCATCTTGTTTAAAATCTGACTATATTTTAATACAAAAAATGAATAAAATATCATCACTACCACATTTGAAAACAGGTTCGATAAGGACGCGACAACAGTATGACACGACTAAATCGGATATACCCAAGAATGGACTGCTTATGAAATATGGAACTATTTTACAATAGTTATAATATGCGTGTGGTTTCCGGCTGAGTAGAATAGACCACCCATTTCTTACCCAGGTGCCGTAAAGGGCGACTAAGGTAAGTTGACGTCAGAAAGGCGACCGGTGGTAATAAACGTAGCCGAATCATATGACAACAAGTTTATAACATGTCGTGCCGAACCCACTTAGAGTAGGATAATGACAGTAGGATGATGATAGATGATATAGTTATAATAAAAAATGAAATTCGCGCCAAATTCGTGCGAATTCTTTTACTCTATTAAGAATTGAATTTGAGATTTTTGCTTGTTATTCTAATAACTGGAATAAGACATCGTAAATATAATTTGCAACAAAATTCGATTAATGGAAACCATAAATTTCATTTTCCTTCACCTTTGTAGTTAATACCATAATAGAGTACTGACAATTAATTTTCGTAAACGCAAATTGAATGAATTTATCCGTTAAATTATTTACACGAAAATTTCATTAATGATACATGAAATTTTACTGAGTGATCGGCAAAACGGTATTTTTTGATTACATCGGCTATAATTACGATTTATTTCGGAGTTTGTTATAAATATTACGGGTATCTCTCGTTAACGGTGTTAAGAGACGTTGATATGGTCGATATTACAAAAATGTTGTTTGTTAGGAAGAAAAATGACGGGGAAGGAAAGAGTTATATTTAAAAGAGTGCAGTTAGAGAGACACGCTTGATTTGATTTTTTGTTCCGAAGCACAGGCGATAAGCAGTTTCGTGGCGTTTATGGTTACACATTTAATTGTCGTGATAACATCCTAGCAGGTTAGAACCATTAGATAAGGACGATGGAAATGTAGCGGTAAAACTTTTCAAGGGCCACGCTACACCCCACAATTTTGTACTGATCCTGCGAACTTATTAAGATCGTCGTTGGTTGGCTTTGGGCCTACCAACACTGATTTTGATCGTTATTGGGTCCCCCACCCTTGTTCAATGGAATTTGTTTCTAGAAATATCAATGCCCTCAGATATTCGCATTTACTTCTTATTCAACAGATACACTCCATTGCTGGTGGTAGATCTCTTTAGAGATCTCTACTCAATATAATCTTGTGTCGTTTGGAACCAGATACTCCCTATGACCTCCTTTTGATGTCGTGTATCCACCTCGTTAAGATTCTGCCAACATTTTAAAATGGAATCATTACAAGAACGTATGAAAACTGCGGATTTGATATTTCTAAAAAAATCTTATGTGGTCAATTGATTCACTAGATTTTCTCGAGCGTGTACAATATCTTGTGCCTCGTGAGCGTAGTCGATTACACAATCGCAAAACGTTTCATTTGACACTAACCAGGACAATTCTTAGCCAGCATAGTCCCGTGTATCGTATGTTGTCAATTGCGAATGCAGTTCGTGGTGATATAGATATCTTCCATGATTCTGTTAATACCATTAAAAGGAGAAAGCGCTGTTGATCTATAAATTTATTTATTTAAGTTAATTTTTTTTAAAGAAGACAGCAATTATTGTAAGCGAAAACATGTTGAATATTTGATGTCTCCAATAGTATGTCAGTTTTGGGAACTAAAAAAAACTGCATTTTCGTTACATGTTTTCCATCACCTTAGAAGTCAAACACCCATAGATTCTTCCAAATATATACAGGTCATGACAATTTTATTGGTCATCGTGGATTATTATATTGTTCCATATGTAGCATACAATCTAGAAAAATAACCTCTGCTTCAAGATATATCTTAGTTAATTCAATGAAACAATGTAGCGAAAGTTATAAAAGTAATAGATGATAAAACTGTTCCAACAGTCATGGCACGTATTCTATTTCGCTCGGTGAGTACAATTTTTAAGTCGGAAACGCGATGTGTGAAGATTGTACGTGTGGATTTGATCCAGGGATATAAGTGGGATAGGTAGGACAAAGATGAGATAGGGGTGAAAGAATATATGCAATATGTAGTGATGATAGCGAGATGGAATATAATTCTAAACAAAATTTGTTTTAAATTACGCAACCACTAATGTTGTCAGTTCTAGCTTTAAAAGTCTTATAAATTTTTACTTATAAATAAAAGTAAAAGGGCTAATAAAATCATGTTCATGAGAACAGAAGGTATGATAGAATTATTTTGTTATTGTCCGCGTTTGTTAAGAAACAATAATTATAGCAAATAATTGCTGTATTATGGAATTTTACATATCGTGGTATGAACACTAAGATCAAAACTCACCTTCTGATTGATAGCAAAAACCTTAATAGATATCAAAAACTAATATCAAGGTTAGAAAGATTATATCGTTGGCTCAAGTGGCATTGACCCTGCCTTCAGTCTGGGGGTTTCGGGTTTCCCGTCACGTAAAATCAATGATAATAATAAAATTATTTTGCTATAGTCAGTGTTAGAAACACTCATTTAATGGTAAATGTAGGATGCACAGTTACTTCTAAATCCTCGCAGTAAAGCGTTAATAGATCCGAGTAAAAAAGATTTGTAGAGTCAAAACGATTTGTTCAAATTGCGATTACGGAAATTCCAAATTGACGATGTAGATATTGATCCTAATGTTTCCATTACAGATTGAAAAAATGATTGAGATTATCTTAGTGAATGTGTGCAATGTACTCTCGGATTACGATACGTGTTGACACTAATCCTACATATTATAGAGTTTGAAATTGTGCATTCTTATATTGACATTATATCGTTGTACTTAAGATCTTTTACCTTAAGGTATCACAACATCATCTATCTATACTTATTATAAAAGAAAGTCCCAAAAAGCTGTCTGTCTGTATGTAATCGTTTTTTTTTTCAAAAATTATCAAATTCAAATTTTTTTTATTTAAAGATTTTGAAAAAAACCACCAAAAGATAGTGCTATACTACCCGATGGTTTAGGTAAATAGTACATATCGGTATTATGTAAATTATGTTGAAAAGATCGCGCAGTTGTTAAAAACTTGCTTGCTGGGAGCTTTAGTCGAGTGCGCTGCGTAAAACAGCAGAGATACGTTAAAGTAATGTACTAAAAATTCTTTAGTATATTGTAGAGCTAGAAAAATACTACAAATAAGTCCCGATACCATGTCTCTATCTCTTATGGTGAATTCACACTAACTATTTATATGTTTAAAATTTGAATTCTAGACAAAATTTGTGACACGCTGATTTCCACGCGGGCGAAGCCGCTAGCACAGCTAGGTACTTTATAAAGTATTACTTTACTTCTACATTACTTCTTGTTATTTTCATATTAGGAATAGTTACTTTACGGTCAGTTACAAGTATTCCAAAGTAAATAGTTTCAGGGACTTTCCATTTCCGAAAACAAACTTTAAAAAGTCACGTACATTTTAGTGGCTTTTTGTTGACCCGTCTTTGAATGTTTTTAGTGAAGGGTGCCAACTTCTTGCGAACTTTGCAATAAGAATTCGGTCCAACAGTAAAATCCCCTCTTTTGTTCGTGCTTAAGCTTGGAATTTCATCGGACTCGCCCACGGAATACCTTTACCCCAACTTTTCGGTCGGTTTCACTTTGTAAAGAAACTTTGTGTTTTATGCCGAGAGCATAATATTAATTTACCGAAAATTTCCTTTTGATAATTTCAACGTATTGTTCAATTGTATAATTAATTAATATTTCATGTCATTTGAAGATTAGGCGTCTTTCCGTACTTTGGGAAAAACTAGAATTTGCCAGTTAAAATTAATGTTGGATAATAATATAGGTTATACATATTTAAAGGATTCTGAATAAGTAAAGATGCACAAATGTATTTATACTATATAACGTAATAGGTTTTAATATGTTTATTAAATTAGAACATCATCATTAACTCAATTTAATTTTTTTGAATCCTGCGCAATAAATTAATCGGAATTTATAACTGTTTTATATTTTTTCCCCTTCCCGCCGCGTTGTATCCGTTTGAGTAGAATAGACCACCCTCATTTCCTACCGATGTGTCGTCGTTATTTTATTTTAAATATATTCCAATATAAACCTCTATGTTAACCTATGGTTGAATCTGTGTGTGCGTTTGTTTGGTGTTTGAATTTGTGTATGTATGTATCATTGATTGTTATATTAAACTAGCTGTGCCAGTGGCTTCGCCCGCGTGATAATCTTCGTGTCACATTTTTTTTTCTAGAATTCAATTTATAAACATAAAAGAAATTATTGTGACTCGACCATAAGAGATAGAGACATGGTGTAGCGGACTTTTTTTAGTATTTTTATAGATCTACAATTCTCTAGTACATTACTTTCGCGTATCTCTGCTGATGTACGCAGCGCACGCGCCTAAAGCTCCCAGCTAGCAAGTTTTTTAACAACTGATCGATCTCTTCAACACAATTTACATAATACCGATATGTATGTACTATTACCTAAACTACCCGGAAGTATTACTTTATATTTTGGTGAAAACCGTACAAAAATCCGTTCAGTAGATTTTGAGAAAATCGATTACATACAGACAGACAGTGTTTTGGGACTTTGCTTTATAATAAGTATAGATTATTGTGTTACTACAGAATAGACACTCGGTGGTTTGAAGTTCTGGAAGCAATTCAAGATTTATTCTAGTTATCCGTGCTTTTTAAGAGTAGTCAATGCACATCACGAAGTTTTTCATAAAGTCAAGAGGATCGTGCCAACTTTACAAAGTAATTTCATTGAAAGATAGCGTAACGCTGACTCAGGATGTAGGCGTCAAGTTGAAAGTATATTCGCAACATACGTCAGAATATCACGTCAAGCTCATAAAGGCATCTTTAATTTAATGATTTACTTAGTGCAGCAATAAGATAATTATATTAAAAAATATACGTCTTATTTTATAAAATAAGACGTGAGTATAGCCGGTCTCTCAACATTGTTATCAATGTTATTAGGATTTTCAAGACTATGTTGATGATAAAAAAGCCTGCATTAAAGTTGCAACGAGCTACGCACTGGATTGTTTCATTTTGTTTTATTAAGCAATTGTACATTATTGAAATTATTATTTTTGAAAAGAATAACCACCAAGTTTCTTGACGGTTCTTCTCGGTAAGAACACATTTCCCCACCAACTGTAGCTTTATTGTAATTTGACAATTCAAAAGTGCTTAAAAGCCAACTTGAATTAATAATAATTTGAATTTGCTTGAGACGAAAGGAAACTTGAAATAATTTTATCCGTCATTTAAGCAACATAGTTAATCAACACAATATTTTTAAGAGCTTAACTTTTCTTACTTTATTGTCAATCTGGTAAAAGTTGGGCACTTATTTTCAAAGACCTTGCTGATATTAGATATTTGTGTAAATTTAATTGTTGTCAAGTAATAAAGTATCATAGAACCGATGTGTGGACGAAAGTAAGCCAATTTAAGACGTTAATATGTCATGATTTTTCGTTTTTTAGATTAGGTTAGATATTTAGTTATGTAGAAACTCCAACAGAGGTACAAAGAAAACTAAAGTAATAATAATATTTGACACATGAGCTAAGTGTACCCCCAATTATAGTTGAACACAACATGCTCAATATACAGTGTTACAAATGCAATAAAAAGGATGATCGAAGAACATACAAATTGAAACTTATAAGTCTAGATATTAAGAAGAAGAAAAATACAGAAATAAAACTGAAATAAAATATTAAATGGCACAGAGAATAAAAATAATTAGAATAATAAAATAGGTAATTCAAGATAAAAGAAATATAAAAAAAATTGGTTATGTTACTAAGTTTACATTACTGGAGTCAGTAGTCATTTATTTTTATTTTTTCGGTAATATAATTTTTTCCATATAATATTTTCGCAGAAGTATAAGTAAGCTCTTACATATACTAAGTAAGCTCATAAGCTGTGATAGCCCAGTGGTGAGACCGTGCGACTCTCTAGAGACGAACATAGGTTCAAACCCGGGCAGGCATCACTGAGTTTTTCTATTAAAACTCATGTGTCTAATTCATAGTTGCATTTAAAAGGAAAACATCGTGAGGAAACCTGCATATCACTAGAGAATTCTGGAGATATGTGTAACCTACCAATCCGCATTGGAGCAGCGTGGTAGGTCTTAGCTCCAACCCTTCTCTCCAGAAACGGAGAGAGGAGGCCTATTCCCAGCAGTGGGATATTAACAGGCTGTTACTTTACTTTTATAAGTAAGCTCACTGTTATAAATATCCGTATGTTACAAGAATAAAGTTGCGAAGTCAGATTTCTGGGGCAGGTAAGTGACTCTATTTTTCCCTCATCTGGCGATAATTCATTTTAAATGAAAAAGGAGCCGCACGCTGCGACGTCGGAATAATACAAATTTAATCAGCGTTTTTTAAACGAATCAGATAAACTGTCTGCTCTGTAAACAAAATGAGATACTTATCGCGGTACACAAAACAAAGATAAAAGGAGCGCTCTTGTCTTTATTTAACGTTATACTTAAGGAAAAATAACAACCTTTTTATGACAGTTTAACGTCTGATTATTATCTTATTTAATAGGTACTTGCATAGTCTAAGACCTGGTGAAGAAATATAAATATATATCGCACAATTCCACACACGGTAGTCCGTCTCCAAAGTATATTACACGGCATTAAATAATGCACATCGATGTTTAGACCGAAACAGCCGGCCAGTTCGGTTTCGTAGAGCGCTGTCACTGTCACTCAGTACGTGAGGTTTTGCATGGATTCGTCAGTCTGTGCGACAGAGACATTGCTCTATAAAGCAGAATGTAGCCGATTTCTCTCTCTAAGCCTCGATGTGCATTATTTACTGCCGCGTACTATAAGTAACCTAATACTTGTCTTGTGGGTGACGGACAACTGGTAGATATGCTATATATATAATTTAGAATAGATACTTAAATACAAATATACATCAAGGCTCGAAGAACCAACAGATTGATTTATAGAAGCAGGCGTTACAACAATACAATACAACAGAACTAACTACTTTGCTATAATCCGCACGGGTTAAGTGAATGCATTCAAAGCCAATGTGTATGAAGCAGGCAAAATCTACGCACCTTATACATGCAGGACCAGTCACCACATGCACCCCAAGGCGCAATTCATCAGCAACAACGCACACAAAAGCAGCACACACACCCACCACCACAATCTCGACGATCGTTTCGCCCCGAAACCGAAGCATCATCAGGAGGATAGGCTCCACGACAAAAATCGTACAAACATTTTCTATAAACAACAGATTGTTTATAGAAAATGTTGGCCCTCGGCAGGAATCGAACCCGCGACCCACGGAGCTGGAGACAGGGTCACTACCCACTGCGCCAACGAGCCAGATCAAAATTTTACTTTCATTAAGCTTTGATAAATATAATAAATGAAGAAATCATTTTATATGAATGTATTTAGATACATTCATATAAAATGATTAATTTGAATTAGATTTCTTATAATTATGGCGAGAGAAAATTTATTAAAGACAATTAGTCTTTATGCTAGTTTTTTTTTATTTAATATTATTGTATTAATAATTATATTATATCTAACCTTTAGAATTATAAATATATTTATATTTTATTTATTTTTTGAGGGTAGATTAATTCCTACTTTATTATTAATTATTGGGTGAGGATACCAACCTGAACGTATTCAAGTAGGTTTATATATTTTATTTTATACTTTATTTGCTTCTTTGCCATTATTACTAGGATTTTTTTATATCTATGGAGAAATAAATTGTATAATAATGTATTTTTTAAATTTTTATAATTATGAATTTATTTATTTATATGTATGTATAATTTTAGCTTTTTAAGTGAAAATGCCTATATATTTTGTTCATTTATGATTACCTAAAGCTCATGTTGAAGCTCCTATTTCTGGTTCAATAATCAAAATCTATCCAGTACTTTTTCCGTGCCGAAGCATAACGACCTAAACTTAAACACCTATGATTTTATTTATTTACCTATATAAATATGTGATGATACAAAGTCGTTATTCACATTAGATAAAGTCAGATAGTCAAAGAAAGTAGCGTGAATAAATGCAAATCATTTACCATTGGCAAAGCTCGAAATCTTCGACTTTTAGGTATGGCGGGACGTCGTGAAAATGTAAATTTCAGATGTCTAACGTAGCGGGGATTGGAAATTTGCTTTCCCGACATCTGTGGTTATATGTCTGTTGAATTCTTGCTTTTTATCTGTTTGCTGTCAACACTCATGTTCCTTAATTAGTGATATATTATAAATACTGGATGCACCTGCGACTAGTTACGTGTTGCCTTTAATATTTAGTATTAAGATACCGTAAGATATCTGTAAGAGATCACTTTTGGTGACAAGACCGCCCTTGCACTTCTGCTTTCTTCTTATTTCTCTTGTGTTTGTTTTCTGTTTACTTGGTGTGCAATAAAGAATTATTATTATTATTATTATTATTATTATAAAATAATCTAATACTAAGTGTTATTTCTAATTCTCAAGAGAAATTGTGATTTTTTTAAATATAAGCTTCAATAGCTGCAATAAAAAAAGCAGCAATAGCAATAAATATAACTTTCAATAATATTGCTACCGCGGATTAGATATAAAAATGCAAAAGACGAACAGACATACTTTTACGATTACGATATTAGTATGGATTTCGTCTTAGGTATGGGTTAATTATTACTTTTTTTTCAATATAGAATAATATTAGCTAGCCTTGCAACTTTTGCAGGGTGCACAGCAAGATACGCAACCGGCCATGTTGTGTGTAACTGGTGTGAGCGCATTTTTTTCATTCCTCCACTCCTAATTAAAGATGTGCGCTTACTAACAAATGTTTTCGTTCCGGTAGCGGAAGCAAAACTGTGTTCGTGAACAACGAATGCGTACGCGTGGACGCGAGTCCACTGTTTCAAGTGTACGCGCACAAATGTGTATAGATGTGCGCGAACATTTCTAGTATATTCGCGCAAAATTTGTTAATGTTTGCTTGAGTGAGTCGACCAGAGTAAACATTTGTGCAGCACACTGTGCATTTACAGTGCTGCACAGTTCTGCACACTGGTCGAATTCCACATTTAAGATTCAACTAAGTGATCTGGAGCAGACTATTCTTGTTATCTGCAATACAGTCCACCACCGCTAAGGTAACTGCTTATACTCGTTGCAGTTACACGCTTTAAAAGCAGACTCGCAGGGGAGTATAAAAGGGATCGGAGAAACAACCCCGTTGGTCTCACCACCAGAAAGATCTAAAGATGACATTTTATAAAAATACACACTTTTATAGCATTGGTTGTTCTATTTTACGCACCAAATTTTATCCCTAATTTTTAAGCCTCTCAAAATTTCTGAACATTGTAATAAATCACAGAGGGAGGAATTTTATAACAAAAATTACGGCATCAAAATGGAGTAGCAAAATATTAGAAATTTGCCTCCTTAAACTTAAGTGAACATAAAGGTTTCATAAAATACCTCTTCACATATTGTAGGAGCACATTAATAAACCTTTGTCCTCGGGATATTATCTGCTAAACTATTTATAACAAGGCTATCTGAGGCCGCAGCCACCTCGGCGATAAATAATGAATAACCGATAGCTTGAGGCCGGCGGTTCATTTATAAGAAAAGTATAATGAAGTATGTTCATCGAATACTATCTTGTAATTATTTTTGCTTGCGTAACTAGATTTATTATGGATTATGTTTATTTAGGAGTGATTTATTGTAAAGCGTTATTCAGAGTCTTAATTCATTTCATAAAAGCGTTGAAGAGTGAGTGAGCTAACTCAACGATTGTGATGTGACGCTATTCCACCTACAGGCACTATAACAGAACTACCTCGCTATAATCCGCACGGGTTAAGCGAATGCATGCAAAGCTAATGTTGATGAAGCAGGTAAAATTTACGAACCTTTCACATGCAGGACAAGCCACCACACGCACCCCAAGGCTCTTCCACTAGCAACAAAGCACACAAGCAGCACACACAACCACCACCACAACTATCTCGACGATTGTTTCGCTCCGAAACCGAAGCATCCACGACAAAATCGTAATGCATTACGATTTTGTCGTGGTAGAACATACATGTACCGACAGTCGTATCGTATTTATATTACATAAACTGAATAAAAAATTATGCCTGGTAATAAATCGTGGAATTATGAAATTTTTTTTTGTCTACTTTACAAAATTATTAAAGAGAACTTACATCATACCATATGGATAATTTCCATTAATCTCTGGCACTTAAAACATTTTCTACCGCAACATACATATTATGATCTCTAGGTAATCAAATCATATATGAGGAAATCTATACTCATACATTTTATAGAATATAATATTTTATTACTTACCTCAGACCAACGGTCAGTTTTCCTCTTGAGAAATTGACTCACGAATTGCGAATTGCGAATTTTTAAGAATTTTAATGTTTTTTTAAACAATTTCCCGCCTTGTGGTAGCATATCCACCATCCGGCTGAGTAGAACAGACCACATTCATTTCTTACCGAGGTGTCGTATGTAAAAGGCGACTAAGGTAACGTAAGTTGACCCACCGTGTGGAATTCTGTTGGGTAGAATAGACCACCTTCTTTCTTCCGGTTGTAAAATACGTAGCCAAATCATGTGACATACAAATTTGTAACATGTTGTGCCGACCCCACTTCAGAGTGGGATAAGGGCAAGAAGATGATGATGATTTTTTTTATAATTTCAAATGTTCCTCAATCCATTCGTCACTATTGTGATTACTTTTCTTCGTCGTTTACCAAATGGCGATAGAAAGTATAATATTCGCGTTCCTCTTTTCTCGTTTGGGTTGGAAACTGGGATGCACCCATATTTTCTTTCCCCCTCCACCATTTTCTTTACAGTTTTAGTTGTAATTTTTATTTATTTAAATAATTTATAGAATTAGGCGTTACTTTGCGACGATCCATAATACAAAAGTAATAGTAAAATTATTTTGCTATAATCCGCGACAAATCGGATCGCGGATATTACTTTTGTATTTCGTCTACTTGTAACTTGTTCATTCAAAATGATAGCTATTTTTGCTAATTCTTCTATAAAAAAATAGAATTTTACTTAAATTATCGTCTATTTACGAAAACTATGTCGACCATGGATCGAGACCGAACCGAGAACGGTACGACTAGTGTAGACACTGCGGGATTTGAGCGAACCGGGAATAGAGCGAGATCGAACCGAGAACGGCATTATAGTGTGATTCTAGCCTTAATGTATAGAAAGCGGCTAAATTCATATCTTATTATATAGGGTGAAACCGTCGCGATAACGCCGGATGAAGAGCTCATGAATAAGGGCACATGATGGAATTGAAAGTAGTCGGATTCCTCGACAGAAACTGGCGTAAGTATAGACGGTTAGCAGATAATAACTATGAATACTCATAATATTATAAACTTTTCTTCTTATTTAAAGGTTTAATACTATGATATAAAATGCTATAATGAAATTCCGCAATCAATTTTAGCTTTGCCATAATGGCAGTTTAAAACAACTATTCTAAGGAGACTGATACAGAAAGCCTGTTATACTGCTAATGATTACTTAGATGATAATATTCGTAAATGTTCAAGACAGTAATAACTAAATGTAACTAGTTATAAGAATTATTTTGAAAAGAGCAACCGCTGTATTTCTTACTGGCTCTTTTCGTTAGGAACATCTTTCCGAACCAGCATTCGACGACAGCAGAGTCGACGATTCAAAAAACACTTGGCAAGTTTACTTGAATAAATAACACTTTGAATTTGAACTTGAATAAACTATTGCACCGTTTGTTAAAGACGTACTGACGTCAAATAACAACTGCTAACTCTTAACAGAACTTCATTTATACTCGTTATCCTGCCGTAACGAGTTTCAAGTGCCTTAATTGAAACATAATCACGGTTTTGGGACCGCCTCGAAGCGTCTTAATTAATTTTTAATGGCCCCCGGGTTTTTTGAGTTCACGATTAATTAAGGAACAGGTTAATATTATAATTAGGTTGTTGTCTGTCCATTTTTTTATTCGAAGAAAATATGTGTAAGACATATGTAGAAGATTAAAGAAAAGCAACGCGAAAGTTGTGCTGTTTGTTCCATTTTTACACATAATTTGCTGAAGTAATTTTGATTAAATTTTGTACGATTGAAGCTTTAAATAAAAATATACTAGGCTAGGCTAGGGTTTCGCCCGCATGGAAATCAGTACAACAAAATTTTTCCAAAATCGAAATTTTGAACATAATTGTTTTTAAATTTTAACTATCGTGAGCAGTAATCATAGTTAAGTCTATAGTCATATAGACACCGGGTTTACGCACTCCGTTCCCGACACGATAACGTGATGTTAAGAGCTCAGGAATAAGTGCCCCGGATGGGGTCGAGTCTAGTCTAGTCGGGCTAACCCGATAAAATTAGACGTGAGTCAGCTACAGCCGGTGTCTATATATTAACTATAAAAATCATTATTGTCAGTTAACCATAAGAGATAAAAACATACTCTCACGGACTTTTTTGTAGTATTTTTGTAGATCTACAACCCTCTACTACATTATCTCGGTAAGAAATGAAAGTGATCTATTCTATTACGCCAGATACCACGGAGCTGGCACTTTAGAAGATTAAAATTATACACCAATAATAAATCTTCTTGTACATAAAATTGCATGGACAGATTTTGATGAAACTTTTAGACAAACTTTAGAATGATCATCAGGGTCATCTGCTGGCAGATGACCCTGTAAAGCTTGGTGGTGATCGGAGCATTTTTTAAACTGTTTAGTTATTTCGAGAAGAATTCGTAAACAGATTGAGCTATAGCACTGCGTAGATAGTTATATTATGATTCTTATAGCATACGATTGCAAATTAGCACCTAAAATGCCCTATGGCCATGGTTATTAAAATGAAGCTAAATGTCAGGCGTTATTGCGTACATGGTTATTCCATTAGCCATCAAGAGAACACGCTGCATTGAATACATAATCCTAGGCGATGTTTGGCATACGTGTAATCAAATATGTAAATACATACAACACTCCGTCTTGTTGATCAATGCACAATATAATAAGTTTATTGAGTATAGCAGATAAGATCTGTACAAAATATGTTCATTAAACATTTTAAATATAATCGCGCTGGCGAGTCCGTGCCTTTTAGTATTACTTTCCTTGAGAATCGCCGATTCGAAAGAGATCAGATGTTTTTTATATAAAACTAGCTAACGCGGCGAACTTCGTACCTCCTAACAGTCAATGAATGGTATGTTACCCTTTAGCTGAACTAATTTAGGCTTTGATGAACGTAATACAATGACACAAAATAAATTTCTGAACGCTCGCTCGCTAAATTTTAATCATTTGTCATTATTTCTGTAGGCATGCATAATTATTTGAGAAACTTCTATGTATCTGCTTAATGAACTTTTCAACGTTTTTAATTGATTCAAAAAATACATATATACAGACAATAGTGTAATCACCCTTTTTAAAAATTTACACAAAATACATTTCTGAACGCATGCATAAATGTCAATCATTACTTACAGTATTCGACAGGATGACAACAAAGATTACAGTAAGTATTTTTGGACAAATCCAACGAATCAAAAACCATGAAAATTGGTCCAGTAGATCTCGAGTATAAGTTTTTTAACAAACCCGACTTTGTTGTATATATATATACATTTATTGTATATATATATAAATAAATATAATATAAATATATATATATATATATATATATATATATACATCCTGTAACCTATTCTGCACCCTACATGGGCCTTTTTGCATATAATGTGACGTCCACCTGCTTACGGCGTCCGATATACGGACGTTGAACGAGAGATTGCGAGGATCGCGTACACTTTTCTATACTGAGCACAGAAATGTAAAAATTAAAAAAAAAATTTGGGCGTCACTTGGGTTCCATGCTGAAGGTACTGAATATTTTCGTAGTTCAGCAATTTGTCATCGCTAAAAACAGTAGCGCCACTGCTGTTTGCCGATGTTTTCATAGCATGCAGTATCTTACGTCCGCTTACTGAAGCGACGTTGCCAAATCGTGCCCTTAATTAAATACAAATGTTTTGTTTACCAATGTTTTGATTTTCTAATTATTTTTCATTTCGCCCATCGAGTATTCTTTATACACGCGTCCGTACATTCAGTTTGTTTTTTGACGTCCAAAAAAATTAATGAAATGCCGAATAAATACAACTATAAAAACCTACGTCGTAATGAAAAATGTTGATTTCTCTAATCTAATAACGAGTTTCAATTCGTTCTTCTTACCTATCTGGATATGAAACGAGCTTTCTTTAGTTGCTTTTCTAAATTGATGTCAACTTGGGTACCTTCAAGAAATGCTTGTTGAAAAGCTAAAATTTAAGTAATACTTTTTTTTAATATAAGTGATTTATTTATTATTTATTATTTATATTTAGTACAAATTCATTGTAATTTAAATTTCGTACCTAAACTGATTTTACAAATAATCCATAGTTTAATTAATTCGTTTATTTTAAAAATAACAAACGAATGTCAGATAAGCATAAATCATGCATGATATATGAACATTTCACTTCTGTACAAATGTAGCGTAGGTAACGTTAAAATTGAGTACAAATTAATTTCAACTCGATAACCAATTTAATGCCAATAACTGTTTTTCTAATTCAAAATATTATTATTTACTAATAGAACTGCATTATACGGATGTAGAATGGCCATAAATATTTCATATTGCACAACAATCGACGTCCATATATAGGTAGTTGGTAGGCATCAATCGAGATGCTATTTTATTATATACTTGATTACATACATTAGTTATGTAATTTTATCTGGGTCTTTGGGCCCAAAACTGAAGGAAATATAATTAATTTAAAAAATTGTATTATACAGACGTCGAATGAGTAAAAACATTCATATTCTATAATATTAGGCATCCTATCGCCCATATATAGACATTCAACCCTCAATGCATATAATAAAATCGTTGAGATGTCAAATCTGTACATTTAATATTTTCAAGAAAAAATAACTGTAGTCGTCCCTAAACACGCTCCAAAACATGAAACAATAGTTTTTAAAAATTTTGTCTGTTTATCTGTGCGTTTGTGCCCGCTAATCTCAGAAACCGCTGATCCGATTTGGTCGCGGTTTTCACTAATATATAGTAAGAAATCTCACTTAACATATAGGGTATGTTTAATCTTAATCGGTCCGCAAATAAAAAAGAGATGTCAATTATAAGGTGAAAGGTCGTGTACTATGATACTGGTACTTGCATTTATAACGTTTTTCGCTGTTCCTGAAGCATTCTTACTTACTGTTTTACATATGTTACCATGTCTAAGAGAAGCATACATCTTTTTATGAGAACTAGGCCGGTCTGAAGCTGATTTGTTTGAAGAATTTTTGATTCCAGTTTTTTAGGGCATTTGGACGCTGTTTTCATTAACATGGAGAAAGCCTCATTTTTTAGTTCCATTGGTCAGCAAATAAAAAATATGTCAATTTTAAGTTGGAAGGTCGTTTACTAAGATAACGCTATTTGCATTTTTTCCGGTTTTCGTCGTTTTTCATGAGAAAAAGGCTGGTCTGAACTACTACGCATTTAATATATTCGTATTAATATCGGTCGTAATTTTGAAACCCGTTTTAAAGAACATAAGGTCGCTTTCAGGAATAATAAGCCACAAAATTCACATTTCGCTAAACATTTGTTAGAAAGCGGTCATAAAGTTCCTAATGACCATTGTTTCGAAATACTGCACACCTGCGAAAAAAGCTTGAAATTAAATATTTTGGAATAATTAGAAATCATTAAGCATAACAATGGCACCCTCATTAACGAGCAGATAAATGTCTCTATTTCAAGCTTGTAGCACATGTTCCGAGGTAAAATAAAGGGTGGGGATGAACCAAGTACTATTTAACAACGTTTGTTTGGATAACGCTTCGCTTTGCGATTTTGTCGTGGAGTCTATCTCCTGATGATGCTTCGGTTGCGGGGCGAAACGATTGTCGAGTTTGTGATAGTGAACCTGTGTAGTGCTTGTGTATTGTGGTGGAGGTTTGTGCATGTGTTTTTACGAATCCTGCACGTATCGGGTATGAAAATACTAATAGTCCACTATACTTTAAACACTATATATATTGTCTATTTACTGTATCGCGGATTATAGCAAAATAATTTTATTATTACTTTTGCTTTTATGAAGTCAAAAGTGGGCTTTTTATCATAGAGCATTTGGAAAATCGAAAATAAATTCATTGAACTTCGCCTAATCAAGTCTGAAACAGCTTTTTTTATATGTTAGTGTAACGATGTTCGTTACCTCATACTTACGTACACAATACACAAATTGGCAACGTCGCATTTTATTGGATGCAAAATAGTCGTAGAATTGAATGTTATTTAATTAGTATACACAGGAAGCCTGACGGTTAGGAGTCTAAAGGGGAGTCTTAAACAACAGCGATTTGCATGATGATATACATATATTTGTATATTAAAACAGTTAATTTTTCCATGAAAATAAGTTGCTTACCAATATTCCTAAACGTTTATTAGCCAGTATTCGCCGAAAGCACTGGCCTAAACCTAGTACAAGTGATGGACGTTACAATAATGCAAAATGAAAGGATGCCTGATGTGAAGCGGGATGTATATATATATATATATATATATATATATATATATATTAATAATCATATTGACTCACTTTAAAAGCTGCCAACATGTTCGAGGTTGTTTGAATTGAGATTCTAGTTCGATTTATGTTGGAAGGACATCTTTAAGCTGTCAACACTTAATGCTTCAACACATTGTTCTGCATATACAGGGTTTTTGTCGGCGTAGACAAGGTCTCATTTTTATGGATTCGGTCAATCATGGGGTCTCGCTATACTCCCGAACGCTTGATGACTAGTCACAGTTGCACCACCAGTCCTTAGTATATTTTGTCTTGATATTGCTGAAGTGGCATTAGGCGATACACTCAATTCTAAGAAGTGATAGCTGATTAGGCCTAAAAAATATAGCAGTTGCAAATCCGCACTGAAAAAACAGTGTAACAAGACCCTACACAAGTATCAGTGTACATCCAAGCGGCAAAAAAATCTTGTGACGTAGAAATCCCTTTAAAAAACTATATCCGTCATCATCTTTAAAAAAAAATCATATTTTTAGTGTCTGTGTGCATGTTTGTGACCCTTTGAACCCAAATATTTTAATGAATTTACAAAACTTTTAAAGGACTTTTTGTCCTGAAAAATAATCCATCGTTTCTAACAAACAAAACCTTTGTCGCAAAGGTAAAACCGCGTGACGCAGCTAGTATATATGATATACGACATACTAGCATTATATTTTAAACTACTATATGCTTTGTAACAATACAATAAAGTCCAATTAAATCTGTAATTGTGGTAATAAATTCTTTTTTAAAACGCGGTAATAGAAGAACTGAGTAACAATTCAGAATTATCCGCTAAAGTAGGTTTAAACGAAGATCAAAAGCTATTCCTCCATTGAATGCTCCTATCCAAACGAAACACTGGATCGCTTTAGCCTTATCCAATACTCCACTTTGCTGTGCATTACGGTCAATTGGTTTCTGAACGAGCTTATACTTGGGTTTTACTGTTCTTAATATGGATTTTTATTTTTACGAACGGCAATATAAATCTTTTATTTATTACTAGCTGTGCCAACAACGGAATTCACTGATTTACGCCCGCCTGGAATTCACTGATTTACGAAACATTTCTCGAATTTTCCTAATTTTGAACATAAAAGTAGTTATTGTGAGTTAACCGTGAAAGATAGAGACATATTATAGTGGACTTTTTTGTAGTATTTTTATAGATCTACAATTCTTTAGTACATTACTTTGGCGTATCTCTGCTGGTTTACGCGGCGCACGCGACTAAAGTTCCCAGCAAATAAGTTTTTTAACAACTGCGCGATCTCTTCAACATAATTTAAACAATAGCAATATGTACTATTTACTTAAACCATTCGGCAGTATTGCACTATCGTTTGGTGAAAACCGTACAAAAATCCGATCCGTAGATTTTAAGAAAATCGATTACATACAGACAGACAGGTTTTTGGTACTTTGTTTTATATTAAGTATAGATACGCAGGCCTTTGTGAGAATGCCACAATAAATCATGAAAGGGAAGATGTAATTCGTGTATTTAACTGTCTAATCACACATAATAAAGAGAGATAGACAGTATCACTTGCTTTTTCACATTTTAGGCTGATTTCCCTAATCTAGTATAATAACTCTATGGTCTGCGACGTCAATATATCCTCAAATATTTACTATGTTTTTTAAGCAAAAAGGGGACTTTTGTATCGATGTATAGTGATAGTTATAGTAGTGTGATTTTTAGCGGATATTTTTGTTTCTATATATAACTTTCGCCTGATTGGGGCTCAAGCTTTTAATTTATACTATATTCAATATCGATCACGAGTTCACCTCGGGCAGGCCTACGCCCAGCAATGGGTTAGTGGGTTGCTTGGTTAATTAAAGACCGTTGCTTTATTTTGCCATCCAATTTTATTAATATAAAATTTAATAAGAATAATTTGTAATGTGAGTGTGTTAATTTGACGTCAAGCAGGCGTGAAAAAACTAGCCAAAACATGTTACAAAATATTTAAAACATGTGCCGTTTCCACTAAGAGTGGGAGCGGAAGAGGGGGAAGGGCAGGAGAATAATGAATTTAAAATAAAATAAAGACGCCCAAAATATGACTTACGAAGTGACGATCGGGATTCCCTATTGGATTATATACCACTCAAAGATTAGTATAATCTTGTACAATCTCAAGCTTTCAGCGTAACGCGTAAATACAGTTAAACCCATTTCACTCTGAAAATCAAATCTGTTCAATTCATTTTGAATTAAGGTCCAAAATGTAATCACCATATTCGTGCCGACTTTATAGCAATCCCCAATCACTAACCTTCCATCCCCTGTAATCTCCTAAACGGAAGATATCGTGTTTCAGTTTAGATACAAGCTTTCAGGAATTGATACGCGTTATCAAAGTGATAATAACGGAAGAACGAATACGTCATATAATTAGTACTTTAAATATTTTTTATTAAAAGACGTTAATTCGCGGTAGTGATAAAATAATATAATATTACTTTGGTATAAAAGTAGCAGCCTGTTACAATCCCACTGCTGGGATTAAGGCCTCCTCTCTCCGTTTCTGGAGAGAAGGGTTGGAGCTAAGACCTACCACGCTGCTCCAATGCGGATTGGTGGGTTACACGTATCTCCAGAATTCTCTAGAGATATGCAGGTTTCCTCACGATGTTTTCCTTCACCGAAAAGCATGTGATAAATTGCAATTATCAATTAGACACATGAGTTTTAATAGAAAAACTTATTGGTGCCTGCCCGAGTTTGAACTCGTGTTCGCCTCGTAAGAGTCGCACGGTATCACCGCTGGGCTATCACAGCTTCCTTTACTTTACTTACTTTGGTATAGTAATGATTAATTACGTACAAATGACTTTTTTTTTACTTTTATAATGACAGAATTATTTTATTAAACTACGTTTTAACGGTCCTATTATTATAATTCTGATTATTAGAAAAATAAAATTAGTAAAAATTTTAAGTGATTTTTTTAAACGCAAATAACAGCAAAAACATTCTGTTATTAGAGTTAAGTTACATTATTTTTTAGTACATAATGTAAATTTTATCGAGCGCCGATATAATAATTAATGATACATTTAGATTACAACTGAAATCAACATTCCGAAAGTATATGTTTCTGTAGAGCCGTATATCTCCTATTACGATTATAATCATATGATTATAATCGTAATAGGAGATATTTATCGACTTATCTATATAGGTCACAAATTAATATTAATTTGTGACCTATATGGATAAGTCGATACAGTTACGAAACTACTGTCTTCCTTTTACTAGATAATAAAAGGCCCTGCGGCAAAAAATAATCTGGACCCCCAATGGAGGGTGGAAGTCAAGCTCAGAGCCACCCCCCCCAGCTTGGTGGCCACGGGGCACTGACCCATCTAGCCCTCTAACTACGCCACTGATGGAAGAACATCTAATAGTCGTATCGAGCCCATTTTCAAAATGAGACTAACTTTCGTTCATCCTCCACTATTTTAGTATGTCATCGGCTGTAATGTCCCGATTGCGCATTTATATAATACTCGATTATACTCTACTTACTCATTATTATACTATAATCAATCAATTATGATGAATGCCAACAAATCAAATGCCAAAAAATTAAATTGTAGTCTTTAACAAATAAACAGTGTCCTTAAGCATTATGTTATACCAGTTCTAAATCAAGATAAAATGTATGAAACATAATAAAACGTTATTCGCGATGAATTTTAAAGACAACAATATAAAAGCAGGTAATCATCCTAAATATGTCTGGAATATGATATTATAACGGAAGAATTACTTCCGCTAATGATCTCATATTAAATTTCCTTCCTTATCCATAAATTGAAGCGTTCCTTAAAATATTAACGAGCCATTATTCAATATTCCGGGAATTTTTATTGAATTTCACGAATATCAAACAATATATAGATTTTTAAAATAAATAAAATATGAAAGAATTAAGGAAAAAAGAGATGGTTGGAATGTGTGAAGTATGACATGCATATAAAAGGAGTAGCGCCAGAGTTGACGAATGATAGAAGAGAATGGAAGAGGAAAACATGTTGTACCGACCCCACTTAGAGTGGGATAAGGGTAGGAGAAAGAAGAAGATGAAAGAATTAAGGAAAATTTTGCAATTCATTTATGATAATGAGGGAAACCTAACGGTTTTTTTTAATTGCACGCCCACCGCCGCAACCGTCAACCTGCACGTGTTAAATTTGATATGACATACTGAGGCTATACTTTATTTTATTAAGCTTGTTATTTAGGTTCAGCAATCAGGAAAGCTCTATTAGTCTTATCTATATTTTAGGACAAGTGAATGAAACAAAAGAATAGAGAATAACTATATATTTCGTTGGAACTTAATATATTTTATCTTTTAATATCTTTATAACTTTTCTATCTTTACTCGAAATGACTCTACTGCCAGTTCGGAAATGCTGTCACCTGCTGAGAAGAACTGGTAAGAAACTCAACAGTTGCTCTTTTAAGAAATGAAGATTTACAATAATATCAAAACAAAGGACTATTCTCTCTCTAAAGGTTATTTCGTTACATCAAACCAACAACATCATAATAATTCACTTATTGGAACTAAGTGAATTATACAATCCTCATTATATTCACAAACGACTCGAATAGTCACCTTAATAATATTTAACAACTCTCTTTATATTACAGTACAATAAGACATTTGAATTACGTCAGTTAATTACCATTATTTCTCAATGATTTATCTATCGACATCTATTCGACACGTGAACTAGTTCTAGGTTGATCAGAACATCACATCATTTTTAGGTATAAGTAAATAACACTATACTTATCTTAATCTCGCCACAACTACTTCACTTAAAAATGCTTATGAACAACTTTACTCGGCCAGACCTCCAGAGATACTGCCTATGTTTACAACTGTTAACTATTTTTTTCAAATCTCCCCTATTCGGTTGTGAGAAACATTTCCCTTAAAAAAAACAGAATTGCCTAACGGCAATTCTCAGTAAACATACCAAAACAATAGTTTTAAAGCGAACCCTGTGCCAGTACCATTTTTTGTCTTCGTTTTTTATTTAGGCGTTTGTATTGCAACGCCGCTTTCTAAACAGATGTTTTAATTTTTATGACGCTTTACAAATAATAAAATCAAAACAGAGCCAAAATGATGTTTTGAAGTAAAAATTAACAAAGCTTGTTAATTTTTGTTAGAAATAAGAATGATATTTTTACATTAATTCCTTATATTATAACACGGCCATACTGACAAGTACTTCGTTCTCGAAGTACATAGGGAAACCCCTTAGCAGTTTGTATAGAGTCATATTACATTAAGATTAAAGATTCTTATTTTATAATTGGATAATTTAAACTTATCTCTTAAACCCGAAATGTAGATCCGTACATACATAGAGCTTAGAAATGCATTAATTACATTACATTTTCATCTCTAACTGTACTAAGATTATCAAAACATTTGTCAAAGGTATTACAAGTAATACTACTCCTTCATTATCTAATTTTATCCACAATATCAAGATACATAGAACTTATAAGCCAAATTACTTTTAGCAAACTTGTGGTATTGCAAAACAAAATATTCAGTTTTCATTAAACATTTATCAAATCGTATATAGAAATGTTTTTATCAAAACACATTAAATCCATCATCCATTACAACATGGCGAATATATTTGACCAAGTCTTCTCTTTCCAAATCTTAACAGTTTTCAATAACAGTAACGTTAACAGACATGTATTGTATTATTATTAATACTATTCCCAATTTACGACAATTTTAAACTACAAATATACTATTCCTTTTTCCCCACAGTGCTACACGTGTCTTGTCAGCTCAGTCACTTAGCATCGGTGAATCTCAATCACCAGCCAGAGTAGAAAGGCTGACACTAGACATAGTTACATAAATATACATTTATTATTTATGTCTTAAAGCAACCACAGTGACAAGTACGCCAGTGTACTTCAGGAAAATCATACCTGTCTCAACAGCTTAGTCATTTCGCAGACAGTGAAACTCAATCACTCGCGACCAATGATAGGCTGACACCAGAAATACTTTACATAATCATTAAACAATAAATAGCTGCCGTAGCCGCTGGTCTCAACCACTTGCGCTAGTTAGCCCAGCTATAAACAATACAAAGTTATATAGGTACCACCATACGAGAACAATATTCACTTTTAAGTCTAAGTGAAGTCAATTACAATGTGATTGATATTATATCGTATCTAGGTGAATCTACACAAGAGTAACATTAATAAAATTCCACTGTCTTTTGATTTAATAATCAAAAGACTGGCAATATCTTCTAATGAAGATATTAACTAAAACTATAACTAAACAAAAACTATATCTTTTTGAATTATTATGAAGTTTAAAATGAACAGTAATTGTTCCGAAATTTAAAAAGAGTCATTGTATTCTATGTAACAATGGTATGTCTTTAAATAGATATATATCCCAAATTTATAAAAAAAGTATTTTCTATACTTATTATAGCCTTGTTCCTAATCTGAATTAAATTATAAATGAAATCTTTTATTCTACAAATGTGCTAACATAACAAATACGGATATAAAAAACTAAACTTAATTTTATTTATCAAAAACGTGTGTAGCACAGTGCTCAATAGATTTATAACTCAGTATAATACTGTGTTCCTAGACAATAACCTCACAGCCACAAGAACTGATTTTTAGCTAAAGCCTCGTAAGTTACGTCACGAACAACAACTGATTGAACTGACTACGGCCAGTGCTACTAAGTGTCCGTTATATATTCGTTTATTTATTTATTGAAATATACTAAATGTGATTATGCTAACTTTAAATTTGTATATAAAAATAATTATGAGTAATATTATATAAAATTAACAAACTACACACTAAAAAGTAATTCGCTACTAAATTCTGAAATAGTTATTGCCTTTCCAATTCTTCAATAATTTCCTAAACGAAAGCTTAGACTTATAACATTTTATTAAATGTTATGAATATGCAAAATTTGAAAATATCATATGTCAATATGTATTTATTTATTATTGTCCACGTCTATTATGTTTTCTAACGTATTTTACTTAATATTGGTTGCAAATTATTTCCAGCAGTGGTTTTTTTTTTTTTCATTTATATCACATAAATTACTCAACAGCACCTATACCTACATATAACAAGTAAACATGCTATGCGATACACTAGCGTTACTTTTTGCGTTACGTTACAAGCTTTGTGGCTACTATCACTTATCATTAAACGTCCATTATCATATTTAGTACTCTTTTAAATTCGACTAAGTTCTTTTCCTTTTTTCTTACATATATACTTATTTTGGATTCGGTTACGAACCGCTCTCATTGTGGTAACAATTTGTCACAGCCAGTAAATTTCATAAACCATTTAACTACAATGAGCTTCAATTCAACTAACATTTATAATGTAATAGGGAATATAATACTGAATGTCCTGAAATCAACATTAGTTGATAAAAATGAGGCCTTAATACATATAATAAACCTATGAAAACCAAAACAAAACCGAAATTTACACTAAATACAAACATAAATTCAGCTATTTTTTTATAATATCAATTCACATTATAAGTTTTTTGTTTTCGTTTGTGTACCTTAAAATCATGCCTTTTTGGTCATAACATATAAAATTCTAAACAAAACATTACTCATACCTACATAACTGAACTTAAGAATATGACAATCATTTACATTCATTTATATAAATTACTATTTAACATTACCAGGTTCGTAATTCACGAACAGGTAAACAATCAATATAAGTCAATGTTACCCAAATCCATAAAAGATTTTTTCTTTTTAATAATTTTGATCTGTACTTCTCATACTCATTACTTATATATGGCGGGATTTTAGGCCATATTTCAATATCATCTACAAATCTTTTCAAATAAACAGTCAAAGAATACATTTATTTCAATTGCTTATATAACTCGGTATTACAAAGCATCTTTTATACGTCGAAGTTTATACGGCGCTATTGCATAACTTGCAAACATTGACTATCAAAACTAATACTATAAAGAGGAAAGATTTGTATGTTTGTGTGTATGTGTGTATGTATATATGTTTGTAATGTTTTCACGCAAAAATACTATGACTATATAGAAAAAATGTTCTACAGTATTATAGAACATATCAATATCCACAAAAAGTCCGCGATACTATATGTCTAACTATTATAGTTATGCCAATATAGCTACTTTTTTTACAAGGTAAAAGCTGATACAAGTGCCGACAATATTCAAACCATTTTGTTCATATCTCTATATCTTATTACATTAAATGATAATTTATTAAAAACTGTTTCAATACCTGTACTAATACTGTACTGTAATACTTTTAAATTATTAAAATCCGACCTCCCCATCAAAAGATATAACGAATTTAGAATGTAAATCGAAAGAAAATAATGTCATAACAAATTCATTGTAGCGACCGTTATAACAGAGCCTGCATTTGGTGCGTTAGCTCTTATTCCAAGAATACTAATGATACCCATTTTTTATAATAAAATAATCTACAAATAAATCTATAGTCTGACTTCGTAGACTTTCCACGAGATCGGTATGGACCCGGGTGAAACCACGGGGCATTGCTAGTCAAGTGTAAAACAACGTCAAAGTTTTCGGTCGATTTTTGCTATTTTTTTTTTTGATGCATTTCAAATTTCGGTGTAGTTTTCACTATTCGTTCAATGTATACATTTGTGTTTCGGAATCTACCTAAAATAACTATTGCGATCAAAACTAGATTTGGTTACTGATGCTTGTCTTGATTGATTTAATGTTACTTTTTCCGTCACGTAAAAATGTACTTACATGACATTTTCTTCTTGCTCGTAACGAAAACGATATTTACGAATTTATTAATAAGTTTGAACAAAATACTGTTGTAATATTAAATTATCTTATAAAAAGTAAATTGACATTTATACTTATAAATGTCACGTCTAACAATATGTTTTCTATTTCACTCTGTTTTAAATTACTCAATGCGTTTTCTCTCCTTGCAACGCTTAATTAATATGAAACGTTAAGGATGATAAATTGGACTTTCAATAATTTTAAACATATTATTACTTTTTTTTTCGGTACAGAAATATTCAAACTTTTACTATTTCACTTACTTAAAAAAAAAAAAATTTATAAACTAAGATGACGATATTTTTTTTTTCCTAAAACTGCTAAAACTATTCCATTTCATTGAAATTTTACATCTGTGTCTACTTATTTTCTCAAACTTATTCAGAAATTCCCTTTTTTTTTTGTTCGAAACATGAAATCTGTGCAACAACAGAATCCTATGAGGAGAAAGTTTATTTAAATAAACGATGTAAATGTTGTGACATTATTTATGGCATTAATTTTTCTCATTTATCCGCTCGGTCATACTGACTTCATATTTAACATGGTTTTTAAAAAAATCTTTTCTTTTCTTTTTCTTTTATTGTAAACATTACAATCAATTTCCTTCAAATTGGCACGAGCATTTAATAAGGGATTTTGTGACATACATAGCTAAATGTATTTCCAAATATACCAATACTGGTAACCTAACAAATATTTAATTTTAAAACCTTCATATTAATCGTATCAACTATCTATATTATACTACGAAAAATTCAGATCGACCCAACCAGGTGTCAAATCCAGAACCACTAGCACAATATGAATCTTGTACTAGCCACTGAGCCACATAGTTCAAAATAATCAGAGATATTAATAGATTCAAAAAGTTTCATCTTTTAGCTCTGTACAGGAAAATGATTTAGATATTGGTAATTCCTATTGAAGTGATCACTAAACCACGGCTATTTACAGACATTTTTATACGAAAGAAGTATAAAATGATGTAAAAATATGCTGATTACAAATAACTCATCTTACGATAAATATATATATGTTTTGTTTATAAGCAAAAATGAGCTAATTATTTCGAGGTTAAAATTAAATTAGACCACTTCTTTGAAAATATTTAAAGATGCTTTGAAAAATAATTGCAATGACCACTTTCAAAACAACGTTGTAAGCATACAAAACAAATTCTTCCCACAAAAACTTAAATCAATATTAGTCGTATTATCAAATATATGACTTATTACCATATTGTGCATTTGTTACCAAATTCTTTCGCAGATTTTCTAGTGCTCTGTAATTTCTGCTACATCTCAAAATACGAAGTTCATCATTGGCATCTCACATAAACTGAAGCGGTATTTCTTTGCAGACTTCGTAAAACTCTGCAATCTCATCTGCTGCATAACATAATATCATCATCATATTAGATGAAACGGTACGCCTCACATATTCGTAGATGTGTCCTGAAACATTTTAATTAATATATTAGCTAAATTCTAGTGGGCTATTGTGGGTCATGCCACACTTCTGATGTTAAATTTGATATGACATACTGAGGCTATACTTTATTTTATTAAGCTTGTTATTTAGGTTCAGCAATCAGGAAAGCTCTATTAGTCTTATCTATATTTTAGGACAAGTGAATGAAACAAAAGAATAGAGAATAACTATATATTTCGTTGGAACTTAATATATTTTATCTTTTAATATCTTTATAACTTTTCTATCTTTACTCGAAATGACTCTACTGCCAGTTCGGAAATGCTGTCACCTGCTGAGAAGAACTGGTAAGAAACTCAACAGTTGCTCTTTTAAGAAATGAAGATTTACAATAATATCAAAACAAAGGACTATTCTCTCTCTAAAGGTTATTTCGTTACATCAAACCAACAACATCATAATAATTCACTTATTGGAACTAAGTGAATTATACAATCCTCATTATATTCACAAACGACTCGAATAGTCACCTTAATAATATTTAACAACTCTCTTTATATTACAGTACAATAAGACATTTGAATTACGTCAGTTAATTACCATTATTTCTCAATGATTTATCTATCGACAT
The DNA here is from genome assembly GCA_947086505.1 of Morpho deidamia. NCBI lineage: Eukaryota > Metazoa > Arthropoda > Insecta > Lepidoptera > Nymphalidae > Morpho > Morpho deidamia. The sequence goes on from CAMTZC010000017.1 coordinate 3,164,950, forward strand.
CTATTCGACACGTGAACTAGTTCTAGGTTGATCAGAACATCACATCATTTTTAGGTATAAGTAAATAACACTATACTTATCTTAATCTCGCCACAACTACTTCACTTAAAAATGCTTATGAACAACTTTACTCGGCCAGACCTCCAGAGATACTGCCTATGTTTACAACTGTTAACTATTTTTTTCAAATCTCCCCTATTCGGTTGTGAGAAACATTTCCCTTAAAAAAAACAGAATTGCCTAACGGCAATTCTCAGTAAACATACCAAAACAATAGTTTTAAAGCGAACCCTGTGCCAGTACCATTTTTTGTCTTCGTTTTTTATTTAGGCGTTTGTATTGCAACGCCGCTTTCTAAACAGATGTTTTAATTTTTATGACGCTTTACAAATAATAAAATCAAAACAGAGCCAAAATGATGTTTTGAAGTAAAAATTAACAAAGCTTGTTAATTTTTGTTAGAAATAAGAATGATATTTTTACATTAATTCCTTATATTATAACACACGCAGTTCCCGCCGCGATAACGTTGTATAAAGATCTCATGATGGGCCCCGGATGGGCTCGAAACTAATCGGGCTGACCCGATAAAATAACACGTGAGTATATCCAGTGTCTACATATTAACAACCCTAATAGTTTAGTGGATCACATGATTGTATATGACGGGTCTGCAAATTTTTAAGACTAAAGATAATATCTATAAATAATGACAACATACCAAATTCAACAACTTTAAACAGGCAAACAAGGCCAAGAGTGTCGATGGCAGTCTTATATAAAACATTAAAAACTTATTATAAAACATAGTCCAAAAGCTGTCTGTCTGCCTGTAATTGATTTTTTCAAAACCTAATGAACGGATTTTTGTATGGTTTCTACTAAAATATAGTTTAGTTCTTTGGAAAGGTTTAAATTGTGTTGCAGAGATCTCATAGTATAAAAAAAAAACTCACCTGATATGAGCTATAGTCGCGTGCGCCGCGTAAACCAAGAGAGATACACTATAATAATGTACTAGAGAATTGTAGATCTATAAAAATACTAAAAAAAAGTTTGAATATCATGTCTCTATCTCTTATGGTTAATTCACAATAACTACATTTATGTTCAAAATGTCAATTTGGGATCACGCTAGTGTATTATAAACAACGATGTAGTGGTTTATAATAAACTAGCTGTGCCAGCGGCTTTACCCGCGTGTCACAATTTTTTTCTAGAATTCAAATTTTAAACATAAACGTAGTTATTGTGAGTTAGCCATAAGAGATAGAGACATGCTATCGCTGACTTTTTGTAGTATTTTTATAGATGTACAATTCTTTAGTACATTTCTTTAGCGTATCTCTGCTGGTTAACGCAGTGCACGCGACTGAAGCTCCCAGCAAGAAAGTTTTTTAACAACTGTGTCAACACAATTTGCATGATACAGATATGTACTTTTATATTTAATCCATCCGGAAGTATTGCACTATCCTTTGGTGAAAACCGTACAAAAATCCGTTCAGTAGATTTTGAGAAAATTGATTACATACAGACAGACAGATGGCTTTTTGGGAGTTTGTGTTATAATAAGTATAGATTGTACTGTTGTAGTATATATTAATTAGTATTATACCTATTACCGGATTTCAGGGATAAGAAGTAACTAATACAACATCCAAGTTCCGTACTATTTCTGTACCGAGATCACATAGATTGCCCATATTTAACTTTACCATTACAGCAGTTTAAAAAATACTATTAAAAAAAGGCTAATTTAGAAAGCCTATTATACTATTGAAGATTACCTAGACGATAAGAATGCGTGGGTATAGCTTCCCTTCAACCCTGTACAAGACATTAATAACTATATGTAACTAGTGATAAGAATTATTGTTTGAAAAGAGCAACCGCCGAGTTTCTTGCTGGTTCTTCTCGGTAGGAACAGCTTTCCGAACCAGCAGTAGAGTTGACGATTCAAAAACACTTGTTCACAAGTTTACTTAAATAAAGATTGCTTTGAATTTGAATTTGAATTTCAATATCCCTCCTCGTTACGTGTCCATATCATCATAATCTTAGCCAGTTAGTAAGACATTGCCTTAAAGAGAAGCTTTTATTGAAGTCTGTTTAGGTTTTGATTTTTATTACTTAAACATTTAGGTAGAGATCTGTTCTGAATTAATATTGTTTGGGTAGGTGTGTTTCCATCTACATTAAATAATTTATTGATTATTTTCACAAATATTTTCACACTTACCGTTAAAACAATAGTGATTTTTCTCGATTACCCCGACATGCCGTCTCTTTGCTCACGCATAAAGTTTATAAAACAAATCCTTCCAAAGGCTTCCATTCCTTAATTCCTAGACTTTGTAGATTGCTGAAGGAGTTTGTTCACGAAGATACTCAAATCGATATATATCACAATAATTTATAATTTCAAAATAAATTAGCTGATTTTAAGAAAAAAAAAATAAAGCACTTACACAATAGTTTAATTTAAAAACAATGTTCACAATAGTTTCAATTTTTTTTTCTTTTATTTTCTCTATGGTACGTTGTTATGTATAAAAACATGCTGTGTCTACCTATAAGTGAAATTATATGTAATTAGCAAATAAGACCAAATATCTATGGATTAACACACATGTAATTTTGTTGGTAGGCCATCATTAAATAAATAAATAAGTAAATAAAATAAGTTCAAAATTACCTTGATTATTAAATCACCGGGATACTTTACTAAGTATTGCGAGGCTTAAGATCTCCATTTATAATTCTTGCCTATTGTAGTGCGGTGTTTAGACACAATAGAGTCTGCACAATGGGACAAAATGAATTATTATGACAATGAAGGAAAAGTATCATTCGAGGTTATAGCAAATATTTTACCTAATTGTTACATCGGTAAGGAGTGTTTCATACAAAAGTGTAAAAATGAAAGTCTTAATTCAAATCAAATATTCTTTATTGTACAACTAAAAAAAAGAATTCTTAAGAGCGAGATTAAGATGGTATGGACATGTAATGTGGAGAGATGAATTCCCCTTTTATATATCTCTTTTGCCCTATCCCACTCTAAGTGGGGTCGGCAAAACATGTTATAAACCTATTGTCACGTGATTCGCCTACGTATTTTACGACCGGCCGCATGCCTGACGTCAACTTACCTTAGTCGTATTTTACGACCCCTCGGTAAGAAAGAGCGTGTCTATTCTACTCAACCGGATACCACACAGCGGGTCGACTTACCTTAGTCGCCTTTTACGAGACCTCGGTGAGAAATGAGACTGGTCTATTCTGCTCAGTCGGATACCACACGGCGGGTCGTCTTACTTTAATCGCCTTTTACGACATCTTGGTAAGAAATGAGGGTGGTCTTTCTACTCAGGCGGATACCACTAGAATATTTCTTGATTTATAAGACAAAAATACACCTTTAAAAAAAACACCTTTTATTTGATGAACAGTCAGTGAATCAGACGAGCGTTGCATTAATTTAGATGCCGCAATCTGCTCGCGGTGTCAAGAAGTCGATCACTCGATACGACGCTTTGATAAGCGATTGAAAGACGCTTGCGAGTTCATTTTAATTCATTTGCTGAATAGAATTTTATCCGCTTCATTTATATTAAATGAAATCAATTTTTAAATTTCATTTGTTATTAGGACACTAAAGAGTTAATTTATCCAATTTATTTATACCATGTGTCAACTATGAATGGGGATTGATAAGTGACTAAAGAGAGGTGAAAACAGATGGTGGAATTGTTCAAAGTATGACATGCATATAAAAGAAGTAGCGCCAGAGAAAAACATGTTGTGCGGACCCGACTTAAAGTGGGATAAGGACGAGACAAATCAAGTCAAGTCAAATCAAAATAATCTTTTTCAAGTAAGCTCTTTACAAGCACTTTCGAATCGCCATGGATCAATTAGATTTATTAAAGCTAGAAAAGGTTTAATCTTGCTCTTATCGAGAAGAACCAGCAAGAAACTCGGTGAAAGTGAATGATAATGATTTTTATTGTGTAGAAGATTAGCTATTAAGTTTATTCATAATTAAAATATTAGAATATATGCGTCAATTCCTTAGGAACTGTCTTTTAATGCCATTATATTTTATTCGTTCCCTGTTCTGAAGATTCTATTGTTACTGAAAACCACTTTAGAATTGTAAGGAATGCGAAACGTTTATTTTATCATGGCCTGGAGCTTTCTTGTGTTTAAATTATTTTAGAAAGCAATGTGACATCTCAATAGTTAAAAGATTATCTATATAATATAGTGAAAGTTTTAATCGAGAATAACAAGTACTCAATAATTTATAGAATTAGGCGTTACTTTGCGGAGATCCATAATACAAAAGTAATAATAAAATTATTTTACTATAGTCCACGATAAAGTAAATAGGAAATATATATAATCCGTCCTATTCGTTTTTTCATATCCGATACATGCAGAATTCGTAAAAACGCATGCACAAACCCCCATCAACGTCACCACAATACACAAGCACCACACACGTTCAATATCACAAACTCAACAAGTTTCGAAGAATCATCAGGCCACGACAAAATCGCAAAGCTTTGCACGAATTTTGCCTGTATCGGGTATGAAGAAACTGATAGTACACTCTACATTTAGCATTATATATATTTCCTATTTACTTTATACCGGATTATGGCAAAATAATTTTATTATTACTTTCGAACACTTACTTAATTTTTGATCATATTTTGAAAATATTTAATGAATATAAATAAATATATGGGACACTTACACACGCACAGTCATCCGTTCCCAATTAATGTAAATCAAATATTATCTGGCAAATCAAATATTGCGTGGTGCTCTGTAGTTAACAAAATATTTTACTATAATATTGCTGCAAGCTGTGATAGCCCAGCGGTGAGACTGTGCGACTCTTTCGAGGGGAACACGAGTTCAAACCCGGGCAGGTACCAATGAGTTTCTCTACTAAAACTCATATGTCTTATTGATAATTGTAATTTATCACACGATTTTCCGTGAGGGAAAACATCGTGAGGAAACCTGCATATCTCTAGAGAATTCTGGAGATATGTAAAAAAAAAAGTAACAGCTTGTTACTATGCCCACTACTGGGCTAAGGCCTCCGCTCTCCGTTTTTGGAGAGAAGGATTGGAGCTAAGACCTACCACGCTGCTCCAATGCGGATTGGTAGGTTACACATATCCCTAGAAAATTCTTTAGAGATATGCAGGTTTCCTCACGATGTTTTCCTTCACCGAAAAGCGTGTGATAAATTGCAATTATCAATGAGACACATAAGTTTTAATAGAAAAACTCATTGGTGCCTGCCCGGGGTTTGAACCTATGTCGTCTCTAGAGAGTCGCACGGTCTCACCGCTAGGCTATCACAACTTTTAGGAGATATGTGTAACCTACCAATCCGCATGGGAGCAGCGTGGTAGGTCTTAGCTCCAACCCTTCTCTCCAGAAACGGAGAGAGGAGGCCTATTCCCAGCAGTGGGATTGTAACAGGCCTCTACTTCACTGTTTTTTATAATGTTGCTAAAATAAATTAAAGTGAAACATTTAACTGCACGAAATTAAGAAACAAAGATCTTTCTTAAACGGAATAATAATCACTTCCGCGTCTTATACTTCATCCGCTGCTACCGTCAATTACATCAAAATTATAATAATGCTTTGTAACGTTAATTGGCAATTAAGGTGAGAGTAAGACTTCTTGTAATTGTTATTTAAGTAACATTTACGGCATTCAAATAATTATACCGGAAATTAACTTTTAAAAATTGTAACAAAAGGTTAGAAAGGTATGTAATTTTGTTTAAATTTTATTTTAAATAAGGGACAATTATACACACGGCTGTCCTTTCCTAAAGTAAGTTATAGTGATAGTATCATAATTAGTACTAATCAAAAAACTTATTTTGTTGAAAATCGCAATAAAGCGTAGCGTAGGGTCTCAAAAGTCGAGAGTATTAAAGATATTAATAACTTGGAAGAGCAAGAAAAATCTTTTTTATCATTCGTGCATGATGTCATAGATGGCATTGAATTATTTCAAAAATCCTTATGGATTACAATGTATCTAAACCTAATTTTGTATTCTAATTTTGTAGTATTTGTATATATTTTATACTACAGGTGTATCAAACTAAATAATTACATACATGCGTACTTATTAATTATGAACCTTTTCTACTTTTGAATACTTAAAACGATATATCTCTTCCGAGAGAAATTCATCATTCTCCTGCCCTTATCCCACTCTATGTGGGGTCTGCACAACATGTTACAAACATGTTGTCATTTAATTTGGCTACGTATTTTACGACCGGCCGCCTGCCTGACGTCAACTTACCTTAGTCGGCTTTTACTACACCTCGGTAAGGAATGAGGGTGGTCCATTCAATGCAGCCGGATAGCACACGGCATTTACCTTAGTCGCCTCTTACGACAGCTCGGTAAGAAAGGAGGGTGGTCTATTCTATTCTGCCGGATACCACACGGCGGGCGGCTCTTCCGATAGAAATTATGATAGTATTATTCTGCTGTAATCCGCATTCGTTAAGAAAAATATGTAATGTAACGTAATCGTAATGTATTGCAATTTTATCGAAGAGCCTATCCTCCTGATACTTCCATTACGGGGAGAAACGATCGGAGAAACAGATAATTAATTTGCTTTGCGGTTTTGTCGTTGAGTATATCTCGTGATGCTTCGTTTGCGAGGCGAAACGATTGTTGACTTTGTGATAGTGAACGTGTGTAGTGCTTGTGTTTTTACGAATCCTGCATGTATCAGGTATGAGAATGGATAGTCCACTCTCTATTTAGCATTACATGTATTTATTATTTACGTTTGACTGGCCCGTTGGCGCAGTTGGCAGTGACCCTTTCTTCGTCTCCGTGGGTCGCGGGTTCTATTCCCGCCGAGAACCAATATTTTCTATTTAGAATTTGTTGGTTCTTCGAGTCTGGGTGTATATATGTAATTAGTTATGTATTTAAAACTATATATGTATATATTTACCAGTTGTCTCTCACCCGTAACACAATTATTAAGTTACTTTGGGGATGGACGACCGTGTGTGTAAATGTCTCATATATTTATTTATTTACGTAATCGCTAGTCATAGTAAAATAATTTCACTATTACTTCTGTACTATGGATCTCCGCAAAGTAACGCCTAATTATATAAATTATTCAACATAATTCTATCATAACTTCTGTACCACTGAATTCCGCAAACTAACCATGCTTCAGTAAATTCTCTTCTGATAGATTACAATTTGATTCCTAAGTTTTGTAGACTGTATTTATATCCAAGTTATATCCGTATTATATCCCGTAGCATGGTCATAAATAAGGCGCAATATTCTAAATTGTTATTGTCAAGACAATGATAGAATTAATAACAGTGACAGCGTCGGGAAACAAGAAACAGGCGTACGCAGGGGATATATATTGCATCGTATGACAAAACACTGTCATTTTATGTTGCCCGAGCGTCTATTGGACGTATTTGTCAAACTGATGATACCAAGATATCGCTTCTATTGAGGGATAAGTATAAAACTAATAGCGACTTTATATTCTTTGAACTTTCCTCGAAAAAATAGTAATTATCCTCCTGCCCATGTTGTCACATGATTTGGCTACGTATTTTACGACCGCCATCAACTTACCTCGGTCGTATTTTACGACCCCTCGGTAAGAAAGAGGGTGGTCGATTCTACTCAACCGGATAACACACGGCGGGTCGACTTACCTTAGTCAGCTTTTACGACCCCTTGGTCAGAAATGAGTGTGGTCTTTCCACTCAGCCGGATACCACACGGCGGGTTAACTTACCTTAGTCGTACATTGCATATTTCTTTATTTGTAAGACAAAAATACCCTGCGAATGATATCTGAGTAAAATTAATTTAAATGAAAAAAAACCCTTTCATTCGATGAACATAAAGCCAGTGTGTCAGACAAGCACCGCTGCATTAATTTAGAAACCTCAATCTGGTCGCAGCGTCAAAGATCTGTTAAGAAGTCCATCACTCGATACGACGCTTTGATAAGCGATTGAAAGGCGCTTGCGAGTTCATTCTAATTCATTTGCCGAATATAATTTTATCCGCTTCATTTATTTTAAATGAAATCAATTTTTTAATTTCATTTGTTATTAAGACATTAAAGAGTTCATTTATCCAAAGAAATTAGTGTGTTTTTCAAATTACAAAATTAAATTGAAATAAACACGATTCATCGAGCTAGTTGTGATTTTAATAGACAAGTTATTTTAAATGATTATTGATTTATTTCACCTGATTGTGGTTCAAAATAAAGTCTGAGAGTGAAACGCTTAAACCTAGGAGTGATAGATCTACTAGATCGTGATAGACTATCACAAAGTGAACAATTGTTGAGCTTGCGATTTTGTCGTGAAAAAGCTTTGCGATTTTGTCGTGGAGTCTATCTCCAGATGATGCTTCGGTTGCGGGGCGAAACGATTATTGAGTTTGTGATAGTGAACGTATGTAGTGCTTATGTATTGTGATGGCAGTGATGGAGGTTTATGCATGTGTATTTACGAATCCTGCATGTATCGGGTATGAAGAAACGGAAAGTCTATATACATTTAACACTATATATATTTTCTATTTACTGTATCACGGATTATAGCAAAATAGTTTTATTATTACTTTTGTATTATGGATCTCCGGAAAGTAATGCCTAATTCTATAAATGATGCAAAATTGATAATTGTCAGTGTCTGTTCTAGTTGTAAATATGTATAAAGAGCACAAATGTTGGAAGAACAAGAAACACTGATTCTTTTAATAGCGTGTAGCGTGATGTCATAGATGGCATTGAAATAAAAATTACAATGTATCTAATTCAATTAAAGCTTATTTTGAATTAAGTCACTCTAATACATGAGAAATATTTTAATCCTAAATACTGATATAACTTTCAAAGTTATCACTTAGCCTGCGCGATAATCGTTGGAATTTGAATTTAAAAACTTGTCGTATCAACTTTGCTCCACATTTACATAGCCTCGATCTTTCGCTCTTTCGCCGAATATATTACCATTTTTATGAGGAGCTGATGCTTTCCACTCTTTATATTTTCTTCCTTGTTTATATCCGTTATTTATTCTTGTTCTTGTAAGTTCTTGTTTGCATAAGTTGTATTAGGTTCTTGTAAATAGTTACCGCAGTACCGCTGTGCCGTGTGGTATCCGGCTGAGTAAAATAGACCACCCTCATTTCTAACCGAGGTGTCGTAAAAGGCGAGTAAGGTAAGTGTCGTGTGGTATCCGGCTGAGTAAAATACACCACCGTCATCTCTAACCGAGGTGTCGTAAGAGGCGACTAAAGTAAGTTGACCTGCCGTGTGGTATCCGCTTGAGTAGAATAAAACACCCTCATTTCTTACCGAAGTGTCGTAAAAGGCAACTAAAGTAAGTTGACCTACCGTGTGGTATCCGGCTGAGTAAATAGACCACCCTTATTTCTACCCGAAGTGTCGTAAAAGGCGACTAAGGTAAGTGTCGTGTGGTATCCGGCTGAGTAAAATAGACCACCGTCATCTCTAACCGAGGTGTCGTAAGAGGCGACTAAAGTAAGTTGACCTGCCGTGTGGTATCCGCTTGAGTAGAATAGAACACCCTCATTTCTTACCGAAGTGTCGTAAAAGGCGACTAAAGTAAGTTGACCTACCGTGTGGTATCTGGCTGAGTAAATAAACCACCCTCATTTCCTGGGGGACTGAGGTAAGTGCCGTGTGGTATCCGGCTAAGTAAAATACACCACCCTCATTTCTTACTGAGGTGTCGTAAAAGGCGACTAAAGTAAGTTGACCCGCTGTGTGGTATCCGGCTGGGTAGAATTAGTCCACCCTCATTACTTACCGAGGTGTCGCAAAGTGTGACTAAGGTAAGTAGACGTCAGGCAGGCGGCCGGTAGTAAAAGAAATAGCCAAAACATGTAATATGTCTAAAACATGTCACATTTTCTTTTCCCTTTCCCTATTCCAGCTTATATCATAACTGTAGTAAAGCGATACATAAATGTATAGTCACCACAGAAACACCCAAATTGTCCAACAAGATTATCGCTTTACGCTTTTCCTAATACGTCTCAGCGGTGAAGCAATCAAAGGACTATCCAAAATGGCGGACAAAAGCTTCACTTTGAAGTGCTTTGATCCTAATTTGTATGAATGCTCCAATGACGATGATCTGACAAATCGGTCTATTTCACCCATCAATCACATTACAGAGATGAAATTTAAAAGATTTATTCGTCGTGATTAAAGAGAAACTCGCTGAAAAATACAAAGACTCATTGAACGGCTTTTTGTCATCTGGAACACAAAAATCGGGCGGTTATAAATAAATTTGTATAATTTATCTGAACTAAACTTTAAAATATAAATCAATTTCAGCCTCTTGTAGTGAGACCGTGCGACTTTTTCGAGGGATTACGGCTTCAAATCCCGGGCAGGCACTGTAGTGTATGTAGATTGACAGGTGTGTATCTTACCTTGTTTATTTATATACAAGACACGTACATGAATGTCCTCACACTAACTCACACTAACACTAATGTAAGTAAAGTAAAGTAACAGCCTGTTATAGTAACAGGCCAGGGCCTTAGCCCACTGCTGGGCTAAGGCCTCCTCTCTCCGTTTTTCGAGAGAAGGATTGGAGCTAAGACTTACCACGCTGCTTCAATGCGGATTGGTAGGTTACACATATCCCTAGAATTCTCTAGAGATATGTAGGTTTCCTTACGATGTTTTCCTTCACCGAAAAGCGTGTGATAAATTGCAATTATCAATTAGACACATAAGTTTTTAATAGAAAAACTCATTGGTGCCTGCCCGGGGTTTGAACCTATGTCGCCTCTAGAGAGTCGCACGGTCTCACCGCTAGGCTATCACAACTTATAATAATAACACTAATGTACAAAGAAACAATACACTCAAGCGCACACACGTTTAGTACACGAGAGCCCTTTGGTGAGAGTGGACGTGTAGTGACATGTTGTTACTTGTAGTGCGTGTTTGAGCCCGTGCTATATTCATACAAAATTAGTCTATGTTAATATATCAAAGTGAACACTACAGGCACCAATGAGTTTTTCACTAATAATATTAATCCTCGATTACTCTAATTGAATGCTTGAAAAAACTTTTTGGAATAAAGAATATTTTGATTATACTGCTGTTTCTGACGTACAATCTACGTTATTATTATACCTTAAAATAAAGTGAATATTATAGTGTAACTACCATTCTGTGACTCGACCAATGAGTTTACAATTAAATAGCCATTATTATCTGTCCGTATATAAAATAAGCTACAAAATAACGTCGGAAGTCGAAACAAAATGAAATTACGAGTATTTCTTTTGTTTATTCCATCCCAAGATAAGCATCACGTTCATTCACGGAAAAGCGTTTATCGGGTTCATTTGCAAAAAGCGTTGAATAAATTTATATTATTCCAACGTTCAACGTCCGTGAGGAACCTTTTTTCATTTAAAATGAATTACCACCAGATGATTAGAGAATAGTCACTTATATATGATTTTATATAAATTTTCCTTTTAGATAATGAAATAATAATCAATCAGAGTTTTATTATAAGGTACACAGAAATAACTAGCTACGGCTTATATTGAGGCATTCATTCATTTGACGGTAGGTGAGCGACAATATCGCGCCATGGCTGACGTCACAACCGTTACATATTAGCGTTACAAGAGTGAAAATTTGGCTACCTATTCAAATTCAAATTCAAATTCAAATTCAAGCTTATAATTTGCTTAATAAGCTTATTATACTGTTGCAGCTAGTGTGGTATCCGGCTAAGTAGAATAGACCACCCTCATTTCTTACCGAGATGTCGTAAAAGGCGACTAAGGTAAGTTGAGCCGCCGTGTGGTATCTGGTTGAGTAGAATAGACCACCCTCATTTTTTACCGAGGTGTCGTAAAAGGCGACTAAGGTAAGTTAACCCGCCGTGTGGTATCTGGTTGAGTAGAATAGACCACCCTCATTTCTTACTGAGGTGTCGTAAAAGGCGACTAAGGTAAGTTAACCCGCCGTGTGGTATCTGGTTGAGTAGAATAGACCACCCTCTTTCTAACCAAGGGGTCGCAAAATACGACTAAGGTAAGTTGACGTCAGACAGACGGCCGGTCGTAAAATACATAGCCAAATCATGTGACAACATATTTGTAACATGTTGTGCCGACCCCATTTAGAGTGGGATAAGGGCAGGAGGATGATGACTGTTGCACCTAGACGCCGATGAAGATGATGTGTGCGTGTTTGCGATCGTTATTTAATTGTCATGGTCAAACAGGACTCCGTTTCATATATTTTCGATGAGTCGACCTAACAGGTGGTTCCTTTTTAACAGCTAATGAAGTAAGTTGAAGAGAAGGCTTCTAAGGTTGAATAAAATTGTTGAAAGATTGCGTTGGCTATAAGTATATGCAAATTGAACTGTCTAACCAGGTGTCTCGAGGTGTCGTTTAAGTAGAACTAGATTTACATTTATTACGCGAATTTCCCCCGTATCTGTTAGCATAATAACGTGAGATATAATTCTACCCGTAGCTCGCTGTCTAACCAGTCTAGTTATTTTACTTATATCTGATTTTATAGAGTACTTATTCTCTAAGACGGTTTTTTACTTACGTCGGGTCTAAATACATTTTTCTTTAGTGTTTTATTTATGTATATTATTACTGGTAACACAAGGCTACGTAATTTGTTGGTTAATGTAACAAATATTTATATACTTTTTAAATCGTTTCTTAAAAGTTTTGTCTTTTGAATGATAATTATATTTTTTAAGAGTATTATTAGTGATAAAACAAAAAGCAATAACACGATTTGGCTCTGCAAGACCAACGTTTTGTTCGGGAACAATTGCGGATTCCATTTAAGCGACAACAACCCTTTTAATTAATTTTTAAAATTGACGTTTTTAGGCAAGCGTTTGACTGCATGAAGTCTGACGGATAGCATAGATACAATCTAAGGTGGAGTGCTCTTCATAGGTTAATATACTAGAGTAGGAAAACCAGCTCAAAAATTTGAGTAATTACTATAAAGAGAAATCAAAAGAGGTTGTATCTATCCGTCTCTTTTTTTAATGTGTAATTAAATAAACATAAGTATACGAGTTTAATCTTTCCTCTGATTTTCGTCACGACATTTTCATCTACAGACCTGCTATGGCTTTGATACTCTATTATAATAACTCTATGGCGCTCTTACCTAAAATATGCCAATTCACTTTTGCTTTAAAATAAACCTATAAGTAAGCAGAAAAATTATTTGATAAACCGCACTAGTACGTAGTACGCAATGCATATAGTCTTAGAGTCGCTATTGTTGTTGTTGTTGAGAAACATGCATGCATATGCTACAAAGCATGTGACCACCCCAAGCTGAAGCTATAATAACCTCTCTGCTAAGGTCGAACACTGCGCCCAAACGCAGTGGAAAATTTCCTGCAATATCTCGCAACACGGCATTGATGCATTCACAACAGATCAAGAAATAATCAAAGTGGTACTGGATCTAGAGGCTTCTATTCCAAAAAGTAAAAGATATACTTCAAAGTCATTTTAGTAGTAAAGACCTTTTAAACCTATTCTCGTGTTGTGTAAAATAAAATTCACTGTTATATCTTTTACATCATTAAAAGTTACTGTGAAACTAAGGGTCATAACAAAATAACACGTTAAGAGTACTTTAAGACATAATGAGATTCAAAATAAAAGTAGTGCTTGCCTAGAATTAATGAGACAAAGAAGTTGAAGCGGCGATGATGGCACTAACCTGGATGAAAGTTGAGTTCTCAAAATGTTGGAATGGACTCAAAAGAAGCACTGTTGGTGAACATTCCCTTAAGGAGGTAATTTAAATGAGACTGGCTAATTTAAACTTTGTTTGCTTGTTGTTTTTTGGTTTAGACATTAGAAGTGTATGTTATCTTTTTTATTATTTAACTACACGCACCCGATAGTTAATCGCAATGCAAATATAACGTACAAATTATGACTGCGGTTTTGAAGAAGGTTTCGACTGATTTCGACGTCTTTCTGATCTAAAGATCCCTTGTCCTCTCTATACATCAAAATTTACAAATTTTACCGACAATTATCTATAAATATTCCCAAAGTTACCAAATTCTGTCTGTATATGAACAATTTTCTCAAAATCTACTGAAGGGATTTTTTAAAGGTTTTAACTAAAAGGTGCAATTCTTGAAGAAGCGTTAGGTTTAGCCAATAGTACATCTCCAGGATGGCTAAACTGATTTTGATAGGATTTCACTGGAAGATAGAGGACCTTATAGAGCATAAAGGCTACTTTTATCCTAATGGGAATTTGGGGTCGGAATTAAAGCCGAAAAACTTTATGATACATTGATTTCCAAACGAGTAAATCCATGGGTACATCTAGTAATAAAACAATATTAGTATTTCATGTACAACAGAAATCCCCAAAGTAATACCATTTAAATACCAAGTTCATAATACTGTATAGAGTGCAGAAATAAATGCTATTGTCCAAAAGCTGTATTGTTTATTTTCTGTATACTAGCATTATATACGAAATCGTTACGTTTATGGAAATGTTTTTGTTTACTAAAACAAAAGTTTTTATGCTACTATTATTTTTCTATCTGGTTTCAGGTTTTGTTACACTGGGGGATCATTTCCATTTAACTCTCGTGAGCGTGAGAAGTATAGTTGGTATTCATGAATAGGTATTTTTTTTATTGTAATGGATTACGCGATGAACGTATGTATGGGACGAGTATGGAACGTTTTGATTCTTGTATACAACCATTGTTTTCCCTTTTTCATAAAGTAATATATCTAAGTATAAGTATCTGCTCTGAGCTGTAAAAGCCCAGTGGTGAGACCGTGCGACTCTTTCGAGGGGAACACGAGTTCAAACCCGGGCAGGCACCAATGAGTTTTTCTATAAAAATCAAATGTCTAATTGATAATTACAATTTATCACACGCTTTTCGGTGAAGGAAAACATCGTGAGGAAACCTGCATATCTCTAGAGAATTCTGGAGATATGTGTAACCTACCAAGAGCAGCGTGGTAGGTCTTAGCTCCAACCCTTCTTTCCAGAAACGAAGAGAGAAGGCCTATTCCCAGCAGTGGGATTGTAACAGGCCGCTACTTTAATATAAGTATCTAAAACAATACCCGCAGTCTTGGCAATAGTAATTTATTTTTCATTGTTTAATAGGTGAGTGCTAGACTGCAACCAAGCCTGAAGGCAAGTGATGATAAGAGTCTAAGGTAGAACGTGTATGTATATAAGATTGGGGTGCCAAAGTCGGTCGGCCTCCTCGTGGCGCACCCTGGGCAGGCCTTTGGAATACTCAAATATAATACATATTTGAGTATTCTTTAGGCTTGGCGAACGGGACACTGTGGGGTGGCTAGTCCAGTTGTCCCTCTGATCAGCAGAGGGCAATCTGGATGTGCCGGGGACTCCGAGGGGGCGGGTGGAGTCTCCAATAGACGACGGGTTCAGTTGGCTTACGTTGAGTCTAACTGGACATGGTTTTCAGTCACCGTCGGCAAGCCCGGAAACCCAGCAATGCGAACGGGGACCTTCGGGTTGCGAGGAAGAAAACCTCTATAAAAAATTACCCGGTGGGGGCGGGAACGCCCACCAAGGTGTAGGGGTCCCTATCTGGGGCACGGTCTCTCCTTGTCCACCGTAACATGAAGCATCGGTGGGCAGGGAGCGATCGCGGGCAGCAATGGCCTCCTTCTGCTCTGCGGATGGAGGCGGTGGAGCGGTTCCGGGAACTTTTGTTCTGGATCCAATCTGCCGCTGGCGAGTCCAGGTGGTAGCGACTTGCCTAAGCCCATGGTCTGCCACCCTTACGGGGACCTTCGGGCGTTCCGAACGGGGTGTATACCGGCCGCCTGGCTTACAGGTCCCCGAGACGGTCGGTGCATCTGGAGCTCCCGATGCACCGGTTAGCGGAGGGGGACTTCTCTTTCGAGGAGTCCCTACCCAGAGGAGGCTTCTCTGGGATCAGAGCTGTCGGCGGGGATGGGGGCAATGTGTATAACGATACCCTGTCCTTGCCATCGGCAGCGTGGTGGAGCACACAGGTCGTTTTAGTCGGTGCGAGTCCGACATAACCGCCGCCTGTCCCCGTCGGGCGGCAGTACCCATAAGGGGTTTTTTCCTGTATAAAAAAAAATGCATATAAGATTAACCGATTATTTTATTACTATAATAGTTTTTCTAAACGTTAATAATAATTTTAAAAAAACGAGTGTATTGATTAGCCTCTTTTTCTTCTTCTTCTGTCTTGTTATTTAAGATAAGTGCGTTTTTGGATGAAGCCAAACCAAAAATATTAATCGAATTTCGCAAATACCGCATGTGATATTTTCTATTCATACTTGTCTATTTTAATAACTCTGTATTCTAATTAATTATTAATATTAGGAATAGGAAACTTTACAAATAGTCGAATCGATTAGAGTTTTATCGATTTTTTCAAATTTATATTTATTAAAGTTTCTACATACCGAATAAGTAATGATTTCTCAATACAATATTAGTACATATTATTATAATGTAAATTAAATTTCTTTAATAGATATTTTTTTATGTGTAAATAAATATTGTATCAAATAAGTATGATTTCATGCTGGTAATGATTTATTTATCTTTATTTATTTATTTATTTCTTTATAGTACAAAGTTACAAACATAAAAATATGAAAAAAAGAAAAAAAATAGCACATGTACAAAGGCGGACTTATCCCTAAAAGGGATCTTTAGCAGCCAATCTTTTTTTAACGAATAAATAAAACCAAAGGTCTTTAGATTCAAAAACATAATTTTTCGTTATGTAAACCTATCTAAAAATCTTTTTAGAGATTAAAACTTCTAAAGGGTCCAAACGAATTGCCAGTTGACTAGGCGCGACCATTCAATCAAAGACTTTGTGAATAAATCTTTTAAATTTTATTTCGATAACCAAAAGCCTTTAATGGTTTAAATTGAATCATTCGTCGCTATCGGATTCATCGGGGCATGTGTTTGAATCGTGATCAGAGAGGATCACCTTTATGAGCATTATATATTCACACGTCGTCGAGCACTATATGCACAAATCGTTGCTTGGAATTTTTTACATTTGTTTTAGGATCATTTTTTTACTATATAATAATTAGGTATGATTATCATACCATTTATGTTTAGCACTTATCACTTATGATTAGCATACCATTTTCTTCGTTATACAATCCTCCATCGAATACAACTAGTTATTTTATAATCTATACTAATATAGAAAGCTGATAAGTTCGTTTGTTTGAATGTTTGAACGCGCTAATCTCTTTTTATTGTCCCTAATCTCTGTTCATTTATCGAGGAAGGCTATAGACTATATAACATCACGCTTCGATGAATAGGAGAGGAGTAGCAATAAAAATATTGCGAAAACGGTAAAATTGAAAGCTTTCCTTGCATGCGCTAGGTAAATAGTGAAAGTTATTAAAAAATCATGTATTAGAAAATTGTTACCCTCTAAAAGTTTTAAATAATGACGCTTAACCATCATTGGTATAAGTATTACGGTTAACTCAAATAATATAACTGCAGACTACGCGAAGTTTTGTTTAGAAGCTAGTATATTAATAATGTAAGTTACATTAATTTTTGGAGCTTGTTCTTATGTGCACATGGTGTTTAAAGTAGTAAAAGTAAGTAATGTAGCGGCCTGTTATAATCCCACTGCTGGGAATAAGCCTCCTCTCTCAGTTTCTAGAGAGAAGGGTTGGAGCTAAGACCTACCACGCTGCTCCAATGCGGATTGGTAGGTAACACACATCTCCAGAATTCTCTAGAGATATACAGGTTTCCTCACAATGTTTCCTTTACCAAAAAGCGTGTGATAAATTGCGATTATCAATTAGACACATGAGTTTTAAAAGAAAAACTCATTGGTGTCTGCCCGGGTTTGAACTCATGCATAAAGGCTGGAGGGATGGTATGAACGGATTTTATACCCGTTACTCACAAGCATCAAGAGATGGTTTCACAACAAATCGCAAAGCACTTTCCTTAAACCAGTTTGTTGTAAATGTAGAATAAATAAAATCGACATCTTTAAATAATTAAAAGATTCTTAACAAAATTAAAACTGGTAACAGAATTTAACGAAACGTCAGAGTGTCAACCTGCGACTATAATGATTTAAGAAAAAAATAAATAATTTCATTTCAATCTGAAAGATTTTGGTGGTTGAAACGGGCGTATTTATTTCATCAACTTTATCGGGCCGTACAATCAAATCAACTCGGGAGAACTTCAAAGGTAAATCATCTTTGTGTGCTTTTTACTAGGCCCTTTCATTCTTTCTCCCTCAAATTGCGATATACCCTAGACTATTTTGTAAAAAACATAGTTTACTCTCAAGCTGTGATAGCCCAGCAGTGAGACCGTGCGACTTTCTTGAGACGACATAGGTTCAAACCCTGAGCTGGCACCAATTAGCTTTTCTATTAAAACTTATGTGTCTAATTGATAATTGCAATTTATCACATGCTTTTCGGTGAAGGAAAACATCGTGAGGAAACCTGCATATCTCTAGAGAATTCTAGGGATATGTGTAACCTACCAATCCGCATTGGAGCAGCGTGGTAGGTCTTAGCTCCAACCCTTCTCTCCAAAAATGGAGAGAGGAGGCCTTAGCCCAGCAGTGGGCATAGTAACAGGCCGTTACTTTACTATTTTTTTATAGTTTACTCTCTGTGATTTGTGATTACATGACCGTTTCAGTTTCATATTGAGAATGGCAAAAAAATTATAAATTGTTTTATTTTTATTTAGTAAAATTTATTAAATTTAGTTCCTGGATTCCTCATTATCATCATCATTTATTATCATCATTCTCCTGCTCTTATCCGACGCTAACTGGAGTCAGCATAACATGCTGTTACATGTTTCGGCTAGTTATTTTACGACCGGCCGCCTGTCTGACGTCAGTACCTTAGTCGCACAACTTACCTTTTAAGGCACTTTGGTAAGAAATGGGGATTGCTCGATTCTACTCAGCCGAGGGGTCAAGTTACCTTAGACGCATTTACAACATCTCGGTAAGAAATGAAGGTGGTCTATTTTAATCAGCCGGATACCACACGGCTGGCATATAATAACTATCCAACTACTATATACGCGTTTAGTATCAAATATTCGCACATTGACACTTCCGTCAGTTAAAAAATTAATTATGCTACAGTGGAAAACTATTACTGGTACAGGCTTAAACCTCAGTTAAGCACTAATGAATTTTTGTGTTTAATATTATGTGCCTTTTTGATATTTGGAATTTATCACACGCTTATTAGGGAAAGAAAACATCGTGAGGAATACTGCATATCTATTGAAAATTCTTGGGATATGTGTAAACCATCAAAATAAAGCTGCGTCATCGGCCAAAGCTCCATTATCATTCTCATGCCCTTATCCCACTCTAAGTGGGATCGGCACAACATGCCTTAAAACATGCTTTTACATGTTTTGGCTATTTTGTTATACGACCGGCCACCTGCCTGACGTCAACCTGCGTGATCGGTCTAAGCTCCATTATCATTCTCATGCCCTTATCCTACTTTAAGTGGGGTCGGCACAACATGCCTTAAAACATGTTGTTACATGTTTTGGCTATTTCTTATATGACCGGCCGCCTGCCTGACGTCAACTTACCATAGTCGCCTTTTACGACCCCTCGCTAAGAAATGAGTTTGCTCTATTCTACTCAACCATATACCACACGGCACTCTCCAACTCCCCAAAATCGGAAAGTGGAGACTTATGCAGCAGTCCGATAGTAACAGGCCGTTATTTTACAAAGGATTCAATAAAACGTAGACTACAAAAGTCGTAAGTTTTAAAGACATCCATCTTAGACGGGCAAGAAAAAAAACACTAGCTAATTTTAATAGTACGTACCGTGATGCCATAATGGCATTGAATTTTTTTTTATTTTATTAATTTTATTCAATATAAATTTTACAATCAAGTGTGGTAATTAAGACACATTATAGGAACCTGTAGAGGCTGTAAGCATAACGCGAATGCGTTCGCCTGCTCGCAGAAATATCTGTTTACTGCATATACATAACTACAGTGTTCTTAAATAATATAACTTGAGCAAGTGTTTACAATTTTTTTGGTTTTCTATTAACTTACTTAGTATAATATCGGAAATTTTATTGGAAATATCAGGAAACATATATTCCCATGTTCTTTTGCCATAACTGTTTTTGGTTTGAGGCAACCGGTACCTCGGTTGGTTTACTAATTGCCTCAAACCGCTTGGTCTAAAATTCTTTTCCATAAACTTTATGTTATTGTATTCACTCACAATGATTGACGTATAATTTTATCATGTACGGATATGACTTTACAGTACTTATAGTTAATAAAGATACCGGCTATACTCACGTCTAATTTTATCGGATTAGCCCGACTAGTTTCGAACCCGTCCGGGGCACTTATTCATGAGTATCTTTATTAACTATGAATACTACTTACGATAGTTTAAATTTAAAAATTTACAGTACTTAATAATAATATAGATTACAATGTATCAAACTCAAAACTAATTTTGAATTTCGTCACTTTAATAGGATGCGTGTGATATGTTTGGTTACATTATTGTGAAGAAACGTTATGTGCTTCATTTGTTTATGGTTATGAAATAAAATGTAATTCGGAATTACAAATAAAATTCCAGTGAATCAGTTAAATAAACAGAGCGTATAAATAAGTGAGGAGTGGAAGCCATCAGCTTCTCATAAAAATGGTAATAGATTCGGCGCAAGACGGAGTCAAGGCAAATGGGGCGGGGATTCAATTCCAAATGTTTTTAAATTCAAATTTCAATGATTATCGCCCGCTATCTAAATAAAAAAATACTATTTGCTTTAATGGAACGGAATGCTTTTATAATATTATTCACTGAAGAGTGATTCTATTTTCTTGCATTTACTTTAACCTTGTTGTTCTAGATTTATCTTTATTTATTATTTTAAAAGAAATATATGTCAGTTATTATAATCATCCCTAGGTTTTAATATAAAATTTCGTTTTTTGATTAATTCTTCAACTTTTAGTATTACAAGTATGAGAAGTCGCTTAAAAGTAACTGGCTCTTACCATTTCATAGCTGGGCATAAGCCTCCTCTCTCCTTTTTAAAGCAAAGATATTGAGCTAATACCCACGACGCTGATTCCCATATCCCCAGAGTTAAATGCATACTAATATATAAAGCTAAAGAGCTTGTTTGTTTCCGCCTTGTGGTATCCGGCTATGTAGAAAAGACCACCCTCATTTCTTACCGAGGTGTCGCAAAAGGCGACTAAGGTAAGTCGACCCGCCGTGTGGTATCCGGCTGAGTAGAATAGATCATCCTCGTTCCTTACCGAGGTGTCGTAAAAGGCGACTAAGGTAAGTTGACCCACTGTGTGGTATCCGGTAGAGTAGAATAGACCACCCTCTTTCTTGGCGGCCGGTCATAAAATGTGCATCCAAATCATGTGACAACATGTTAACATGTTGTGCCGACCCCACTTAGAGTGGGATAAGGGCAGGAGGATGATGATGAAAGACTTTGTTTGATTGTATTGAAGGCGCTAATTTCAGGAACTAATGGACCGATTAAAAAAATCTTTGCGTGTACGATAGTTCATTTGTCGAGGAAGGCTATAGGCTATAAACCATCATGCTCAGATGAATAGGAGGGGAGCAGCAATAAAAAAATTGCCAAAACGGCAAAATTTAAAGCTTTCCTTGCGTGCGCTAAGTAAACGATGAAAGTTATTCAAAAATCATGTAGTACAAAATTGTTCCCCTTTAAAAGTTCTAAATAAAAGTCCGCGACAGCATATGTCCAGCTTTTGAGATTAACACACTTAAACCATAACTAATATAAGTATTACGGTTTACCTAAATAATAAATCAGTCCGTGAACTAAGTTGCGTTTAAAAGCTAGTATGCATATATGCAGGTTTCCTCACTTTCAAATTGCAAATATCAATTAGGGACATAATAAATAATAATAAATAAATATTAAGGATCATAATACTTGTGTTATGGGTGACAGACAACAGATAAATATATAATTTTAAGTACACACATATACAACCAAGAACTAACAAGATTGTGGTGGTGGGTGTGTGTGCTGCTGCTGCGTTGTTGCTGGTGAATTGCACCTTGGGGTGCATGTGGTGGCTTGTCCTGCATGTATAAGGTACGTAGATTTTGCCTGCTTCATACACATTGGCTTTGCATGCATTCACCTTACCCGTGCGGATTATAGCAAAGTAGTTAGTTCTGTTATATTAACTAACAAGTTGTTTATAAAAATTTTAAAAAATAACGCGTCATTCGTTTCATTTAAAAATCTGATTTATCGCCCAAAACATCCGCCTGTCATATTGGAAAATATTCCTCGAATACAATTTCCTTTACGGAAAAGCGTTTTTTAAAGCGATCCAACATTTAGATAAAACGCTAATTTATTCATTGGCAAGAAAGAACCCCGTAAGCTTACTGGAGATTCAATTTAATCTTCAATTCGTAATTTGCTTTTGATGTTAAATTAAAGATCCATTTTTGGCCTTTTGCCTATACGCTTCGACGATTTCAAACGGGCTTTGATTTTCTATTGTACAGTTTTGATTATTGTAGACGGATTTAAAACGTGGTCGCTGACTATGGGCCTCATTAGAAAGAAAGAATTACCCAGCGGACGATGTAGCTGTTTCATTCTTATGAGGTCTATAGTTCGAGACATGTTTTAGATCCTTATGTCTCCAAACGCTGCCCATTCGAGTTGGGATTACTTAGCCAGATCGTTTGTCCCAAGTATAACATAATATATTAGTCTACAATCGAGTACAGAGTTTCCATCGATGAAATATGGATATACATTGTCAGAAATAACTAAAATGCCCTCTCATGAGAAATTAATGCCATATGCACGCCTGCGTATCAATTATTTTTTGAATACATGAAAAATACACAAACTCTGTTATATTATTCACGTGCACATGAGCCTATAAAAAGCCCGAAGCGATTTAATCCATCACAAATCCCGTGCGCGTCACGCCCATATTTTTCCGTGCACACAGACGCCAAATAAATTTAACCAGAAAAACGTGAATAGAAATCGGCTAAGCGTACTAAAATCTAGTTGACATGAGAAATTTGTCCGGTGATGCATCGATACTAAAGTAACAAGTTTCATGTTTGAAATTTAGTTTAGAAATAGAAAATAATTAAATGATTTATAGAAGCAGGCGTTACTTTGCGGAATTCCATATTACAAGCAATATAACAGAACTAACTACTTTGCTATAATCCGCACGGGTTAAGTGAATGCATGCAAAGCCAATGTGTATGAAGCAGGCAAAATCTACGCAGCTTATACATGCAGGACCAGCCACCACATGCACCCCAAGGCGCAATTCACCAACAACAACGAACACAAAAGCAGCACACACACCCACCACCACAATCTCGACGATCGTTTCGCCCCGAAACCGAAGCATCATCAGGCTTCACGACAAAAATCGTACTGAGGCCTATCCTCCTGATGATGCTTCGGTTTCGGGGCGAAACGATCGTCGAGATTGTGGTGGTGGGTGTGTGTGCTGCTTTTGTGTTCGTTGTTGCTGGTGAATTTCGCCTTGGGGTGCATGTGGTGGCTGGTCCTGCATGTATAAGGTGCGTAGATTTTGCCTGCTTCATACACATTGGCTTTGCATGCATTCACTTAACCCGTGCGGATTATAGCAAAGTAGTTAGTTCTGTTATATTGCTTAGAAAATAATTAATGAAAATATTATTTTGCTGTAATCCGCGACAAAAGAAAATATGTAACTAATTGTCAGCAGGCCTACCATGAACTCGTATTGCGACTCAATTGAAGACGTAAACTAAATTGTTTTGCTTTATCATTATACCATGACGTCTTAAAGACGCACACTTTAAGTCGCCAAAAGAGCGTTTGGAATGCGTCTTAAAAACATGTGAGTAAATGAATTTGAATTTGAATTTGAATTTGAATGAGACAGACTTATCTATAGTCCATATTACGTTAACCTTTTCAAACATTACAATCCACACTTCATGGTACAAAAAGAAAGCGATTGGGTTTAGGTACTGACTTTGAATTGAATCGTTATATAAATGTTCTTGGTAGGCCTAAAAGCCACGTTTTGTTGCGGCTCAGTTTGGTTTCGAAATCCCCTCGAAGCAGAACTCAACCGTTAAAAAAAATGTTCCGATGATCAGAAACTTCATAAAATCCTGTATTAGTTAATTGTAAAAATCGCTCGAGCGGTTTCGGAGTCTGTAACGGACATACAGATAAATTTATTTTATATATTAAGATGCTAAATATAGTGTTCTAACCGTTCTCGTACATTAAACATGCAGAGCTAGTAAAAATTTGTGCACTACCCGCCACCAACACACAAGCACTGCACACATTCACTACCACAAACTCAACAATCGTATCGCCCCATAATCGGAGATAAACTCCAAGATAAGATTGCAAAGCTTTGCGATTTAGCAAAGGCTTCTGCATGTATCAAGTATGTTTGGCTCAATTTTTGGGAGAAAACACATATAATACGTAAAAAGGCTGTTTCTGTAAAGTTTAATAAATATTCAATAAATATATTTGACAATAACAAAACATTAATAGTCAAATGGCTATGAAATAGAATTTTATCATCAATCAACCAATTTACTTAATTTTTTTTCATGATTTTTAAACAATTCCTGTTGTTTTCCGATGTTCATCACCGAACGATGATGATCAATCGGACATCGGGAAGTGGGTCAAATTCAGCTTGCAAGATTCCACCTTCACATTCAAAATTACATTCAATGCAATTACAATAAAAGCGTTTATTTAATAATTTAATAATAATAATATCCTGACTTTGAAATTGACTGGCCCGTTGGCGTAGTGGCTAGTAGTTCACCAGTTATTTGTTACTAGTGGTACCCGTGACTTTGGTCGCATTAACAATAGTATTAAAATACCCTCTTTTTCCTGTTCCCGATAAAAACGGATTTTTTAATCCTACATGTTAGCCCGGTATATAAACTTAAATTTTGCCAAATTTAATGAATTTTAGCGGACATAAAAGGCGTTAACAGACACACAGACAGACTGTCGCATTTGACTGGCCCGTTGGCGCTGTGAGTGACCCTGCCTTCAGCTCCGCGGGTCGCGGGTTCGATTCCCGCCTAGGGCCAATATTTTCCATAAACAATTTGTTGGTTCTTCGAGTATGGGTGTATTTAAGTATGTATTTAAAATTATCGATGTAGTATATTTACCAGTTGTCTGTCACCCATAACACAAGTAATAAATTACTTACTTTGGGGTTGGACGACCGTGTGTTTAAGTATCCCATATATTTATTTATTTATTTATTTAATACCCTCAACTATGAATAGTATTTTCTTTCTTAAAACATAGCTATAATACTTATTCTCACAAGAAAATCTCTGCAATATTGTGTAAGATGATGCGAAATAGCAGCCTCTAACAAACTATAAAACGAGGATCTAGTATTTCCCACAGCGTCTTATAGTAATAAATTAATGAGGCATCACAAGAAAATATGAAGTTGCTAATTTAAAAATATTTGATGGGAAATTGAGCATTATTTGCAATTTTTTACTACACTAACTACCTTGTTTTTTTAATAAGTACACTAACAATATACATATTATTACATTCACCACTATATTGACATCATCATTCTCCTGCCCTTATCCCACTTTAAGCGGGGTCGGCTCAACATGTTACAGACATGTTATCATATGATTTGGCTACGTATTTTATGACCGGCCGCCTGCTTGACGTCAACTTACCTTAGTCGCCTTTTACGACACCTCGGTAAGAAGTGAGGGAGGTCTATTCTACGCAGCCGGATACCACACGGCACATACCTTAGTCGCCTCTTACGACACCTCGGTAAGAAAGAAAGGAGGTAAGAAAGGAGGGTGGTCTATTTTATTCTGCCGGATACCACACGGCACTTACCTTATTCGCCTCTTACGACACCTCGGTAAGAAAGGAGGGTGGTCTATTCTATTCTGCCGGATACCACACGGCAATTACCTTATTTGCCTCTTACGACACCTCGGTAAGAAAGGAGGGTGGTCTATTCTATTCTGCCGGATACCACACGGCACTTACCTTATTCGCCTCTTACGACACCTCGGTAAGAAAGGAGGGTGGTCTATTTTATTCTGCCGGATACCACACGGCGGATTAACCACTATATTCCCATTCATACTTTAAACATACTGATATGCATATCTTTAAAAAGTGCACATAACATTTACCAAAACACCATGTAAGCTAAAATTATAGAGAATACTATTTCAGAGAAACAATTATAATTTAATTTAATCCAAAGTTAATAATTATTAAAAAGAAGTTTACACAGTTTATAAAACAAAACAAAAGTAATAATGAAATTAATTTGCTATTATAAAGTAAATAGAAAATATATATAGTGCTAAATGTATAGTGGAATATCCGTTAGTGAATATTCGGATATTCCACTCTATACATTTAGAACTATATATATTTTTTATTTATTTTATCGCGGATTATAGCAAAATAATTTTTTTATTACTTTTGTATTATGGATCTACGCAAAGAAACGTCTAAGTCTATAAATGATTAATAAAACAAGGTTAATTTTGGTATATAATATTATATAGACAATATTTTATTGTGGTTGATTTTTACTTTAACATTCATAATTTTACTTGGAAGGCCATATATGACTTGGTTGTATGCTTTACTATATACAATATATATACTAAACTTGTAAGTATGAGCGTGTGTTTGTTTCTCCTTATTTCACATAAAAAGATACAATAAGAGCTAAAGAGTTCCATATAGTTACTCCTTTTTATTTCGCTACTGAATTAACATAGACGAAATTCTCGGTAAAACCTAGTTAAAATTTATAAGTATACAATTGTATATATTTAGAAAGAAATATTTAAGAAGTAATGATTGAATTATCTTGCTATATTCCGGGTTTGTTAAGAAAAGCTTGTAATGCTAAGTGTAGGAAGCAAGACCGTTCTCATACCTTCTATATGCAGCTACGATCGTTTCGCCCGTTAACCATCATCAGGAGAATAGGCTCGAAGAAAAACGTATTGCAAGAAATAAATAAATTAAACAAAAGAGGTTTATTGGGAATTAAATTACTTAATTACTTAGTTGCTAATTTCTCAATATTCCCAAAATTCAGTAAAGCTATAATGTACTAATATTATAAAGAAGAAAGTTTGGGTGTATGTTTCTGTGTGTGCAGGTAAAAATTATACACACACAACATACTGACCCAACCATTTTATTAACGTAACATGCGTGGTCACAGAAAAGAAAAAATCTTGATTTATTTATGTAACTAGGTATCTATAGGTTTTGTTTTGCACCGATATTGAAACCAGGGAGCAAAGTAAGTCCACTGTAACTCCTTTTCATTTAAAGTGAAACATTGACAAAAGTAATAAAAAATGATTTTGCTATAATCCGCGATACGGTAAATCCGTTTTTTCATACCCGTTATAAAGCAAAGCAAGTTTTGCGATTTTGTAGTGAAGTCTAGATACACTCCTCGACAAAATCGTCCTCCTGATGATGCTTCGGTTGCGGGGCGAAACTATTGTTGAGTTTGTGATAGTGAACGTGTGTAGTGCTTGTATATTGTGGTGGCAGTGGTCGCGGTTTGTGCATGTGTTTTGACGAATCCTGCATGTAACGGGTATAAAAAAACGGATAGTCCACTATACATTCAGCACTATATATATTTTCTATTTACTGTTTAGCGGATTATAGCAAAATAATTTTTTTTATTACTTTTGTATCATAGATCTCCGCAAAGTAACGCCTAATTCTATAAATTATGTGAAACATTGAATTCAGTTAAAATTAAAATGTAGTAATATTCAGGCCGACCATAAAAGGTTCTAGACGCGGTGAGAGTGTGGGTGACATTCCTTGAAGACAAATTGTTATCAATGACAAATAGCCCTTAACATCTTTTGTTTCTACCGACGTTCATAATTTGTCAACACTTTATTTCTTTCAAAAATGCCGTTTGGTATCCGGCTGAATAAAATACACCACCCTCTTTCTTACCGAGGTGTCGTTAAATACGACTGAGGTAAGTTGATGTCAGACAGACGGCCGGTCGTAAAATACGAAGCCGAATCATATGACAACATGTTTGTAACATGTTGTGCCGACCTCACTTAGTGTGGGATAAGGGCAGGAGGATGATGATGACTTAATTTCCTTGAAAATAGTATCCATACTTAATATTTCAAATGCAAAAGTCGGTCTGACTATCTGATAAGTTTTCATGGCTAATCCGCTGGACCAATATTGATGAAATTTATTACAATTAAAGCCTATACACTGAGGTAACATAAAAAGATATCGCCCATTTACTATTCCATCTGTCCATTCCACCTAATCGTTGGAGCCATTTTATAAATTCGGATTATATACATAGTACATTGTTGCGAGTATTTTAACACTTAAGCTGACGCGAACACATTACTTCTTCTATTTAATTAACGTACATAATTAAGTCTAAGTTTCTCAAGCAATTTCAATCACTCATTATGACTACGTCAATCTTATAGCACTAAGTACCTTCGCTCAAAGCTCAAAGGACAGTGCCTCTCCACAAAAGCTTTCGTTGTTATTATAGAGCATCAGATAAATCGAAAATGCTGTATGGAAATATAAGACTTATGTCATTGTAATAAGAAAGAAATCCCCTTGTAACGTTTTCTGTACATAGTTAAAATAATTTTGGCGATTTCGCAAGGTATTTTAACAAAGGTAAACCCAAGAATGTCTCTATTGTAGAGTAATATAAATTGTTTGGCTTAACCTTATCGAGAAAGACTGATGTTCCGGATTTCAGCAAAGCTGAACTCACTGTAGGTATTAAAATCGGCATCTTTAACCTTTCGAAAGCCTGGTATTTAATCACGAATTTATATTACTTATTACAAAATGTAATTGATTGGTATAACAAAATACATTAATCGATAGTTGAATTGAAATATAATTAAGCAAATAAGCTATTAATTTCCAAGTTTTAAACTTATAAAAAAACTTTCGCATTTATGGTATAAATTTGTAAATTTGGTAAGCTGGTAAGAATATAACATTGCAAAAAAATGATATCAATAGACAGGTATGTTATTACCTCTCTTTTATTTATTTATGAATTTACATTTACATTTTAAAATATTAAAAAAACATTTGAAAGTATATAAAAAAATATTTCCACAGAGAACAGTTAGGATTTTATAGGGAATCCCTCACTATATCTTTCGTCTCAAGCAATCTTTTTTATACTACCCTTGATCCAATATTTAAGTACAGCCTCTTGAGATATTGGTCAAGGCTTTTTGCTACTGGACCGTTTATCGCAACTACAATAGGAACGAATTTTTGATTCAATCCGCTTATCTTCTGAGCGAGGTACTAAATATTAAAATTAAATATTTAATTATTTGTAGGTATTAAAGCATTTATTTAAGAGTATTAATAATTAATTATTTAATTTTTAATTCTAGGATTGAGCAAATTCAATTTGAAATTTAAATTCAAGATATTCATTATTCAAGTAAACTTGTAAACAAGTGCTTTTGAATCGTCAAAATCTATCGCTGGTTCGGAAAGCTGTTCCTACCGAGAAGAGCCAGCGGTGGTTGATCTTTTCAAATAAAATTCTTATAACTAGTTACATTTGGTTAATACTATCTTGTACAGGGTACGAGAAGTAGCAATATCCACGCATTTTTATCATCTATATAATCCTCAATAGTATAAAATCGATTGCGGGATTTTATTATAGAACCTTATACCCAAATCCACAAATGACTTATTTACTTTTGTAAGGTGCAAAGCAGGAATCGCAAGTTTATGTCGGTTCCTACTTTGTCTATTATATACATCGCCAATCCTTTTATGATTATGTATATTCTTAGGTACAAACATAAAGCAAGGCGCTATTCTTCATTTATGTATATACTTTAGACAAATGATTTATTCAAACCCCTTTGTTATAGAGCTTCTCTAACTAAAAAGCATGTCAAAGTAGACGACTAAGTGGCTTATTTTACACTGCCATCGTCGAGTTTCATTTTGAGTAAACGATTGTGTACTTCAAGGTTGGTGAAATTTTAGACATGATGAAATGTGCCAACAACGACTTCGCCCGCGTGAAATTTAATGATTTAGGAAACTCTTCCCGTATTTTCGAAATTTTAAACATAAAAGTAGTTATTGTGAGCTAACCGTGAGAGGTGGGAAGTGGGCGTGAGGTGGAACTTATTGTAGTATTTTTATAGATCTATAATTCTCTAGTACATTAATTTAGCGTATCTCTACTGGTTTACGCAGCGCACGCGACTAAAGCTCCCAGCAAGCAAATTTTTTAAAAACTGTGCGATCTCTTCAGCACAATTTACATAATACCGATATGTGCTACGTAAACCATCCGGAAGTATTGCACTATCTTTTGGTGAAAACCGTACAAAAATACGTTCAGTAGATTTTGACAAAATCGATACAGACAGCTTTTTCGGACTTTGTTTTATAATAAGTATAGATTTCTACAAACTAAAACGGAGCTATACCATAAGTATGAAGATAGTTGAACTTTTACATAGAGCAAGAGATTTATATATATATATTTTTTAAAGCAAATCAATTTTATTTTATTTTATTTAATTTAATTTTAAGCAACGTAATAAAATTATATATATTGTTGGTAGTCAAATATAATTACTTTTTCTACACCTAATTTCTTTGAGGTCAAAAATTTCCTTCGAGAATTTAAACTAGCTTAACAAATAATGACTTGGAAATGAAAATTGTTTGAAGGTTGAAAGCAACGTGTTATGACTCGAGTCCCTCCCACGAGACTGTCTATATTGTAACGAATGCCTCTGATATATAAGCAAAAGCCCTACTTCGTAAGAAGCCAGTGTCAATATTATAGTAGAAAAAATAATCATAAAGTGAATTACGTTTTTATCGTGGAGTCTACCTTAAATGATTCGAGGTGACGGTGGACGTATCCAATAGTGGAAGCCGTCAACCCTGACCTGTGACGAGTTTGGCCAAAAGTTGGGCGTTTCTCGGCAATGGTACAGAAAACATTACACAGCGCACCACTTAAAACAGGAAAAAAACCGTTCAATGATGCTTCGGTTACTGGAACGATTGCTGAGATTGTGGTAGTGAATGTGTGTAGTTCTAGTGTACTGATGGTGGTGAATTTTGCAGTGCATGTGTTTAAATAATCCCGGATGTACATTGTATGAAAATGGATATTACACTCTACTTTTAGCATTAATCAATCAATCATTAAAAAGAGAATTTATTCCTCCAAAAAATCACAACGGAATCGTTAGAATATACGTGATATTTGAAAATAATTATATAATTATTATATGTCAGGTCACGCGTTGCTCTGGCTCAGTCTGAGAGTTAGAAAAGATTCTCCAATCGCTACCAAACTTTACAAGAACATTTGCTGGATACATGAAAAATATTATTTAAAAATTTCATTAAAATCAATCCAGCCGTTTCGGAGTCTTTAAGGGACATACAAACAAACATTCGTTTTTATATATAAGAAGAAGATTATTACTATTCACAATATTTCAATTTATAAGAACGCGAATACGCAGTGTGTTTTTGAATTTTAAATATATACATATAAATAACAAAAAAGACGCCGTGTGGTATCCGGCAGAATAGAATAGAACACCCTCCTTTTTTACCGAGGTGTCGTAAGAGACGACTAAGGTATGTGGCCGTGTGGTATCCGGCTGCATAGAATAGACCACCCTCATATCTTACCGAGGTGTCGTAAAAGGCGACTAAGGTAAGTGGACGTCAGGCAGGCGGCCGGTCGTAAAATACGCAGCCAAATCATGTGACAACATGTATATAACATGTTGTGCCGACCCCACTTAGAGTGGGATAAGGGCAGGAGAATGATGATGAAATAACAAAAAAGATGTAAAGAACTCGGAAGTACCTACTCCTAGCAATTTATTGAACCCGTGACCCGATACCAAAGATCATCAATATTCAACAAAAGCATTACAAGCTGGACTCATTTCAGTTATTAATCTCCTTTAACACCTACTGGTTGATCTACAAAGATTTATGAGGGTTGTTTTCCATTGAATTTCCATAATGGCATGCATTATCCAACCTCGCGTTGCAAATCATTTAAAAGCACACGTGCCTTCATTAATATTTCGCGAACTGACGTCAGTTCGCGATGTTAAAAAAGGCATTCTTTATATTCTATGCCAAATTATTATATTTATTAAATTAGGCGTTACTTTCTTGGGGGTCCATAATAGAAAAGTAATAAAAATATTATTTTGCTATATATTAGAAAATATTATTTTTCTATAATATATAATGCTAAATGTAGAGCGTTCTATCCGTTGTCATACCTGATACATGCAGAATTCTTAAAGGCTCATGCACTACCCACTATCAATAAAACATCAATACATTAGCACTGCACATATTCACTACCACAATCTCCACATTGTAAGGGAATATGGCTATATCTTCTATATTTATTATAAAACAAAGTCCCAAAAAGCTGTCTGTCTGTATGTAATCGATTTTCTCAAAATCTACTGAACGGATTATACCGAATTCGGTTTTTACCGAAAGATAGTACAGTACTTCCGAATGATTTAAGTAAATAGTACATATCGGTATTATGTAAATTGTGTTGAAAAGATCGAGCAGTTTAAAAAAAACTTGCTTGCTGGGAGCTTAATAACGTATGCTGCGTAAGCCAAAGATACGCTAAAGTAATGTAGTAGAGAATTATACACCTATAAAAATACTACAAAAAAGTCCGCGATAGTCCCTATCTCTCACAGTTAACTCAAAATAACTACTTTTATGTTCAAAATTTCGAAAATTCGGGAAAAGTTTTTTAAATCACTGAATTCCACGCGGGCGACGCCGTTGTTGGCACAACTAGTTTCATATATTTCATGAAATTTTCGTTCACTTTCATTATCGTTATGCAATAAATTATACAGTGCAGATTTACACGGAATATTTTTATCCAAACTTCCGTTAGAATACATTATCCGTTTCAGTATTCATGGCGAATCATTTAAACGAACACCCGCCGCCATTTCAGGTTGTGATACGCGATTTGACTGCTGATAGGATATCAAAGAGAACGTGATGAGTTAAGGAAATAGGGGGAATTACGAATTTTATTTTGGATTTGACAATAGAGACCTTTTTATAGAGCTATCAATATGCGTTTGGTCGTTGGTACACTAAGACCTTCACGTTGTTGAGAGTGGGAAATTCTGGGAAACTCTACAGTTTCTAAAGGCCAATTTGCTTCCAGGTTATATCTCTAAAGCATGAAGATTGAGTTAAAATTACTTATTGATAGCACAATAGCTAGATGAAATAAAAAATTGGTTATCTATGGAAAAACTCTAGTTTGACTAAAAATAATAAATTAATTGTTAAAAAAATAAAATTGAATAAAATTTTGTGAAAAATATATTATGTTATGCTTTAATAGTAGTTTATGATACTGTTGCATAATAAGGGTTCTTATAACACGAGTGTGGTTTAAAAAAACGAGTCGCAGGCGAGTTTTTTTATAATGTCACACGAGTGTTATAAGACCAAGTTATTCACAGTATCATACACTACTTTATCTACTCTCATACTATAATACGTAAAACGTACGTTTCCATTCCATGAACTCGTGGTAACATTTAATATAGTTGCTCCTAGATTTCATTGGCAACAGGTTCACGGTCAAGTTTGACGCAGCTTTCAGAATATCTGGTGGTGTACAATCACCACTATCCCCGCTCTCAGACATGTTTTTACACAAAAACTTATGTTTTTTACAAACAAAACTAAACTTCGTTTAAATATTGGCAAGATTTTTTAAATGTCATATATTGGCGCCAAGGCGCAAACATCGATTGCGCATGGGTGTTGCGTCGCCG
Organism: Morpho deidamia; assembly: GCA_947086505.1. NCBI lineage: Eukaryota > Metazoa > Arthropoda > Insecta > Lepidoptera > Nymphalidae > Morpho > Morpho deidamia. Next base: position 3,199,155 of record CAMTZC010000017.1, read on the forward strand.
CGGACCCATTCATTGAAACCTTTTTTTTAAGGTAGAGGTTCAACCTCCTTGGTCCAGCTGGCAGTTGTATAGGTGTATCGTTATGATTAAAAAGTTACATTATGATACAGGTGTCCATACAAGATCTGTATCGTAATGAAACTTTTTAATTTTTGTATTTTTGGCCTGTACGTAATGTTTGTCATAAGAATTTTGTTTTCAGTTTTATAATCTTTGTATTATAGTTGTACGCGCCGCTTTAATATATATTTTATTTTTAGTCTATTACACTCTTACGCATCACGTGACCTCCTTGACCAATCCCATCCATTCTCCCATTTCGCCATCTTTCGCCCGCAAGTTCACATCGCAATCACCGCCGCTACTTCGAGAGTTGGTTGAACGCATCACGCATTTTTAAAACTACGCATTTTAAAACCTTAAAAAAGGTGTATAACGCGCACGGGAGTGAGTGTAGTGACCTGTGAACGTTATTAACACGAAATTACCGCAAATAGACTGTAGTGAAATAATCGAAGGAACGGGAAGAGAAGAAACCCCATCGCCAGGTACCTCTTTCCCTTATTTTCCTACAAGTATCTTGGTCCTATCGATTCGGATAATAAAATCCATTCTTAACACTAATTCATTGTAACACGCATATTGCATCACTTTATTATCGTAACCGCATAAAAAATCTACCCACTTTATATTATTATTACGCTATTTATTTTCAAGTCATACATTTTACGCATAAAACACGCATACAAATCCATTTACTTATTATAAATATTGTGTATTTTATATTATTTAGTATATTTATTATCTTATATATCGTATTTCATATTTAAACTATAGTCGCATTACGGGCTGTCAGTTGAGTACAACTTCAATATGGCTAGCAAAAACAAGCAAAACAAAAGTGAATCACCCAATTCAAATCAGAATATAATTCGTTTAGAAGCTAAACGCGATAGCCTTTTCCAAATTGTACAAGATGTATATAATTTAAGTTTAAAGGTCGCAGAGACAATTTGTATGAACCAATTTCAAGCCCGCGTTTTATCTATTGACAAAGTCCGTTCTGATTTTATTGAAACGCTAGATGCTTTAAATATTGCATATTTAGAGGATGACATAAATTCAAGGCCTAATTATTCGTCGCTAAATTCCTTTGACGAACTATATTGTTATATTAAACATGTATTAGAGACACTCAACAAATCTAAAAATGATTCCCGCGTTACACAGCAATCAGAATTATTGCATCATAAATTGCCGCCATTACAGTTAGCCTCGTTTGATGGGTCACCTGTCAAATGGTCGCTATTTTTCGAAAATTTTAAAAGTCTCGTACATGATAATATTAAACTCACTGATGCCGAAAGGGTTCAATATCTAGTGGGGTGTTTATCAGGTAAAGCCCTAACTGTTTGTTCGGGGATACCACCCACCGCAAATAATTATAACATAATATGGAACGCACTCATCGAAAAATATCAGGACGTCAGGGTACAGGCTAGCATGTACATAAATCAAATGTTGAACTTTAAAGTGAATCAATCGTTAGATTCCTTTTTAGAACAGTTTTGCTCTGCTCAGGCCGCACTGTGCCGATTAAATATTAATGATTTATCGGATTGTATGATGACGCATATTGCACTTGATAAGTTAGACAAAGAAACCGTTAACTTATTCGAACAGTCGCACCGGCACGTAGATATACCAACTTTTGATATGTTAACGAACTTCATAAAAGAGCAGAGTAAAATTCAAACGCTTCGCAATTCCGGAACTTCATATTCTCAACATTTTAATAAAAAACATGTTAATAATTACACTAAGCCGAAACCTACTCACTCATTTGTTATAAATACCACCGCATCTCAATCACAAATTAATACTTTCCAACGTCGTTGTATTGTTTGCAACTTAAGCGAACCGCATCCTTTATTCATGTGCAAGGTGTTTTTAAATAATGACGTAAAAGCTAGAAATACCATCGTTTTAAAAAATAAATTTTGCAAAAATTGCTTAGGTTTTCACAAGCTACAATTCTGCAACTCACTGAGCAAATGCAAAACATGCCGCTCAAAACATCATACGCTGCTGCATTATGATGATTATAGTGCCCTACGCAGGAACGAACACACGACGCCGCGATCCTATGATGCATCATCTAGCGCATTGAACAATAACGAGTCCGATCCCCGCGCCCGCGACCGCGTCCCTCAGTCGGCCGCTGCCGCGCCGACGGCGGCCGACCTTTCACATTCGCAAACGTTCGGTGGCCGATCGCCGCCACCGGCGCATACGCACACTCCGCGCGCTCGCTCCGATGACTTAGCGTTATCAGTGACAACTCCGGCGCGAAACATTGCACGAGAACAGAATAATACTACGGTATTGTTGCCGACTGCGTCCGTCGTTGTTTATAACGATAATAAACCGAATAAAATTCGGGCCTTCTTGGATACAGGTTCCATGAGCAATTTTATAACTAGAAGTTGTTGCGAGCGACTTCAGTTACCAATTACTCCCGCTTCTACGACGGTCAGGGGCATAGGGCAAACGGAGAGCACATCGTTCGGGCAGACGACGTTTAAAATACATTCACGATTTGATCCACGTTGTTTTTACACTATAAACGCTCGCGTAATAAATAGTATTACTGATTATTTACCTCACGTACCCGTCGATATATTACAATTAGAGCATTTACGATTTTTACCGATGGCTGATGACGATTTTGACACTCCTTTAGGGATTGATTGTTTGCTAGGAAACGAAATATTCCCATTAGTCATCGGGAGCGATAAAGTTACTTCACCACATTCATCTGTGGTCGCATTACAAACTACGCTAGGTTATATCGCTATGGGCAAAGCAGATTGTGATAATCGCTCCGCTTCTCAACCCGCTCACACTCGCAACGCATCAATCCGCAACGCAAATCAATCGTTCTTCTGTAAAATAAATTCAGACTCTTTAGAAGAGTTGACGCGACGCTTTTGGGAACTTGAAAGTGTACCAAATGTAAAACATATTAGTCCGGATGACGAAAATTGTGAACGCATTTTTCAGTCAACGTATTCACGTGACGATACAGGCCGATACACTGTTCACTTGCCCTTTAAATCTAAAACCTCCGAGTTAGGTAACTCGTATTTTACAGCAAAACGCCGATTACTCGCTTTAGAAAAAAGGCTAAATTCTAACCCGGAACTTCGTAAGGATTATAATGAAACTATTCAGAATTATATTGATGATGGTTATCTTAGCGAGGTCAGGACTCCCATTCATGACAGCAACTGTTACTATATACCGCATCGTGCCGTCTATAGGCCAGATAAACAAACTTCGAAAACTAGAATCGTACTTGATGCCAGTTGTAAAACTACTTCTGGAAATTCTCTCAATGACATTCTTTATACGGGGTCTAATTTACAATGCAACATTTATGATATTTTAATAAACTTGCGTTTATTTCCCGTTGTTATCGCTAGTGATATTGAAAAAATGTACTTTCAAGTCAAGCTTACTAGCGAACATACGCGCTTTCAGAGAATACTTTATAGATTCCATCCGAACGAAGAAATAACTACTTATGAGTTTAATAGGGTTTCGTTCGGCGTTTCTAGTTCTCCATATCTCGCCATGAGAGTAGTACGTCAGCTCGCGGCTGTCAGTTGCAATCGATGGCCACTAGCGGCACATGAAGCAAAACACCACATGTACATGGACGATTATATAAATTCTGTCGATGGAGTAGGAATTGCAGAACGCACGTATAATGAAATGAATGACATGTTCTTATCGGGAGGATTTAAATTAGTGAAATGGATATCTAACAACCCACAAGTATTACAAAAAATACCCGCATCTCTCAAAAATCCGCAGGTAGTCGAATTCGATAAAGATGTAAACGCAAGCACCAAAGTCGTAGGCATGCAGTGGCATCCTATGGACGATGATTTTATATTTCAGATCAATACTGACATCTCGGAATGTACCAAACGCACTATCCTCTCAGTCACCGCGAGACTATTTGATCCGCTAGGCCTAATCAGTCCCGTTACCGCTTACATGAAACTACTCGTACAAGAGTGCTGGAAACTTAATTTAGACTGGGACAGCCCAGTGCCTATTTCAATTTTAAATAAATGGAAATATTTTTATAATAATCTGTGTTACTTAAGTGACATAAAGATACCTCGGCATATTGGAGCCACTTCAAACTCGCACGTCACGCTAATGGGGTTTGCTGACGCTAGCGAACAGTGCTATGGTGCAGCAGTGTACATTAGAGTTAGTCCTAACGAATTTTCAGAGGGTATTGTACATTTACTTACCTCGAAATCACGCATCGCTCCTTTAAAGAAAATATCTCTCGCCCGGTTAGAACTCTGTGGTGCATTGCTTCTGGCTAATCTGTTAGAAGTCATACGGGAAACACTCAGTAAACGCATAAATATTGAGAAAATATACGCCTTTTCAGACTCCACGGTGGCGCTTACGTGGATACATTCACCCGCGTTCAAATTTCAAACTTTTATAGCCAATAGAATAACGGAAATCAACGCTAAACTGCCTGCCGAAAATTGGTTTCATATTTGTGGGCAGGAGAACCCCGCGGACATTATATCCCGTCCTGTAACGCCTAAAGAGCTTATAAACTGTAGTCTTTGGTTTTATGCTCCGCCATGGGTATCGTCTCCTTTTCCACAATGGTCTATTAAACCATTTACGAATAACTTCGATGATTCCCTTATACTTGAAGCTAAGACAGTTGCTCTTACAGCAGAAATTCCGCACGCATCAGAACCGCATTATTTAGAACAACTTGTAATACGCATTTCAACTTGGTCAAAGTTACTACGCATAGTAGTATATATATTACGTTTTGCTAAAATTCTCAGCTCTAGGGGTTGTATAACTGTCAAAGATTTAGAAGTGGCGGAATCGCATATTATAAAATTTGTTCAAGACAAACATTTCGCACAAGATATTCTTGCTCTTAAAAATAATAAACAATGTGGTAAAACCATTTTAAAACTAAAACCCTTTGTCGATGAAAGCAATCTGCTCAGGGTCGGGGGCAGGCTTTCAAATTCACAACTCGACTATGGGCAGAAACATCCGATTTTATTACCCTCTAAAGACAGAGTAACAGAATTAATGGTGGAGCATTATCATAGAATTAATCTCCACACTGGCCCCGCACTTCTTTTAACGCTTGTCAGACAAAGGTACTGGATAATCTCAGCACGAAATTTAATAAGAAGAACAGTACATAAATGCAACACCTGCTTTCGTCTTAACCCGAAGTGTACGTTCCCTCCTATGGGAGATCTACCAGCATTTCGAGTGTCAGGAGCGAAGGCATTCGTGTACACCGCAGTAGATTACGCAGGCCCATTTTACATTACGCATATTCGCCGCAGAGGAATAAAAAGCCATAAAGCTTACGTATGCTTATTTGTGTGTTTAAACACTAAAGCAGTCCATTTAGAATTAGTCACAGATCTCAGTACTGACTTATTTCTCGCCGCTTTTAAACGTTTCATATGTCGAAGAGGTCCCGTCTCAATGATATACAGTGACGGTGCTACTAATTTTATAGGCGCAAAAAGAAAACTAAACGACATTTATACGCTTTTAAAATCTAACGCTCATAACAACTGCATCGGTCAGCACCTGTCCGAATATCGCGTTCAATTCAAACACAGTCCACCGTACGGTCCGCATTTTAACGGTTTGAGCGAAATCAACGTTAGAAGTGTTAAAACACACCTATTCAAAGTAATAGGCTCGCAGATTCTTACTTATGAAGAGTTTCTAACAATACTCGTGCAAATTGAAGGACTGCTGAACAGCAGGCCTTTGTGCGTCCTCAGTTCAGATCCTTCTGATGCATCCGCGTTGACGCCAAATCACTTTTTAAACGTAACGCCCATTAGATATTTACCCGCTGAAGATTGTACGAATATATCTCTAAACAGTTTATCACGGTATGAATTGTTAAACAAAATAACGCACTCCTTTTGGTCTCGGTGGAGCCAGGAATATCTCACTTCTCTGCAACAAAGAGAGAAGTGGAATACTCCGACAAACCCTATCACACTAGGCACTGTAGTTGTAATAAAAGACACAAACGCGCACCCCCTTTGCTGGCCCTTGGGAGTAGTTGAGAGGCTATATCCTGGGAGGGACCATATAACTAGGACAGTGCAAGTAAGAACCGCATCTGGTAGTTACATACGACCGGTGATAAGACTTTGTCCGCTACCTACGCAATAATTTAACGCATCTATTATATACATATTATTACAATCTCATCACTTCTTCTTCACTTTATTTACTTATTTATTTCCTTTTAGAGGAAAACCTCTAGGCCGGGGGAGTTGTACGCGCCGCTTTAATATATATTTTATTTTTAGTCTATTACACTCTTACGCATCACGTGACCTCCTTGACCAATCCCATCCATTCTCCCATTTCGCCATCTTTCGCCCGCAAGTTCACATCGCAATCACCGCCGCTACTTCGAGAGTTGGTTGAACGCATCACGCATTTTTAAAACTACGCATTTTAAAACCTTAAAAAAGGTGTATAACGCGCACGGGAGTGAGTGTAGTGACCTGTGAACGTTATTAACACGAAATTACCGCAAATAGACTGTAGTGAAATAATCGAAGGAACGGGAAGAGAAGAAACCCCATCGCCAGGTACCTCTTTCCCTTATTTTCCTACAATAGTATCAGAGCAGATAAAAATAATTTAAATATTATCTTATTCGGTTTTGAATTAATTATATTAGTATATATAAAGCCATTCAATCCAAGCCATTGAATATTACCACATTCGCGATTCTCCCTGTGTCTAATCGGTATCCATATACTTTTTATATTTAAATATAAAATATAATAATATTATAAATACGAAAGTCCGTTAGTCTGTCCCAATCCAAAAATCCAATTTGGTAAAATTAAAGGTTATATACCAAACTAAAAAAGATAGTTCCAAAATTTCGTTTTACGTTCAGTAAGAAGAGATTCATCACGACAAAAAGGCAAACTTTTCAGGGTTTTTTTAAGATTTACGTTAAGTATATTTTTAAGAGAGTTATTTTAATATTCACAAGTTTTTATGTGCGTTATAAAAGACTTATCGACTTCTGAAATATTTACCATAAAAATTAGATTCAAGTTGAAATTGAAATTCAAAATAATCTTTATTTAACTTTATAGTAAAATTAATTATTAATTAATTAATTAAAGTAGCAGCCTGTTACAATCCCACTGCTGGGCATAAGCCTCCTCTCTCCGTTTCTGGAGAGAAGGGTTGGAGCTAAGACCTACCACGCTGCTCCAATGCGGATTGGTAGGTTTCACATATCTCCAGAATTCTCTAGAAATATGCAGGTTTCCTCACGATGTTTTCCTTCACCGAGAAGCGTGTGATAAATTGCAATTATCAATTAGACACGTGAGTTTTAATAGAAAAACTCATTGGTGCCTGCCCGGGTTTGAACTCGTGTTCCCCTCGAAAGAGTCGCACGGTCTCACCGCTGGGCTATCACAGCTCGTTACAGCTCGTAGCACAGCTAATTAATTAATTATTTTGTTATAATCCACGCTAATGTTAATAGGAAATATATATAACGCTAAATGTAGAGTGGACTATTCGTTTTTATACCTGAAACATGCAGCATTCATTAAAATACATGCGCAAACCTCCACTACCGTTACCACAATACTCAAGCCCTACTCACTATTACAAACTCTACTATTGTTTGGCCCCGCAACCGAAGCATTTCAGGAGACAGGTTCCACGACAAAATCGCGAAGCCGGCTTTGTGATTTTGTCGATAAAAAAATAATAGCAAAATAATTTTACTATTAGTTTTGTATTATGGATCTCCGCAAAGTAAATATATATATGTATGGTATCCGGCTGAGTAAAATAAACCACCCTTATTTCTTACCGAGGTTGCGTCAAGAGCGATTAAGGTAAGTTGACCTCAGGCAGGTGGCCGGTCGTAAAATACATAGCCAAATCATGTGACATGTTTTAAACATGTTGAGCCGACCTCACTTAGAGTGGGATAAGAGCAGGGGAATGATGATGATATATAAACACTGAATACATAATTGAGGGTTCTTTAAAATTTATACCAGCACGAAGTTGCAAGTACAGCTTGTATAAAATATTTAATGAAATTAATAAGCGAACAAAGTCACGGGTAAAAAAATAATTTATTATTCCCATTTCCAGGCGAAAGCTTACATACGTTTATAGCTTCAGCGAGCTTTCGCATAATAACGCATATTTATGTAGATTTATAGGGGTCATTTTTATTCGGGTTTTTGGTAGGGCATTATCAAGCACAATATTCATGACAAATCATTTATACGCACGCGTGGCGCCATTTGGGATTGAGATACGCGCGCTGACTGCTAATAGCGTATTGCAATATCAAACTACGAGTAAATGTGGCGAGTTAAGGGAATTTGCGAAAATGTACTCATGTTTGACTACTTCATTGGTAATAACATTTTCTTTGTTGCCTCTGAATTAGTTATCAATATACTTTTTACTCAGAGCTGTGATAGCCCAGCGGCGAGACCGTGCGACTCTTTCGAGGGGAACACGAGTTCAAACCCGGGCAGGTACCAATGAGTTTTTCTATTAAAACTCATGTGTCTAATTGATAATTGCAATTTATCATACGCTTTTCGGCGAAGGAAATCATCGTGAGGAAACCTCCATACCTCTAGAGAATTCTGGAGATATGTATAACCTACCAATCCGTATTGGAGCAGCGTGATAGGTCTTAGCTCCAACCCTTCTCTACAGAAACGGAGAGAGGAGACCTATTCCCAGCAGTGGGATTGTAACAGGCCGCTACTCTACTTTACTTTTTTTCTGTTATACTTTTTACTTGCACGTTGGCACGCATGGCCCTCAGGTCTGAACGTCGCGGGCTACTAGCGCCAAAAGCTTATATTTTCAAAAACGATTTTTTGAATCTTCTAGTTTGAATGCATTTAGATATTTAAGTACTTCTGTTAAAATAATATTTGTATGTTAGTACTCAAAATATTGATTAAACAGGCTTTATTAAGGAGACTGTTCAAAAATAACATAACATTGATAACGTATTAGAATAAACTAAATTTGGCGAACTTTTTTTAAACATTTTTATGAATATCAAGTTCAAAATTGATTTTACCATATTTTGAATCAAATAAATTTCTTTTATAATTAATTATACGACTTAGTGCTTCAAAAACATTATCTCAGTTTGACGACCGTCTTAGTTCTTTTTAATTAACTTCTAATGAACTTCGTTTTTCAGAGACTTAACGTTCAATTAAAATAGCGACATTTTATTATTACTGAGTCAAGAATTTTTAATATCTTTAAAGACATATCTTTCAGAATCTTTAATAATCTCATATCAAAAGCTAAAAAATTAAGCTTCAGTATGAGTCAAATACTAAGGATACTAGATTAGAGGATACTAAGACGATTTCTTAGCATTATGTCGTATGGTATCTTGCTGTGGGGTAAAGCAACTGATATAAAAAAATTGTCCTTTAGAAACGAGTTGTACTTTCGATTTATAATATGAAACCACGTGACTCCCTTCGTGATAAATTTCAAGAAATTGACTCACTCGTGTGGTGTCCGGTTGAGTAGAATAGACCACCCTCTTTCTTACCGAGGGGTCGAAAAATACGACTATGGTAAGACGACGTCAGGCAGGCGGCCGGTTGTAAAATACGTAGCCAAATCATGTGACGACATGTTTTTAACATGTACCGACCCCATTTAGAGTGGGATAAGGGCAAGAGGATGATGAGGTATTCTTCGTGTAGTTTCAAGATAGTTTGTGAGACAAAATATACATCTTTTTAATAAAGTATATAATAGATATAATATTTTACCAATTTTGAAACTTGATGGTCAAACTCTAAGAAACTCGAGCTGTGAAAAATAACTTCGTCGTCTAGTAATTACTGATAGATATCACCAATATCAAATTAATGGCGGAGCGTTCACTCGATTAATCTTTCCAAGATAAAGTTAACGAACTTTCCAGAAAATGGATTAGAGTGGCACCCGAGTGAAAAATAATTTTCACATCGGTGCTGGAAGCAGTTGCTGGTTTGACTGAATAATTGTATTACGTTATCAACACTTGTCACGCTTTTTGAATGATACCGACTCGTAAATTTTATTTATATAGTACGCCGAAGCTGTGATAGCGGTGAGACCGTGCGACTCTCTAGAGACGACATGGGTTCAAACCCCGGGCAGGCACCAATGAGTTTTTCTATTAAAACTCATGTGTCTAATTGATAATTGCAATTTATCACACGCTTTTCGGTGAACTTTGTTTTATACTATGTAGTGATAAATAAAAAAAACGAATTTTTTCCAAATTAAAAATTAGTAGTAAAAGTATACCGTAAAACATTTATAATGATCTCTAATGGACTGTAGTAGCGCGATGTTTACTAAACAAGGGTAATTTATAGAATAAGGCGTTACTTTGCGGAGATCCATAATACAGAAGTAATAGTAAAATTATTTTGCTATAATCCGCGATAAAGTAAATAGGAAATAGATATAATGTTAATGTAGAAGGGACTATCTGTTTTCATACCTGAAACATGCAGAATTCGTTGAAACACATGCACAAACCTCCACCATCGCCACCACAATACACAAGCACTACACACGTTCACTATCACAAACTCAACAATCGTTTCGCCACGCACCCGAAGCATCATCAGGACATAGACTCCACGACAAAATCGCAAAGTCGACATTACATTTAGCATTATATATATTTCCTATATCGCGGATTATAGCAAAATAATTTTATTATTGCTTTAGCCGTTTTGTCACGCGATTGAAGTGCGTCGTTGTACGACTGTCACTTAAAGTAAAACCTACATCCATACGAATATTATATTTGTGAGTCTGTCTGTATATTAGTTTGTTTGTCTGTCTGTGTTGAGCAATGTCTAGGATTAGAACAAATATATATACATTTAGTTCTTACATACCGGGTAAACATATGGGATAAAAAGTTTTGATTTTTTTCGCAAAACTATTAAAAATACAAAGCGTATGATTGCGGCATTTTAACATCTAATTTCAAGCTAGTTTAAAGTACAAATTGTTGATACATTCAACCCGTACAAAGATAACGTTTAGAAAAAATCTGTTGTCGTGTGATAAATTGTAATACTCTATTATTTAACTCATACGTCGCTAATAATCCATTTTACATGACATAGATACCGAGTGAAAGCTACATATAACAATATTTAATTTTTGCCTTGAGCCTTGTTGACAGGGTAAATAATAAAACAGGTAACTCAAATTTGTTCAAAACGACCCCTAAAATTTCCATACTGTATTAATTTTTCGCTTATCCCCTGAGAGCTTGAGCCTTAATGTAGGACACAATGTTTGTTGATATTGTGGGATCGTTTAAGACCAGCGAAACGAAAAAATTATATCACCTCGGTTGGTTACTAAGGTTAAGGTGGGCTTACTTGTTTTTGCACACTTAACGAGTCCATTTATTTATTTATTTATTTAGGGACTCCAACAGAGGTATACAAAATAAAGTAATAATATTATTTGACACATGAGCTAAGTGTACCCCCAATTATAGGAGAACACAACATGCTCCATATACAGTGTTACAAATGAAAAGGATAATCAAAAAACATACAAATTTAAACTTAAAAGTCTAGAGAAAGGTAAAAGAAAAATACAAAACTCAAACTAAAACTAAGATAAAATATTAGATGACAAAGAGGATAATAAAAATAATAAGAATATTAAAAATATTAAAATACCTAATTAAAGATGTAAGAAAAATATAAATTTAAACTAAAAAAAAAGGATATGCTATGCAAATTCCGCTTTGTTTTTTATTCCACGTGGATTAGATATAACTGAAATTCATAATAGATTATAAATATAATGTTGCATTAAATTAGTTTTGTGTCCGCGTACACTTGGTAAAGATAAACCCATTGGGCTATATAGCTGTTGCCAATTTAGGCTTTCGTTGTAAACTAAAAAAGGGCCCTATTTCTTTAATTTAATTACATCTGCTAATAATAACTCAATATTTACACAGCGTCATGTCAACAGAACATTTAAATAGAAACTGAATTCAATCAAGCAACCCTGCTATTTAATTCAAATTCAAAATATTCTCTATTCAAGTAAACTTGTAAACAAGTGCTTTTGAATCGTCAACTTTACTGCTGGTTCGGAAAACTGTTCCTACCGAGAAGAACCAGCAAGAAATTCGGCGGTCCCTCTTTTTAAAATATACATCTTAAAACTAGTTACATTTATTTATTACTGTCTTGTACAGGGTAGAGGTGCACCTATATCCACACATCCTTATCATCTAAGTAATCTTCAATAGTATTTCTGTAATAGGCTTTCTGTATCAGTCTCTTTTTAACAGTGTTTTTAAACTGCTGTAATGGCATGGCCAAAATTGATTTCGGAATTTTATTATAGAATCTTATACCCAAACCCACAAACGATTTACGTACTTTTGCTAGGCGCAAAGCAGGAGTCGCAAGCTTATGTCGGTTCCTACTTTGTCTATTTTATACATCACCTATCGTTTTATAATTCTTTTTACTGGATCGCATCACAACATAAGCTTTATTATCCATAGATATAAAAAATAAAGAATAAAGCTAAAACAAAACCTATAAAAGTGTAAACTGCAATAAACAAGGAAGGACTATTTTAAAGTAGTTTCATGACTGATTTAATATCAAAGTTGGCCTCGGCCAGCGACACGAGATGGTCGTTTGTTCTAGGATAAGAAACAAATCTTTTTGTTCTAAAGGAAACTTTTAAGAAAGGAAGGAAGGCATTTATTGCGCTAAAAGCTTCGCCGAACTAACTTTAAAATGGATTCAACTTTGTCCGTTGCATTTAGGGGGTCGCTATCACACCGTATCGTAGCACTGAATTTTAAAACTTTTATTACCAAATTTTCCGATTTAATTTAGTACCAAATTTACCGATCTTTTTTAGTAATACGCACCGTTGCTCCCAGTTACAAAAAGAAGTAGTAGCTACTTAAAATAATTCGAAATTAAATTATTAAATTATGCGTCATACTTGATTAATACTTATATTTGTCGACGTCTAAAATCTAAGGCTTTATATCCATTTTGTATGTTGGTTTTTACTGGAATAAATTTTAATGTCTTCTTCTTCTTCTTCGTCAGCCGATGGACGTCCACTGCTGGACATAGGCCTCTTCATGGGATCGCCACACCACACGATCTTGCGCCGCCTGGATCCAGTGGAATTTTAATGTAGTGTTTAGAAAAATTATATTCTATTCTTAAAACAAAAATTCACATCTCATCTCGGTATAAACTATCATCGATTTGGACAGCTCATCTTTGATTCTTTTATTGCAGGTTTATAATTAATTGAGTTATTGTATTTATTGTATGTATAATTAATTGAGTTATTGAATTTGTTAAGGAAAAAAACTAAGTATTGTTGCGTTCTATTAATAATGGTTTTAGCGGTTGATTAAATATCGGAATAAAATTATTCCTATGCCCGCGAAAGTTCCGTCAACGAAAACCTTTGTTAATACGGACTCGGTATTCAATTCGAATAGTAAAATTAACTGTAGTTTATGTAAAAATAGTCAAAATTCTCATTTGTATTGGTGTTCTTCCTTCATGAAATTAAATCCGCAACAAAGATACAATTAATTGTTTGAGTGTCTGTCATAAAATTATGTCTTGTGCATCGAAGCACACTTGTAATTTTTGTTTTAATTATAATGCAAAATATTTAGCATCCATCAATTAGTTACTTTATTAAACAATAAAAACTTTTGCTGATAGATTTTCTTAAATACAACGGTAGAGATAGAAATATGACACCCTCATTTTCTTACCGATGCGTCACAAAATACAACTACGGTAAGCTGACGTTACGACCGGCCGTAAAATACGTAGCCAAAGCATGTCATAACACGTTTTTTTAACATGTTGTGCCGACACCACTTAGAGTGGGGTAAGGGCAGGAGGATAATGGTACAGATAAAAAACAATATTACATGTGTAAAATTTTTGAAGTTCGTTGTTACACTTCGGTGTCCATGTACAATATGATGTACAGAAACGAAATCTCTTCGAAAGCGAGCTCTTAATCTTATTCTTTACTCTTTTCTTAGTGTACCTACAGTAGTTTGCATGACAAACAGATGGCATTGTATTGTATTGTTTTAGAACTCTTGGGAGGAAACTTTATTTAGGAAATAAAAAGGATATTAAGTGATATTTGCTCACAGTACACATCCATCCATATTGATGCAAACATGATAAATCCAGAAGTCTGTTAGTCTATCACTCCATTTGCAACGTCTTTTCATTAAATTTGGAAAAATTTAAGAATTTGTATCGGGCTATACATGTATTAATATAGGTTATTTTTCCGGGGGAACGAGAAAAAATATTAAATTTTTATTTATTTAAGTATTTTCTCAAAATTGATTCAGTTACTTAAAGGATGAAAGGGCATGTGTGTAATTGTCCCATAGGAAAAGTAAAGTAAAGTAAAAGGGTTTGAGGGTAGGTTATGCTGATTGGAACGAAGTCACGGCTCCAGCGTTTGGATAAAAAAGTAAATTAATTTATGGAATAAGGCGTTACTTTACAGACATCCAGAATACTAAAGTGATAAGTAAAATTATTTTACTATAATCCGCGATAAATCGCATTAATAATTAAAATTATCGCGGATTATATCAAAATACTTTTGTTACTAATTTTGTAGGAAGCATATTACCAACAGGTGAGTTTACAAACATATCAGATAAAATGATTCGATTTATGATATGTACACCAAATTAACAAAACTTGAATCTTTTTTTGGCGTTTCGATGTCATGAAAGAAAAGCTAGTTAAAATACATTTAAATCCATACTAATATTCTAATTTCAAATTATGTAAATCAGTCTCTCTGTTATGCTTTTAAACCAATCCGCTGAACCAATATAGATGAAATTTGGCACAATTAAAACATATACACAGTAATTTATAGAATAAGGCGTTACTTTGAAAAGGTCCATAACACAAAAAGTAATGAAAATATTGTTTTGCTATAATCCGCGATAAAAATTGCGTTTATAGCGAGGTAAAATATAAGATAATTATTCATGTTTTTAATTCGGGAATCGGGAAAAAAGCGAAATCGAGAAAAAAACGAAGTCGTGTACATTTTTTTATTGAAACGTTTCAAAATAAAATGCGTTCGAATAGATTTTTAAAAGCAATTTCAAATCTTCAAGTAGTGAAAACACGTCTCGTTTGAAAATTTGTTCGTGTTCAAAAGAACCAGTAAGAAACTCGGTTGTTGCTCTTTTCGAAATATTTTTCATACCTTTACATACTTTACTGACTTACTTTGGATGTCTAGTGGCAAAACAATATTACGTTACTTGTACTGATTATTATACCTTAGGAGTTTCACTATAAATGACGCTAATTTAAAAAATTAACAACGAAAATATATCTTTGAATCCTCTTAAATATAAGCTTATAAGTGCAATTAAATTAACTTTAAAATTATTCACTTTAATAATGATCAATAATAATAATTTACTCGTCTGTCCAAAAGTAGAGTTGGTCTTCAATATAAATCATCATCGTTCTCCTGCCCTTATCCCACTCTAAGTGGGGTCGGTACGCATGTTACAAATATGTTGTCACAAGATTTGGCTACGTATTTTACGACTGGCCGCCTGACGTCAACTTACCTTAATCATATCTTACGACCCCTTGGTAAGAAAGAGGGTGGTCTATTCTACTCAACCGGATACCACACGGCGGTCTCCAATATAAATATAATTAAAAATAACAAATAAATGTGTTCATACATTATTTCTCATTCCATCGTTGTAAAAACAAGATTTTCAAATTACGTATAACATACAGAGTGCTCCTATTTATCGGTAGGGACTTTTATCAATTAAGCGAACCTGATTGATGTTGATCTGAGGAACAATACGATATTCGGATAAATGATACCCTGGGGCAGGGATGGGGAACCTATGGTATTTAGGCCAGGTAACTGATCACGAAATTCAGAGATTACAATAATTAAACTACGCGTTTTATAAAAATGCACCTTTTCGTATTAAAAAACGGTTTTTAAAAGCTGTGATAGCCTAACGGTGTGACCGTGTGCCTGTGTCGAGAGGGTCATGGGTTTAAACCCTAGGCAGCCACCAATGAGTTTTTCTTTTTAATCTCATGTGCTTAATTGATATGCAATTTATCTCACGCTTATAAGTTAACTAAAACATGTTTAAGATCTTTCATATCCCTGGAGAATACCTGGGATATATGTAAACTGTCCATCCGCATTTGAGCAGCGTCTAAGCTTCTCTCCAAACGAGGAGAGAAGAGGCCTATGCCCAGCAGTGGGACAGTAACAGGTCGTTAATATAATACTTTAAACGGTTCAGTTGTTTGATACTATTTATTACTTTCCGAATAATTCCAAAGTATTTTTGAATTCAAACTATTGTGAGCAGGATTCATTGTTTGATATAGTAACCGACTTTACTTATTCTACAGGGTTAGACCGACTAGTTCAGGAACAGTTTTCACCGCGATAACGCCGTCTATAGAGCTCATGGATAAATGTCCCGGATGGGCTTGAAATTGATCAGGCTAACCCGATAGAATAATACGTGAGTATAGTCTGTTTATAGACATAAACCATTAATCCTAAAGTCGTCATTTTTGATGGAACGCCTATGACCTCATTAAGAGATTTGTTTAGAAAAAATGCCAAAAATAAAGGTTCGCCCAACCTAAGCTAAGGGCTGTTAAATGTGATACCTTTAAAAAAATACATCAGATATGAAAGGCCTATATGACGCTGAAAGTAATTTGAAAACAATGGCCTCTTTGTCATGTATTCAGCCTACATCCAGAAGCACTCGAGCGTCGAGGGTTGGGTCATGTGAATAAAATTTTAACGCACATTTTGTGTACGAGATTCTCGTTTGTCGAGCCGACGTTTCGCCGTTATTACAGTTTTATAAGAATGTACATTCAAATGTCAGCACTTCAACAATATATATTGTACTCTAGTGTACTAGAATCGAGTATCGACAAAATTTTCGTACACATTCTTTTACATTATACATGCCGTGTGGTATCCAGCAGAGTAGAATAGACCACCCTCATTTCTTATAGAGGTATCGTAAAAGGCGACTAAGGTAAGTTGATCCACCGTGTGGTATCCGGCTGAGTAGAACAGACCACCCTCATTTCTTACCGAGGTGTCGTAAAAGGCGACTAAGGTAAGTTGATCCACCGTGTGGTATCCCGCTGAGTAGAATAGACCACCCTCATTTCTTACCGAGGTGTCGTAAAAGGTGACTAAGGTAAGTTGACCCACCGTGTGGTATCCGGCTTAGTAGAATAGATCACCCTCATTTCATAACGAGGTGTCATAAAAGGCGACCAAGGTAAGTTGACCCACCGTGTGGTATCCAGCTGAGTAGAATAGACCACCCTCATTTCTTGCCAAGGTGTCGTAAAGGCGACTAAGGTAAGTTGATCCACCGTGTGGTATCCGGTTGAGTAGAATAGACCACCCTCTTTCCTACCGAGGGGTCGTAAAAAACCACTTAGGTAAGTTGACTTCAGGCAGGCGGCCGGTCGTAAAATACGTAGCCAAATCACGTTACAACATGTTTGTAGCATGTTGTGCCGACCCCACTTACAGTGGGATGCAAGAGGATGATGATGATTCTTTTACATTATACATTATGGCGCCGGAAGTGGAATACAAGTGTTCGCAATTGCCTTTAAGAGATAACACTCTCCAGCTACGTAAGTTCACATGTCATCAACATTAGATATATTTTTAAAAAAAGTAATGATTTAATAATTTTGCTATAATCCACGTTTGCTACGGAAATCTATGTAAAGCTTTTACTTTGCGATTTTGTCGTAGTCTATCTTTTGATGCTTCGGTTACGGGGCGAAACTATTATTGAGATTGTTCTAGTGTACGTGTGTAGTGTGTTGTTGATGGCGTTTTGTAATACATGCGGTAACTAATCCTGCTTGTATATGAACGGTTTTTGTTTCCTACGCTTAGCATTACATAAATTTTATTAACAAACGCGTATTATAGCCAAAATTTTATCGTAACTTTCGTGCTATGAAATTTTGAAAAGTAACGCTTTCTTTTATAAATTAGATATATTTGTGCTTTTGAAAGGGCCCTGTAGTACAGACAGGTATAATCATAAATATAAAAGAATTATAAAAATGTTATACATATTTGTGTATTTTAATATTTTTAATTAAAGAATCTCTTCAAAAAAACAAATTCAAATTCAAAATATTCTTTTTCCAAGAAAACTTGTAAACAAGTGTTTTTGAAACGTCAACTTAACTCCTGGTTCTGAAAGTTGTTTCTACCGAACCCAGCAAGAAACTCGGCGGTTGCTCTTTTGAAAAATTATTATTACTCTTTACATTTAGTCGATACTGCCTTGTACAGAAAGTCTTGTTACTGTCGAAGACTAGTTATTTCCACGGATTCTTATCATCTAAGTAGTCCTTAACAGTATAAGTAGACTTATGTATTAGCCTTTTTTGAACTGCTGTAGTGGCAGTGCAAAAAATCGTTGCAGACTTTTATTATAGAATCTTATAGCCAAACCCACAAACGACTTATAGTATCCGGCATTAAATAATGCACATCGATGTTTAGAACGAAACAGCCAGCCAGTTCGGTTTCGTAGAGCGCTGTCTCTGTCACTCAGTTAGTATGTGACGTTTCACACGGGTTCGTCAGTCTGTGCGAAAGAGACAATGATCTACGTAGCAGAATCTGGCCGATTTTCTCTCTTTGAGCCTCGATCTGCATTGCCGGGTACTATACGTACAAAAGTAATAATAAATTTATTTTGCTAGTAAATAGAAAATATATATATAGTGCTAAATATATAGTGGACTATCCCTTTTTTCATACCCGATACGTGCAGGATTAGTAAAAACATATGCACAAACCTCCACCACTTCCACCATAATACACAAGCACTACACACGTTCACTATCACAAACTCAACAATCGTTTCGCCCCGCAACTGAAGCATCATCAGGAGATAGACTCCACGACAAAATCGCAAAGCGAAGCATTAAACAAACAAACATTGTTATATAGTACTTGGTTCATCCCCACCCTTTATTTTACCTCTGAACACGTGCAACAAGCTTGAACTAGAAACATTTATCTGCTCGTTAATGAGGGTGCCATTGTTATGTTTAATGATTTCTAATACTATACGTACTTTTGCAAGGCTCAAAGCAGTAACCGCAAGCTTATGTCGGTTCCTATTTTGTCTATTATATACATTGCCAATTTTTCATAATTTTTCTTTGTTTAGACACGTTACACACACGTCGTGTAAATATAGAGCTACCCAAGAAAAACTTTAAACTACAAGAAATATTAATTATTTAATTCTAGTCCAAAATTTTACGCAATAGAACCATTTATTCTCAGGTAACATAATATTGGGTTATTTCATAATCTGATATGATGACAGGTTTATCAGAATTATCCCATTATTATAGACCTCACATTGTAAATGGCTATCGGATAATTTAATGCCAGCCGTCTAATGTTCGCAATTAAACGGTATACATAGTTGGATTAAAAGAAATACCAATTTTAGTATCGAATTTTCAAATTTTAATTTTGAATTTATTATTATAAAAACGTATACTGATAGTCAAGAGGAGACTGCGTGACTTTTTTGAGGGAATCACAGGTTCGATCCCGGACAGGCACCAATGAGTTGTCCTAGTTAAAACTTGTGCCTAATTGATATTCGCAATTTATCACGCGTTATTCAGTGAAGAAAAACATCGTGAGGAAACCTGCATATCTCTAGAGAATTCTGGAGATATGTGTAGACTACCAATCCGCATTGGCGCAGCGTGGTAGGTCTTAGCTCCAACCCTTTTCTTCAGAAACAGGAGGCCTATGCCCAGCAGTGGGATAGTAACAGGCCGTTATTTTACTTTTATAATTTAACTAGCTGTGCTAGCGGCTACGCCCACATGGAAATCAGATTGTCACAATTCTTTTCTAGAATTCAAATTTTAAACATAAAAGTAGTTATTGCGAATTAACCATAAGAGGTAGAGACATGCTGTCACAAACTTTTTTGTAGTATTTTTATAGATCTACAATTCTCTAGTACGTTGCTTTAGCGTATCTCTGCTGGTTTACGCAGCGCACGTGACTAAAGCTCACAGCAAGCAATGGTTTTACCAACTGTACGATCTTCAACAAAATTTGCATGATACCGATATGTACTATTTACCTAAACCACCCGGAAGTATTTTACTATCTTTTGGTGAAAACCGTACAAAAATCTATTCAGTAGAGTTTGAGAAAATCGAATACATACAGACAGACAGCTTTTTGGGACTTTGTTTTATAATAAATATAGATTCATGCGTGTATATTGATTTACATTTTAAGCGAAATCAATTTATGGGAACTTGTGTGAAACCAAAGCAAATCCGTATTCGAAATTGGCTTAGCGTTGTGTAACACGATCTGGTTGATAATTCCGTTTATACGTACCATTTAAGTCTACCATATAAGGGATTATGTTTCTATTTGAAGACATCTAAAGATAAATCAATTGTATATAAAAAACAAAGATTAGAGTTTACTACGATTTAAAGAAAATTATAATACAGAAGAAGACCACCCTCATTTCTTACCGACGTGTCGTAAGAGGCGATTAAGGTAAGTTGACGTCAAGCAGGCGGCCAGTCGTAAAATACGTAGCCAAATCATGTGACAACATGTTTGTAACATTGTGGCGACCCCACTTAGAGCGGGATAAGGGCAGGAGAATGATGATATAATACAGAAGTTATTATACAATTATTGCTTTAATCCCCGTTTGTTAATAGAATCTTTGTAATGCTATATTTAGATAGCAGACGACATTCACATACCTTGTATATAATAAATAAAGTGGGAACCGACATAAGCTTGCGAAAGTACGTACGTAAATCGTTTATGGGTTTGGGGTATAAGATTCTATAATAAAATTCCGAAATCAATTTTGGCCATGCCATTACAGCAGTTTAAAAACACTGTTAAAAAGAGGCAGATACAGAAATCCTACTATACTATTGAAGATTACTTAGATGATAGGGATGTGCGGATATAGTTGCACTTCTACCCTGTACAAGACTGTAATAACTAAATGTAACTAAAAAGTAATAATAAAATTATTTTGCTATAATCCGCGATTAAGTAAATAGAAAATATATATAGTGTTAAAAGTATAGTAGACTAACCGTTTGTTCATACCCGTTACATGCAGGATTCGTTAAAACACGCACAAACCTCCACCACAATACACAAGCACTACACACGTTCACTAACACAAACTCAACAATCGTTTCGCCCCGCAACCGAAGCATCATCAGGAGATAGACTCCACGACAAAATCGCAAAGGATTGTGCGTGTTTTTACGAATCCTATACGTATCGGGTATGAAAATGCGGATAGTCCACTATACATTTAACACTATATATATTTTCTATTTACTGTATCGCGGATTATAGCAAAATAATTTTATTATTACTTCTGTATTATGGATCTCCGCAAAGTAACGCCTAATTCTATAAATTATTTAAATGTAACTTGTTTTAAGATTTATATTTTAAATAGGAGCAACCGCCAAGTTTCTTACTGGCTCATCTCGGTAGGAACAGCTTTCCGAACCAGCAGTAAAGATAAAGATTCCAAAGCACTTATTTACAAGTTTATTTGATTAAAGAATATTTTGAATTTGAATTTTGAACTCATACATGTAACACAAGTATCACAGAACGCCACCACCAAGAACACACCACATAAGCACTACAATCACTTAATACGACAATCTCTAAGATCGCTTCGCCCCCTAACCGGTGCATCATCATAAGGATATGGTCCTAGTGCATCCTCCTCCTGATGATTTAAATTTACTAGAAGAAGGTTCCTCACAACCTAACGTTTAAACGCGAGCATTAATTCTAACCAAGCACATAATGTACGATTTCAAACTTAATTCACTGCGAATGCACCTGGATTCTATTGGATCTAAACGGGAATTATGAGGATTTGAGTGAAATTTAAGCGCATCAGTATTCAGTATTGGCTCACTGAAATACCTATTTGGTGAGCAATATATTTTAATAGGTAATGAGATTGAATTGTTAGCAGGTTCGTTTGTTTTGCTTTAAAATGTCAGTGTGTTAATATATTTTATCTACTCTGATACAAAGATATACAAAGATTATAAAACTGAAAACAAAATTCTTATGACAAACATTACTTACAGAACATAATGTCTTGTATGGACACCTGTATCATAATGTAACTTTTTAATCATAACGATACACCTATACAACTTCCAGCTGGACCAAGGAGGTTGAACCTCTACCTTAAAAAAAAAGGTTTCAATGAATGAGTCCGCGGCGACGCAACACGCATGCGCAATCGATGTTTGCCCCTTGGCGCCAATATATGACATTTAAAAAATCTTTTCAATATTTAAACGAAGTTTAGTTTTGTTTGTAAAAAAATAAGTTTTTGTGTAAAAACGTGTCTGAGAGCGGGGATAGTGGTGATTGTACACCACCAGATATTCTGAAAACTGCGTCAAACATGACCGTGAACCTGTTGCCGACGAAATCTAGGAGCAACTATATTAAATGTTACCACGAGTTCATGGAATGGAAACGTACGTTTTACGTATTATAGTATGAGAGTAGATAAAGTAGTGTATGATACTGTACATAACTTGGTCTTATAACACTCGTGTGACACTATAAGAAAACTCGCCTGCAGCTCGTTATTTTAAACCACACTCGTGTTATAAGAACCCTTATTATGCAACAGTATCATAAACTACTATTATAGAAATAGGTGGTACTTTGCGGAGATCCATAAAACAAAAGTAATAATAAAAATAATTTTGCTATTATCCGCGATACAGTAAATAGAAAAAAAATATAGGGCTAAATATATAGTGAACATCCGTTTTTTCTTACCCGATACCGAAAGCAAAGCTTTGCGATTTTGTCGTGGAGTCTATCTCCTGATAATGCTTCGGTTGCGGGGTGAAACGTTTGTTGAGTTTGTGATAGTGAACGTGTGTAGTGCTTGTGTATTGTGGTGGCAGTGGTGGAGGTTTGTGGATGTGTTTTTACGAACCCTGCATGTATCGGGTATGAAAAAACGGATAGTCCACTATTTATATATTTTCTATTTACTGTATCTCGGATTATAGCAAAATAATTTTTATTATTACTTTTGTATTAATATAGTGTTATGAAAATCGAGCTCGTAGTCGAGCTTCAATATGACCTTTATTAATTTAATGACATTCATGGCACAATGGATCCTAGGTTTGATTGTCAGTATGAGATGTAATTTATTTTCAACAGTTTGTGAATTCTAGTTTAATCTATTATCATATAGGCCACGACAATTTACCACCCTAAAGGTTATATATAACCGCACTATATAATTATTTAGAACGTAGTTTAGAAATCGTGACATCGCAAAACCGTTGGGTCAAAAGGGGGAGGCTCGTCTCAACCAGTCTTCTCGATTATCAACCTCACCATCTCGCGGTGCACCCCGCATATAAAACAACGAGGCTTTAGCGACCGATAAATGGTATAACCATTCTGTCATCATCCTCCTGCCCTTATACCATTCTAAGTGAAGTCGGCACAACATGTTACAAACATGTTGTCACGTAATTTGGCTACGTATTTTAAGACCGGCCGCCTGACTGACGTCGACTTACTTTAGTCGTATTTGACGACCCCTCGTTGAGAAAGAGGGTAGTCTGGTCTATTCTACTCAACCGGATACCACACGGTGAGTCAAATTACCTAAGTCGCCTTTTTAACGACACCTCAGTAAGAAATGGGGGTGATCTATTCTACTCAGCCGGATACCACACGGCGGAAATGGTATAACCATTCTGTAGCTGATTCAAATCCTTCTGACCGTTAGTGGTTAGCAGCACTGTCGGTGTAATATCAGCAATGCGATCACCAACCTGCATGCCAAGCGTAGTGATAACATCATAAAATAAATCCCGGCAGAGGAAGAGTGGCGACCATAACGAAACACTCGACCGCGTGGTAGACCGTCTAAACAATGGAAGGATGAAATCTTACGAAATCTAGCCCATGATTTAATGAGAAAAGCCTGAGACGTCGGGAGTGGAAGAGTTTGAAGGAGGCCCACATCTTGACATTGACATTGAGCAATCTATCTATACTTATTGTTTTGTATAAATTCACGCGCGCGATCGGCCGGAGCAACGACTTTTATGCATCCTATTGTCGACGCGAGCGCCGATAGCTTAGTAACGTTTCGGATACTATAAAGACAAGACGCGTACTCTTGTATAGGATTTAATGGTTGAACGCATACGCGTAATTATGCGTTTTGGGTGTGGTTTATTGTTTATTGACTTTTGATATTGATATAAGTATTTAGTGACGCGTTTTAACCAGTGAAACGTGGGACAAGACGCGACCGTCTGCGGTTTTAGTACGCGTTGGGATTACTGTTTCCCCATATAGGGACGATTCAATAACGTGTGACCTTACGAAGGTTGTGTGCACACCGCGTGTTATTTGTGTTACTTAACCGCGTTGGTAAAGTGTATACTTCGGGAGAAATAGACAGTACGTGTCCGTGGAAGATTGCTGAGGCGAGCCAACGGGTTCGGGAATCGGCCAAGTACATACAAGCGCACACACACAAGTACACATATACACGCAGTTATTCATGAGGCTGGACCGCATACAGCTGACGGCCGCATAAGGTAGGTTGAGACGCCGAGACGGGGCCAGGTCTCGGAGGTTGTTTCATCCGCCCGCACGTTTGTGCGGAACACTTATTATAAAACAAAGTCCTAAAAAAGCTGTCTATATGTAATCGATTTTCTCAAAATCTACTGAACGAATCTTTGTACGGTTTTCGCCAAAAGATTGTGCAATACTTCCGGATGGTTAAAGTAAGTAGTACATATCGGTATTATGTAAATTGTGTTCAAGAGAAAGCAGTTGTTAAAAAACTTGCTTGCTGGGAGCTTTAGTCACATGCGCTACGTAAACCAGCAGAGATACGCTGAAGTAATGTACTAGAGAATTGTAGATCTACAAAACTACTACAAAAAAGTCCGCAATAGCATGTCTCTATCTCTGATGGTTAACTTACAATAATTACTTTTGTTTAAAATTTGAATTTTAGAAAAAAATTGTGACACGCACGTTCCCACGCGGGCGAAGCCGCTGGCAACTTAAGAGTGATTTAGATAGATCTATCAATAATTTCACATATACTTTCTTTTATTACAAGGTGTTAATATATAATGCGTACCTTTTTATCGCGACACATCCGTCATACTCACGTCGTTAATGTTTTAATAAATCCGTAAAAAATTGTTCCATTGTTTTCAGTTTTACGAAGTCGTATATCAAAACGTCGGAAACAATATGGACCCGTGTCATGCGGCTGTCAATACCAGTACCTTACTCAATGCATTGTTTTTGGACTCTCATACCTAAACGTCAACCCTATTACTTTCAGTTCACTATCTTTATATTGGAGTGCGATCCTCGGTTAGATTAGATAATTGAGCCATGTGAGACATTAGGGTTGTCGCTAACCGTATTTTATTATTATTAATGTTGAGAGACCGGCTATACTCACGTCTTATTTTATCGAATGAGCCCGACTAGTTTCAAGCCCATACGGGGCTCTTATTCATGAGCTCTTTACGCGGTGTTATCGCGGCGGGAACTGGCGTATTTTATTACTTATTAGCTAACTTATTAACTAATCGCCCGTGGTAATCAGCGTGAAAATGATAACTAACACGTTTATTTAGAAAAGGATTGATACTGAATAAAAGAAAGCAATGTAAACAATAATGTCGTGGAGCCTATTCTCCTGATGATGCTTCGGTTTCGGAGCGAAACGATCGTCGAGATTGTGGTGGTGGTTGTGTGTTCTGCTTGTGTGCGTTGCTGCCGATGGAGGCGCCTTGGGGTGCATGTGGTGACTTGTCCTGCATGTGTAAGGTGCGTAAATTTTGCCTACTTCATACACATTGGCTTTGCATACATTCGCTTAACCCGTGCGGATTATAGCAAGGTAGGTCTGTTATAGTGCATGTAATATGGAATTCCGCAAAGTAATGCCTGCTTCTATAAATCATGTAAACAATAACGTTATATTTTTTAGTCAAAATTTTGAACATAAATTAGTAATTGTGAGATAACCGTAAGAGATAGAGATATGCTGTCGCGGACTTCTTCATGGCATACTTGTAGATCTACAGTTGTCTACTACATTAGTTTAGTGTATCTGTCTTAGTTTAGGCAGCGCATGCGTCAAAAGCAACCAGTTCGCGAGTAACCTAAACATTTCGGAAGAATGAAACTACCTTTTACTAAAAACCGTAACAAAATCGGTTCAGTAGATTTTGAGAAAATAAATATAAATAAATAAATATATGAAACATTTACACACAAGGTCGTCCGTCCCCAAAGTAAGTAACTTAATACTTGTGTTATGGGTGATGGACAACTGGTAGATATACTACATATATAATTTTAAATACATACTTAAATACAAATACACACCCAGACTCGAAGAACCAACAATTTTTTTATAGAAAATGTTGGCCCTCGGCGGGAATCGAACCCGCGACCCGCGGAGCTTAAGGCAGGGTCACTACCCACAGCGCCAACGGGCCAGTCAAATCTATCACATACAGAAAGCTTTTAGGGACTTTGTTTTATAATTAGTAGATTTAATAAGTTACCTCAAATCAGTCCCAACCTTGACGTGGATTCGATACGAATATGAGACGTCTTCACGTCTAGGACAAGATTGGCATTGATATAGTATTTTGCTTTGCCAATCAAGTGTGTTTTTCTTATTATTTGTATGATATATCAAGTATACATAAATACCATCCAAGTATAGTCAGTTGTCTCCATTTAACCTCAAGCATGATAAACGATTAAGGATGATACATTAAGTTACCCCAAAGTAGTCGTCCTTAAAGCTGTGATAGCCTAGCGGTGAGAACGTGCGACTCTCTAGAAACGACATAGGTTCAAACCCCGGGCAGGCACCAATGAGTTTTTCTATTTAAAAACTTGTGTCTAATTGATAATTGCAATTTATCACACGCTTTTCGGTGAAGGAAAATATCGTGAGGAAACCTGCATATCTCTAGAGAATTCTAGGGATATGTGTAACCTACCAATCCGCATTGGAGCAGCGTGGTAGGTCTTAGCTCCAATCCTTCTCTCCAATAACGGAGAAGGAGGCCTTGGTCCAGCAGTGGGCATAGTAATAGGATGTTACTTAGTCATCCTTTGATTCAAATCACTTTAATATCACGTTCATTTGATTACAATGAAATAGCTGATAGATTATCTTATTAATTTGGCATGACAAGTATTCTACTAAGTTATATGCTAATCTATGCTATAATGTTGGTACACATACCTTTGATATCTCAATAAGTAATGTTATCTTAAATCGAATACAGTAATTCAATATTTGTGATAGCATAATTTGATGTAGTTCATTAAGACACTAACCAAACTGACCAATATAGCTTATTATCTCGTGAAAATTATAATTTTAAAGTGGCGATTGAAGGACACATAGTTTAAAAATATAATACAATAAATAAATAAATATATGGGACATTTACTTACACGGTCGTCCGTCACCAAAGTAAGTAACTTAATACTTGTGTTATGGGTGACGGACAGCTGGTAGATATACTACATATATAAGTTTAAATATATACTTAAATATAAATACACACCCAGACTCGAAGAACCAACAATTTATTTATAGAAAATGTTGGCCCTCGGCGGGAATCGAACCCGCGACCCGCGGAGCTGAAGGCAGGGTTACTACCCACAGCGCCAACGGGCCAGTCAATAGTTTAATATGTAAATAGTTTAAAATTAATTTATGTACTGTACTTTTATGTGTATTAAGTAATGTACTTGTAATGCTTTACGATTCAAAAGTGCCAGAAATGGGTTATTTGAATAAATATTATTTTGATTTGATTTGATTTGACTTTTGTCTTAGGAACAGAAAAGTGACAACCCTACACAGATAATTGCAATGTTACAGTTTCTTTCTATTCATAGATCTTATCAAGGTATTTCCAAGCCTAAGAATCTTGTGTCCATCTAATTTACCTACTAGATATTTTCACTTTTTGACGCGTGTTTTGTTGAATAAAAAAAGGTCATGTGGAAACCTGCAAATCTTAAAATAATTCGTAGGATATGTGTAAACTAATAATTTTGAATAGAGCATTGTGATTCCAGTTCCAATACTTCTGTCCAATTCCTTCAATCTCTTACTCTCCAATCTCCAAATAAAAAGAATTATAAAAAAATTGGTGATGTATATAGTAAACAAAGTAGGAACCGACATAAGCTTGCTAATCCTGCGTTACGCTTTGCAAATCTACGTAAGTAGTTTGTGGTTTTGGGTATAAGATTCTAGTTTAAAACTTTTTAATTCAGTATAGTTGGGATATTAGCTTATGACAAACTAGTATTTAGTATGCCGTGTGGTATCCGGCTGAGTAGAATAGACCACCCTCATTTCTTACCGACGTGTCGTGAAACGCGACTAAGGTAAGTTGACCCACCGTGTGGTATCCGGTTTATTAGAATAGACCACCCTCTTTCTTACCGACGTGTCGTAAAATACGAATAAGATAAGTTGACGTCAGGCAGGCAGCCGGATTGTAACGGGCCGTTACTATACTTTACTTTACCGGCGACTTTGAGTTAACTTGAATGTTAAAATAACCACAATTATGCATGTGTTTTCCTGCCTCCGAAGAATAACTGTATTCTTTATTTAAAAACTGGCCCACAAGTTGAGTTTCCAGTTCAGTGAGAGTGATGTTCTTTTTACACTCATATTGAAAAGAGATAATTTGGGCTGCCGTGTGGTATCCGGCTGAGTAGAATAGACCACCCTCTTTCTTATCGAGGGATCGTAAAATAAGACTAAGGTAAGTTGACGTCTGGCAGGCGGTCGTTAAATACGTAGCCAAATCATGTGACACCATGTATGTAACATGTTGTGCCGACCCCACTTAGAGTGGGACAATGGCAGGAGGGTGATGAATTACTAATATTTATCTCGTTGACATGATGATATTTTATGCAGGAATAAGATCGCTTACTTGGAAAATAATTAAAATTTAACGAGTATTTTTAGATTTGTAGGTGTACTTTTTATAAAAAAATTCATCAATCCATTTTGGACTTGCCTTTACACAAGTTCAAAAAAGCAATTAAATAGACTCAATAAAGCTTATGATACTGTTGAGGACTATGTTAATGATAAGAAAGCTTGGAATTTAATCGCGACCAGCTAGATCATATTGTAATCTATGTTTGTTAACAATTACAAATACAACACTAAAATATTTATTTTTGAAAAGAGTGATCGCCGAGTTTCTTGCCGGTTCTACTCGGTTAGAGCACCTTCCCTAACCAGTCGTAGCTTCATTTTAGTTTTAATTTGACGATTCAAAAGTGCTTGTAAAGGACAATATGAATAAAGACTCATATGAATTTGAATTTAAATATAGTAAAATTCTGCAATCAATTCTAACTTCGCCATTAAAGCAGTTTAAATTTTTTTTAAATAGGCTAGTACAGACAACCTATACAGGATTATCTAAAAATTAAGATGATAAGAATCCTTGGATAACTACTCTTCCATCCTGTACAAGACACTAACGACTAATAATAAGAATTATGTTTTTAAACGAGCAACCGCCGAGTGTCTTTCTGACTGTTCTTGGCATGAGCAACTTTTGGAAACAGCATTAGAATTAACGATTCAAAAGCACTTGTTTACAAGGTTACTTGAATTAAGAATATTTTGAATTTGAATCTCCAATAAGAGAGACCTTTGTCCATCAGTGGGAAAAATAAAACCTTTTAGTATTTTCCTACGAAATATCCGATAATACGTTATAAATACGCAATTCGATTGAGAATGTATAAAGTAACACAAATGGCGCCGCGTACTGTCAATAAATTATTCATCAAACTGATTACTGCCGTATAAATAATGTTTGCGTTTCAGAATGAATACCTTTATCGATATATATTGTGCTGGATAAACAACAAGGTTTGATACAAATAATGCATTACTAAAACAAGTAACGGCCTTTTACGATCCCACTGCTGGCTATAGGCCATATTGCGATTTTGTCGTGGAGTCTATCTCCTGATGATGTTTCGGTTGCGGGGCGAAACGATTGTTGAGTTTGTGATAGTAAACGTGTGTAGTGCTTGTGTATTGTGGTGGCAGTGGTGGAGGTTTGTGCATGTGTTTTTTACGAATCCTGCACGTATCGGGTATGAAAATACGGAGAGTCCACTATACATTTAACACTATATATATTATCTATTTACTGTATCGCGGATTATAGCAAAACAATTTTATTATTACTTTTGTATTATGGATCTCCGCAAAGTAATGCCTAATTCTATAAATTATTTCCTCACGATGTTTTTCTTC
The DNA here is from genome assembly GCA_947086505.1 of Morpho deidamia. Classification (NCBI taxonomy): domain Eukaryota; kingdom Metazoa; phylum Arthropoda; class Insecta; order Lepidoptera; family Nymphalidae; genus Morpho; species Morpho deidamia. The sequence continues at coordinate 3,229,906 of CAMTZC010000017.1, forward strand.
ACCGAAAATGCAAACACCGTGCCTGCCCGGTGTTTTTTTTTTGGTTTACATCACGAAAACAATATCGTAATTAGGTGCATTTTTATCATAAAAAAAACCCCTTATGAATCCGATGAAGAGGAGCGCTAGGCATGTCGAACTCGAGTTCGATGGGAGAGTATCGTTGGACACATTCGATCGATGCATTGGGACCTTTTCAGATGGGCGCCCGATAAACCGCGTTTGGAAAGCCCGAAGGTCCTCATCAGGGCAGCAAACTATGGTTTTCAGCGAGTCGCCTGCATCCAAGTGCATCCAGTGAATCCAAGGACTTCCCAGATATACCGCGCCGCCTCCTTCCGCGAGATTATATCTTGATATATCTTGTATATTGAGATATATCTTGTAAAATCATAAATCGTAGTCAAATCATTTGAAAACATGTTTATAACATTTTGTGCCGACCCCGCTTAGAGTAGGACAAGGCTCCTGCCCTTGTCCCACTCTAAGCATATATCTCATGATGATTGAGATATATGTTGTAGTTTATATTTGATGGCTAATATCGTCAAATGTAATATACTTACTTAGATTCTATAAACTTTGTTACCCTCAGTACATTTTTCCTTTCTAACCTTAACTGCAGTTCGTGTGCGCTTACAAGTTGCCATAAAAGTTTTTCTCTCCAGCGACACTAAAAGATAACAGCTTAGTCGTTACAGTTTCAATTACGATGAACAGTATCTACTAGATATATATATTGTAGATATAGCTTCTAGGATATGTTCGTTTATAGGAGAATGTATCACCCATTTAAAGCAAGGGGTAAAGTTGATCACTGGTTTTCTTCTACAAAACAAAGTTAAGAAATAGATTATTTATAGAAAAGTTTAGAATGGATAACATATTTCTATATCACAACTCTTTCTCACTGATGCCGTGTGGTATCTGGCTGCATAGAATAGACCACCCTCATTTCTTACCGAGGTGTCGTAAAAGGCGACTAAGGTAAGTTGACGTCAGGCAGGCAGCCGGTCGTAAAATACGTAGCCAAATCATATGACAGCATGTTTTGCCGACCCCACTTAGAGTGGGATAAGGGCAGGAGAATGATAAATTCTTTGTCAGTGACATTGAAAAAAAAACAAACCTATTATTTAAGATAATAATAAAAAAAGCTACAGTACTAAACCATTCAAAAAATCAATCAAAACAAAATAATATTTATTCAAGTACGCTATTCCAAGGGCTTCTGAATGGCCAAGTATATTTATTATAATATAAGTAATAATAATCATATCAATAAAAAATATACCATATAAAACGCAATGAAAACTTTTCTACCCAATTGTATGTACATTGTACGAAAGGAGCCGTGTGGTATCCGGCAGAATAGAATAGACTACCCTCCTTTCTTACCGAGGTGTCGTAAGAGGCGACTAAGGTATGCGCCGTGTGGTATCCGGCTGCATAGAATAGACCACCCTCCTTTCTTACCTAGGTGTTGTATGAGGCGACTAAGGTATGTGCCGTGTGGTATCCGGCTGCATAGAATAGACCATCCTCATTTATTACCGAGGCGTCGTAAAAAGCGACTAAGGTAAGTTGACGTCAGGCAGGCAGCCGGTCGTAAAATACGTAGCCAAATCATGTGACAACATGTTATATAGTGCCGACCCCACTAAGAGTGGGATAAGGGCAGGAGAATGATGATGTACATTGTACGAAAACATGGGTATCTTGCTTTGGATAGTTAAAGTTAATTGACATTGGGTTAAAGACACAAAACAAAATGAAAAGCTAAAACAAGAAAACAAAATTTCTAAATCATTCACATTTTATTTATCAAATAATCTTAAATAAAAGCTAAAATACGAAACTTTTTAGCTGCCTTTGTATTAGATAAATACTCACCTGATCTACGTTGATAAAGAATTCATAATTTTAAGCGTTTTAGGCGTTACTTTGTTGGATGGATAATACAAAAGAAATCATCATTATCATCCTCTTGCCCTTATCCCACTCCAGGTGGGATCAGCACAATATGTTACAAACATGTTGTCACATGATTCGGCTACGTATTTTACGACCGGCCGCCTGCCTGACGTCAACTTACCCCTCGGTAAGAAATGAGGGTTGTCTAGTCTACTCAGCCGGATACCACACGGCGGGTCGACTTACCTTAGTCGCCTTTTACGACTCCTCAGTAAGAAATGAGGGTGGTCTATTCTACTTAGCCGGATACCACACGGCAATTGGAATATTCTTAATATATATAAAATAAATTTAAATAATTTTCTAGCTAAGACTATGCTTTAGAACAAGAGAAGTTATAAAAGTTTTTCTCTGCAGTGGTGATAAAAGCTCATAGCTGTTATTACATAGTTTCTATTATGCCCGACATCATGTCCTAGATAATATTATTTAGACTACATTGTAGTCTCTTGGGTCTAGTTTTGTGAGGAAAATGGATCGATACATTGTAATATGGCATTTAAAAACTCATAAAAGTAAGGAATAGGCCTCCTTTCTCCGTATCTGGAGAGAAGGCTTGGGGCTAAGACCTACCACGCTGCTCGAATGCGGATTGGTAGGTTACACATATCTCCAGAATTCTCTAGAGATATGCAGGTTTCCTCACGATGTTTTCGTTCACCGAAAAGCGTGTGATAAATTATTATTATCAATTAGACACATGAGTTTATTAGAAAAACTCATTGGTGCCTGCCCGGGTTTGATCTCGTGTTCCCCTCGAAAGAGTCGCACGGTCTCACCGCTGGGCTATCACAGCTCTAGAAACACATGTCATATTATATTTTATTTTAAGATATACCAAGAGACAATTACAATACAGAACTAATTTCATGGAACATTTGGAGAATCACTTGTAACAGTATATACAGCATGTCTACTCAGCATTTGCCGCTTTCCCAGACTCCACTCGACACCGGAGGTAATGTTCCACGCCTGGGAAAGACACTTCGGTCAACCTCGCCTTTCCCTACCTAACTTCGGTGGGATCGGACGCCCACTAGTATTTAAGATTTTAGCATAGTACATAATATAAGAATAATTATAATTAATTACTTGTAAATAAATAGATATATTTGGATAGTGAGTTTGTGTACCCAACAGTCGCCACCCATAATATAATTAGCATTAAAAACAGGTATATATATAAAAACATTATTCAATATAATTGTTACAACGTAACAATATAATTGTAAACGTCGCTAAAATCAAAACCACTTCACACAAATAATAACTCGGAAACAAAACCAATAAAATAATTCATAAGTATGCAAAATAAGTTGTCGAAGAAAATTTCAATTCAACTACTAAAGTTAACAAAGTAAAAATCTGATAAAAAGATTACACAAAATATATAACTAAATAAAAAATATATTTATAAATAATCTTCTTATGTAAACAGTTATAAAAAATATATATTCGAATGGTGTAAGGTAGATTGCTTACTTTTTTAATATATATTTGTTAAATATTAGTCGTTACCTGGCATTAAATAAAAAGGAAAAATTGTTAACTCTATCTAGCCCTAGCTCTATCCAAGGTCTATTTGGGTTGCATATTGCTATGCACTAACGGTCTTATTCATAAAAATAGCGTATAGAAGGTTTACGTTAAGAGTGTCTACACTCTTTAGTTAAAATGCTCTCTCTATAAGCTTATAAAACGTTCCATAAAATTGTTTATTCATAAACCTTCTATTAGGTCCTTACATATGAAATTGACGTTTTGTCGTACTGGCCACTTTGATCTCAAATATTACCTTTATGGTTAGGAATTACAAATTCAAATTCATACAGCTATTTACTCATGCATTTGTGTTTCAAACCCCCTAATTCATTTGTTTTTTTCATTGTGTCACTCTGTTTACAAAATGGAAAACATGAAATATCGCGTTATTTACGAGTATGAGTTCCACCGTGGCACCAGTGCTGCAGAAACGGCTCGAAGGATTAATGATGTGTATGGTGACGGTGTCGCAAAAGCAAACACAGTGCGTTTTTGGTTCCAACGTTTTCGTTCTGGAAATTTCGACCTGCAGAACAAGCCTCGTGGACGGCCGGAGACCAAAGTTGATAATCAAGAATTGAAGGCTATTGTGGAAGCGGATCCATCGCAAACCACGTCCGAGTTAGCTGCAGGCTCCGGTGTTAGTGATAAAACTATTCTAATCCACTTGAAGCAAATTGGGAAGGTGAAAAAGCTTGAAAGGTGGGTACCTCATGAATTGAGTGAAGCAAACCGACAAACGCGCGTCGACTGCTGCGTTACGTTACTCAACCGGCACAATAATGAAGGAATTTTAAATCGAATCATTACCTGTGATGAAAAGTGGATCCTCTACGATAATCGGAAGCGCTCATCGCAATGGCTGCACCCTGGCGAACCAGCCAAATCCTGCCCTAAGCGAAAATTGACTAAAAAAAAGTTGCTTGTAAGTGTTTGGTGGACTAGTGCCGGTGTCGTTCACTACAGCTTTCTTAAATCTGGCCAGACGATTATGGCAGATATCTATTGTCAGCAACTGCAAACCATGATGGAAAAGCTAGCTGCTAAACAACCGAGGCTGGTCAATCGCTCTAGGCCACTGCTGCTTCAGGACAACGCTAGACCGCACACTGAACAACAGACGGCTACCAAATCAGAGGAGCTTCAATTAGAATGTCTTAGACATCCACCGTACTCTCCGGACCTTGCTCCAACAGATTACCATTTTTTTCGCAATTTGGATAACTACTTGCAAGGAAAAAAATTCAACTCCGATGGGGCAGTCCAAACCGCCTTCTAAGATTTTATTGATTCCCGCCCGAATGGTTTTTTTAGTAAGGGGATCAAAGAACTACCTATGAGATGGCAAAAGTGCATACATAGCAATGGTACATACTTTGATTAATTAAATATATTTCATTAAAAAAAAAACGACTTTAAGTTCCTCCCATAGAAAACGCCAATTTCATATGTAAGGACCTAATATAACTGATCTATAGCTAAAATGCGTTTATAAATCCAAATGTTGCCATTATAAGGATATCAGGCAACCAAGTGGGGAATTGGGTATGATCGGGTCATACCCAATTCCCCACAGATAATATGTAAAACACCGACAACCATAGACTAAAAAATATTTTATCGTCTAGACACGGGGTCGCCTGTCATAACTTTTTATGCATAAGACCGCAACAATAAATGAAATTAGTATCGTGCTTTTTTCTCTAGCCAAAGGTGTAAATGTACTTATATATATTTGTTGAAGAAATAAATTAACCCAAAATAAACTAATCAAAAAAAGACAAATTTGATTCGAGTTGTTTATTTAGGTTTGTGTTTTAGTCGATAGGATAGTAGAACTAATAGACATTGGGGTTCTTATACATAAATTATACTTTGACGCTGAGACGGTTCACTAGTTTCAAAACAAAAAACATAATTCAAAGAATACAATAAACGGAAAATTCTGGGCCAAAGGAAATTATACACAAATGAAAATCATTTTTCATTGACATTAGTAGGTACAATGACAAGGGTTTTGGACGCGGAATTGTGTCGTGTTGTTTTCGAGTTATTAATGATGTTTTTACAACATCGCTAGCCCCAGCAAATGGGGAGGAAATTAATGTTATATTCGATCTCAATATTTTGTTAATGGTATATTTTTTTAAGTAACACGGAATAGTTAAACTGAATTATTGACAGGTGGGGTACATAATTTGACGTTTATGTAGATTATTTTGGAATTTATGTAGATTAGTGTAATCCTGCACCGAAAATTGATTAAATAAACTATTGGTCCCAATTATTTATAGAATTAGGCGTTACTTTGCGGAGATCCATAATACAAAAGTAATAATAAAATTATTTTGCTATAATCCGCTATACAGTAAATAGAAAATATATATAGTCCTAAATGTATAGTGGACTATCCGTTTTTTCATATCCGTTACATGGAGGATTCGTAAAACACATGCACAAACCTCCACCACTGCCACCACAATACACAAGCACTACACACGTTCACTATCACAAATTCATCAATCGTTTCGCCCCGCAACCGAAGCATCATCAGGAGATAGACTCCACGACAAATCGCAAAGCTTGCTTTACTTTATAACGGGTATGAAAAAACGGATAGTCCACTATATATATTTTCTATTTACTGTATAGCGGATTATAGCAAAATAATTTTATAATAATTCGAAATAATTTTGGTCCCAATTATGATGACTATAATTAAAATTTAAGCACAATTTATTCTAGCTCCATGCCAGTATTTTATGGCTATGGATTACAGAGGTCAAGACACCAGTTAGCATAAAAGTTGTCAAATTAATTTTTAAAATTATGCTTAATTGAGTTAGACACATTGTAATACTTATTTATTTCAATTACATCTATGACATCATGCTACGAACTATTAAAAAAAAACTAGTGCTTTCTTACTTTTCCAAGTTATGAATATTTGTATCACTCACAAGTTTTGTAGGCGGTACGCTACGGTTTATGGAAATTTCCTATTTTTTTTAAATTAGGTCACTTTAATACTAAGCATCAGCTTCATACGGGACTGTAGCTTAATTATATAAATTAGAAATGTTTAAAAGGTTATCTACCCGATTCCTCTTTGGTTCTTCTTTGTAAGAGCAATATTCCGTAGTAACTCATTAATCATATTGATCTTTGACGATTCTAAAGTACTAGAAAGCCTCATCATCATCCTGCCCTTATCCCACTCTAAGTGGGGTCGGCACAACATGTTACAAACATGTTGTCACATGATTTGGCTACGTATTTTACGACCGGCCGCCTGCCTGACGTCAACTTACCTTGGTCGTATTTTACAACCCCTCGGTAAGAAAGAGGGTGGACTATTTTACTCAACCGGATACCACACGGTGTGTCAACTTACCTTAGTCGCCTTTTACGACACCTCGGTAAGAAATGAGGGTGGTCTGTTCTACTCAACCGGATACTACACGGTGGGTCGTCTTGCCTTAGACGCTTTTTACGACACCTCGGTAAGAAATGAGGGTGGTCTATTCTATTAAGTACCAATTTGAATAATATTTTTTTCGTTTGATTAGAATAACATAGAAAAAGAAGGTTAACAATGTAGCTTAATAAATGTAAAAAGCTTCTCATATCAAAATCTCAATTATGTACTATACTATAGTTTTAATAATCCCCATTTTAAGTCTATCTAGAGTATGCAACAATCTCAGATCTAATGGAACCTCTATGGCGAAACTTTTGCGGTGAGAGAGACACGGCTGTCTGTTTTAGAGGCAATTAAATATTAAAAGTGCAGTTAATTTTGAAACTTAGGTTAATGTTTGGAGTTGAAATTTAAGTAACGAAATGAAAATGTGTAAGTTCATACCCTTTTTTCATTATCTTTTTTAAATATCCGTTAAAAATTTACATACAATTTTTTATATAATTTATAGAATTAAGCGTTACTTTGCGGAGATTCATAATACATAAGTTATAATAGTATTATTTTAATATAACAAATTATTTGCATGCATCGTAAGTCTTTGCGATTTTCTCATGGAGTCTATATGCTGATGATGCTTCGGTTGTGGAGCGAAACGATTGTTGAGTATGTGATAATGAACGTGTGTAGTGCTTGTGTATTCTGGTGGCGATGGTGGAGTTTTGTGCAAATGTTATTACGAATCCTGGATGTATCAGGTATGACAACGGGTCGTGCACTTTACATTTGTATTTACTTTATCGTGGATTAAAGCACAATAATTTTACTATTACTATTCATTCATTCTCCTGCCCTTTTCGTACTCTGAGTGGAGTCGGCACATGTTATAAACATGTAACTTGATTTGGCTAGTTATTTTATGACCGGCCGGCTGCCTGACGTCAACTTATAGTACCCGGCAATAAATAATGTACATCGAGGCTTAGAGAGAGAAATCGGCTAGATTCTAGTAGATTTTAAACTTTCGCGATTCATACTATTTAATATGTGAAAATACGGGTCACATCGCGTCAAAATCGAGTTACCTTTTTATAAGGTTCAACGATTCGGCAGAGTTGCATCCGCCATGGTCACGAACTGGCTGGAGCGTTAGAACTGGCTAGATTCTGCTTCATAGAGCATTGTCTCTGTCGGACAGACTGACGAACCCGTGTGAAACGCCCCATACTAACTGAGTGACAGTGACAGCGCTCTACGAAGCCGAACTGGCCGGCTGTTTCGTTTTAAACATCAATGTGCATTATTTAATGCCGGGTACTATACCTTAGTCGCTTTATACACCTCGTTAAGAAATGCGGGTGGTCTATTCTAGTCAGCCGTATACGTACGGCGGTTTTACTACCGGAGATTTTACTATCTTTTTAATATACTTAATTTTTAAAAATTTTGGGGTCTTAATCAATTTCACTCATTTAATATTTACATATGTTTAATATATTCTATCTAAAATAAAAGCAATTTAATGAATTAATTATTGAGGAGGAACTCTATTTTAGATAGACAACAAAGATATGAAATAAGCAACAAAACTCGTCTCCGAACTGTTTGTTCTATTATAATTCGACGCCAAAATCACGTTGTCAGCACATCTTGTCACTAACTTGGCACGACTTCTTGGAGCCAAGTAAGCTGTTGTAGCGCGAGAAATTTTGTTGACATTATTGAATAGCAACCAAGTTTTTCTTTAACAATTTTTATACCAAGTTTTCTTCATTTCCTTTGAATGGTATCACTTTTTGATTCGATTGCAAGATGATATCTGGAGATACAAAGCTTTGGAAAAACTTGAACATTATTTAAATAAACATCACTTTTCTTTTGATAGAGTTTGTCTCTAACTTTACTCGAGAGTAGATATTATTGTACTTCTTTAGGATGATGGTTAAAAAAAATTATATAAATATGTAAAGTACGTTGTTGTAGATAATGTTATCAGAAAGATGTAATGTTTTTCATCTGTGACGTCAATTACCTTTAAAGAAGAGTGTCAGAATTTCATACATGTTTGGGCCCAGACGTTACAATATCAATTTTTGTATCGTAAGATAGAAAAATATTTGTTACCTTAGGATCAATTATTATTTTATTCAATTTCTATGGGAGAACCATAAAATAAGAGTTATCGTCTGAGGCTATGGACAACTACAAGTACATGCTAAATACCATAAGAACATAATAAAAACGATAAGTTTTTTGATAAAAATATAACAATAAGCTAACATCATTGAAGTAAAAGTTGATCATTCATTTTTTTGTCGTCAGAAAAACAAACATTTCGAGAGTTCATAAGAGCAACGTATATTTTGGTTGTTAGTCTATTGCAACATGTACTAAAAGATGACTAATAAATGACATTATTGCAATATTTTTTTATTTGATCCCACAGAGATTAAGATTGTAAGCCATGCAGCCAATGCAAAAAAATATTTTATTCTAAACACCATTTTTAATATCTGGAAAGTAATTATTGTTAGTAGAATGAAGCTAATATATTAGCTTATTATAGTTTGTTTACAAAAACGTAATTAAAGAATCTTTATATTATTTTTTTGGTCAATTTACACCAAAAACGCTGGAATCCAGCGCTGTTTAGGCAATGAAAAAAGTAACAAGTTGACAATGAAACGTTCCGTTTAAGGCATTAACTACTTTAATACCATTATAAATATCATCATTAAATAAGTTTTCTTACATATTCCCATTGAAAGTTTATAATATTTATAGTGATATTTAAACAGAAAAAAAAATTCGATGTATTTGGGGTTTCTGTAACATTAGGCCGAATTCTGGCACCCTCCTTTTTAATTATTATATATAAGTTTTTTCCCCTTAAAAATAATTCTGCAATTATATTTAAAAAGTAGCTTTTAAATTGGTAAAGTCATTCGTTTAAATTTGACATGGGACATGAACTTTGGTAAAAACTTTTTTGTCGAAAATCGATAGAAATTATTTATTTTGGAAATTAAATTTGAGTATTTAACCGAATTTCTCTGATATCATCATCATTCTCCTGCCCTTATCCCACTCTAAGTGGGGTCGGCACAACATGCTACAACATTTTTTGTCACATGATTTGGCTACGTATTTTACGACCGGCCGCCTGCCTGACGTTAACTTACCTTAGTCGCCTTTTACGACACCTCGGTAAAAAATGAGGGTGGTCTATTCTATGAAGCCGGCTACCACACGGCACATACCTTAGTCGCCTCTTACGACACCTCGGTAAGAAAGGAGGGTGGTCTATTCTATTCTGCCGGATACCACACGGCGTCGAATTGCTCTGATAGAAACTACTATTTAAAATGACCCACACTCAAATATCGTCAAAATGTCAGCTTTTTGTCATTCTATTTGAACAAAACTATTTCTAGTAACTGAAAAGCGTTATTTATTAGAGTATCACACTAGCTATTCACGGTTAAAACTCAACCCAATAGTTTATTATAAATCGTTTTTTTCCGAGTCAATAAAGTGATTCGATTTCAGATAGACAAGATTAATTGCCAAATATAGAGTAGTGCGAAAACTGAGTTTCGATAATAAAATATTTTTTAAACATTTTTGATTTATTACTACTGTGTGATACGGAGCTTGCTCGTCACTCAAATTTAAACGTAAAATATTCCTTATTCAAGTTAACAAGTGGTTTGAATCTTTAAATCTACAGCTGGTTCGGAAAGCTGTTCCTACTGAGAAGAGCCAGCAAGAAACTCGGCGGTTGCTCTTTTCAAAGAATAATTCTTATTCCTAATTACATCTAGTCACTAATATCAGGTACAGGGTCGAAGAGTAGCTCTGTCCATGCATTCTTATCGTCTAAGTAATCCTCAATAGTATAGTAGACTTTCTGTATTAGCCTTATTTTAATAGTGTTTCACGCAAATAACTACTGTCACTCTCAAATAACTACTTTCATTGGGTGAAGTAAAAGTCAATATATGTTAAGTATATTGAACAACACTACTAGAGTTTTTTTTTCAGATTTACAATCATTATCATCTGTACATATTATGAAGCTGTTAAAAAACTATGACGTATTAAAAAACTAGCTGTTTTACAAAGGTTTTCTCCAATTCAGATTTTGAACATAAAATTAGTTATTGTGAGTAGTAGAGTAGTAGAGTAGTAACCATAAGAGATAGAGATATGCTATCGCAGACTTTTTTTGTAGTATTTTTGAATATCTACAACTCTCTGGTACATTACTTTAGTGTGTTTCTGTTGGGTTACGCGGTACACGCGACTATACCTCCTAGCAGGCGGGTTTTTTTTAACAACTGCGCAACCTGAACACAATTTATAAAAAAAGGTAATACTATGAATGTAAACTGCAGGAAGAACTGCACTGTCTTTGAGTAAAAACCGTACACCTTTTACGATCTTTGTACGGCTTTCACCAAAAGATTGTGCAATACTTCCGGATGGTTACAAATCTTGCTTGCTGAGAGCTTTAGTCGCGTGCGCTGCATAAAGCAGCAGAGATACGTTAAAGTAATGTACTAGAGAATTGGAGATCTATAAAACTACTACAAAAAAGTCGCGATAGCATGTGTGCATCTCTTATGGTTAACTCACAATAACTACTTTTATGTTTAAAATTTGAATTCTAGAGAAAAATTGTGACACGCAGATTTCCACGCGGGCGAAGCCGCTGGCACAGCTAGTTTAATATATTTTATGGGACTATAGATTTTCCTGGAAATAGTCACTTAGACATATACTCATAATGTAGTACAAACCTTTCAAGACATATGATGCTTCAGGATGTTACAAGTACATATACTAAATATCTCTTTTCCATCCATCCATCCATCAGCCTATCGCAGTCCACTGCTGGACATAGGCCTCCCCATATCTGCGCCAGACATCCCGCTTTTCCGCAATACGCATCCAGCTGGCCCCAACAACCTTTTTGATGTCGTCGGTCCAGCGAGACGGAGGACGCCCTACACTGCGTTTGCCAAGACGCGGTCTCTACTCCAGGGCTCTTTTGCTCCAACGGCCATCAGTCCTGCGACAAACATGACCAGCCCACTGCCACTTCAGCTTGCTTATTCTGCTAGCTACGTCGGTTACCTTGGTTCTCTCGCGGATAATCTCATTTCTGATTTTATCCTTGAAAGATGCTCCGAGTATAGCTCGCTCCATAGCACGCTGAGTGACTTTAAACTTGCGGACTAGTCCCGCCGTCAGTGTCCACGTCTCGGTGCCATATGTCAATTTCATTGACAATTTCTCTTTTATCCTCATTAAATTAATAGCATAATATGCCAGTTTTATGAAAAATTTAATCCACTCATATGTGCTATGAACAGATTCACCAATATTTCTGGAGTGAAATATAAAAGTGCTTACTTTAAAGCAAGGAATAACATCTCGGGGAAATGTGAATGTCAGTTGTGCGGTACCTACAAAATATATCGCAGGAGTGATTTTAAATCCATCTTTATATAGATGGAACGGAAATGTAAATGGCATTGCGACCACCTCATTGCGAAATATATTTTTGCGAAAGCGAATTTATACTGAGATTTTGGTGGGTTTCTAAATTCAATATTCAATGATTTTATTTATATTAGTGAACCGTTTTCGAATTAAGAATTCATTTCAAAAATTATATTATTCATATTATAAAACAAAGTTATAAAAAGAGTCCCAAAAGCTGTCTGTCTATATTAGGTGATCGATTTTCTCAATATTGACTGAACCGATTTTTGTACGTTTTTTTTACTAAAAAGTAGTGCAATTCTTCGAAAGGTTTAGAATAATAGTACACTGCAATTTCTTGCAAAAAGAGGACACGCAGTTGTAAAAAGGCACGCGACTGAGGTTTCAGCAGTTTCCTGCGAAACCAACAGGGTTACATTAAAGTAATATACTAGAGATTTGTAGACCTGCAACAATATTACAAAAAAATCCGCGACAGCATGTACAATACAATGCAATATACTTTATTGCACCACATAAAAATTTAGCAAAAAAGTAAAAAAAATAAAAAACAGTTTAAACTAAGTGCTAAAATAAGGCGGCCTTATCGCTTATTAGCGATTTCTTCCAGGCAACCTTTGGGCTAGAGAATCTATGAATACCGGGAAAAACAGGTAGGTGGTGCTTTATAAAATAAGTACATATACACAAAATATTACATAAATAATATAGAGTAGTATATATAATATATAGATATATATAATAAAATAAAATAAATGTATATAATAAATAATATAGATACAATCCAAATATACATACATATATAATACATAAAATGGTAGATCTAAGCAGATAGTGAGAGGAAGTAATTTTTCAGTTTATATTTAAAACTATTTATCGATTTAGCTTCCCTTACTGATATCGGCAGGGTGTTCCATAATTTAACAGCTTTCACATTAAACGAACTTCCGAAAAGCGACGACTTATGCATGTATCTATCTCTTATGATTAATCCTCGATAATTGCTTTAAAATTTCAATGAAAAACAGTGATTTAAAATCAGTGTGTCCCATAAGACACAAAAGTAGTTATTATGAGTTAACCATAAGAGATAGAGACACCCCATCGAATATTTTTTCTACTATTTTAGTAGGTCTACAATTTTCTTCTACATTGCCTCTATGTACCTCTACTCGTTTACGCGGAGCAGGCTACTGAAGCTTCAAGCAACCGCACGACTTTTAACAGAATTAACTTAAAACCTAAATGTACTATTTACCTAAACCTTTCGGAACAATTTTACTATCTTTAAGTATAAACCGTATAAAAATCCGTTCAGTAGATTTTGAGAAAATCGATTATATACAGATAGCTTTTTTTTATGTGATAAGGCTAGCGCCTGGCTGCTATCTCGTCTGATGGTAAGCGAAAGATGCAGCCTAAGATAAACTACGCTTGTCAAGTAGGTGCCTATTTACTCTCCTTTTGAAACTATGCAAATCGTAAGAATCTGGGAAGATAGAAACAGAAAGAGGAATTCCATACTTTGGCTGTAGGCATCAGAAAAGATGATCTGAAGCGCTTTGTACGCATTTTTTTTAGCTTTTGGGGATTTCGTTTTATAATAAGTACAAAATAATCTACAATGTAATCTAACGGTAATCTAATTGGTGCGTAACGTGGTTGCCATTTATCCCAATACTGTAGTTCGTGCGTTTATAATAAGATACGCTTCAATAAATTATATAAGATATTGAGAACACTTGAATTCTGTATTGATTTTCTTGACCTTCCAGTTTATATCTCGACCGTAATAACCAAGGGTTTCAAATGATCTCCGTAATTTTAGTTCATTCGGGAATGAACTGGTATTTCAATGGAAATATTTAAACTTAATGCGCCCAACCATTATGGTGGCTCAATTGTTCCTTATTGTATGGGTAATATTTTTGGTCTCGAAATATGATTGATTTTTGTTTTTACACCAATATTCTCGCCAAACTAGACAATAGTTTTCTCGAGAGTAAACGCGACTTTTTTCTAATGCTAACATGCTTTTATCACTTTTTTTTATTATTCTTTTATTTTTATTATTTTTATCTTTTTAAAGTTTTTAAATTTTTAAGTACTCATATACAATCAAAAACATACATACTACCGAGTTGTATTATAACTGACATTTGGAAAAACTGTGATTTGAGGGTTAGGATAAGAGCTCGTTAAAGGCAACTAACTACTTTCTTTTAAAGAGAAGGTTAGAATAAATAAACAATATATATGGGAAAAATACACACACAGTCGTCCGTCCCCAAAGTAAGTAACTTAATACTCGTCTTAATAGATGGAAGACAACCAGTAAATGTTATACAAATATAATTTTATTATTAGACTTTTTTAGCAGTGTTTTTGAACTGCCGTAATGGTAAAGTTAAAGTAGATTGCTGAATTTTCGTATAGAATCTTATGCCCAAACCCACAAATGACTTATTTACTATTGCAAGGCGCAAAACAGGAACCGCAAGCTTATGTCGGTTTCTACTTTAAAAATTAAATTGCTAAAAATATACTGTGAAGTCAATGTAGGAATACCTGTTTCCTTGAACTTCTCTCGCAGGGAATTTAAATCGTAAATGCACGTATGGCTCTTTTTTGTATAATTTATTGATAATGGTTATCATCAACTTCATCGGGCTTATAAATAAATACAACGACAGTAAACGTGTTTCACCAATTTGGACCAAAACATGGCGAATTTGACATGCGTTTTTCATTAGTTATGTTTCAGTAAAAATATTTATCCACGATTGTCACACAAAATAGGTTGTGCCACTCAGTTTACGAAAGCGTGAATTGATTTTCAAGAAAGGGTTCAGTACATAATAAATATATATCGCAACTTCAGGTTTATAACAAGAACTGCTGATAGATGGCGTGCCTGTCAACTGAGCATCGTACAAAATATTGTTTATCCCTGACAAAGATTTTTTGTATTTGGTTAACATTTATATATATCACAAAATCCATTTTGAAGACCTCACACTGTTTATATTGAAGTGGAATTGATGAGATGTAAGAATAATTTACATAAAATATTCATATCTAAGCTATTCAGAATCGCATATTAAGTTCTCAAAATGGAAGCTACTGAAAATATTCAGAAGGTTAAACGTAAACTTCAAACTGACTTTTATTTTGTTTTTTTATTTACTGTTTATGCTTTCGGAGATTACGAGTACATTTAAATCTCATTAAATTTTGTCATGTTAACATAAATAAATATATAAATAAAGTCTTTATTTTATACTAAATCTCAAATACCTACATTCATTATATTGTGATAGATTAAAAATAAGACTAATATTTTTATATATGTTTAAGTCATAACCAACCGTACCGACAAACCAGGAAGTTATTCATTATTTGAATAACTTAGAAAAGTGAAATATGATTTTTGTGTTTTCACTTGCTATATGCCGTTACGTATTTCATAAAAATTATCTTGTAGTAAATAACCTTCTCCTTTCTCCATAGAAAAATCGACTTGGAATTTACGGCTTAAAACTCAACTTACATAGCTCTAATGTATAGTGACAATTTACATATATCCTAGAAATTCTCTGAGCGTACTTTCATCACGACATTTTCCTCCACAGTTAAGTGCAAAAGAAATTGTAAATAACAACTAAAAGAAAACTTTTTATTTAAAACTTTTACCCGGGTTGTGAACCCGCTTGAGTATGGTGCTTCTTCTTCTTAATCGATGGACGTCCACTCCTGGACATAACCCTCTTCATGGGATCGCCACACCTCACGATATTGCGCCGCCTGGATCCAGTGGCTCCCTGCGACGTTTTTGAGGTCGTCTGTCCACCTCGTAGGGGGTCTACCGACGCTGCGCTTTCCGGTGCGGGGTCGCCATTCCAGCACCTTAAGACCCCAGCGCCCATCGGTTCTCCGTACTATGTGCCCCGCCCATCGCCACTTCAGCTTCGCGACACGCTGAGCCATGTCGGTGACTCTAGTTCTTCTACGGATCTCCTCATTCCTGATTTGATCTCGTAGAGACACTCCGAGCAAAGCTCGCTCCATTGCCCGCTGAGCGACTCTGAGCTTTCTTATAAGGCCCATAGTGAGCGACCACGTTTCGGATCCGTAGATCATCACTGGCAACATGCACTGTTCGAAGACCAGGGACCAGTATGGTGCGTTTCTTGGTAATTATTTTTGTCACATACATAATTTTTGGCCAGGTTAATAGAATTACGGTTTTCGTTTATCAAAAGGTTTCTTTTATATGCGGACCCCCAGAAACGGCGCTTTGTTACAGCAAAAGCGTTCTTTATCAAAATGTCAGATGCATTTCATTTAATTCCCGGTTAAAAACTTATATTCATTATGAAGCGGTTTTGACAAATTTTTAAAGTGGCCTCTTTTTAGAATATAACCATTACAGTTTTTAGTTGTTGAATATGGAGAGACACTGAATTTATATTCATTACAATTATTTTATACGAAAGTAATAATAAAATTATTTTGCTATAATCCGCGATAAAGTAAAATATGAATATATATTGCTAAATGTATAGTGGACTTTCCGTTTTTCATACCCGATACATGCAGGATTTGTAAAAACACACGCACAAACCACCACCGCCACCACAATACACAAGCACTACATACGTTCACTATCACCAACTCAACAATTTCAAATCAACGTTTCGCCCCGCAACCGAAGCATCACCAGGAGATACACCAGGAGGACTCCACGACCAAATCGCTAAGTTCACGATACTTTTAGCACTATACATATATATTTTCTACTTTACTATATGTGCTTTATCGAGGATTATAGCAAAATAATTTTATTATTACTTTTGTATTATGGATCTCCGCAAAGTAACGCCTAATTCTATAAATTATTTTATACGAATTAGTAGAAAGCAATAACTTAGTGCAGAAATCTTTTAGCAAAGTCTATGTCCAGATTATATATTGGTATTGGAAATTTAATAAAACAGTTATAGACTTAGATGATATACTTTTTTTACGTGAAAAGTTACGGTTCAATCGCCATGCGTAAACTCAGAATTACACTACTTTTATCTCGTTACTGGAGTGTATGCAAAGGAAATTACGGGAAAAATGATATGCCTGTTTAAAATTTATGTCACTTTGCTCAAATCAGTTTCAGAGCAGAATAAAAACTAATCAGTTCTGTGTTTTCTATCTACATTAAAAATACAATATATCAGCACATAGAAATGACCACAGATCCATCCATCATTCTAATCTAGATGACTATAAACTAAAGGCATATTACGGATTTCTCGAGTATTCGATCAACTCTGACATAAATGATTTGAAACACTGATACTATAATGTCATCAATAAAATTGTACTATAATGACGTTACTATCCCACTGCTGAGCAGAAGCCTCCCCCCTTCGTTTATAGAAAGAAGTATAATAATAATAATAATCATTTATTCAGATATGGTGTTAAAAACAGATACTTAAACTAATGTGACATAACTGTCTGTAACACCATACCGAATAGGTTACACAGCTCAGCGCATGTCCTACCTAGGCGCTGATTTTCAGCAGCAACCCGAGATGGCAATGTATGGCATCAGTGTAACGGTATATATATAAGTGTGTGTGTATATTATATAAAATAATAAATAAATATTGTACTGTACTTAAGACCTACAGCTACTACGACTACGTTGTTCCAATGGCTTTTTAGGTATATATCCCTAGAATTCTCTAAAATATGATGTAATAAGAAAAGGGTGTTTATCACACCCTTGGATTTATCAATGAGACACATAAGTTTTAATAGAAAAGCATTACTGCCTGCCCGAGGTTTCAACCCTCGACCCTCTCAGGAGGGTCGTACAGTCTCACCGCTGGGCTATTACAGCTTATAAATATATAATCCATACTAATATTATCCGGCCTCTGAAAAGGCGCCCTTAGGAAGATGTTCTCCCACGGTAGTAGAACTTCTGAACACTATTCTCCGTATTTTGCGACCTCTACGATACTTCTGCTCGCCCATCTTCGTTAAAAAAGCCATTAGCACTAACAACATCAATCTTGAAAAAACATCAATAAAGATATTTGTGTTCTATCGGTTGATGTCTTTTTTATATTGGGACGATTATTTTGTACGGGTGTGGAGCAATTTAATAAAAATAAATTATTTATAATACATATTAAAAATGTTAAATACAAATACTTTCACCTTTTTTATTAGTATACTGTGAGATTAGTGTTTTTAAAAGGATTATATTTTATATATTTTTACCTTTTACAATACGTGCGATGAGTATTTCAGAAACGGGAACTTTGTTATTATTACCTTTTATAATACAAAATAACGAGAAAAAATAAGGAAACGTTAAAAAATAATTCAATTACAATATAAGCACATTAAATATGATATATTTTTATAACGCGATGCGAATCCAATTTCAAAGCGGAAATGCTCCGAG
This sequence comes from Morpho deidamia, assembly GCA_947086505.1. Classification (NCBI taxonomy): domain Eukaryota; kingdom Metazoa; phylum Arthropoda; class Insecta; order Lepidoptera; family Nymphalidae; genus Morpho; species Morpho deidamia. The sequence goes on from CAMTZC010000017.1 coordinate 3,248,829, forward strand.
CCAAATGACGTACGCCTTCCAAAGACGTGTTTGAATAAATAGAAATGGAATATTCGCGGGAAATATTAATTTTCGTGATGCTGTCACTAAAAAAACCTAGTAAATGCGAATGAGATTGAGTTGTAAAGGTTTTTACTTTGAGAATATGTTTCTCTATTATATAAATATATTTTCATTAACGACTTGTTGGCATGAAGTTTTTGTACTGTGTAAAATCACGTGACATATACAAATTTGCATAATTGAATTACATTTGAAGATATATACAAAAGGAACAGTTATAAGACTGAAAATGATTACACTTTTTGAGTTAGTAGATAGTATAATTCCACTTAAAAAGAGTATAAGAACAAAGTGTTCCATAATATGAAATACTAAGAACTGCTCTTCGATATAATTTATTTTATAAGTTATAATAAATATACCTATTATAATAATAAATGAGTATAAAAATTATAAGTTAATATAAAAATTGTAATAAATGAGTTTTACTATTAAAACTTATGTGTCTAATTGATAATTGCAATTTATCACACACTTTTCGATGAAGGAAAACATCGTGAGGAAACCTGCATATCTCTAGAGACTTTTCTGAGGATATTTGTAACCTACCAATCCGCATTGGATCAGCGTGAAGGTCCTAGCTCCAACCCTTCTCTCTCGAAACGGAGAGGGAAGGCTCTGTGCCCAGTAGTGGGATTGTAACGGGCCGTTACTTTACTTTATTTTACCTTTCGCCCGAGCCTTTGTCTTTTAATTCAGTATTAATTAACCTATTTCTATCTCAAGCCCGTCAAATAAGAAAAATACTTTATATATTACCAAAAACATATCAAAGATCCCTCGCTCCATTTAGTGAAAGAAAGAAAAGAGGAAAATACGCTGTCACGTTTAAATTATTAGTATTTTTAATTTTCCAGTAGCTATTAACATTATATGCTTATTTCAATAAATTTTTAAAATAAAATATTAAGAAACAAAATTATATTTCCATTATTAATATTTGAAATCAACTAAGGTTAAGGTTAAGGTTTTAATATCTGTTAACAATTACTATTCATTCGAATATTTGATTCCTTTTATACGGGCTACTTCAGTTAACGAACGATTTAGCTACCCTCCAATTTATATTACGGGCCCTAATGTAAAGGTCTCAAACGTTCCCACAATTTCGTTTCATTCGTAAATGAGCTTCAATTACAAAGGGAACATTTGAACCGTAATGCGTCCACCAACGACATCTCGCGTCAGGGAGGTCATTTGTTATCGGTCCGCCCCAGACCTGTGGAATTGTTTATCATTAGATTTATCAAAACCCTTTTAATGCTCCCTTTATTCCTTTTATAAACATTAAAATCATTTTTTATCTAACAAAACTGATCCAAATGTTTGATCTATCACAGAATGTATTTCAAAATATGCTAATACAGAACACGTGTGCTGTGTGGTATCCGGCTGAGTAGAATAGAACACCCTTATTTCTTACTGATGTTTCGTAAAAGGCGACTAAGACAAGTTGAGCCGCCATGTAGTATCCGGCTGAGTAGAAAAGACTTCCCTCATTTATTACCGAGGTGTCGTAAAAGGCGACTAAGTTAAGTTGACCCATCGTGTGGTATCCGGTTCAATAGAATAGACCAACCTCTTTCCTACCGGGGGGGGGGGGTCGTTAAATACGACTGGAGTAATTTAACGTCAGGCAAATCATGTGACAATATGTTTGTTACATGTTGTGCCGACCCCACTTATAGTTGGATAAGGGCAGGAGGGTGATGATGATGCTAATACAGAACAAGATATCTTCCTTCCTTTCGTAATATTCATGGTTTAGGTGGAAATCTTATAAATTATATGGACGTGAGCCCACGTGGTCACACTCCGTTTCTCTGTGCTATAAGTTTTTCGAATTACACAAAATAGGGAAGCAAGCAGTGTTTTTTACGAGATTTTTATATGAAAATTTCCATATCTGTCAGTTTTGGAATACTGCGAGGTACGAAAAATGGATCTAAAAACTAGTCATTGACTGAGCGTTCTAGTAAGCGCACTGCTGTCCTTTTAAGGTTTCCAGGGACAGCATGTCCAAGGACCAATGTAATTAAATCTAACAGAGGATCTGTAGAAGGCAACGCTAAATGAGTTGCGAAACTGAACTGACGCGGGGCGGCACATAAAGTTCGACAAGTTATGTTATTTGGGAATCCCTATTTTGACAGACGGATCTAAAAAAAGGAAGCGACACTATAACGTATGCTGTCCTTTTAATACAACAAACTTTTGTTTAAAGTATAACCGAGATCTTCTTCTTCTTTTGGTAGTAGCGGCTGTGCAGGTCCGCGAGGCCCAGTATGACTTTGACCATCACTGATCTATTGTGATCGCCACTGCTTACAGTTCGCTGCCAATACCGGTATCCTCTAGAAATTCCAGGATCTTCTTGGCAGCGAAATTTTTAACCTCCGTCGGGCGTAAGATTATTAACCGAGATACGTAGTCAAGAATTTAAATCCTTTGAATGAGACCAGGGTATGCCGTATGGTATCCGGCTGAGTAAGATAGACCACCTTCATTCTTACCGAGGGGTCGTGAGAATACGACTCACGTAAGTTAACGTCAGGCAGGAGGCCGGTCGTAGAATACGCAGCCAAATCATGTGACACCATGTTTGTAACATGTTGTGCCGATCCCGCTTAGAATGGGGTAATGGCACGAGGATGATGATGAATGAGACCAGGGTTTAAATTATTATTTTTTTAAATACTCATTTATTCACATTATGGATACGTTCCACAACCTGCCAGAGGTTTTCAAATTAGACAATCGCGTGACAGCGACACTTTTTGTGATCCTCCAGGCGCAAATACCATTAGACTTAAGTACGCTTTTTTAATCTGTGTTATCAGAGATGACAGGCACATTTATTTCTTGACATGAGCTTTTTTCAACCTTCGTATAAGTCCAAATATACACTCGTTCCTAGAGGGCAAAAAATTGAACAAATTTTGCTTTATTTAATTAAAAAATGTTTTTTTCCTATAAAAAATAAATAACAATATCCAATTTCTTGTTATACATGAAATAATATTATACTTGTGATACACAATGAACATAATAAAATAATAAACAACAAATACAAGAAAATGGTACGATTTCAGTTAATATTCAGTACTATTTCTTGTACGCATAAATAATCTAAACGACTCGACGTCGCGCATTTTGGAAAATGGATGTCAACATAATATCATTAACTATAGTTAGAAAATATCACCTTTAGGTAGAAGCGGAACTACCTAAGCAATATTAAAATGACGCAGTAATGATAATAGTTGCGTAGTAATAACGCATAAACATAAAACGAAAGCTGGTTGAGACCAACCAAGACAAGTTGAAACATGATCTAAACGCGGGAGCGTTTAATAATCGTACAAGCCAAGCTTTACAGCAAGACTCCAGGGGATGATGGTGTAGCTGCGTAAGCGTAAGGTTATAACCGTACGAGTCGAGTATTACAATTTACAACAAGACTGACTTCAATGTGGCGAACTCCACCTTCTATAAACAATTCTCGCTCCAAAACTAAGCCCCAGCTCTGGTATCGATCACGTCATCACAGTGATGCCACTATACAAAACTAAAGAAATGAGACTTGACTATTGCATGGATCCGACTTTAATGGCGGTTAGGCGAAACCTCTAACTCTATGGTTAATGATATAACCATATAAACTATTTGTCAAAAACAATAATTGAATTAAAAAATATATATTATGATGTGATATTGCTACACCGAGATTCTTTTTAGACAACTTTAATATTAAAACCAGGGGTTAGTGAATACCTATCTCTACACGACTTAGATATTCAGAGGTGCGCACATGCATACATGCATTGCTAAGGTAAGTCTAAATGTCCGTTGATTTGTTAAATATCTCGAACACAAACCTACGTCTACTTTACATGTATTTATATCTAGTGATAACCGCAACTTTTCACATTTACTGCTATGTTAAAATACTCTCACTCAAGTACTGTTATTGCCCGTTACTGAAGAAATATCGTGGATTTTTTTATATTCTTTATTTTATATTTATTTATTTAATAAAAATTCTATATTGCTTCAGCAAAGCAGCTTTCAAAGCGTAACAGAGACACAAACTTTCCCATTTATATTAGTAAGAATGAACCATTAATACCGCCAACCAATTGACTACAAGCGTCATCTAGTATTAAATTCGTAAGTAAAATATTCAATATTTAAGATTTTCTGTTATTACTAGAGGGCAGCATTAGTCACGTAGTTGTTTCGCTCACTGCAGATGTTGTCGCTCAATAACTTAATTCATCGCAATAATTGGAACATTTCCAAGAACAACCCCGACTTCGTTGTAAGAGAATTTCCGTATATTTTATATATTCCATAAAGTTAGAATTCTCTTTATACTATTTATTTGGTTATATTTAAATAGTTCACGAGTTAATAAAGTTTTTTCTTAACTATCAAATTAAAAAAACAATTCAACTAAAAATACTCCGTAACCTATGCAATTTTCAACCTTATAAAGGTTGAAAATTGCATAGGATAATTATAAGATATAGTTTTTTTTATTACTATATAATAGTAAACTTTTGAAATATCAAGTCTAGAACCGCATTTTTTTTTCATAAAACGTATATAAATTAAATAATTCTTAACTTTTAATTTGTTTACGCGTTCGTTTAAAAAACGAAAAAAGTCTTTACTGTCCGAAACAAACAAAAAAGTATCCGGGACCGAAATAAAATTTTATTACAAAAATACCGTTGTATCGCTTTATGAAAACAATATTCAATTACTTTGAAAAATTCAATTTTCTCTGGTTGCGATATGATATTTCAATTTAATTTATTGTCATCCTTTAGTGAACTACTTATTATATGAAATACTCGATAAGCTCACGGGGTCACACGGGAAGCTAAAGTAATATAAGAATTTGATGGTTATATGTTTTAATTAATTTGCTATTTGTAGTTTATAATTATGTATATAATTTTAACACAAGCATGGTGAAACAAGATAGGTTTTAGTCGGTGTATTTCACATCATCCGGGTCTTCTCGGTACCCTGTGAGGGTGCCGGGGTACGGGCCTCGAGGCGAACCTCTTTGCCCGGGCTGCTCCTCGCAGGCCTGTGGGCCTGGTCAGTGTTCGGGCCGGTTGGCCCAGGCCATCTAGGTGGCCTGAGGGATGTCATTTTCGGTGGGGGGGTCTGGGAATAATAAATCCCCGACCGCTGCGTCAAATTCCGATGGTGTCGTATCCGGGTGGTTTGTCATGTCAGGTGGTGTTGTCAAGTCCGGTGTTGCCCTCTTGCCCGTAGCGTCGTCCTCATCGTCGCCGTCGTCTTCCACGTCGGGCCGCGGTGACGGTGATCGCAGGAGCTCGCGAGGCAGGGGAAATCCCTCCGGAGGTCGTGCATGGAGTGGCGCGATGTCGTGAAGGTGTTCGTGCGCGCTGTTGTCCGCTCGCGCGAACAGTCGGCGCGCTAAGCGACGAACGAACTCCTCCACGGTCGGCATCTTGGTATCCCGGTGCACGACGTCGTTCCGCACATACCTCGGGGCTCCTAAGATCAATCGCAGGCATCGATTCTGCTGGACTTGTAGCCTTCGCCTCTGGTACGCCGAGCAAAGTGCGTACCAGGCGGGTGCCGCATACGTCAAGCGCGAGCGGACGTAGGCACCGTAGACCCTCAGCTTGGTGTTGACGGGCAGGTGGGATGTGAACAGGGCGTGGAGCTTGGACCTGGCAGCAGCAGCTTGGCCCACGACGTGACTCACCATGGGGACCATGCGCAGGCTGCGGTCCAGTTCACACCCCAAGAACCTTACTGTGGTCTTCCACTCTACGTCCTGGCCTCGCAGAGTGAGTTGGCGTAGCGGCACGGAGCGACTGGTCAGCAGAGCGGCCGTCTTCCCGACGTTGACGGACATCCTCCACTTGTCCAGCCATTCCGGCAACAAGTCCAGCAGACGCTGCATGCGGTTTATGGCGACGATTTGCTTGAAGGACGACGCGAAATACGCGCTGTCGTCGGCGTAGAGCGACAGCAGCACGTCCTCCACTCCCTCCTGCAGGTGGTCGCGCAGGGTAGGGATATCATCCGTATACGCCGCGTATAAGCGCGGCGATATACAGCTGCCCTGGGGTACTCCGGCACGGATGGCGCGTGGCTGGGATTCGGCGCCATCCACTGCCACGTAGAAGCTACGACCGTGTAGAAAAGACGCCAGCACTCGCACATAAGCGGGCGGCATGGTGGTATCGATGATCTTGGCCAGGAGCCCGGCGTGCCACACGCGGTCGAAAGCCTTCTCGATATCGAGAAAGACCCCGACGGTGTAGCGGCCTCGGTTCCGCTCACTGGCCAGATGGTTGATCACCCTCGCCAGCTGGAGCGTCGTCGAGTGGCCGCTGCGGAATCCATGCTGCTCCTCGCGCAGGGGCAGATGGGGCGTGATTCGACGCAGCAGCAGACGCTCAAACAGCTTGGCTATGTGTGAGAGTAGCGTGATCGGTCGGTAGCTTGCAGGCAGGCGGCGATCCTTCCCTGGCTTGGGAAGAACAATGATCTTCCCGGTCTTCCACGCCTCTGGGAAGTGGCTGGTGCGGAGTACTCCGTTGAACAGGCTCGTGAGCGCTACGAGGCCAGTTGAGGGCAGCAGCATCAGCGCGGCGTTATTGATTCCGTCGGGGCCTGGTGCTTTACGCTTGTTAAGGCGCGCAGCAACCGACCGCAGCTCTGACAGGGAGATGAAGTCCCCTCCCCGGAGCGGCGGTGTCGGGCCCGACAAGAACCTCTCCAGTTTGTCCTGGACCGCCGCGTGATGACGGATGACTCGGAGGTTGGAGGTGTTGGGGGCGTTGGGCGTAAAAGTCTCTTCCAGATGCGCCGCCAGGATCTCAACACGATCCCTGGCAGCGTAATTGCGTTTACCGGCTGCGTCAAGCAGCGGGTAAACGGGTGTGTCTTGTCCGGTGAGTTTCTTGCAGAGAGAGTATAGCGCAGTGTCGTGTTCCGTCGCTCGATCGACGGTGTCCTCCCAGCGCGCCTCGTCGAGAGCGACTACGGCACGCGATATCTTCTCTGCAAGCCGGTTCAGGTCAGCCTTCACCCTGGGGCAGCGAGTGCGGGCCCAGAGGCGGCGAAGGGTACGCTTCCGCCTGAGCATGCTTCGGAGCGAGCTTGGCAGGTCCTGCCTTCGGTTGGTAGTGGGAAGAGTCGACATGGTGGTGGCTGCCGCTTTGGCGGCGACGATCGCCTCAGCGACGAGCACAGCAGCATCGTCGACTTCCGAAGGGGTGGTGATCGGGCCTGCTAGCTCAAGCCCGGCAAGCTCAGCGGTGTAGCGCTCCCAGTTCGTCCGCGTCCGCGGCGGGCGGGGCACTAGAAAGCCTCCCTGGGTGGTGAGGGTGACCAGAACCGGTAGGTGTTGCGTGTCGAGGTCGTAGAGGACCTCGACATCGAATGGGTTGTCAAGTCCATGATGCAGCACGATGTCGATGACGTCGGGGTGGGCGCGGGGGTTCGAGGGTATGTGGGTCGGCGCTCCGGGACCCACGACTCCATACCCGCTAATTATATTATGGGTGGCGACTATTGGGTACACAAACTCATTATCCAGATAAATCTATTTATTTAGGTACAGTTAATTATAATTAAAATTTATCTTATACTATGTTCTATATAACTAAAGCGTCCGGTCCCACCGATGTTAGGTAGGACAAAGGCGTAGCGGCGTGGAGTCTCTTTCTCAGGCGTGGAACATTATACCTCAGGTGTCGTATGGAGCCTGGGAAAGCGGCAACCGCTGAGTGGACGTAACACCTCCCCTTCCAGAAAAGCAACTATTTGGTGGCAGAAATGTTAACACCAAATGTTGCGGTACGGTGTTCTTCTGATGGCAGCTTCATCGCAGTGTGTGGTGTTATGAGATAGCTTCCTAGCAACATTTCATATCGTTGCCGTTCGCAAGAACATTGTACTTTAGTTGATAGTTTCGGAAATGAAATAATGTAGCATTGACTATCTTATTCTGTCATTGCCTCCTTAGTGAGTGAAATAGTCGAGAATGTGCAACTTTCATCGACCGATTGAGTTTGATGCTTCAGATTATTTTCAAAAACATAAGTTCAACTAAACTTCGAGCATTCAGCTTCTATGTATACATACTCCTTAAAGTTAGTTACCATATACGGGAAGGAGATAATATAACTCTATTATTTTTATTGGGAACTGGACTAAGTCGGAAAAGGTTATAAATAAATAGGTTGTTGTAAATATTGTCTACAGGAAATTTAATAATTATAAAAATTTTGGAGTCTAAAATAATTAACTAGTAAAAATAAGTAATAAAGTATGTTAATATGAATTCAATACTAATAATTTCACTCAGAAGGTCTTGCACATTTTTCGGTCAATATAGCGAAAATATGCTCAAGTAAAGTGAAGTATTTTATTCGCTCTATATCTTTAGAAGTCGTATTCTCGACTAAAGTAAGAGCTCTATCTAATTTTTGTTGATTTATGTAAATAAAGATAATAAAAAATATATATAGCTAAAAGGAAGTAAAAGTACCTGAGACAATTTTATTATTTTGTTGACCGTTTCAAACGAGATTTTGCAACAGGTCCTCGATGTTTAGATGTGTAAATATGAATTGGTTGATTACTAATTACTTTATCCTGCGTGAATCGAGGTGCAAGTTTTTGTCTTACAGCAAGCGGATTACGTATATACACGTCTTTATTCGGCTCATATTGCATCTCGGACTCTCTGTTTGCGTTTCGGTTCGAGATAAGTGCATTTTTTTTAGATGCTGATGAGTCATGAACAATTTTGTAAATCGTTTGCATGCGATTACGGTGTTCTTGAACATATTGTTGCTGGGATATATCTGTCAAGTTTGTGTCAATGGGGTCCCGTGGGTCTAAATGTCCAGTAATTAATTCAAATGGTCGGAAATTGGTTTGGCTGTGGATTGAACTATTATATGCAATTAAAGCGTACGGTAATAAATTTATTGCTGACTCGTTTTTACGCTGTAATTTTAAAATTCGTAGGTGTTCTAAAAGTGTGCTATGGAATCTTTCTACAATACCGTTTTCATTAGGTGCATAGGCATTTGTGATATGATGATTAATTTTGTGATACGTTAGAAACTCGGTAACAACTCGGTTTCTGAACTCCGTCCCCTGGTCTGTTATTAATGTGAGGGGAAAGCCATGATGCGTACTATATTTTAATAAAGCTTTTAAAATGTTCGGAGCCGTGCAGTCAGGTAATAAGTAAGCCTGTGCATATTTTGAAAACGAATCTACTATGGTGAAATATTTACTTTGTTCGATAGTTATAACATCTGCATGCATTACCTCAAATGGCTTATCGGGTATAGGTACTAATTGAAATCGTTGACGTATCGGGTTACGGTCGTATTTACCACAGGCGCATATGGAACATTTGTTTATAAAATTACTTATACTTTCCTTGAGTTTTGGCCAAAAATAACGTTCTGATAATGCGGAGTATGTTTCAGTTATGCCACGATGATTGGTTTTTCCTTCATGATATTTTTTAATAATTTCGTCCTGAGTTGAAATATCATTAACATTTTCAACTTCTCTATTGACTAAAACCAAATTTAAGGAGGAATGATGGAACGCACTTTGTAATATTGGTACAATAGTAAGCATTTCGTTTGCCGGGCGAACTAAAATGGCAGTTCTTACAGTAGGGTCTATGTACTGTTTCATGAGGTCTATAAGATTTGTTTGAAGCTGGTTTATGTGAATATCTATAGATGTTTTTACGAACGATTTAAATGGTTCCGTTATTGTTGGTGTAGATTTTGGTTTATGGTTTATTATGTTTATAATCAATTGTTTTTTAAATTTGTTTAAAGGCTCATTTACTATAGGAATTTGGAGAACTGGATTTTCTTGACTTGAGTGAATTGTTTCGGGATTATGTAAAGTATTATATTCAAAATTATTATCATGAAATGTAGAACTTGTAGGTGACTCAGTTTGTTCTAGCAAGTCGTCTATTGTTGAAGTTGGGGAGGCCATATCGCGACTATTTCCTTCAGAACATGAATGGTTTACTATCATCGATAAGTTTTCGTTATGTATTTCGACCCGAGATAGAGCATCTGCGTTCGTGTTATTTTTACCTTTCTTATAAATGACTGAGAAATCAAATTCAGATAGTTTCAATTTCCATCTCGTGAGACGCGGACTCGGGTCCTTCATGTTCATTAGCCACATTAAGGGTTTATGATCAGTAACGATTTTAAAGTGCCTCCCAAAAATGTACGGCCGAAAATATTTAGTGGCCCACACTATGGCCAAAAGTTCTTTCTCTATGGTGGAATAATTGAGCTCACTATCATTTAACGTTCTCGAGGCGTATGCAATTGGTCTATCAGCACCTATAGGTCCTTGAGACAAGACTGCCCCAAGTGCCACATTCGAGGCATCAGTCGTTAAATTAAATTCTCTATTAAAATCAGGATACTGTAAAACGGGGTCGTTCGTTAATAAAATTTTGCAATGCTCAAAACAGTTAATATATTCTGGGGTTATGTGAATTTTAGCGCCTTTTTTTAAACAAGAAGTAAATGGTTTGCTTATTCTCGCGAAGTCGGGAATGAACCGCCTATAATAACCCAAAAGTCCTAAAAATGCTTTAATTTGTTTTGCTGTCCTTGGAAGAGGGTACTCTAATATGGCCTTAATTTTATCGGGATTAGGTTTAACCCCATCTGGAGTAACAATATGACCCAAATATGGAGTTTCTCTTTTAAGGAACTCCGACTTGTCCATTTGGATTTTTAAGTTGGAATTTCTCAATCTTTCAAAAATTTTACGTAAATTAATAACATGTTCCTGTAAGGAAGTTGAAAAAACTAAAATATCATCTAAATATACAGTGCAATTCGGTAAACCTCGTAATACATCATCCATCACTCTTTGAAATGTCGATGGGGCGTTTTTTAATCCCATCGGCATTCTTAGGAATTCAAAATGACCTTGTTCGACGCTAAAAGCAGTTTTATGTATACTTTTCGGGCACATTTGCAGTTGATAAAATCCAGAAGTTAAATCTAATGTTGAAAAATATTGACATCTCCCCAATTTATCTAATATGTCATTAATATTTGGTATAGGATATTTGTCGCTGATAGTTTTCTCATTTAATTGTCTGAAGTCAATGACCAAGCGCCATTTATGTTTGCCAGACGCGTCACTTTTTTTTGGTACTAGCCATACAGGAGCGTTCCAAGGAGAAGAAGAATTACGAATAATACCCTGTTCTAACATGTTCCTTACTTGATTCTGGACCTCTTCCCGATGTATATATGGATATCTATAGTTTTTTCTATGTACAGGTATCTCATCTGTAGTATTTATTTCATGTTTTATTTTATTTGAAAAAGTTAAAGGTTCATTTTCCAAATGAAAAATGTCGGAATATTCTTTACATAAATTTATTATATTCGTCGTCTCTTCTGGATTTAAATGTTCTATGCGCAAGCGCGATAAAACGTCTCGCGTTCGCTTATCTGTGGTGTCAAGTTCGCAAAGAGTCGGTATTGTACGTTCGCTAAATATATGTGCGTGAATGGGTTCTGTTAGTGAAAAAATAATATCATTATTAGTGCTGTTTGATGCATTCACATAGGCTAAATGATTTTTAGCAATTGATAAGCAATCGCTTATATGAATTTCGCAAATAGTTTGGCTATCTATAAAAATTTCTCCATCGCTAATATTTGTGGGCACCTTTATTAGTCGAGTTGACTGTGCCGGTATAATGGTTTCAAATAAGTTTAAACTTTGTGTGTCGTACATATAAATAGGATTATTAGCAAATTGCGTTTGAAAGGAACGTGATGATAAGTCAATTTTTGCATGCCACTTTTCGAGTAAATCGCAACCTATTAAACCATCGAAAAAATCGTGGAATTTATAAAGGTACAATTTAATCGGATTGTTGTCCTTTAATTCTTTAAAATTAGGAATAGTGGCTGAATAATAGTTTTGAGTTGTTGCATGCACATTTGACACAATAAAGGGATCATAAGTAGGGGATATATTTTGAGAATAATATTTATCAAAAGCTTGTGGACTAATAAAAGACTGATTGGCTCCTGTGTCTATGAGGAATGTTAATGGGGGGTTTTCTATTTGCAAGTAAGGTAAGTGTCGTTTACTTTGTATATTTAATTCTATTCGGGGTCCAGTATTACCGGTGCAAGACAAAAATTTGACTGTTCTGAGGTGTAACTTTCAGAGGGATTCTCCGTGTTGTCTGAGTACTCATTTAGATAAGGTTCCGTGGTCTCATATTCGGGATAATATGGCAAATAATATTCACCATTGTCTGTGAAATCACGACCATATGCTTCATTTACATTAGGATTTATAAAGTTACTGCGTGGTAGAGTTCGCGCAGTAGGATAACTTATACCACTCATGGGCGTAGGATAATGGGTAGGGGCTTGGGGACGGGCAGGTATTTTGAAGCCAGTAGACATATTTGATCGAGGAAGTGCTCTAAACATTTGTTGTGTCCTGGTAGGTCTGTATAACGGTTGTTGGTGATATTGAGGGATATATTTATTATTTGAATTCTGTGCAAGTTGTTGGACTGGGTATGGGTTCCATTGGGATCTAGGGCTTGGCGTTACCTGTGACATCACTGCAGAAGGTAAGTATTGCAATGGAGCGGGATTTTTTGAATAACTGGGGCCCGGTGTCGAGAATGCATAAGGGTTAAAATGCCGCGGTGTGTTATTATTATAAGAAGTATAAGTTTTAGGTGAGCATGAGGGCTGTTCTTTATTTTGTAAGTAAATTATATTTAATTCCTCTTGGGCATAATTAAGGGCTTTTTCCAAAGTTTCAGGTCTCATGCATCGGACTCTCGATCCAAGAGGTTCCTGCAGACCTTTTAAAAATGTTTGTAACGCTAATTTTTTAAATAAAGTTCTTTTTGCCTCAACTGTACTTTGAAGACTTTCATGTAGTTCTACATAAGTAACAATAGTGCACAGTAAATGTTTAATTTTTTCATAAAAAAATTGAGGTGTATCGCGGCCTTGAGTTAAAAGCGATAAATCAGTATACAATGACGTTTCATCTCTATGGTCGGAAAAACAATTAATAAGCGTGTTTCTTATGCCATTCCAGTCATTAGGGATTCCATTTGTAGCCAGAGTCTGGGCAGCAGAACCAGTTACTTTATTTAAAATTCCATTAATCATAGACATGTTCACAAGCTCATATCCGGGGGCTGGGTTGACATAAGTTAATACAAGTTGATCACAAATGCTTATGAACCTGCATAGGACGTTTGGGTTGCCGTCAAACTCCGGTACTAGTCTTAATGAGTTATAAATTTTGGTCGTTATGTCTATCTGTTCCATGTTTAAAGTCGATTGAGAAGGAGCGGTCATATTTGATTCTATACTATTATCTATATCTAAACTTAAGTTCCTATTCGCATCAATCTGCGCTATGCGATTTTGCGATCGCCTATATGGGCTTATATCCCTATGCCTTATTCTACTTAAATGAGCAATTTTGATTTTTTTTTATTTTATTAATTTTTTTTAAATGTATATAATTAAGGATAGGATTGACAGGAATAGTGACTAAACTATAAGAGTAGTGTACTTACAAAAACATCACGATCGGCGTATTCATCGATTTTTGGACGAACGAGATCCGTACGTGGGTTTCTCCAACAGTCAGCCTCCGTAAGTAGGTTCTTATTTAGGCACCAAACACGAAGCGACGTATTTTTTCCACAAATACTGTTCGATGTTAAGTACCGCACCCAGACTGCGCCAATTATATTATGGGTGGCGACTATTGGGTACACAAACTCATTATCCAGATAAATCTATTTATTTAGGTACAGTTAATTATAATTAAAATTTATCTTATACTATGTTCTATATAACTAAAGCGTCCGGTCCCACCGATGTTAGGTAGGACAAAGGCGTAGCGGCGTGGAGTCTCTTTCTCAGGCGTGGAACATTATACCTCAGGTGTCGTATGGAGCCTGGGAAAGCGGCAACCGCTGAGTGGACGTAACACGCTCCTCACGCTATCCTCGTGCAGGTGCCTCCCATCCGTGGTGATGATTCGCGACCCCCACGCGTGATGCTTCGCGTTGAGGTCGCCCACGATCACCGCGGGTCCCTGCTGGCCGAATATGGTCCCGACATCGGTGCTGCAGAATCTCAGTCCGGGTGGTTTGTAGGCGGCATAGACGCGGAGCTCCTCGTTCCCCACGTTGACCCGCACTCCCTGTGTGCGAGTGCTGGTGAACGGGATGTGCTCCAACTCTTCGTGTATTATGTCCCTCCGCACCAGAGCGGCCGTACCCCTGTACGGCAGGCCCCGGGGAGAGACTTCGTCGCGTCGATACACGAAGTAGTTGGGTATGCGGAACTCGACGCTGTCCGTGAGTTTCGTTTCGCCCAGGAGGATGATGTGAATATCCTGCGACTGGGCGAGCCGTGTTAGTTCACGGACGTGTCCTCGTATGCCGCCCGGGTTCCAATATAGTATGCGGAGGGTCATTGATAGGCCCGTCCAACTTGGCCTATGGCCGCCGTTAATGAGCCGACGACGTCTTTTGTTGCTAGGTATGTAGTCACCGCCGCCACGAGTGCCTCAAGCAGTACACGGACAAGTTTGCTTATGCCCGTATCCTGCGAGGCTTGTGGCGGGTTGGTGGTGGTAATAGTGGCTTCTTCGTGGCCGCGGCTTCTCGGCGCCTCGGCAGTTCTGGGTGTGGGCGCCAGCGCTATTTCTGCTGGCGGCCTGGGATACGGCGTCGACGCGGCGGCGGGCTCGGTGTTAGCGGGCCTCGCTTGCCTGCGCCTGCGTCGGGTTTTCTTCTTCTCCCCGGCGAGCGGCTCGCCCCTTGATGTCGGGGCGTTCGCTGGTGGTTGAAGCGTTGTCGGCGGTATTGCTATTTCCGCCCGGCGCGCTCCCTCCGACCGCGCGGCAACTAGTTGCGCGCTCGTGCCGGCTGCGGTAGCGGCAGGCGTCGGTGGGGCGGCGGCAGGGGCGGTGGGGGCGGAAGCGGCACGTACGGCGATCGCGGTACGTGCGGCGGCGGCGGCTGGTCTCGGGCCGGACGGAGCGGTAGGTGCGGCAGCTGGGGGGGGAGCTTGCCCTCTCCCCCCGACCCTCTTCGCCGGCGCGTTCGGGCGCGGTGGCGCGATGTCTATACCGCGCCTCCGCGCTTCCTTGCGGAAGACCGGACACTTCCGGTCCCTCGCGACGTGCGCCCGCCCGCAGTTGGCGCACTTCGGGGCCTCTTCGGGGGCCCTGTCGCAGTCTTGCGCGATGTGCCCGCCTGCGCAACGGACACATCTCGGCGGCCGGTGACAATTCGCGGACGCGTGGCCGAACTGTTGGCAGCGGTGGCACTGCGCCGGCCCGCGTCCCCCCTTCCAGGCCTCAATAGTGAGCCCGGGCATCGATAGGAGCTCAGTCTCTCTGTACAGGTGACCGAGCTCCTCGTGCGACAGATGTTCCAGCTGCACAAAAAATGTGCAGCCTTGGCGCCCTCTGACGGCGGGTATGGCCCTCGCTCGCTCCGCCGGGTAGCCGAGCGTGCGCAGTGCAGCGACGACCTCTTCCGGCGGCGTGTCCTGTGGTAGCCCCTTGATGGCTACCTTGGTGGGGAGTGTTGACGCCGGGCTGTAGCAGAACCAGGCGATGTCCGGGTCCTGCTTGGCGGCGTCAATGAGGTATCGTTGGAGGGTGCGAAATTCCTCCGCCGACTTGGGGAGGAATCGCACCCCCTTGCCCATGGGACGGGCGTTCGGCGCGTGCCCCAGAAGCCCTCTGATCACGCCGAAGTGCCTCGTCCACTGAGGGAAGCACTCCACCGTGATGGGCGGGTATTCAGACCGCGCCGTCTTCGCGGTCATTACAGGTGGTTGTTGTTGCCGCAGTAACTCCGCCTGGCGCTGTTCGAGCGCCCGCGGCGACGGCGGTGCGGCGGCGGCGGTGGCGTAGCCAGAGGGACCGGCTTGCGGGGAGGCGGGGCGGGAGGTCGCCATAGGTATCGGCGACTCTAATGCTGCATAGCTCGTCGAGTCGCGTGGCCAGCTTACTGACTCGCGCGACGAGCTAGCCGGCAGCATCGGTCCGCCTCTCTCCTCTTGCGGCGGCGAAGCGGTTGGCTGCGACTGTCGGGTGTATGTTCCCTGCGCTGCTGAGGGCGTCGGCGATGGAATTGTTGTTGCTGGTGATGGCGGCGGTGATGGTGACGGCGATTGGCCGGTCTTCGGGCGCTTATCGTCGCCCTCCTGCGACCCGGGCGATGAGTCGTCGGCCCGCTGGCGCTTGACATTATCGCCGCTTGGCGTATGCGCACATACGTCAGCGGCGATATTAGCGACTGCGGAGACCGGTGAGTGTCGCTCTCCGGGAACAACCCGGAAGCGTGGCCGCGGTGCCGGTGCGGTTGGTGCGGTTGGTGCGGTTGGTGCGGTCGGTGGTCGCGTGGCTGGCGAAAACGGGACCACGGAATTATCCCGCAAGTCCCGTTTTACTACCGCGCGAGTGAAGGCGGGGCGTTCCCCGCGGATACGTTGGTCCTTCGGGGGGGGCTCCCCCCGTCCGGACATGTTGAGTCAGTTTTTTTTTTTTTTTTTTTTATTCGTTTGATGTGCCTGTGACAGCCTGCTCCTAAGCGTATACGGCTCCGCGCGCCCTCGGCGCGTGCAACCCAGCCGGGTGAGACCCCTGGGGGAGGCCCAGCTAGGCGCCCGCGAGCGGGGGCGGAGACCGTACACGCGTGGATGTGTGTGAGCGGAGGTTGTTAATGAGGGCACTTCTGCAAGTCGTTTTCCCACGAAAGCGATGCAGATAGCTATATCCGGGTAGCAACGGCGAAGCAGGGCACACGATGCGCGACCGGCCGCTTCCTCAAGCCGTGACACGAGTCACAGCGAGTACAACTGGCGCCGGGGGCAGTGGTGCGGGGCGTAACCGAAGCTAGCGGACTTTAGTCTCTTACGATACGCGCAGCGACTACGTGAGCATAAATAATACACGTCCGTTCGCCGAGCGCGCACGCACGAGACTGGTGTATTTCCGACATACCCAGCGGCCATTCCCGTTGGAAGGCGTTACCTATAAGAGGTGCTTCCTGTACGTCTACCATGAACTTTTAGAAAACGATTCAATTCAAAGTCAGTACCTAAACTCAACCGCTATCTTTTCGTGTCATAAAGTGAGAATTACATTAGGGTCGAATTTTTGAAAAGGAAAACGTTATATGAACTATAGATAACTCTGTCTCTTTTACTCAAATGTTTTTAGGACGCATTCCGAACGGTCATTCGGCAACGACTTAAAGGGTGCGTCTTTAAGACGTCATTATGAAAAAGCAAAACAATTTAGTTTACGTCTTCCATTAAGTCGCAATAAGAGTTCATGGTAGGCCTGCTATATAAAATTAAAAAATATGTCTTAAGAATGATATGATGCGTAAATAAGCGCAGTTTTAGAAAATATCGCGACTAAATAATTTCTCTACCTGCCTGTAAAATTTAAATCGATTAGTGTCCATGAATTTCATAATATATTATAGTAATAATAATGATAATCTTATTTTGTAGTATCGAATTATTTGATTAGATTCTGGTGGCGGATAATAGCAAAATGACATGTTAATTAATTTTTGATACCTATCTGCAAAACCTTCTGCGGAGCTGATGCGAGGTTATTTTTATAAATTGCCATAATCACCAAATTGGCTTGTGGATAATTTAGGTTCTTGTAAGGTTTTTATTAGAAAATCTTTACTTATGAGGCCCACAGATAGCGACCAAGTTTCAAATCCAGAAGTCATCATTGATAACATATACTGTGTGAAGACGTCAAAAATTACAAACTGATGATCTAATAAATAAATAAGATTGAATAGAAGGGAAATCTTTTGACTCAGAAAGAGATAGAGATTGAGAAAGAGAAGATACAAACATAGAAAGATAAAAACAAAGAGAGACTTTATTTTTAGTTGCAAATAAATAATTGATTGAGATAGGGTCGCTGTATGTGTAAGTAAAGTAATGTAGTAAGTAAAGTATGTAAAGTATGTAAAGTACACATACGAAAGTATGTGTTCATCTGTATTATATTAATATAGTCATAAATATAAATATAAATATATAAATAATAAATAAATAAATAATATTATAAAGAGGAAAGATTTTGTTTGTTTGTTTGTTCGTTCGTTCGTTTGTTTGTTTGTTTGTTTGTTTGTTTGTTTGTTTGTTTGTTTGTTTGCATGTATGTATGTTTGTTACGTTTTCACGCAAAAACTACTGGACCGATTTCAAAAATTCTTTCACCATTGAAAAGCTGCTTTTTCACTGAGCAACATAGGCTATATGTCATTTAAAAAAAATAGGGATTCTTAATAAAATTGTAATAAATTGGGAAAAATATAGTCGCAAACAACTTTCATCGCGTGCGCTGCCGAAAGTAGTGATGATAGAACAAAAAAATGTTCTACAGTATTATAGAACGTATCAATATCCACAAAAAAATCCGCAATATCCTATGTCTAACTATTATAGTTATGCCAATATAACTACTTTTTTACATTGTAAATGTGGTAAAAGCGCCGGCAATAATCAAACCATTTTATTCATATCTCTGTATTAATTCTTATCCCATTAAATGATATATTATTAAAAACTGTTTCAATACCTGTAAAATACTCTTTAAATTATTAAAATCTGACACCCCAATCAAAAGATATAACGAATTTAAGAATAGAAATCAAAAGCAAATAATGTCATAACAAATTCATTGTAGCGACCGTTACAGCAGGGTCTGCATTTGGTGAGTTAGTTCTTATTCCAAGAATACCAATGATAGCCATTTTTTATAATTAAATAATCTACAAATAAATCTATAGTCCATCTTCCTAGACTTTAAACTACCACGAGATCGGTATGGACGCGGTCGAAACCGCGGGGCATTGCTATATATTAAAATAGTCATGTGTTGTCTGAATTTAGAACAGGCTCAAACACGCTTACGTTAGTGTAAGTGATTGTAAGCATAGTACCTGGCAATAAATAATTCACATCGAGTTTATCGAGAGAAAAAATCGGCTAGATTCTCTAGAACGGCTAGTCTCTGTCGCACAGACTGATGAACCCGTGTGAAACGTCACATACCAATGTAGCGACAGTGACAGCGCTCTACGAAGCCGAACTGGCCGGCTATTTCGTTCTAAACATCGATGTGCATTATTTAATGTCTGGTAAAATATATTCAAGTATGTGTTAAACGTATGTCTTGTATAGCGACAGTCAAGCCGCATTAAAAGCACTTGACCGTATAGAAACAACTTCAGCTATCTTAAAGGAATGCAAACAAGTACTAAACGGACTAGCTGAAATTGGAGAAGTAACGATTGCATGGGTCCCAGGACACCATGGGCATGCAGGGAATGAAAAAGCCGACGAATTGGCAAGAAAAGGAGCGAGTCAAACATTTGTTGGCCCAGAACCTTTCCTCCCAATTGGAAACACGATAATAAAGCGCGTTATAGACAAAAGAATAAAAATAGAAGACGTAACAAATATCCCCTTCAGGGATATCATAAGGTTTGTAAGAGCAACCGGTAGGTTTGAGCAGGTGACACTGTCGGGACAACAGTGAGACCCTTGTCCCAACATGAGGGGAAATGGGTGGAATAGTCCAGAATTGGAGCTGACCACCCGCCCTGTACCGACAGGCGTCCCCTACCCTAGATTAGATTAGATTAGATTAGATGTCTTGTATAAATATACTAATATCTCAACCCGCATACACTACAGTCACTACTATTTTTCTCATGTCCCTTTTAAATCTAACCGACAATTTATAAACAAACAGTTGTTCAATTCAGATGAAAACAAGACCTCACGAGATTCGCCAAATGAAATTAGTCGCCCTCGTTCTAGTCTGTGTAAATGTTAATTCTGCATTTAGCTTAATTTGCATTTTCAAAGTCTTAGTCAATTAAGTTTCGTTTAGCATAATCATTTTCTGAGCTAGCGCTTTCTCTGTGTTCAACATGTTATTTGAACACAAATTCGATGCTACAACTGAAATAACACTTTAAACTACATGTTTAATCATCTCAATCCGTTATGCTTAACATGATAGAGAATCATTAACTAAACTGAAGCTCCTAACTTTATCGTTAATTTATAAAATATCTCATCCACATGTGTTTGCATTAGTATTGAAATAACTAGTTAACTTTAGTTTATTAACTTCTGTATTGCCAAATAATATATACCTAATTAATGTTTATTACTATTTCAGTTTATTGAGTTATACCTACTAGTTTCGTTGTTGAGAAGGTATTCATTTTGCATCGAAGAAAATATACGATATAAATATATAAATATATAAAAATAATATATATAAATATATAATACGATATAAATATACGATATAAATATATCGAAGAAAATATATATATATATATAATATACTATTCACATTTATATATAGTAGTTATTCTATGGACATTTACGTTATAAATGATTATATCATCACCATATGTTATGCGGCACGTCAAATAAAGCGGAGTTTCATTTAGTCGGACTGATTTATGGTCTTTCTCATACCTTGACATTTATTTTTGCAATTGCAATATCGTGACCATTTAAAATTTGTTATAAAGAATCTTTTTTAAATTTAAATATCTATTATTTAAATAGATCAGTCTATTGTTAAATTATGTAAATGTAAACCGCATTAAACAAACAATATTATCGAGTGGTGAAACCGTGAGATTATTTCGAAGTGGTCGTAGGTTGCACCCCGGGCAGACAGCAACGAGTTTTCTTTTAGAACTTATGTTTGTAATTGGTACTCTTAACTTACATTTCGGTAAAGGAAAACATCGTGAGGAAACCTGGATATCCAAAGGATTCCGAGGATATGTATAACCTACTAAACCACATTGGAGCAGCGTGGTAGGTCTTAGCTCCAACATTTTTATTGAAAAAAGTAGAGAGAAGACCTATGCCCAGCAGTGGGATAGTAACAGGCCGTTCCTTTACTTTATTACCTTGAGCAGTGATCAATCTCTTAGCGATAAATCGATATAAAGGAAATATTATACAGGCTCGCGAATCCAACATCCACACAAATTACGATTGATTATTTCCGATTCCGACAGCTATTTTCGTTCCTATCCTTATCCCGCCCTAAGTGGGGTTGGCACGACATGTTTTAAACATGTTGTTAGGTGTTGCTATTAAGATGTTTTAGTTAGGTATTTTACCGTCCGCCTTGCCTGACGTCAAATTACTTTAGTCGCCTTTACAACACCTCGGTAAGAAATGAAGGTGTTCTATTCTACTTAGCCGGATACTACACGTCGGCTCAAGTTACCTTGGTTGCCTTTTACAACACCTCGGTAAGAAATGAGGGTGATCTATTCTATTCAGCCAGATACCAGACGGTGGAACAAAGAAGTAATAGTATTATCAAAATGTAGTGTAGAGATTTCATTCGCGTATAACACGGTTAATATTTAATACACATGTGATAAAGTTCCCCAAAAGAATAATTTTATTTCACCCGGCGTATGATCAGCAAAAAAAGAATATTATTCGCGTGTCAGTTTAGTTTACGTATTCAATATATTTACCACCCATTCGCCCCCATTTCGCGCTCGTGATATTAATGTTTTTATTTATTGATACCCCACTGAGGAGAAAATTGTAGCTGTAAATGAAATTTGTTCGCTGAGAGCGCGTACTGGAAACTTTTGTAAAACCGCGTCCATACACCTTTCATATTAGATTTTGCTTTTTAACATTTTGGGCGGATCAACGTTATTAAATGTCAAATTTGATTATCGCTAATTAACACAACGTTTATACACCGTATTACTTAAAAATTTTGGAATGATAACGCCGCTACACGTTAGTTTTTTTTGTACACGTGTATCAAAGGCAGAATGTTAATAATCGTAATTTATTATGTATGAGAAAATATCATTTTGTATAAGAAAATGTATATTCATATCACACACATTTGTAATTGCGCCGATTAAAGTGTTGAACCGGTGACTATGTTACTAAAATCGACTCTCAATGAATAAACTAGAAACCTTAGATTATGAATCTAGGCTACCTTATTGTAATTAAATTCTGCAATGTGTTTTTGGATAATGTTAGATCAAAAAGGCACTTATTTATTTATTTACTTACTTATTTTCTTAAATTTATTTTTATTTTAAAGCTTATTTTATGATTGAAGGTTGTGTATACTGTGTGTGTGTTGTGTAGGAATTTGTGTGAATGATAAAGTCTGAATTTGTAATGAAATCAGTTAATCGTTAGCTTATCTGATGTAATATAAAGAGTTAGAGTTTATTGTGCGGTTCCATGTCACAAACAAAGAATAATTTTTGATTTTAATTTTTGCTATAATTTATGAGGATTAACAATTCAATACTAAATCTGATAGAAAAAAAATTAGTTAAGTTTAAAATATTCAAGCCGTAGCCGCAACTTAAAATATATCTGTAGTGTTTGTGAATCTATTGTATTCCTTATCTATGATATAGGTGGTAGCTTTGTAACTACTTGTCTATGGTAGAGTGGAAAGATAGAATATTGTCTCTGATATACACGGGAGTGGGAAGGAAAGATTCGTAATAGTTACAGTCGACAACGTTATACACTTGGTCACTGGACTTGAAAGCGGAGACACTTACAATAAGCGCGTAGTGAGTACAGAGAAGTACTACAATATCCATTTACAAAATAATTTGTAAAATAAAGAAAAGTGTAAATGCTTCAATGGATGTAGTTCTAAGTAAGCGTTTAAATAAAGAGCTTGTGCTGTTAGTGAATTTACTTGCTTGCTTGTTTATTTCTACTTGACCAATGTTATGTACCAAATATTCGTTATACCATTTGTTTGATGTGACCTAAACTTCAAGTAAATTACACAATTACATTCTTTACATACCCGTTGAAAAATTCAATTAGTTCGATAAAGGAATTACCGAATGCATTGGTTAAGAAATAATATCACGTCTCTATCTAACACGCTTTTGCATACTAATGAGATTTGTTTATTGGTTGAACGTGAATGCCCCACTTTGTTATTGAAGAAAAATCAATTGTTTGAAGAACCGCGACTTTTTCAATTTATTTTTTTTTTTACTATTTATCTCTAACAATATTGTCTTGTAACCCACTTTTGCAAGATGGAACTAACAGAAATTGTGCCTCGGTGGACGACTAATCAAAGCGCAACTGACATTTCCATTGAATCCTAGTACGTAATTATATTTTATATTACAGAACATTTCATAAGTAAAATAAACTAATAAAACTTTTCCAATATTCGGTGATTAACCCAATATTATTTTCTTTATATAATTTTCTTTAACATTTTTACACCACCGTCAGAATACCTTCTTCGTCAAGGCATATACAGATATTCTTATTAAATTACCCTTCATTACATACGTTCACTATCACAAACAATGATACATCTCATATCACAAAAAATGATAATGCTTCGGTTGCGGGGCGAAACGATTGTTGAGTTAGTGAACGTGTGTAGTGTTTGTGTATTGTTAGGCGGTGGAAGAGGTTTTTGTAAGTGTTTTAACGATCCTTCATGTTTCGGGTATGAAAACGAATAGTCCACTCTACATTTAGCATTATATATATTTCCTATTTACTTTATACTGATTGGCTGAGTAGAATAGATCACACTCATTTCTTACCGAGGCGAAAGGCGACTTAGGTAGGTTGACCCACCGTGTTTCGGTTAAGTAGAACCATACTAATCATAGTATAGGCACGTAATGTTACAAACATGTTGTGCCGAACCCATTTAAAGTAGGAAAAAGGCAGGAGGATGATGATGTATTACTTTAATACATATATCTCATTAAGGACTGCCCAAAGTTTGAGCCTGTGGCTGGGAAGTACTATGCGATATAACCATTGTGACTAGTGTACTCAAATTTTCGATAAGATTTTATTGTTAGCAACTTCTATTAACTTATTCAAAACATATATAGAAATAAGTCTCTTCAAGGTATCGCCATACCACACGATCTTCTTTCCGCTTGAATATCGCGGCTCCCCGCAACCTTTTTGAAGTCATCAGTTTTAGGATGCGGTGTCACCATACTAGCATATTACCCATCAATTCATCGTACAAGTATGTTGCCCGTGTTACGTCTACTCAGCGTTTGCTGCTATCCCAGACTCTACTCGAGACTTAAGGTGTCATGTTCCATGCCTGGGAAAAAAACTTCGCGCCACCTCGCCTTTCCCTACCTAATTTCGGTGGGATCGGACGCCATTAGTATTTAACATTTTAGCATAGTACATAGTATAATAATTATAATTAATAAACTGTAAATAAATAGATTTATTTGGATAGCGAGTTTTGTGTGCCCAACAGTCACCCCCCATAATATAATTCCCGCTTTTACCATTTCAACTTCGCGACACTCGTAACACAATACGAAATAGTAAAATTTTAATTAAATATTTCCCCCTAATCTCTCCAAAGGTTGAAAAATTGCTGGAAGGGTTTTTTTTAATCAAGAATTTTTCCAAACCGCGAACGACTAAACACAAGTTGCCCATTAAATAAATCACGGCAATAAAAACAAGTCGTATTTCTATTTGGATTAAATATTCGTGTCCGATGTTTTGAACAATGAAATGAAATTCAATTGTTTTTTGATTTATGAAATAGCCTGGATCTTCCAAAAAAAATGAGTAGAACAATCAACTTTATCTCTCTATACTTATTATACAACAAAAGACCCTAAAAGTCCGTATGTATGTTTTCTCTAAAACTACTGAACGGATTTTGTACGTTTCTTACTTATAGGAAAACTTTAGTTTTAATTAATAGGAAAGTTTTAGTTAATAGTACAATACGGTCTTATTCAAATTGTGTATAAGAGAGCGTAGTCGTAAAAGTCTCCTGCGGGGAGCTTTAGCCGCGTGCGCTAAAATTTTAGATCTACAAAAATGTTACATAAAAGTCTGAGACAGCATGTCTCTATCACTTATGGTTAACTCACAGTAACCACTTTTGTGTTCCAAATTGCAAATAAATACACTGATTTCCACGCGGGCAAAGCCGCAGGCATAGCCAGTACAGTATAAATATACTACGAGTATTCAAAATATTATTTATTCTAGTAAACTTGTAAGCAAGTGCTTTTGAATCGTCAACTCTACTGCCGGTTCGGAAAGCTGTTCCTATCGAGAAGAGTCAACAAGAAACTCTGCGGTTGCTCTTTTTAAAATATAATTCTTGCTACTAGTTACATTTAGTAATTATTGTCTTGTATAAAAATAAAAGAATATTTATTTTTTGTACACAATATGCGTGTGACATAGGCAGGTTAGGAGTAAAACAAGCTAACATACATATCGCAGTAATGATGTTTCGTATACTTGATAATCTATATTGATTAATAACAAAATCTGATGTCAATTGTGCTTAGTCTCTTTACTACCAATGTCATATAATAATAAAAGAAAGTCGATTAACTATTCCCAACTTATGCTTATGCTCTTTTGATGCAGTATGAGGTGGCTTTTATGAATCTCCTCAATCTTTATAAAGTCGGATTTAAAGTCACTTCAGTGGCACATTTCGAACGTGCAGCAGAATTGACATTCACATTTCCTTGAGATGTTTTCCTTTCTGTGAAACGGTGTGAACACAATTTTATGTAGGTGAAACGAGCTTTTGGATTTGGTGCAAAACTTTTCAGGAAACCGCAAATGCTTGGATGCGAATGAATAATTTTCTTCAATATTATTGATAAACGTTTCACAGACATACAAATATAAAAGTAATGATCATTATATTTTACTATAGTCTTAGTTAAAGCAAATGGAATATATACATAATGCTAAATGTAGAGTGGACTATCCGTTTTCATACTTTATATGCAGGGTTCACAAAAAACATATGCAAAACCAACCTCTACCGCTGCCACCGTAATACACAAGCACTAAACACATTCACTATCACAAACTCAACAATAGTTTTGTCCCGCAACCGAAGCATCATCAGGAGATAGATACCATGACAAAATCGCAATGTAACGGATCTACCAATCTAGCAGAGTTATATAATAATTGGTTAACACCCACCAATTATTATGTTTTCAAACACGTGTAACAATCTTTAACCAGAAACACTTCTGATCGTTAATGAGGGTGCTATTGTTATGTTTAATGATTTTATTTGCTTTAAAATATTTTTTCCATTTGCGTTATCGAGAATTATCGCCAAATAATTATATTATTTTGTTTTATGGATCTCCGCAAAGTAACGCCTAATTCTAAAAATTATTTTATAATCCATGATATGAAATTGTCTATGTTATACTAAATGTAGAGAGTATTAACCTTTTTCTTATCACATACGTGTGGAATTACCTAGCACTGCACAAATACATCGAATTTAAAATTCTACTTGAAATTACTTTCGCTCGATTACAAAGTTTTCATCGGAGTAGACACTCATTTCGAGTCAATTTAGAAAAGATCCCTTTCTTAATTGCTCCGAACATAATTTGAACTTCAGATTGCATCCGAATTTCAAAATGTTCGGGCGTTCGAAAATGCTTATTTGAAATGTAGATATTTGTTAGCATCGTAAAATTTGAAACGTCATTATCATTTTGGGTAAAAGAAGCCAGAGAGTGCCTAAACAAACGTCAAAATTAACCTAAGAAATCTATCTCTGTGTTTTTTTTTGAGCTGTGATAGACCAGCGGTGAGACCGAGCGACTCTTTCGAGGGGAACACGAGTTCAAACCGGGGCAGGCACGAATGAGTTTTTCTATTAAAACTCATGTGTCTAATTGATAATTGCTATTTATCACACGCTTTTCGGTGAAGGAAAACATCGTGAGGAAACCTGCATATCTCTAGAGAATTCTGTAGATATGTGTAACCTACCAATCCGCATTGGAGCAGCGTGGTTGGTCTTAGCTCCAACCCTTCTCTCTAGAAACGGAGAGAGGAGGCCTATTCCCAGCTGTGTGATTGTAACAGCCCGCATTTTTATTTTATTTCATGGCTAAACTGCTAAATCTTGTCCTACTTAAAGACGACTAAATTATTTATCGTTTATGTAAAAATAACATCAACTATATAAATAAATTTATAAAAATAGGAAGAAATTAATGTACTTGTTAAATAGAGAGAAAAGTCAAAATGGGGTTCGTACTTGCAGGCCTACCATGAACTTTTAGATAACGATTCAATTCAAAGTCAATACCTAACCGAACCGCATTCTTTTCGTACCATGAAGTGTGGATTGCATTGTTTGAAAAGGATAACGTTATATGAACTATAGATACCGTCTACTGTCTCTTTTACTCACATGTTTTTAGGACGCATTCCGAACGCTCATTCGGCAACGACTTAAAGTGTGCGTCTTTAAGACGTCATGGTATGAAAAAGCAAAACAATTTAGTTTACGTCTTCAATTGAGTCGCAATAAGAGTTCATGGTAGGCCTGCTGTTCTAATCATGGACAGCATATATTCTGCACTAATATATTGTTTTTTAATGAAATTTTCAGACAATGTTTAGATGAACCAAGCGAATAATCCTGTGAAGTTTGGTGGCGATAGGACAATCAATGACAGTTTCTTATCGAGGTGCTTTCGAAACCAGACTGAACTACAGCAACGCGTGGCCCTACTGCTATTTATAACCAAATTATAGTCAGAAAATATGACGTATTTAATGCTGGAATTTCCTCTAAAATCACGCCCTTGTCGTTACTTAAAGGCTAAACGATTAATTGTTACAATACAATGCGACATAATTCGTACTGGTTTATTGTTGCGTCACAAAAGCTAAGAAAACTTACAGCATGCGACAAAAAAGCGATAGAGAATCATCCTACTAATTATATAATGGCAGGAGTGTCATTATATAATTAGTAGAGTGAGGAGGATATTTGTGTGTGTTTGTAGCGATATGATGATGCATTATAGTTTAAGAGGTTTAGATGAAATTGCGTATAACTGTCCAATCCCTGCTCTTCACTATCGGCGATGATCAATAATTATTTGATCGCCTAAAATCGGCACCATCATTGTGGAAGTGTCCAAACGATCGTCCGTATTATCTAGCCGTATTAAAGCGTACCCGTATGTGTTCGTTACTACAACAAGTAGTACTCGTTACTATCGTATCGGTACTTTATTCGTTACTTTTGGTACCTGCTACCATAGCATTAAAGTGACGTCTCGAGTCGTATTCCCGTACGGTATGATATCGGCGCGACATATTAAGACATATTAAGTAAGGAGAATTTTTTTATTTTTTTTTACAAAATCTCGGTTTAATAAAAAAAGTTAGAATTGTAGAATAATTAAAAGCACAAATTTTAGGCGGAATCTACTGGATTTTCAAATGGATTTATTATTTTAATTGTAGGAATAAAATAGATATTGTTCGCTTAGAATGAAATTTAACATAAAATATGATAAAAAATAAAAAGGAGATTTTAAATAATTTAAGGGACTTAATAAACAATAAAAAAATCATACATAATAAATTGAAGAAAAATAGTTATACCTCTTAGGAGTTGCAGTGCTTGCATTTAAATCCAAAGGCGAAGTCATATACTAAACTATATTTTATCTACACCGCACTATAATCTAAAATCTAGCAAAAAATATCTAGTGTTTTTCTTTTCTATATTTATTAAATAGTATGTAAGCAGATTAGCGCTGTGATAGCGCAGCTGTGAGACCGTGCGACTCTTTTGAGGGTGTCACTGGTTCAAACCCCGGACAGACACCTTTGAGTCTTTAAAACTATTCGTTAAAGTCGTTAAAACTTTTGTGTCTAATTAATAATTGAAATTTATCACACTATTTTCGTTGAGGAAAAACATCGTGAGGAAACCTGCATATCTAAATAATTCTAGGGTTACGTATCAATCCGCATTGGCGCAGCGTGGTAGGTCTTAGCGCCAACCCTTCTCTCCAGAAATGGAGAGAGGAGGCTTATGCCCAGCAGTGGGATAGTACAGGCCGTTTACTTTTTTTGTTTCTTTTTTTATGTAAGCAAAAATTTTATTATTCCCCGTTTATATCGGCAGGTGTCAAGGGCGCTAGTTTTTTATTTAGAGTTTACATAGTTTACCGAAAAAGAGTATAAACTCAAACTCAAAATATTATTTATTCAAGTAGACTGTTTACAGTACTTTTGAATCGTCAAATATTAAAGTTTATAATTAGTTAGTTGATAGTTTTATTAAGTAAAGAAGCTACCACTTTACTGCCGAAAAACTGCTTAGCAATTTGGCAGGATAAATATTTAAGTAATGTTTAATTATAAAGAAAGATATATAAATAAATTAAATTTTCTTCGTAGTGCGCAGCTATGATCTATTTAAGGGAAAATTGCATTCGAATGAAAATCCAATCGTCAATAAGAAAATCAAATCATGCACGCTTTCAATTGAGTGGAAAATTCTCCACTCTATTTCCAACAGTAATTCAAGTGTGTTCATAAGAGCAACACAATAGAAGCATATCATATTTCCCGCTTCATATCTATTTCAACGGGACACTAAAGGTTTCATTATTACTACTTGTCCAACGAAGTTATAAACACGATATAATATTAAAACGATATTTTGTTTATTTTTTTATAGATATAATTTTTCAAAAGTGAAATTAATTTAGTACTCTTTTTGTCGACCATGTAAAACCTCCGCGCTTTGAACACATTTTGAAAAAAAGTTATAGCACCTCTCCGTACCTCTTCACACCTTTCCGCACCTCACCTCACCTCTCTGCATGTACATATAATGATGATCCTCATCATTCTCCTGCCACTCTCAGTGGGGTCGGCCCAACATGTTATAAATCATGTTGCCACATGATTCGGCTATGACTGGCCACCTGCCTGACATCAACTTACCTTAGTCGTATTTTACGACACCTCGGTAAGAAATGAGGGTGGTCTATTCTACCCAACCAGATACCACACGGCGGGTCGACTTAACTTAGTCGCCTTTTAGACACTTCGGTAAGCACTTCGATAAAAAATCAGGGTGGTCTATTCTACTCTGCCGGATACCATACGACGGGTCGACTTAACCTAGTCGCATTTTAGACACCTCGTTAAGAAATGAGGGCGGTCTATTCTACCCAGCCGGATACCACACGGCGGGTCCACGTAACTTAGTCACCTTTTAGACACTTCGGTAAGAAATGAGAGTGGTCTATTCTACTCTGCCGGATACCATACAGCGCGTCAACTTACCTTAGTCGCCTTTTACGATACCTCGTTAAGAAATGAGGGTGGTCTATTCTACTCTGCCGGATACCATACGGCGCGTCAACTTACCTTATTCGCCTTTTACAACACCTCGTTAAGAAATGAGGGTAGTCTATTCTCAGCCGGATACCACACGGAGTAGATATGGATATATAATATGGAACGAAAACAGAAAATGGAAAATGTAAATGATTATAGAACGAAAATTAATAATGTATGTGTAAGCGAGTTTAGTAAAGTGCCGGCCTGTTACAATCCCATTGCTGGGAATAGGCCTCCTCTCTCCATTTCTGGAGAGAAGGGTTGAAGCTAAGAGCTACCACGCTGCTCCAATGTGGATTGGTAGGTTGCACATATCCTCAGAAGTCTCTAGAGATATGCAGGTTTCCTCACGATGTTTTCCTTCACCGAGAGCGTGTGATAAATTGCAATTAACAATTAGACACATGAGTTTTAATAGAAAAACTCATTGGTGCCTGCCCGGGTTTGAACTGGTGTTCCCCTCGAAAGAGTCGCACGATCTCACCGCTGGGCTATCACAGCTCTTAACGAGGTTTGTAATAATTAATTAATAATAATTAATATTTCGCTTCTGTCGTGTGGTTAGGACCACAATTTTTTTTTATATATGTTAATTGGCAGTAAAACTTCATTTGTAATAAATTTCATCACTATTGGAACAATGATGTAGCCGTGATAGTGTAACAGACAAACACATATGAACAGACACGATTTGTAATATGAGAATAGATGTATGGATTGATCGTATCAAAATCGTAGGGTATAAATTATAACTAAATCTGAGCGATTCATTTTGCAAGTGACTAGCAAAACTTGGCACGTCGCAACTTTGACGATTAGGCCATTTTACGATGTGACGGGAGCTTAAATCTTTTTAATTCCACCTTTTATAACTTCACTGCGATAATGTTTAATTTCACACTTCAAAATTTCCCACTATATAATTTGATTTATTGTACTTCGGAAATTTAACCTTAAAATGCCTTCACACAAGACATCGTTTTTTGCACGTTCCTTCAATGTATAAGCAGATTGTGGAACGCTCTAGCGATAGCAATAAAGGAAGCGAAATCATTCAAATGTTAAAACAATATTACATTTCACTATCTGATTATATTATATTATCTTTTAACCGCAACTTCGTCCGCATGGACTGCAGTCTTATTATTTGAGTAAACGATAACACATATTAATTATGGTTAAAGTGGGTTAATCATAAAAGCTAGACATATACTGTCGCGGACCTTTATTAAGAACTTTTAGAGGGGAAAATATTGTAAACATTTGTTAGAAAGCGGTCATAAAGTTCCTAATGACCATTGTTTCGAAATACTGTCTCTACTAGCAAGTCTATATGTGCAAATATTTATTTTAACATAATTATACTATTTGTTATCCAGCGAGAAGTAAAAATCCCTTTGCCACCCATCCTTTATTATTACATTTTTATATTGCATAAATATTATTACCAAGATATATAAAGATAAAAGGCAATAAAGATATCAACCCACGAAAGGTGGTTGTAGAATTTTCTCGAATAAAACGTTTTATTCGCACCACGAAACTGACATTCACATTTCTCGTCACGCAGACGATGGCTTGTGGATTTTACACGGCAATATTGGCGACACCTGACACTGTAAAGTGTTACACCAATTTTAAAGGGTAGGAAATATAGAAACGAATTGGAGTGACAGTGTTGTGAGGAATATAAAAGATATGTAGGTTGTCAGAAGGACTCCTGCCTTAGGACTCCAGTGACTAGACACCTTGATATCTTGGTCGTGTGCTAATTGCGTTTATCTTAATAGATGCCGCCATGTTTTTTTATGCTATAAATAAAAGTAAAAGTAAAGTAGCGGCTTGTTACAATCCCACTGCTGGGGATAGGCCTCCTCTCTCCGTTTCAGGAGAGAAGGGTTGGAGCTAAGACCTACCACGCTGCTCCTATGCGGCAATCCGCATAGGTAATCCGGTAGGTTAGGTTAGGTTAGGTTAGGTCCAGAATTCTCTAGAGATATGCAGGTTTCCTCACGATGTTTTCCTTCACGGAAAAGCGTGTGATAAATTGCAATTACCAATTAGACACATGAGTTTTAATAGAAAAACTCATTGGTGCCTGCCCGGGTTTGAACTCGTGTTCCCCTCGAAAGAGTCGCACGGTCTCACCGTTAGGCTACCATAGCTCTGCTACAAATAAGGTATATATTTATTTTACTAAAATAAATCAGATATAAACTCTTTATACTATTGTTAATTGTTAACAAATACTCGTAATTATTTGAAGATAGCCAAACGGTGAGACCGTAATGCTTTTTCAAAGGACACAGGTTCAAACCCCGGACAAGCGCTTGATTTTTTGTTAAAACTAGCTTTATTTTTATTTGAAATGTATTAATTAATTAAATTTTTAAATTTAAACTATCGTGAGTGGTATTCATAGTTAATATATAGATACCGGCTAGACTCAGGTCTAATTTTATCGGATTAGCCTGACTAGTTTCTAACCTGTCCGGAGCACTTATTCATGAGCTCTTTACACGACGTTATCGCGGCGGGAACTCAAGTTTCGTCGGGTATAGCCGGTATATAGATACCGAATATATAGATATTAACGAATTAAATTGTATTTATTTATTCATAAACCAACACCAATTTGTGCAAACAATAATATTCTTTAGCTTAAGAAATGTCTCATTAAATGTCTCATTACATTTGTTTTTTTTTAATATCGAATGCTTTCGATCAAGAAAAAATACGGTGGGTCTAAGCTTCAAACCTCTCCACATGGGATGAGGAGGTCTATGCCCAGTTACAAGATAGGTAGTTACTTTACTTTTTTACCCTAATGCTCAATCCAATATTAATCAATACTAAATAAATAAAACTTAAATAGAATTACATTTTTACATTGTAAACATTTAACTCACCAGAATACAACATCACTCAGACATGTCGGTATAATATACACAAAAGAAGAATTCATTCAAATAAACGTATTTCCCAGTTTCACAAGGTAAAATAATTTTATTTAAAATCGCCTAGCTGTCGTGTAACTGAATCTACGTAAAGTAAATTTTAAATTTTCCGGCACGAAAATTTTTATTCCCGCCACAATTTCACCTACATATATGATACCTTAATTATAGCACTAGATTGTATTAAAATTTTTGATATATTGTAATATTTATTTTGAAAAGAGTGACCCCCAAATTTCTTGCTGGTTCTCCTCGGTTAAAACACTTTTCCGAAACAGTTGTAGCTTAATAATAAAATAAAGAATTTTTATATCTAGGCATATTATGAGATCTATTAATAAATTAACCGTAGTTATCAAGTGTTATCATAAATGCATGTTAGTTGTATACTTACATCTATACTTATTATAAAACAAAGTCCCACAAAGCTGTCAAAATCTCATATGGTGCAACTGGAGAGAGCTCAGAGGTCAGTGCTCAAAACTTTTTTAAAAAAGCCTTTTAGATATTCGACAACTGAACTATATAGAGAGAGTAAAGTCCTCAGCACTTAACACTAAACACAGCAGTCCTTAACACTAAATGTCCATCGGTCGATTATTTCGTCTGAGGACTATGTAAAACTACTCGAGCGTCGCGTTTTCAAAATCTCATTGCCCAAAGTTAACACGTGTTTCGCCAAACGTTTTAGCCCATACATAGATTCGCTAGTCTATAACAAACTCGTCTGTTTTTGTGATATAAAACATTGCTCTGCAAGACAAGCCAAAAGCAAGATCACTTCTTTTCTCGCATCGTTATCTTACAATTCGACTGAAAAACTACTCAGTCAAATCAGGTAAAAAAAAAAAAAAATTATGTTAAATCTAACTTTTCTTTATTAATTATTATTGTGCCATGGAATTAGAATAAGTTATGCTTAATAAATGTTAACTGAGCGTCGTCAATACTAAAATTGTAAATCGTATACGGGTTCCCACGATACAGGCTTCCTAGTGTGGGTACCCAACGGATTACTTGTGAATTGTATACCTTTTTTGGATTGAATAAATATTTTTATCTTTTATCTTTTTATCTTGTCTGTTTGTACGTAATCGATTTTCACAAAGTCTACAGAACGGATTTTTGTACGGTTTTCACCGAAAGATTGTGCAATATTTCCAGATGGTTTAGTTAAATAGTACTTATCGGTATTATGTAAATTGTGTTGAAGAGATCGCGCAGTTGTTAAAAAACTTGCTTGCTTCGAGCTTTAGTCGCGTGTGCTGCTTAAACCAGCAGAGATACGCTAAAGTAATGTACTAAAGAAATGTAGATCTATAAAACTACTACAAAAAAGTCCGTGATAGTATGTCTCTATCTCTTATGGTTAATTCACAATAACTACTTGTATGTTTAAAATTTAGATTGTAGAAAAAATTGTGACACGCAGATTAACACGCGGGCGAAGCCGCTGGCACAGCTAGTAAGAAATAAGAAAATAAATGTAAAATTTTCCTTAAGAAAATTAATAAAAATCCGTAAAATTTTTCGTTCACACCAGAATACTATATTTTATTCATTAGCAAACGCGGATTAAAGCAAAATATTCATTTTGTAACTTCTCCGCCGTGTGGTATCCGGCTGAGTAGAATAGACCACCCTTATTTCTTAACCGAGGTTTCCTTTTATGACGCATCGGTAATAAATAAGGGTGGTCTATTCTACTCAGCCGGATACCACACGGTGGGTCCATTTACCTAAGTCGCCATTTACGACACCTCGGCGAGAAATTAGAATGGCAAACAAAAGTAATAATAAAATTATTTTGCTATACTCCGCTATACAGTAAATAGAAAAAATATATAGTGCTAAATGTATAGTGGACTATCCGTTTTTTCATACCCGTTACATGCAGGATTCGTAAAAACACATGCACAAACCTCCACCACTGCCACCACAATACACAAGCACTACACACGTTCACTATCACAAACTCAATCGTTTCGCCCCGCAACCGAAGCATCATAAGGAGATAGACTCCACGACAAAATCGTAAAGAATTAGAATTAAAATGAGAATGGTCTTTTCTACTCAGCCAACTCAGATAAATAAAATAAAATTTGTTAATTGTCATTGTTAGAAATAATGAAAAGGCTTTTAGTTGAATAGCGACTGAATAAA
The DNA here is from genome assembly GCA_947086505.1 of Morpho deidamia. Taxonomy (NCBI): domain Eukaryota; kingdom Metazoa; phylum Arthropoda; class Insecta; order Lepidoptera; family Nymphalidae; genus Morpho; species Morpho deidamia. Next base: position 3,284,407 of record CAMTZC010000017.1, read on the forward strand.
CTGATATTATAAATAGAAATTAATTGCACATTCCACTGTAAATTGTAGATGTTAATTTCATTTATAATAGAATAATAATTAATATTTGTTAATGAAACTGAACGGCCGGGCGATGATAATATTTGTTATTGTAAATTACGTTCGCAATTAATGTTGACAAAATTTAATTAATTTTCAGTTTGCGGTTACTATTTGTAGTACATTGTTTCTAAAGAATCACCCAAATGGCTTGTGTAAGATTCAACATTCTCGTCGCCGTTTTTAAAGAGAAAACCTTTTATTTTGTGTCAGGTAGCCAGACCAGGAGAACTCTTATTGCGACTCAATTGAAGACGTAAACGAAATTGTTTTGCTTTTTCATACCATGATATCTTAAAGACGCACACTTTAAGTCGTCGCCGAATGAGCGTTCGGAAGTCGTCCTAAGAACATGTGAGTAAAAGATACAGAGTTATCTATAGTTCATATAACGTTATCCTTTTCTAACATTACGACCACAATGCGATTCACACTTCATGGTAAGAAAATGAAAGCGGTTCGCGGTCGTCGTTTACGTCTTCAATTGAGTCGCAATAAGAGTTCATGGTAGGCCTGCAAGGTAGATCAGCATCGTCGGCGGCATAGCCAACATCCCAGTTTCCTGATGACGATCAGCTGTGGTTCGCGCTACACTCCCGATAGTGTGATGTTTATGAAAAAAAAGGCAATTAATTTATATTTTTCGATTTTTCTAGCAGTGATGAGTTTGCTAATTGAGTGATAATCCAAAAAATACATTTTAACTTGGCCGAAATACTTAACCGACATGCATATTGAATTTATCTTAGGAGCTGTCGCATAACATCGCACGCGAAAATTAATTACAAGCGGATTTCACTTAGGGCATTTGTGTTGGGTAGGGTTGTCTTACGATTGACTGACCAGAAATACAAAAGTAGTAATAACATTATTTTGCTATAATAATAGCAAATTAATAACAAAACAACACAGCCTTTTCAATCTTCATAAAATTATTCATTCAACGCTCGATTCATCTGTATTGCTTTCCCTAATTAACTTTAATACGCGCATTAACTCACGTAAGCCGCACAACAAGCCCTTCAACCATCCTGTTCTCTTCAATAAAATATTATTTAACAATCCAATTATTCGAATGTGTCGTTATTACAGTGAAATAGATGTAAACAATTCTTCTCTGGACGTATTTGATAACAATTATAATAAATTTAAAGCACGCTTAAAAATAGTTTCTCCCTAATGTTAATAGTAATTTTTATTTTCTTATTTTAATTTCATATCGTTTGAATATTATACCCCTAAATTTATACTAAACATGATGTGTACACATATTTTTTGGATTACTGTCTAGTCTTAGTTTTTACATACATATGTTTCATCTTGTACTTCTCCGACTGTAATAATTTTATTATTACTTTGTGGATCTCCGCAAAGTAGCGCCTAATTCTATAAATTATTTGACCAGAAATACACGAAATTTGAACTTGGTCGACTTCGATATTGATTTTTTCGTTCCGCCAACTCGTTCGGTGAGGACCAACACAAAAGTTTTTCACTTCAGCACTTCATATTTTATGAATACCCACGAACGTACATTCCCAAGGGTAACTTTGTTATGAATCTCGTGTTGAAAAAATTGTATTTCACATTTGTGTCACTTTAGTTTGTTTTTCTGTACACGTTCTCACAAATATATTATTGAGCGAAAATTCTTAAGTATTTTCACATTTGTGACTCTTTATTACGAAATTATTATGATATTAAGTAAATGAAGCAAATTGGTGAGAGAAAACGATTTATTAAAAACTTTTATTCAACTTGCAATGTATGTGTGTAAAAGTGGAATTGAGTAAGTTAAATTTGATCACTTACTGACCGATTCAAACATTGAACACGAGTTCAAACCCGGGCAGGCGCCAATGAGTTTTTCTATTAAAACTCATGTGTCTAATTGATAATTGCAATTTATCACACGCTTTTCGGTGAAGGAAAACATCGTGAGGAAACCTGCATATCTCTATAGAATTCTGGAGATATGTGTAACCTACCAATCCGCATTGGAGCAGCGTGGTAGGTCTTAGCTCCAACCCTTCTCTCCAGAAACGGAGAGAGGAGGCCTATTCCCAGCAGTGGGTATTGTAACACGAATACGAAATTTACATACCGGTCCAGACTTGATTACAATGCATGTTTATGATAAGCATGACCTGATGCTGCTGCCAGGACTGGCTCCAGACAAGGGAACTCTTCAATGTTTAACAGTAGGGACCAGAAATTTTGTTTTAATTTACTTTTTTTTTAATTTATCTGCATTCTGCTTACATCAAACTCAAATCCAAAATATTCCTTTTTCTAGTAAATTAGTAACAAGGACAATTCGACAAGACAATTGTCAACTGGTTGGTTCGAAAAAATGCCTGTACCAAATAGAGCCAGCGAGAAATTTGGCGGTTGTTCTTTTAAGAATGTTTTTTTAACGTTATAGCTACCTTGTGTAAACGAGAAGTGTAGCTTAATTCACGTTTTATTATCATTTACAGCATCCTCGATAGCAAGTACACTATAGTATAGTAATAGGTGTTCCGTTACCGTAATACTTTTCGATGTTCCGTGTACGGTATATTGAAAACACAGTTTTATACGAATTGTCATTCACGCCGTATCCGTCAAAGTTTGGAGCTCGCCCGTCAAGTGTCAGTGTCAAACGACCAAGCTAATCCACCACCACCCCGGCTGGTGAAAGATCATCGAGGGCGGTGCTAAGCAGTCCAAGGTATAGTACGCGGCAATAAATAATGCACATCGAGGCTCAGAGAGAGAAATCGGCTAGATTCTGCTTCATAGAGCATCGTCTCTGTCGCATAGCCTGAAGAACCCGTGTGTGACAGTGACAGCGCTCTACGAAACCGTATTGGGCGGCTTTTTCGTTCTAAGTTCTCGATGTGCATTATTTATTTCCGAGTACTATACGTGCGTGTATTGTATTGTTTTTGTGCTGCCCAACGGACATCGAAATTATCGTCAGGCGTGAAGTCTGTCCCAGTGTGGTTGGTAGCCACCCCTAGGGTGCAAGACACCACAAATAGGCTTTCTGTATTAACGTCCTTGTAATAGTTACAGAAAAGTTTAAGTTAAGTGTACCAACTATGGTTATACGTGAAGTATATATCACAATTGAAGATTATTTGAATGATAAATATTCTTAAACAAGACTCCAGTCAAACAACGTAAATTTAAAATGTTTGAAAGATTGACCGCTGAGTTGCTTGCTGGCTCTTCTCCGTAAGAGTAACATTCCGAACCAGTTGTAGCTTCCGTAAATCTAATTAATCCTTGACGATTCAAAATTGCTTGTAAAAAGGTTACTTGAATAAAAATTATTTTGATTTGATTAAAGTTATAAAATTCCTAAAATTCCTTATGCAATTTTGCTATAGAATCGTATGCACAATCGTATGCTCACAAATAAAGTACGCGCTTACAAAAGCCTACAAATTATGACGGTTCCTACTTTGTCATAATGTATATAAAAAGACTAAAAAAACGATGTTTAAACATATCTTTATTTTTTTGTATAGTTTTTTTAATTTGCCGTTTAGTATCCGGCATAGTAGAATAGATCAACCTCATTTCTTACCGAAGTGTCGTAAAAAGCTACTATGGTAAGCTGACCCGCTGTGTGGTATCCGGCAGAGTAGAATAGACAACCCTCATTTCTTACCGAAGTGTCGTAAAAAGCAACTATGGTAAGCTGACCCGCTGTGTGGTATCCGGCAGAGTAGAATATACAACCCTCATTTCTTACCGAAGTGTCGTAGAAAGCAACTATGGTAAGCTGACCCGCTGTGTGGTATCCGGCAGAGTAGAATAAACAACCCTCATTTCTTACCGAAGTGTCGTAGAAAGCAACTATGGTAAGCTGACCCGCTGTGTGGTATCCGGCAGAGTAGAATAGACAACCCTCATTTCTTACCGAAGTGTCGTAAAAAGCAACTATGGTAAGCTGACCCGCTGTGTGGTATCCGGCAGAGTAGAATATACAACCCTCATTTCTTACCGAAGTGTCGTAGAAAGCAACTATGGTAAGCTGACCCGCTGTGTGGTATCCGGCAGAGTAGAATAAACAACCCTCATTTCTTACCGAAGTGTCGTAGAAAGCAACTATGGTAAGCTGACCCGCTGTGTGGTATCCGGCAGAGTAGAATATACAACCCTCATTTCTTGCCTTAGACAAAGGTAAATTGACGTCAGGCAGGCGGCCGGTCGTAAAATACGTAGCTAAATCATGTGACAATATGTTTGTGATATGTTGTGCCGACCCCACTTAGAGTGGGATAAGGGCAGGAAAGAGATGAACTTCATTTTTTATATCCTGTATATGCAAAAATAAAATCGTAATAATCATCTGTAAAGCTAAAGTAAGAACACTAGAACGGTTCTTTAAACTTCGCTGGACTACTGGAATTTTATCGCTAAATATTTATCAGAAGCGAACTATAACGATGAAAGTTTTGTAGTCTTTATAGGAGTTATAAGTTTTCAATATTGAATGACAAGACATCCTTAACATTCTAGATAACAGCATTTTGCATTTTTTATTTCTAATCTATAGAAAATGTCTCGTAGCTATATCTATCTATATCATTTTCCATTTTTATCCCTAGCTTGCATGGCGTCGAAATCCTTTTAATATACATACTTATGATACCCGCGATTTCGTCTTAGTATCCTAAAGAATGGAATGTATGATTTTGTTTCCTGTTTCCTTAAACCCGTTTTTTATCCTAAATTTATCTGGTGGTTAGAAATTGTAACAATTTTTTTTTTCAATATTGGCCCATCCGAATTATAAAATAAATAATTTACTTCCTTACGAATATCATAAGTGTGGAAGTCTGTCTGTCTCTCTGAATATTATGCTTTCATGGATGATCTCTGGAGAAGCCAAGGAGCTGTTACAATTTAAGCTTATATAACGGACAACATATAAGTTAAATAAGCCCCTCTTTTCCTTCGGCTACAGTGTAAAAAAAAAATATAATTAGACTCGGGTAAAGTGGCGGGTCCGGTTTATAAAATATAACTTTAATTATATAAGTATCAGCCAGATTATTCTAGAATCACAGGAAATTAACGCCATAAGTGCTCTTCAGGTAAATGAATGACGATTTTCACAAAATTTATTCAGAACATTTAAATATTCGAACGGTAATGGTGCATAAAATTTTGTCTGACCTTTGAAATTGACTTTCTTCCTATATAAATATCAAAACCACACAAAGATTATCTTAAATTCCTGAAAAATTATTCAAGTTTACGTATAAAAACCCGGCTATACACACGTCCTAATATATTGAGTAGGTCCGACTAGTTTTTAGCCCATCTGGGACCCTTATTCATGAGCTCTTTATACGGCGTTACTCGGCGGAAACTCTTTATAGCAGCTCGCTGTAAGTTTACAGTTATTCAAATCTACATGAGGTATCTGATCCTACTTGCAGAGAAATAAAAAAAAAACTTTAACTTTAATTAACTTCATCATCATTCTCTTGCCCTTATCCCACTCTAAGTCAGATCGGCACAACATGTTTTAAATATATTATTAAAAGAATTGGCCATTTATTTTACGACCGGCCGCCTGTCTTAGGCAACTTACCTTGATCGCCTATACGACACCTCGGTAAGAAAGAGGGTGGTCAATTCAACTCACGCGGATACCACACGGTGGGTCAATGTATCTTAGTCACCATTTACGACACCTCGATACAAAATGAGGGTGTTTATGCTACTGGGCCGGAATCCACACGGTAGCACTACTTATCTTATTCGATTTTTACGACACCTCGGTAAGAAATAGGGGTGGTCTATTTTACACTCCCAGATACCACACGGTGGGTCAATTTACCTTAGTCGCCTTTTACGACACCTCGATAAGAAATGGTGTCTATTTTACACACCCGGATACCACACGGTGGGTGAATTAACCTTAGTCGCCTTTTACGACACCTCGATAAGAAATGGTGTTTAATTTACACTCCCGGATACCACACGGTGGGTCATTTTACCTTAGTCGCCTTTTACGACACTTCGATAAGAAATGGTGTCTATTTTACACTCCCGGATACCACACGGCGGGTCAATTTACCTAAGTTGCCTTTTACGACACCTCGATAAGAAATAAGGGTGGTCTATTCTACTAGCCGGATACCACACGGAGGATATATATAAATTACTGATACATATAATATTTTATTAAATTCCATTACAAGTGAAATCGATCGCTTTGAGTGGGACGCGTGGAGTCTATTGTGTAAATCGAGTGGTGCTTTCTCGGTCGCTTTATAAGGGTCTAGCGATGGTCACGTATTATGTAAGCTTTGAATTAGGTCTCGTGCTGTCCCTGACTTAGATTATATATACGTGACAAGAGTATCCACACTAACATTTTTTATGAATGGTCATTTTGAGCAGTTGGCAGTGACTCTATCTTCAGCTCTGCGGGTCGCAAGTTCGAAGTGAAGGCCAAAATTTTCCAAATTTTCCCTATTTGTTAGCCCTCCGAGTCTGGGCGTATACAAGTATGTACTTAAAATTATATACGTATAATTAAAAACTGAACTCATGTATTAAGTTACTTACTTTGGTGACGGACAGCCGTGATATGGGACAATTACATATGTCCCATATATATATATATATTTTCCCACGGGTGGCGGGTTCGATTCCCGCCGAGGGCCAATATTTTCTATAAACAATTTGTTGATTCTTCGAGCCTGGGCGTATATTTGCTATTTAAAATTAATTTATATTTTATTTAAGTATGTATTTAAAATTATATATGTAGTATATCTACCAGTTATCCATCACCCATAACACTAGTATTAAGTTACTTACTTTGGGGACGGACGTCCGTGTGTGTATGTAAGTGTCCCATATATCTATTTTATTTTATTTTTATATTAAAAAAAACCTAGGTACCAATGAGTTTTTCTATTAAAATTGATGTATCTAATTGATAATTGCAATATTTCACAGGCTTTACGGTAAAGAGAAACATCGTGAGGAAACCTGCATATCTCTAGAGAATTCTGAGGACATGTGTAACTTACCAATCCGCCTTGGAGCAGCGTAGTAAATCTCAGATTCAACGCTTCTCTCCAAAAATGGAGTCAACAAAGAAGTCAAGCTTACTATAAATTCTTTTAACGTTAGTGACAACTAAAACATACTCAAAGTATACTCACAAAACAGAATAATTGATAATATTTTTAACAGCTAGGGAAAATGTGTCTTTTAATGAAACGTTATTTCATGTTCAATACACAAAAAAATGTATTCATAACTAAAAGAGACGCAAATATCCATATTATACTGATTATAATGCGAGGTATGATCGTGTTCGTCTTTCGGGAATACAAGTTTGTCTGTATGAAAAATTAATGCCTTACAGTGAAAATATTTCAACAATAAAGCTTAAGACCCGTTCACATACGTTTTTCGACGTGAAAAATTACGTCGATTTGCCGTGCGTTGACACGGTCGTAAGTTTTGTATGAATTACTGTAACTAACTAACTTTTTCTTTATTGTACATTTATAAAAAGAAAGAAAGAAACAAAATAGTACATTTACAGAGGCGGACTTATCCCTAAAAGAGATCTCTTAAATAAATAAATATATGGGACACTTACACACACGGGCGTCCGACCCCAAAGTAAGTAACTTAATACTTGTGGTATGGGTGACGGAAAACTTGTAAATATACTACATATATAATTTCAAATACATACTTAAATAGAAATGCACACCCAGGCTCGATAAACCAACAAATTGTTTATAGAAAATGTTGGCCCTTGACGGGAATCGAAGCCGTGACCCGCGGAGCTGAAGGCAGGTTCACTGCGCCAACGGGCCAGTCAGTCTTTCTTTCTCTTTCTTCCAGTCAATCTATAAGTGACAGAAGGAAAAGGATAAGAAGTGGAAATACGGATAATGAAAATAGAAAGGAAGAAAAAGAAAAATAGCGAAAAACTATATACATACATTAATATCTGCACATTGTACACAGAATATAAAAAAGATGCAATATAGATACTGGTAATTATTTATATATAACTATTTAATTTATAACTTAATCTTTGTAAAATACTAGCATGTTTTGTGGAGGTACATATACTCGTACGGGGTTTTAACCCCAATAAGTTTTTGGCCCCCATGAAAGTTCATATAAGTTGTCTTCGGTCTTTGTGTATCTTAGGACCAAATTAAATGCGAAGTGTTCGTAGATGGCAATTTGCAATTAAGTAGTAACCGCTGTTGCCACGTTCTACGCTAGAACCGAAATAGAAATTAATCAAATTTTGAATCCAGTATTGGAGGAACCCTAAATTATACGTATTTAAGTCGTGATATTGCGAACTTGGCCCTAGATTATAAAGTTAAATAAACACATTCAAACAACCACACCGTACAATCATTTAAGCAAGACTATACACATACACAAAATATCAAAACTTATTATAAAACAAAGTCCTTAAAAGTTGTCTGTATGTAATCGATTTTATTAAAATGTACTAAACGGATTTTTGTTCGGTTCTTACTGAGAGATAATGTATTTTTTTCGAAAGATTCAGTTAATAGTACATTACGGTTTTTTGTGAATTGTGTTAAAGAGGTTGCGCAGTTGTAAAAAAAACTGATCTGTTGGGAGCTTTAGTCGCGTGCGCTGCCTAAACCAACATAGATACACAATAATACAAATTAATGTACTAGGGAATTGTAGATCTACTAAAACACTACAAAAAATTTCGCGACATCATTTTTCTACCTATTATGGTTAACTCACAATAACTACTTTTATGTTCAACATTTCAGTTAAATACATAGAAATCCACTTGGGCGTTTTTTTATACAGAAAAAACCCCTTATGGGTACCGCCGCTCGACGGGGACAGACGGCGGTCGGCGGTTATGTGGGACTCGCACCGACTAAAACGACCCGTATGCTCCGCCACGCTGCCGATGGCAAGGACAGGGTATCTTTATACACATTGCCCCCATCCCCGCCGACAGCTCTGATCCCAGGGAACACCTCCTCTGGGTAGGGACCCCTCGAAAGAGAAGTCCCCCTCCGCTAACCGGTGCTTCGGGAGCACCAGATGTACCGACCGCCTCGGGGAGGCCCGAGTGCGCCTGGCTTACACCTGCTTACAGGTGTAAGCCAGGCGTCCGGTATACCCCGTTCGGAAGGCCCGAAGGTCCCCTGTCAGGGTGGCAGACTATGCGCCGAACCCAACTTTACGTAAAAACATCTACAAATTTACTATAGCAATATTCTAGATCATAACATGATAAATACAGTATTGATTAGGGACTTAATCTGCGTGAACTTTATAAATCAAATAAAAGCTCTCCAGTCAAATCAAATCAAATCAAAGTAATCAAATAAGCTCTTTCAAACACTTTTGAATCGTCAAGGATCAATATGATTAATGAAGCTATAACTAATACATACGTAACTAATACGTATGCAACAATTCTTTTCGAGTTTCTTTGATTTGTTTTTGGAAATAGTTTTTTTTTGTTGGTTCGGAATGTTGTTCTTGCCGAGAAGAACCAGCAAGAAACTCGGCGGTTAATCTTTGAAACATTTTTAATTTAACTAAACCGCAGTCTCGTATTAAACTGAAACGTTTTCAAATCCAGGCATTTTTATCACTCAAATAATTTTCAACTTTGTAATATGCTTTACGTATAAGCATATTTCTTACTCTTAATTTATACCTTTCTATTATTCTATTTCTAGATTGGTCTAGTCTTAAAACTATCTCTTACATTTTTAGTTGAGGTTGTCCAATCAATTCAAATTGCACAGAAATAGTTTCGCGCAGACTTTTTATCTATACCCACACTCGAAACTGATGAAAAGTTATAAAAATAAAGCTCGAAAGATCTCGTAAAAGCATATTTAAATGAACCATATTTTGAGTTAGAAACAGCTTCATAAGTAACATAAAACTTAGTAAACTTCATAAACGTAGATAGGAGTTAGAAAAGGTTCATACAGCTAATGTGTAACCATACAAACAAGTAATAAAAACTTTCACCATTAACCCAATGTAAAATGGAGTTGCAAACTGGGAAGAGCATAAGAAATGTGAGGTAGACGTAAAATATAATGCCACTTTGTATGTCCGCTTTCTTTTATTGTTCCCGTGGTTAATTTTAGGTTTTACTAGCTATGCTTGTGGCTTCGGCCGCGTGTAAATCAATGAATTTAATTGAAATTTTGAATATAAGTACTTATTGTGAGTTAACCATAACAGATACAGACATACTGTCGCGGACTTTTTTGTAGTATTTTTATAGATCTACAATTCTCTAATACATTACTTTAGCGAAACTCTGCTAGTTTACGCAGCTCTCGCGACTGAAGCTCCCAGCAAGCAGGTTTCTTGACAACCGCTCGATTTTTTCAACACAATTTAAATAATACCGATGTGTCTATATCTTTTGGTAAAAACCGTACAAAAATCCGTTCAGTAGATTTTGAGAAAATCGATGACATACAGACAGACAGCTTTTTGGGACTATGTTTTTTAATAAATATAGATTACGAGTCGGTTTGTATTATGTCGTGTGGTATCCGGTTGAGTAGAATAGACTACCCTCTTTCTTACCGAGGGTTCGTAAAATACGACTATAGTAAGTTGACGTCAGGCAGGCGGCCGGTCGTAACACATTGCCAAATCATGTGACAACATGTTCGTTACATGTTGTGCCGACCCCACTTAGAGTGGGGATGAGGGCAGGAGGATGAATTTGAGTATGATGATTACAAGTTGGTTTGTAGTGAGACGTGTCAAATTATTCTAGCTAAAATGTGTTAATTTTTATTTTCGTTTGTTATCGTTTCTGATTTATTGACCTAATGTATTATATCGACGATATATTTCCTTTAGACTTATTCAATAAATGAGAAGAAGAAATTTTCTCAAAAGTTTTCAGTTTTTGACCTTGTAGTATTTGATACGTTGTAATAATATATTATTTATGACATATATTTGTAACATAAAATTCTAAATATTATTTATTCAAGTAAACTTGTAAAGAAGTGCTTTTGAATCGTAAACTCTACTGCTGGTTCGGAAAGCTGTTCCTACCAAGAATCTCGTCGGTTACTATTTTCGAAATATAATTCTTATTACTAGTTAGATTTATTCATTACTGTCTAATACGGGGTCAAAGAGTAGCGTTATTTCTTCACGCATTCTTTTCATCTAAGTAATCCTCAATAGTATAGTAGACTTAAGGCTTTTTGGTGACAGCTGATAGTAAATAGCATACTCATGGGCTTGGGATGTTAATTGTTAAAATGCCCCTGTAAAAATTAATTATTACGTATATATGGTGATAAGTTGTTAATGGAAACACCTTGTATAATATAAGCTTTATAAAGAAGAGTGAAATAATAATCATTGGGTCGTTTAAGAAAATCGTAGCGTATAGTAATAACCACTACTCACATGATGTATGAACGCTAGAATCAAGTCAATTTATTACCATGACTTTACATGGCTAGGTGATATTAAATCATGCATTACATGTATACTTTATATTATAAAGAGGAAAGATTTGTATGTTTTTATGTATGTGTGCATGTATGTAAGTTTGTCATGTTTTCACACAAAAATTACTGGACCGATTTCAAAAATTCTTTAACCATTGGAAAGCTGCATCTTCACTGAGCAACATAGGCTACAAGTATATTACATTACCAAAAAAAATAGGGATCCCTAATAAAAATGTAATAAGGAGTGACAAAATCAGTACTAACATCTTTCATCGCGTGCGCTGTGGAAACTATTGATGATAGAACAAAAAAAATGTTGTAGAGAATTATAGGACGTATACCTACAAAAAAGTTCGCGATACCATATGTCTGACTATTATAGTCATGCCAATATAACTACTTTTTTACATTGTAAAAGTTGATATAAGTGGCGACTAAACCGCTAAATGATATTTTATTAAAAAATGTTTCAATACTTGTTAAAATTAAATTATTAAAATCGGTCCTTCCAATCAAAATATGTAACGAAATAAGTCTCTTATCCGCAATATAAGAAAAATAATGTAATTAAGAGTATAGTAGGAAAACATATTGAGGAATCCTCTAATGAAGAATGTCTCTAAAATACTCGGGGGATATATTTAGCTTACGAATCTACTTTGGAGCAGCTTATTAGAGAACCCACCACGCTGCTCCAAAGCGGATCGAAGCATCATCAAACATTTTCTACAATCCAATCTGCATTTTTAAAAATCGTTTTAAGAACTATTATTTATCACTATAATTATATTTGGTAAATATTGATTTGACAAGTATATTTGTATGTATATACATATATAAACATACGTCATATTATAACGTACATATGTAATAACGTGCGTATATATACGTACGTTATTATTATTGTTATGTTTTTTATTATTTTATGTATTAGTATGTAGTTATTGGAATGTATTGATTTATATAAATGAATACTTTGTGCACATTAATTTATATTTCTACGAGCTTTTTCCCGCGGCTTCGCTCGCGTGGAATTTGGTCTGCCATATTGAGTTTTTTTACTTAATATTAAAAACTATATATTTATTCAGTATACTATACATCCAAAATTTCAGATGTTTAACTTAAAAACTGACGGATTTTAGACAATCTTCGCGCGCCGCGCACATTAGGCACTCTATGGCGCTCCATTTAAGTCAATCATATTGTGATAACTTTTAAACTATTCGGCCAAATCACTTAGTAGACAAAGTTTATCGACATGAAATACTGATATTAAGTGTTTAATAAAAATACTGAAAATGCATTATAAAATAGTATCTAATTTAATTAAATTTGTGATTCACAATTTTGGTCAGAGTGGCTTCCACATAAAAGGTAGATTTATGCTGTCGCGGACTTTTATTTAGAACTATCCAAAACAAACAATACTACGGTACATCATCTTTGTATAAGTCCAATGGTTTAGGCAGCGTACGCATAGATAGCTCTCAGAGGGGAGATTTTTCTCGACTTTATTGAAATGTATCGTTATATTACATAAAATAATTGCAAATTGTAGCCTATATGTTATTCCGATGTAAAACCTATATAAGTGTAAAGTTTCATCCAAATCTGTTCAATAGTTTTTTCGTGAAAGAGTAACATACATCCATCCATACTCACAAACTTTCGCATTTATAATATTAGTAGGAGTAGGATTAGTAGGATTATAATATTAGTAGGAAGTAGGATTGTTTTGTTTTACTTTAGGTGGGTAGCATGTAAGAGATCACCACTAGTGATAAGGTCGCCTTTGCACTTCTTCTTGTTTAATTTCAAGTTTCATGTATCTAGTTTTGTTTTATGTGCAATAAAGTATTTTTGTTATTATTATTATCTTCAGAATTCTCCAGTAATATTCAGGTTTCCAAATGATGTATTGCTACACCAAATAGCGCGTCATAAACTGTAATTATCAATTAGATACATAAGTTTAAATAGAAAACTCATTGTCTAGGGTTTGAACCCTCGAAAGATACGTTCTCACCGTTCGTCTATCACAGCTTTTCGCACAGTAATGTATTAATAAAAATATCACCAGAAATATATCTTACAATATCTCGGCGAGCTATAAATCAAAGGCGGGATTCTCATCTCGGAGGACAAAAAGCGTTAATATGAGTTATGGTCATTGTTATTGGATACTGATCTTTATAAGTTGTCGGTAATGGCTATCATTTTTAGTGTTTATTTGTCATATTGTTTCAATAATTTTATCTGTCCGTCGCCATTTAATATATGTTGTTTGGGGACGAATAAAAGGCATGGGCAAAGAGTCAATTCACATTGACTGGATCGGATATAATCAGATGGTGCGATATTTTATAAATACATATATTAAAATTCTAGTCTGCCGCGTGGTATCCGCCAGAATAGATCACCCTCATTTCTTACCGAAGTGTCGTAAAATGCGATTAAGGTAAGTTGACGTCAGGCAGGCGGCCGGTCGTAAAATACGCAGCCAAATCATGTTACAACATGTTTGTAACATGTTTTGCCGACCCCACGTAGAGTGGGATAAGGGCAGGAGGATGATGATATAAAAATCTGGTATAAAATGTTTACCACAATGATACAATATTATCTTTAGCATATTACTTACTAGAAAAAGTGGAAACTTAGAATTGGCAGAATAAATAAATATATAACTCAATATTCGTAATAATTCCACTTAATAAATACTTACTACCAAAACAACTTGAACAAGGAATTAAAGAACCAACAAACTCTACATAATATTCTTATTTATTTTATAAGTACACTAGCAATATACATATCATACATATACATATCATTATATACACATTCATAAATATATACTAATAGCATATCTTTAACAAGTCTACATAACATTTACCAATTAACATTATTTAAGCAAAAATTATAAAAAATACCAGTTCAGAAAAACAGTTATAATTTAATTTTATTTAAAGTTAATAAATATTTAAAAGAAGTTAAAACATCAAAAAAATGTTATTCCTGGAACCGAATCTGCAGAGCAATTGTCGTGTAGCGGGGTCATTTCGTCAATACTCGTAGTTACTGTTATGTTATTAAACTAGAGCCTTTACAATCTATTTAATAATCCCATACAGGTGGGGCAGTTGTGGCCGTATCCAATAGTAGAAGCAGTCACCGTAACTTTTGCTGAGTTTGGCCACATTAAATAATTTATAGACGCAGGTACTTTGCGGAATTCCATATTACAGGCACTATAACAAAACTACCTCGCTATAATCCGCATGGGTTAAGCGAATGCATGCAAAGCAAATGTGTATGAAGCAGGCAAAATTTACGAACCTTACACATGCAGGACAAGCCCCACCTCACGCACCGCAAGGCTCCTCCACTGGCAACGAAGCACACAAGAAGCACACACATCCACCACCACAACAATTTCGACAATCGTTTCGCTCCGAAACCGAAGCATCATCATGAGGATAGGCTCCACGACAAAATCGCAATGCCACATTGTTGACGGTTTCTCAGCAGTGCTCGGACATAACAAATTGCGAGGCCCTCAAAATAGGAAAAGAAAACCTCTCTAATAATATAAAATTCACAATAAAGATTTGTGACAATATATAAATTCATAGAATATATCAAGGTGGAAAGTGTATGGTGGTGAGTATATTAACAATTTAAGTGTTATTAACCTATTTTTTTATTCCCATTGTACTATGGATATCCATAGAAACCTGTATCTCATTTCTTTTTAAGTGCATATAAATAGATATTCAATTGACCGATATATTATTATGAAAGGCACTATATTACAGTCAATGTGTGAAGACCCGTGACAAGCTCATTTCGTATATTTGTTGGAGCTTTGTAAACAACATTATGTTCGTAAATCTTCTTAATACGCCTCTAGATATCCTCAATAAGCATGTAAAGAAAGATCCCTCTGGAGCTAGATGATTTATCTGAGCAATATCCTTTATATTTATATTATATTTATGCGTGCGTACAGAAATAATAAGCTAAATAAATAAAAATAATAAATAAATAAAAATAATAAAAATAAATATAAATAATAAGCTGTGATAGCCCAGTGGTGAGACCGTGCGACTCTCTAGAGACGAACATAGGTTCAAACCCGGGCAGGCACCAATGAGTTTTTCTATTAAAACTCATGTGTCTAATTCATAATTGCAATTTATCACACGCTTTTCGGTGAAGGAAAACATCGTGAGGAAACCTGCATATCACTAGAGAATTCTGGAGATATGTGTAACCTACCAATCCGCATTGGAGCAGCGTGGTAGGTCTTAGCTCCAACCCTTCTCTCCAGAAACGGAGAGAGGAGGCCTATTCCCAGCAGTGGGATATTAACAGGCTGTTACTTTACTTTACTTTTACAGAAATAATGACAAATGAATAACATTTGCTTTCAAATTATCAGAAATTTATTTTGTGTCGCACATCATTCATTGACTATTAGGCGGTACGAAGTTCGCCGGGTCAGCTAGTATTGTTATAAAGAACCAACTGTATAAACAAGATATTTAGTGACTTTAAGTTTGAATTAACGACGGAACATCAATAACTTGTACAGTACAAACAGTAATATAGTTCGCTAGCCGCCGCACGACCAAAACTATTATCATTATGCCCAAAATGACTGACATTATAGTAACTCACAGTTGCGAGATATGTCGGCAACACAGTCGTTAGTCAGACTACAATATGACTGGCTAGTTGCCAGCGAGTAATAAAACTTTAATGCAACCGTGTGGAACGATAACGGAAAGTGGACGTTTAAAATGGCATAATATTTTACGTCGACATAGCATTTCTTACATTCTTTCCACTTGGTAACTCTATTTTGTTGTGAATTAACGTTAAAAGTTTTCATTAGCTGTGTTGTTGCTAACAATGTTTACGTGACTAAATGTTGTATTAGGTGTTATAATAGTAACAATGGTGCTCTATAGTGATGTTATAATAAATAATGGGTCCACGTCGGATATTTACATCGTCGGCGTAACTGGACCATAGAACACCGTCGCCGTGCGGCAAATCATTGTAATCAAATTCAAATTCAAATTCAAAATATTCTTTATTCAAGTAAACTTGTAAACAAGTGCTTTTGAATCGTCAACTTTACTGCTGGTTCGGAAAGCCGTCCTACCGAGAAGAGCCAGCAAGAAACTCGGTGGAGCTCTTTTAAAAAAGAAGATTCTTAATACTAATTACATTTTGTCATAGCTATCCTGCACAAGGTCAAAGAGCAGCTATATCCACGCATTCTTATCATCAATGTAAGCCTCCACGGTATAATAGGCTTTCTGTATCAGCCTCTTTTTAACAGTATTTTTAAATTGCTTTAATGGCAAAGTTAAAATTGATTGTGGAATTTTGTTATAGAATCTTATACCCAAACCCACAAACGACTTACTTACAAGGCGCAAAGCAGGAGCCGCAAGCTTTTGTCGGTTCCTACTTTGTCTATTATATACATCGCCAATCTTTTTATAATTATGTATATTTTTATGCACAAAAATCAAATTGCTAAAAATATACTGTGAAGCTAACGTAAGAATACCTGTTTCCTTAAACTTCTCTCGCAGGGACTCACGCGAATTCAAATTCAAAATCGGATATGTTGCCGCCGGCCCTTAGGAATAGTTATTTAATTTGAACATTCTTTCCTTAGCATCGAGCTAGGATACTGGATAGACGCTTTTTAGTTTTTAATTAGTTTGTAATTTTTATATAGAAATAAATTAGTTTTAGTAATTTTGGGTTTTCTTGAGTCCTCCGACAGCGACTTCTGAAATTTAGGATTATGTATCAGCCTTTTGTATTTGCGTTTCTTTTACTAACAAACGATATAAAATAAAATAAATTGTCTCGCTTCGCTGGTTAGCTGGCAGAGATATTTGTCTATCTGATAAGTTGCACTTTTTCTATTAATAAAGTTATTCTTACATTTTTTATGGTACATTAATTTAAAAAAATACGTATAAGTTTCTGTCAACATGATTGATAGAAGCAAGCGTCACTTTGCGGAATTCTATATTACAGAAACTGTAAGTAACAGAATTATTATGCTATAATCCGCGTGTGTTAAGCGAATGTATGAAACGCTAAGTGTATGAAGCAAGCAAAATTCACGTTCCTTAAACATGTAGGAGAAGTCACCACTCGTATCCCAAGACGCTTCCACCAGCAACAATGCACACAAGCAATACACACAATCACCACCAAAATGTCGACGATAGTTTCGCCCCGAAAGCGAAGCATCATCAGGAGGATAGGCAAAATCAGCGTTACGAGTTTGTCGTGGGGCGTTGTCGTTTATTAGCATTACACACATTCGCTTAACACACGCGGATTATAGCAAAGTAGTTCTGTTATAGTTTCTGTTCTTGTCTACGTTTTTGTTTTTTTTTTGGGATCTTCCCCTCCGTACTTATCCATAATTGTTATCGAAAAAAGTGTTTGACGTAAGTACAAATAAGACAATAAACACTATGTGACAGTAAAAAAACGTTTTATATTTATAAATTTTAAGCATATAGTGGTCAGTCCAGCCCAAAATAATACCTAAGATACAACCGTAAGTCGCGAAGATTCAAGAAAGTTTTTTTTTTCGAACTGACTGTATGCTGTTAGCCCTAATGGCTTTTGCAGCGTCACCGGGCGGGACGGGCGAGCGCAGAAGCATCGTCGAGGTTGCGAAATGCAGAGAGTAGAGCGCAGAAGCTCTACTTAAGTCTGGGAACGTCGTCCTAAGGGTGCCTTCTGTGAGGCCGGACCACGGCTTAGGGCGACTTGTAGTGGAGGGTTGATAGTATGACTTAGATTAGTCATTGCGGCGTCGGAAGGGTGACGAGATTCCACGACCGACCGACGTCAGAAAACTGGGACCTCGTCTTCGCCGGCGAAGACGCTGTATGTGTGTATTACGTGTTTCTGTGTTGGCGATCGTTATTTGATCGTCGGGGTCGTACAGGACGCTTTTTGGACGCCTATATTTTCAATGGTTTCAAGAATGGTTTGTCCTTTTATCTTAAGTATACCGCACTCTATCATCATTCTTCTGTCATTATCCCACTCTAAGTGGAGTCGGCACAACATGTTACAAACGTGTATTTTACGACCGGCCGCCTGCCTGACGCCAACTTACCTTAGTCGCCTTTTACGACACCTCAGTAAGAAATGAGGGTGTTATATTCTACGCAGCCCGATACCACACGGCACATACCTTAGTCGCCTCTTACGACACCTCGGTAAAAAGAGGGGTGGTCTATTCTATTCTGCCGGATACTACACGGCAATATACCGCACTCTATCTAGCTAAGGAAATAGTAGTAGCAAGTAAAAAAAAAGCTACAAGCTTTGCCTAGTTTCCTAAATACTAACCAACTGTGTTACATTCACTGAAATTATCTAAATCCGCTTTAAACTATCTGGTCAATACATCGTTAGGCTTAAATCAAATGCAGAAATTGCATTTCAGTACATAACGACGCAATTTGCAGGGGCGGTTTCAATAACCGATATCCAGTCATCTTCGATAACTGATATTGATTTTGGAGATTAACTGATTGTTATCTATATAGAATGTACAAAGTCCTTATTGAATATAAGCCATGTAGAACCATCATCTCTATTCTATAATATATTATACATATTTTTATATATCGTTATTTATATCGGTCTGTTAATATCAAATTCAAATTCAAAATATTCTTTTTTCAAGTAAACTTGTAAACAAGTTCTTTTGAATCGACAACATCTACTGCTGGTTCGGAAAACTGTTCCTAACGAGAAGAACCGGCAAGAAACTCAGCGGTTGCTCTTTTCAAACAATAATTCTTATCACTTATACACATATAGTTATTAATGTCTTGTACAGGGTTGAAGAGAAGCTATATCCACGCTTTCTTATCGTCTAAGTAATCTTCAATAGTATAGTAGGCTTTCTGAATTAGCCTTTTTTTAATAGTATTTTTAGACTGCTGTAATGGTAAAGTTAAAGTAGATTGTGGAATTTTATTATAGAATCTTATACCCAAACCCACAAACAAATTACGAACTTTTGCAAGGCGCTAGACAGGAACAGTATCAAACATTAAGGCCGCCTATCTCGTTTGTTTATGTATCTTATATGGATCCGAATGATTTGGTCGTTAGTTATGGACCTCATAAATAAACTTAGAGTCTTTTGCCAATGAAGCAAGCTACGCTTGGCGTATCTTTGTGATCAAATCTGAGAAGGAATCGTAAAAAATTTACAATTACCGATATATCTCAGCGTGTTATAAAATTTAAGTGGAAATAGGCGGGTTCATAATCCAAAGAAAGTAAAACATTGACGTTCAAAGTAGTTGCGCAACGCAGTGTAGCTAGACCCCTCTAGAAAGTGAATAAACGTCCTCAGAAAGGTCGTGAGGAGCTGAACGTCCACAAGTGAACGTCCATCGGTTGAAAAACAAGAAGCTCGGCTATTAAAAGATATGATACATCAAAATATAAAACATTGCAAAGAATCTGCTAGGTTTTTTTTTAACAAAACGTTCCTTAATGAATGGCTCCGCTGCGGTCGAAGCTATTAGCTCAAACAGTTTTTACTTTAAAAGGCACAAAAAGCTTGCGGCGTTATTTCGCTGAGAAATATTAGCGTCTTCTTTTAATGTTACTTTTTGTGTCATACTCGAAGTCCTTTAATGTTTGTATTTTAAATTTCGCTATCCTTTTTCTGTTTAATAAGTTCTAATAACATGAAATTTTGGTCTTACCGCGTTTATTATCAATGAACCGCATTTTTATTCGAAAATGTTACCGAAATATGAATGATTTAAGTTATATAAAGATTAAAAGCTACTTAATATATTTTTGGTCAATTATATGTAAATATTATCACATACTTCTTACTATAAAGAATTTCGCAAATTATATATTGTTACATACAGGGGTTCGTGTTTTATTATATATTGTTACATACAACACTTTATTCAACTTTTATTACAAACTTACTACTTACAGTCTCTTCTACACAGTCCGTTGTCCAATAAGAATGCCGGGTCTCTAATAATTCACTTTTATTTTCACTTGTTTATTCGCTGTTGATCGCTATTCACAAACTGAATGTCGAGGCGCACGATACGTCTGCTTATATATCGAACGAACCGTTTTCCAGAACATTCGATAGCCTTGAAACGATCATAAACATGTTTACCAATAACATGTTTTGATACACGTCGAATGTTCCAGAGAATTGGCGTGAACTCTATGTTATTCAGATTATGAACTGTTTTTGCATGTTCGTAAACTGTCTCGTTCAATTTGAACTTTATGACATATGCATTACGAACTCTTATCGCATGTTCGTAACAATATAATAAATTAAAACTTATATGTTTTGTAATCTATTAGAATTAAAAAATTGACAATGAGTTTTATTGGTTTTTATTTGTTTAGCAGCGGAAATGATGATGGAATGAAATGTTAATAAACGTGGACCCAACACTGCTGTTAGGTGTTCTGTCTACTATGTCGTGACGAGTTACGATTACCTTTTCGGCACAATATTATGAATATCTACTTCATTAAAGGTTTCGAATAGGTGGTTTTTGTTTAATGCTTGTCAGATTTGTAAGAAAATCTGTCCACTTGTGTTTTATATTGC
The DNA here is from genome assembly GCA_947086505.1 of Morpho deidamia. NCBI lineage: Eukaryota > Metazoa > Arthropoda > Insecta > Lepidoptera > Nymphalidae > Morpho > Morpho deidamia. The sequence goes on from CAMTZC010000017.1 coordinate 3,305,677, forward strand.
CGATAAGAACAATTGAAAAGAGTTTCTACTTGGTGGCAAAACGAACTGATGCTGCTGCCAGGACTGACTCCAGACCAAAGAACTCCTCTAAGGTTAACAGGGACCTGAAATGTTGTTAAAAGCATTTTTAACTTGACTTTTGTATTTATCAATTTAATTTTTGTGCATAATAATATAAAACTAAAGTAGCGGTCTTTTACAATCCCACTGCTGGGAATAGGCCTCCTCTCTCCGTTTCTGGAGAGAAGGGTTGGAGCTAAGACCTACCACGCTGCTCCAATGCGGATTGGTAGGTTACACATATTAACAGAATTCTCTAGGGATATGCAGGTTTCCTCACGTTGTTTTCCTTCACCGAAAAGCGTGTGATAAATTGCAATTATTTATTTATTTATTTATTTATTATTGGGAAACGTACAACTTAAGATAATACATGTTTACATGAATCTACAATAGTTATACAGATGCCAATAAAGTTTCCACTAAATGCTAATGACAAAGGAAGTGAACAGTAAATTTTATATTTATATTTTAAATTTTGATTTTAACTTTTAAATTTAATAAAAAACAAGAACAAAGAGTATTAAAAAAAATTATCAATTAGACACATGAGTTTTAATAGAAAAACTCGTTAGTGCCTGCCCGGGTTTGAACTCGTGTTCGCCTCGAAAAAGTCGCACGGTCTCACCACTGGGCTATCACAGCTCGCATAATAATATACATAATCATAAAAAGATTGGCGTTATATATTCGTTATATATCGAATTGTAACATGGTTTAATACTGGCTTTATGTTTTAAAACAATACTTTGCATTTCCTTGGATTCTATAATAAATAACTGAACGTTCTTATGACGCATTTCCGTCCGCTTGTTAAGTTTTATATTGAATAAAATATTTAAATATTATGAGATAAATTGTGCTATAAAAGAAACAGTGTTTAAATTAAAAGGTGACTGTATTTATAATTTATCTGTTAATACTATTTATATTGAGAAAGTTGTCATTAAATCGATTGTAAATAGCATGAATTAAGAAAGGATAATTAATAATAATTTATTATGAATTAAAGTTGAAATGTGGAATTGTGGAATGATTTACCTGTATCAATCCGCAAATCTCCTTCCCTATCAGCATTTAAGTCACAGACTAGTAAATATTTGTCTCAAGTCGTTTCAATTTAATTTAGTAGCTTATTATCAATATTAAATTACATTTTAATTAATTCAAATAATCACTATTATCTATTTTTTAGGGATAAGTCCGCCTTTTGTTTGTACAATAAAGAAAGAAAGAAATAAATAAAAATTAATAAAGGTACCGCTGGATGCTAAGTAACGATTATTATTTAAAAAAATCGGATTGTGAATAAAATTAAACTAATTTATATTGAGTTTATTGTGGTTTTGGTTGATTTGTATGAAGAAGTTATGGACGCCGAAAGATCGCTTAGCTACGCGCCGAGATATATAATAGACAAAGTAGGAACAAACATAATTTATGTAAGATTGCAAGTGGAATAAAAGCTTTTAAAAAGCATCAAAATTGAACGAAACAATCATTTTTACGAGCAAACACCACGGAGAGAGGTATTTTAAAGTTCCAACAATTCAACATACAATTTACATGAAACATGAAGCTTGTAAAAGATTTCGTCTTTTATTATTATGTAGGCTTAAAGTTTTTAACAAGGTCTTAAAAGTACTGAACAAAGTATAACATTCACCTCTAAACTCTGTGCGGTTGCATTAAAACTTTTAGATTTATTTTATATCTGTTTATAACGTCTTTCTTTTGATATTTATTCTCTCATCATAGTTATATCGTTATGTGATAGTTATACCAAATTATATATTCGTCAAAGTAATGTAGTCAACGTCTATTGTTTATTACCAATAGTTAGTTATACACGATTACTACTGTAGACATTAATTTTTAGTTATTAGATTAGAAGAATAATATGGAAAATGTATGAAATCGGCATTAACAAAAAATTAATCATACATTACCGAATTTATAAATTATAGAATTATGTGTTTCCTTGCGAAGTTGAATTGTATAATATAAAAGTAATGATTATATTATTTTACTATATTCCGTATATAGCAAAATAATTATATAGCAAGTTTTCCGTTTTTTCCACTTAAGCTTAAGTTCAAACCCCGCTTGGATAAACGTAGCCTATATATTAGTTTATTACTATATAGACTATACTCAATCTATCTCCCAGGGTATCTCTATCATCAAGCCCAATTAAAATCGGCTAATCCAATCCAGAGAATGTACTATAAACCTAAATCTTCCTCAATCTTTAGTAAAAATTGTACAAAAATCCGGGCAGTAGATTTTGTAAAAATTGATCACGTACAAACAGCTTTTGGGGACTTTATTTTATAATATAGATATATATCGGTATTTTTCATACCTATAACTAAAGATAGCGTTGCTATTTGCATTTAAATTGTTTCATTTTATCTCCTTTATTTTCAATCCAATATAGACAAGATATCAAATTCTGATAAACTAGAGTAGCGTTACCACTCGAAAGATTTTTATCGTGCGTTAAAAATACGTCGAAATGAAACAAATGGGTATCCAGGTATCAGTTCACATGACAGCGCATTTAAAACGCGACGTATTTTTATCGTGCAGTTTTCCATTTTAATCGTTAGGTCGTAGGACGTTAAGCTGAATATACCATACGAAAGTTCTTATAACGCCTATTGCGGAATTTAAACGCGACGTATTTTTTACGCTCGACGAACGAGGCAATAATAACATTAGAATTTGTTATATATAAATAATACATTTTCTCTATTTCCACTTTATGATTAACTTAATATCGATTTGCTCCAGTAGCGCTGATCTTTGGTAAATCTCTGAGAATACCAATTATACGATATCCGTGACTAGAATAATTCTGAACGTAGCTATTAACGAATATTACCGCTGTAATAAACGTATTTTATAACTTTGTGCTCATATTAGCGCATTAGTAGAATGTATGTTGTATAGATATTTTTCTATAATAAAATTCCACAATCTACTTTAACTTTACCATTACAGCAGTTTCAAAATACTATTAAAAAAAGGCTAATTAAGAAAGCCTATTATACTATTGAAGATTACCTAGATGATAAGAATGCGTGGATATAGCTTCTCTTCAACCCTGTACAAGACATTAATAACTATATGTAACTAGTGATAAGAATTATTGTTTGAAAAGAGCAACCGCCGAGTTTCTTGCAGGTTCTTCTCGTTAGGAACAGCTTTCCGAACCAGCAGTAGATGAAGTTTACTTGAATAAAGAATATTTTGAATTTGAATATTCTCCTGCCCTTATCCCTCTCTACGTGGGGTCGGAACAACATCTTTTGTACATGCTGTTAGATGATTTCGTTAGTTATTTTACGATCGGCTGCCCACCTGACGTTAACTTACGTTAGTCGCCTTTTATGAAATCTCGGTAAGGAATGAGGCTGGTATATACTACTCAGCTGGCGGGTCAACTTACCTTAGTTGCCTTTTACGCAACTCGGTAAGAAATGCGGGCGGTATGTTCTACTCAGCCATGCGATGGAATGTATGTCGTATGCATTAGTAAATATTGTTGTATATGACCGTATCAAAATGACAAATATATGGGACAAATACACACACGGTCGACCGTCCCCAAACGTCCGTAACTTAATGCTTGTGTTATGGGTGACAACTTGTAAATATGCTCATATATATAATTTTAAATAAATACTAAAATAAAAAAAAATGCTCTCAGATAAGAAGAACCAACAAATTGTAATAAGAAAATGTTGGCACTCGTCGGAAATCGAACCTGCGATAAGTGGAGCTGAAGCTGCCTTTAGTTTGCCGCTCCGGTCCTTTAACAACGGGCCAGACAAGGTTTTGTTGATAGATTGATTTAACTACGACACTTAATTGATAGATTTATCTAAAGTTTCACTTAATTAATGATCTTATATGACAGCGTGAGCACACGCGGCCATTAGCATAGTCGGTACCTACTAAATATAAAAAAATATTATTTAAAAACACGCTGATATAGAAAACGTACATTCTTGTTACGTAAGCCTGTACAGTCAAAATGATCGAATGAAACACTGTTTATTTTGAAAATTTCGAATTAGAAAACTGTTTTTAATTTTATTTTGCTAAGTACTAACTATATTAGGGTTAATTGTGCTTTAATCATTTTAGCACAAAATCAATACCGATACAAGGGATCAAATGCGTATATAAACAACAGATAATACAAAAAGTAACATCGAAAACTATAAATTATATTTGAAGGCAATTCTTCGTCTCTGCTGGGATCGGTCATTATCAAAGGAAATAATATGCAATAATTGAGTGATGTGATAACTTGATGTAATAACTTAAAATTATAAAATCTTCGTTGAAATTAAGAAAGTCAATTAAAATAAATCAATAAAATCACTACTAATTAAAAGGCGATGTCACTTTAGTACAAATTAACTTTAAAAACAAATACACAACAAGATTGCGAGGAATAAAAGCGATTCGTCGTAAACGTGGTACGCGTCCCGTTGACAACCAACAACAACTGCCAAAATGGCCGCGCTACCATACACACGACGCTCCGCCAGACTTGACAAGCTGTCAAATCTTGTTTTTCTCGCAAAACTAGTGACGCTCCGCGGATGCGCCGTCACGGCCGGACTGACCTGCGGCCGTCCTCGGACGCCTCAATATGCAGTTCTGTAATAAATACACAATCATCGGGTAAATTAACCTACCCGCTCGTTCACCCTGACTATCTTCATTACGCTTATCTCGTTATAACCGTGATAAAATGATCATCATACAAGCAATTTCCAGAACAAATGAAAGCGTGTGTCCTTACGACCATACATGGACCGGACGACACCTTTCATACAAACAAGCATGCTCTTGATACTCGGTCAGTATGTCCTCTCGACCAACCCCTAGGGTCTGGCCCGGACGATACTGTCTCACTTTGATTAACTTTACTTCCTGGACCAGACAAGTGTGTCCTTTCGACCAGCCCCTCGGGCATGGACCGGACGACACTGTCCTTTCAACCAATGACCACTAACCTGGACCGGACGAGTGTGTCCTTTCGACCAGCCGCTTACAGCTGCATGGCCCGGCACGACACTGTCCTTTCGACCAGTAAAGACTAACCTTGACCGGACGAGTGTGTCCTTTCGACCAGCCGCTTATAGCTGCATGGCCCGGACGACATCGCCCCTCCACTAACACATTTTTCACTCAATTATTCCTTTCAAATTAGCATATGAGTTACATAATAATCTTTTTTTTTAAACTGATATTTAATTTCACATACCATTCATAAATGACTATCACCCTCCACAAAAATGTTATCATCTCGATCCGAAGTGTCACTCAGAGTATCTGACACCGCTGTAAGTGTATCTGATCCTCCTGTAAGTGTGTCTGATTCTCCTGTAAGTGTGTCTGATCCTCTTGTAAGTGTGTCTGATCCTGCTGTAAGCGTGTCTGAACTTGTACTTAATGTGTCACAAGTACTTAGTCTGTCGAGGGGTCCATTATCGAGTTCTACGTTATCCGGCGCCGTCATGGCCTCGTCTTCATCCATCAGACTAGTAGATATTTCAACTAATCCATTATGTCCCTGAGGCACTGAACGCAAATTCTCGTGTGCAAATTTAAAAGTACGATGTGAACCAGTAATACCTTTCAACTCATAGCGATCATTCTCTAAAACTGCGGTTATCACAAAAGGTCCTTTAAACTTCCTATCTAATTTAGTTTGAGTACGCTCACTATTTTTAATAAAAACATAATCGCCTTTGAGAAATGGTTTGATAATTGCGCGACCTTGATTAAATCGTTTAGCGTCCAACGAAGCTGCTTTTTGAATGTTAGTAGACGCATCCTGCCTAATAGAGTCTAGATCTATGCGCTGTTCGTTTGAATCAAATGCCCTAATTTTTGAGATTCCTAAAGATTGCGAACGAATACCGAACATAAGTTCCGTGGGCGTAAATTTTGTAACTGTAGACTTTGTACTGTTGAGTGCTAGCTGAACATTTCCTAACTCGTCTCGCCAATTTTTATTAGGATCATTTTCGATAATTGTCAGCAAGCTCTTTAAGGTGCGCATCACACACTCTACCTGACCGTTTGCTCTGCTGGAACCCGTTGCTATAAAATGAAGGTCAATACTATGCTCTGAACAAAAGTTCTTAAATTCTTGGCTAAAATAACACCTAGCTTGGTCAGCAATGATACGCATAGGAGCTCCAAAAAGGCAGACGGCATTTTTAATAGCTCGAACAGCATTAGCTGAATCTAATGATAAGGTGTATTCCAACAAAACGTATTTAGTAAACGCGTCTATGATCACCGAACAATATTCCTTGCGATCACTCTTTCCACTTAGTTTCCCAGTAAAATCTATATGTATCGTATGCCACGGTATTGATACCTTCGGGATCGAATGCAACTTCACAGGCTGAGCGCCTGAGGGACCCTTTGAGGCTTTGCAAACAATGCATGAATTAATAAACTGCCTAACGCACTTGGACATCTGAGGAAACCAAAACTGTTCGTACAGTTTGTCCAATGTTTTATCACTACCTAGATGTTGCAACTCGGTGTGAACATGATTGATCAGACTCCAAATTAAGGAACGTGGAACAACTGGTAGCCAAGAAATAATCTTGTTTCTTACCACCTTTCTATATAGAATGGAGTTTCTAACGTCGTACGTCTGACCAACTGTGTCAGGAAATTCGTTAGTATTGTATTTGTTAATTAAGTCCTGAATCTCCGCATCACGTTTCTGCTCTACAGAAAGCCAACCTTGGTGCAGTTCCACAAAGCGTACTGTCTTGGCTGTAGGTATACATGAATTATCGTGTGACGACTCTGAACTATGAGGATTTGGCAAAGGGTTTCTAGAAAGGTAATCCGCGTGTACCATGCTACGGCCTTCTCGATACACAATATCAAAATCGTAAGCTTGTAAAAACGCCCACCAGCGATGAACGCGTGGGGTTAGGTCTGTTTTCGATTTTGATGCTTTTAACGAATTACAATCCGTGAAAACCTTAAATCGTCGACCATATAAATAGTATCGGAAATGTTCTACCGCTCGTACGACTGCAAGTGTCTCCAATTCGTAGGAGTGATAGCGAGACTCAACTTCAGTAGTACGTCGGCTGAAATATTCAACGACATGTGGAAGGTCGTTCTTCTTTTGAATTAAAATTGCTCCATACCCGTCAGAGCTCGCGTCACAATGCAATTCTACGGGCAAATCTGGATCGAAAATTGTTAGGACAGGTTCAGAGGTAAGTATTTTTATAATGGTATCGCGTATGTTTTCATATTTTTCATTCCATTTTATTGGGCCCTTCAGTTTTGTCAAAGGATACAAAGGACCAACAATATTCGTAAATCCAGGGATGAATTTACGAAAATAAGATGCAAGACCTAAAAATTGACGGACTTGTGTCGCGGTATTTGGCTGGGGTGAGTCAATTAGAGCCTGTATTTTGCGAGAGTTGGGTCTTACTTCACCACATTGAATGGAATATCCCAAGAAATCAATTTTCGTTTTCATAAAATTACATTTTTTTAGATTAAAAGAGAATCCAGCGATAGAGAGAGCATTTAGGACTTCATCAAGGCGCTTTAGACCTTCAAATATGTTCTTGGAGTAACATAAAACATCATCCATGTAAATTAAAGGTTTATCATTTAGGTGATTTACGGCTTTTGTAATACACCTTTGATATACCGAAGGTGCATTGCGCAAGCCAAAAGGCATTGCGAGGTACTCATATTGTCCCTCGGGGGTTACAAACGCCGTCTTTGCAACGGAATCCGAATGGATTGGAATCTGGTGGAAACCCGATGCCATATCTAATGACGTGAAGTAATGAGCACCACTAAGCTGGTCAATTTGATCCTCAATACGGGGGAGGGGGTAGTGTTCCGGTCGTGTATTAGAGTTTAATTCTCGGTAATCAACACACATTCTCTCAGTGTTATCTTTTTTTTTAACCAAGAGAATCGGACTGGCGAATTGTGATGAGCTTTCACGAATGACACCTGCGTCAAGAAGTTCCTGAACCTTTTCCCTAACGATCTGCTTTTCTATTGGTGCTAATCTATAAGGGCGCCTCTGTACAATTTTGTTTGGATCAACTAATTCAATTTCTAACTCTCCAGTTCCTACACGCCTATCAGGAACACCTTCTATGAAGCAATCAGCGTATCGGTTTAAAAGTCGAATAAGGGTCTCCTTGTCGCTACCTGCCAAATCAGTATCTACATTGGTGAAATCTGGTCTAGAAAAACTAGCTTTACATACATTACTTTGCTCTGAAAAATAGAATGACAAGCTATCATTATTAATTTTAACACTAACACCGTTTTCTAAAATATCCCGTCCTATTATAACAGGATCTATAGATCCTGATGTTTGCCTTATAAGGCAAACATCAGGAACTACATGAAATATCAAAGTTAGTGACATATTTTCTATAGTAACCTTACTTAAAATTTGTTTTGTACATTTTATTTCATCACCGCTAATACCCGTAAGACAAACGAGATTTTTGCGCACAGTACCTGGGAATTTACAAGAAATGCTTTCTTTTATCAAAGAGCAAGACGACCCGCTATCAAACAGAAAAGAGATCGACTCACCGGCTGACGTTTTCAGGGTACCCCTCGACAATCGTTGTTCGCAAAGGTGGACTGCCTTTTTTGCAGTAGCTCCACCAACGTTATTTTTATCTTGACAGTTTGTTGCCACGTGACCTGGGGTGCCACAAATGTAGCAGTTTACAGCTGAAGTTCTCTCGAGGGTGCGCGAGGGATTTTTAAATTCTTGTGATTTGGGCGCGGTCAAAAATGAATCATCTCGCCGTTTTCTGCAATCAGCTAATCGATGCCCGGGAATTCCACACCAGTGACATTTACCACCAAATTTAGGTTCTGCTATTCGAGGTCGCTTAAAATCAGATTCTTGAATATCAGAAACATCAGCCTTCCGCTTTAGTGAAATGCCGCTTAAGATTCTAAATAAGTGCGCTTTAGTAGTAATAGCATGCGCATTCAACTCGCGGCGCATCAAACTGTCCTTTTGACATAGTACTGATATAACGAAACCAGCTATAGCTTCTTCCGGCATTTCGGTCTTAGGTATACGATCGATCATGTTCCACAAACGCAACCCGGTCTCTGACGCGCTTTCTTTAGCGTGAATTTGAAAACGTAAAATTTCGTCAAAATAGTCCTGATATAGTTTTGGCTGACGAAATTTGGCGAGCAAAGATTCTTTTACTTCTTCCCACGATAACATGTCTAAATTTAATTTAGTTAAGCAGGAAGCTGCACGTCCTTTAAGCGCATCGGTAAGAGCAACAAGCAAATCAACACCCTCAAGGCTTCTACTCTTAATGATAAGTTCAGTAACTTTGCACCAACCTTCTATATCCGCGTCAGTGTCCTCTGGATTAAACTGCATAAGCCTTACTGAACCGATCTGGGCACTGGTACTTGCTACCGGTGATTGCGTCGCTGCTAACACACGGCTGAGTAGAGCTTCCATATTACTCATCAACTTTAAAGCGCTATTTTCTTCCGTGGGCGTCGGAGCGGATCCCACTTCTGATGAAGGCAATTCTTCGTCTCTGCTGGGATCGGTCATTATCAAAGGAAATAATATGCAATAATTGAGTGATGTGATAACTTGATGTAATAACTTAAAATTATAAAATCTTCGTTGAAATTAAGAAAGTCAATTAAAATAAATCAATAAAATCACTACTAATTAAAAGGCGATGTCACTTTAGTACAAATTAACTTTAAAAACAAATACACAACAAGATTGCGAGGAATAAAAGCGATTCGTCGTAAACGTGGTACGCGTCCCGTTGACAACCAACAACAACTGCCAAAATGGCCGCGCTACCATACACACGACGCTCCGCCAGACTTGACAAGCTGTCAAATCTTGTTTTTCTCGCAAAACTAGTGACGCTCCGCGGATGCGCCGTCATATTCGTAAAATAGTTTTCATATGTAAATAAAACATTAAAGTCTTTTTTTATTTTATATCAATTTGTTTACATAGCGTTGATACTTGGAAAATCTCTGAGAATCGAAATAAAAGGAAGATATAAAATAAAAGATTATCAGTGGAACTCCATTTGTGGAAAGTAAAGGTTATCAATTTTATTTCAATCCAAAACGTTTTATTCTTCCTTAAAACGATTTTGGTCCGCAAGTTCCGCTTGCTACAGTGACACGTGTTGAAACTTGTTCCCGGTAAATATAAATGCAATTATTTGCGGTCGGTCGTACAGAATTCTATGAATTTTATTTTCTGAACAGAAAGTTGCATTTACGAGCATATGATGTTTTTCACTACCAAAAAGAAATTTAATTTTAGCGTAGATTTAGCGCTATAAATTAATTGATTAGTCGGAAAATATAATCGAAAGGAAAAAGAGGAGTGCTGAATTTGTAGCAGAGGGACGTGAGGATAGCTATGACGAGGGGTGGAGAGGGATGAAGAGGTGCGGAGAGGCGTGAGTTGTCATTGTGTGCTTGGAGTTGTAATAAAAAATTAATCAACTTTTGAAAAAAATCGTGTACTGATGAAAATTTCAGTATCTATTTTTTGTATAAATATTGTATACATAATTCCTGTCGCCTTATGGTAAATATAAATTTACATGTATAAATATCTTAATCCTTAATGGCTTACGCTCACAGACGTTTTAACTTTATCAAAGGTGAAGGTTTAAAACAATGGATATATATAAATATCGTAAATGCTTAGTATATTAAGTATTTCTATACTTACTATACTTCTATACTATACTGTCCTCATTCTTCTTGCATAACTTTAATTAATTAATATAGCTTTACTACATATTTTTGCTACATTTCTTCTCTCGAAAAGAAAAAAAAATTGACTATCTGTGTAAAAGATACAGGCTCCTATTTTACGCGACATATTTTTTTTGTGGGAAATTAATTTATTATTTCTACGATAACACAAAAATTAAGTATATTAAATCGCCGTAGACACGTCCCGCTCGTTCCTAGCTGCACATGTCTGAACGTGCTCGCCGTAAGTTCTCACATTTAAATGCTTTCATTGCGGTATTCTGCAGAATACTATAAATATTAAAGGAGAATAGAATGTGTCTGCACCATAGAAAGTAATGGGTTACGAGAAAAATTGTTTGTGAGAAAAAGGTGGAAAGCTTTTGTTATACTGTGTTTTATTAATCGGTTGACACGACAAAGCATGTTGAAGAAACGGTAATAAACAACTGAGGCATAATGATTGCGTTGAAATATACAAACCTTACATAAAATTAAGCTTCTGGGCTTAGTATTTGAAACACATTAAACAAAATTCTATACGCATAAAAAAAATTGCCGATTTTTATAATAGTAACGGCCTGTTACAATCCCACTGCTGGGAATAGACCTCCTCTCTCCGTTTTTGGAGAGAAGGATTGAAGCTTAGACCTACCACGCTGCTCAATTGCGGATTGGTAGGTTACACATATCCCCAGAATTCTCCAGAGATATGCAGGTTTCCTCACGATGTTTTCCTTCACCCGAAAAGCATGGATAAATTGCATTTGTCAATTAGACACAAGTTTTTAACAGAAAAAGGCATTGGTGCCTGCCCGCATCTCTAGAGAATTCTAGGGATATGTGTAACCTACCAATCCGCATTGGAGCAGCGTGGTAGGTCTTCCTCCTAGCCTCCTCTCTCCGTTTATTGGAGAGAAGTCTCCAATAAACGGAGAGAGGAGGCCTATTCCCAGCAGTGGGATATTAACAGGCCGGTACTGTTACTTTTACTATGTTATTTTATCGAGACCAGTTAGCTTTATTGAATAAGATATCGACGTCCAACAATGATTCTGCAAAATATTCACAAGGCACGACCGTAAGTACTTTGACATCAAATATCTTTTGTATTTCTATCATTTTTTATTGTATACGACACGATACCGATTGCGATGCAATAGGATTTTAATTATAATTATAAAGTTGATTATACTGGTGTAATTTTTTAACTGGTGTAATGTTAAATAATTAATTATTTAAATGTTAAACAGCATTTAGGTAAGTGGGAAAAATTTATTCTTCGCCCAAACGTTACTCAATCTTCTTCGAATAAGAAAATTAGTGAATAAAATTATGTGATATAAATCTCAATTTCTATATATTTTAGAGTAATGATTAATTTTTTGAGTATAGTTATAGTAAGAAATATATTCGATTCTATAAGACCCTGCTTGTGTGACTCAGCTACCCGGTTAACAAATCTAGTTAGACCTAGATTCAAGATATCTATAATCAAGCCTTAATTTAAGTACTGTAGCCATAGTACCATGCAATTATGATATCGTTAAAGTATCCTTTGATTTAATTTCCGTTTCGTATCGTATTGGAAAAAATCCAAGATGTTACAATATCGTGTCGTAATTTGTAAACAAGGTCGTTTTATAAGTAGATGATGAGTTTCATTCCACTCACGCAGGCGTCTATCGTAATTGGAATTCTCAAGGAGATTTAGATCTTATAAGGAAGATCGACGTGAAATAAATCACGTGCTAGGCGCGCTTGAAAATTTCAATGACAGTCAACCTTCTCTTTAGGGGGATAGGTAAGGGGATTTCTTCTTTACATCCTTCTATAGAGGTATCAGTCTTTATCAAAATAACTAACCTCAACTACCAATCATTTACTAGCTGCCTTTAATATCACTAACTGATCACCAACATCTGAATGAAATTCCCGTTAACAATTTGTATGTAACAAAAGAAATACAATCAGTACTAAGCATTAGTTGTGGTTCGAAAAGATTATGTACTGCTAAGAATGCCAGCAGATAAACCATCGAAAGTCATGTTTTTAGGAGTTTTTAAAATGTTTTACTTGGAGAACACGTAAATTCACATATGTCAGTGATTGCCACCTACATGTTAGTTAGATCAAATAACCGAAAACCCTATACATGTGCCCTAAAAGCGTCCATATAACCCCGACGATCGAATAACGAAGCAAACAGACAAACAATACACACACTGAATCATCGCCGGCGAAGACGAGGTCTTTTTCTCATTCGTAGAGTGTCACCGCACTCCCAATGGCGTTATTATTTTCATATTATAAGTTTATCACAGTCATATTATGGATCGTCTATTACCTATTGCCTAAATCGTAGTCCAATCTTTTAGTATAAGGACTAGTTAAGATTCCGCGCTCTTATCTCCGCATTTTGCGATATCAGCGGTCTACTGAGCTCGCCCAGACCACTGAAGGAAGCTGTGAAAGATGTTCGAACTAGCAAAATATAATCAATTTGAAATAAACAAGAAATCATAACTTTAACTCTTTTTTTATTGTCAAGAAAATCCATTATGGGTCGTCACCACTCGACGGGGACGAGCGGCTGCGCCCCGCTCGCCTGCTACGGACTCGACTTCCCGAATCTCCCCTGCCATAAACTCAACATATACCTTGACCGAAGTAGTTGGATCCTCTTAGATTCCCCATTTGTCTCTATAGTATACTAGATAATTCTCTTTAAAAAAGGCACAAACGTCCGAGCCTCTTTTTATTACTTTTGCACCAAAAAATGTTCTCTTTTGCAAGTTTACTGCTAAACAAAACAATTGCGTCAGTATATACTACAGACTCGAATTTTGTTTTGAGTGATTTAGTTTGTTTAAGCTTAGAACTGGTGCTGGCTAATTAACCTAGCGGTAGAATTGTTTGGGATTATATACCTTATTAAGGATAAGGAGTGTACATTTAAACAACAAGACGGGTTATAAAAGACCGTCTAGAGTATACTATGTAGGTAACAATACAAATTTTATTTCAAGAAAAGTAATTTAGCTGAGGTCGTAACTTAAAGAACCTGCTATTAAATTATGAAGAACGTTGATGAATTTCATCATACTTCAAACTTTATGAAATCTACGACCTTTCGAGCAGTATTACTCATAAAGTGGGGAAAAGACACAAAACGGGTTTCACACGACCGTAGTCAATTTAAAAAAATAGTCCATAGTTATCCAGTCTTCATAAAATGACCACACATTATATTATAAATGTCATTTTTTGGCAAGGATCTACAGAGTAGTTAGTTTGGAGTTTAATTTGCAGAACGATATCTTTATGATATCCATTACCAATCACTTCAGAAGTGCATCTCGGTTGACCCAATGGACCAGTATCTACTTGCATAGATACTAGAGCATCTAATAAGCGTGATAAGCTAACGTTCAGAACGAGATATACTCGAACACAAAGAAAATACCTTCCTGCACTGTAAACCTGCATATTCAGACTTCCGTTTTAACATCTCAAGCATCCCACATTATTATTTGCCTTATTCTAGTCCGACATAACCATATTAGCAAAATAAAAAAATTAATTGAACTCGGTATTAATGGAACTGTTAATATTGCCATTTAAGCTAAAACTATGTAATTTCAAGGCATTGATAAGACTTCTTGTTCTTGGATACTACACTCTGGCAGAGCGGTCGTGGTCGTCAGTTGAAGGTTGGTGGCACACTTGACAATTCGACGCCATTTTTTTTTTGACGGCTGCCTTCTGGCACATTTATGAAGAGTGCAGTCTAAGGCAGCCTTCACTTGTACCGTCTTGGTTGAAAAGACTAGTCTTCCTATAAATAAACCTTATCAATTCTCAAATTATGGACACACTTAAGTATGGCCGTTGTACAAAACGCTGGCGGATTTCCAAACGGTGCCGTTTCATTTCTGAATTGGCAAGAGCCTGTTAGAACTTTTGTCGAACAAATGTTTCTAATTTAAGACCTTTCTTACGGTAATAGAAAATGTCAGATCGAGAAATAGGTTTTAGGAAATTTGTTTTTCACAGATTTAGGGAAATACTCTTTACAAAGTTTACGTCCGAAACAGCTTATTTGCAGTCAAAGAAATGCTTCATATGTATAATACACTAGATAAAGTTAAATTTGTTCGTAGCAAAAAATCTAGTTTCCAGTTATAATATAAAAAAATTTTTCGACAGAATATCTTACCTTGATAGAATCATTGCAAACTCAGAACTATTAAGTTTTAATAGCGGATGTGGTGAGAATTATCTTTACAATTAGTAATCAAGTATTTATTACGTAGACACAGACCCATAGTAGAAACACACTCATAGAAACACATATTTTCATTATTTGGTCAGTGTTCTTGTGTGAAGTATGAAACTTTTCATATCGATGGGTTAAAAATAATTCAAAATTGGAATAGCTAGCACGATTCTACAACTATTTTTGAATACAGTATTTAAAAATAGTGAACACTTAACTAACTAACCGGTCAATATTTTCTAAACGAATCATTATATCAAAGCTATATTAGAACGTAGACTTGATAAAATTATTAGACGCCGGAGTGCAAAAGGGTTTATTTCATTATTTAAAGCCTTTAGGCACAACGAAACTCCACTCCCGCAAATGATCAACGAAATCACCACAGATGTCACTTGAATTTTACCAGTTCCAAAATATACTTACCCAGATAGATGAAATACAAAGTGAAGGTGTTTTTTGTTTAAGTTTAACTTCCTCAACTGCTTGTCGATCTTTAAAGTTGGCAGCTATGATAGAAGGCAGTACTAAGTAGTACTAAGTCTTTTGCACCGCCATCAATCAGACATGAATCTCGCCATATGTTGGCAGATTCAAAATTTAAATATTAAATATTGTTACGGCGTGTTTTAAATACAATCTCCTTGATATAGTTTGTTGATAACATTAAAAAAACGTTGAGGCTGTCATTATGTGTTGAATCGTTGAAAGGGATTAAATGAGTTGACTTTTGGAAAATCTTCTCATTTATTGAATAAGTCTAAAGGAAACATATCGTCGTTTTATAATTTAACAATGGATCTTTATACATTACTAGAAAAACGTGCGGCGACGCCCGCGTGAAATACAGTGTTTAGCATGTTACAGTCGCTCGAGTCTCGGCATGAGACTGGCTTTCTGATACCCTACACCGCTTTTATACCTATTCCCCTCTCTAAACTACAATCGACACCTATTCGTTACTATCCCCACTAAAAATTGTTGTAAAACGACCTCTTCAACTCGATAGATGAAACGGTTATGCGCTACTAACCTAAGCCTTTCGGAGGAATTGCACTACATTTTAGTAAAAACCGTACTAAAATCCTTTCAGTACATTTTGAGAAAATAGATTACACACAGACAGACAACATTGGAGACTTTATTTTATAATAAGTATAGACAACCGACGTATTGGTTGACTTTTTGTTTAATATTAACAAAGATATACACTATACCGCTTTATCATCAAGAACTTTAACTTTTACGCATTACTTTGTAGATTTATAGTCAATTTGCAACTAACAGTTTGCGCAGTTGCTTTGAGATAAAGTTACCGCTTGGCAATTTGCCATTCATGTAGTAGTCTATCGACTTAGTTGCAGTGACATCTTGTAACTGAAATAAATTAGTATAAACTAGCTGTGCCAGCGGCTTCGCCCGCGTGGAATTCAGCGTGTCACAACTTTTTTCTAGAATTCAAATTTTAAACATAAAAGTAGCTATTGCCAGTTAACCATAACAGATAGAAAAATGCTATCGCGGACTTTTTTGGTGTATTTTTATAGATCTACAATTCTCTAGTACATTAATTTAGCATAGCTCTGCTGGTTACGCACCGCACGCGACCGAAGGTCCCAGCGACCAAGTTTTTTAACAACTGCTTCAACGTAATTTACATAATACCGATATGTACTATATACCTAAACCATCCGAAAGTATTGCACTATCTTTTGGTGAAAACCTTACAAAAATCCATTCAGTAGATTTTGAGAATATCGATTACATACACACAGACAGCTTTTCGGAACTTTGTTTTATAATAAGTATAGATGTTGTCCCCTGTCATTTGTATCAGAACGGCAATACAATATGTTCTGTTCATAAATGGGTCGAAATTTTTTTTTATTGGATCAAGTCTAAAAGTCAACTTCTTTTGAGGACAAAGTTTACGCTGCGAAGAGCTTTTTAGCAAGAAATGAAATAAAACAAGTCACAAGTCACATAGTCTTCTTTAATTCACTTAATTACGAGCATATAAATAACATTCATGTTTCCTTTACATTTCGAAAATTAAAATGTCTTGAATACACTACAACTATAATGTACATATTGAGATCAACATATTAGTGAAAGAAAAGTCAAAGCTAATGATCAAATCTTTTCATACAAGCCGTTAAAAGAACTTGATAGCTTTACTTAACATTTAATTTTATTTACACCTTAGGCCACCTAAATTTATAAACATTTCATTTATTTGTTATTCATATAAACTTAACGTCGAACACATAAATAGTAAAGTATAGTACCCGGCATTAAATAATGCACATCGATGTTAAGAACGAAACAGCCGGCCAGTTCGGTTTCGTAGAGCGCCGTCACTGTCACTCAGTTAGTATGTGACGTTTCATATGGGTTCGTCAGTCTGTGCGACAGAGACAATGCTCTATGAAGCAGAATCTAGCCGATTTTCTCTCTCTAAGCCTCGATGTGCATTATTTACTGCCGCGTAATATGTCTTTTAATATTTGAATATAAGGAGACAAAAACAACAGGGAAATAATTCCATTTAACCTTACAGATCATAAATTTCCGTGTAATGCATTTTTTCTACAATTTTTTATTTAGAACACAGTTTAAGGCAAGGTAAGGCAATATTTATAAATAAATCATTAAGTTTAATCCAATCTGCTATTGTCTAATCATCTTTTTCTATCGGTTTGAGTACTTTGTATTCTTAATATTTTTGGTTAAAAGTAATTTATTTAAAATTATGTTAGAGCTTTTCAGTAATATAGTAACGGAGTGTAAATTAATAAATTATTGTAACTTACTCCCTTACTTACCTTTTATTGTTGTATATAATATATTTTACGTTTATATTATTATATTGTATCTAACTTTTATAAATTTATATACAAAGTCCAATTTTTTTGTGTTTTGTCTCCGTGACTCAGTAGAGAGAAATTAATAATCACATTATCAACACAACGTTTTAAATTAGTTATCTAAGCCCTAATAATTTGAATAAAAATTCATGAAATATGGACATATATAATTAATCATATAGGTAAAATTAAAGTTTGTTGTCCATCCGAATTCACACTAATTGGAAGTCCAACGTCGTTGGGCTGATTTCTCTTGTGGTGAGAAGACTTTAGTAGCACTAGTTATTTGAGGATCGTAGGCTTCCTGTTAATAAAAAAATGAAAATAAAAAACCAAGCAATATATTAACAACTGAGCAACGAGACTAACAGAATTACGAAAAATATTTATTTATTTTACCAAAAAAAAAATATTACAAAAGATGAGAAATCATTGTTACGACCTGAAGTTCCTTATGAGATATAATTTTACAATTTCTCAATACAATCTTATACAAACGCAGCATGTGTTAAAAAACTACGAACGTATTATAAATATAACATACAAACAATGATGCTGCAAAATCATATGGGTCACATCGTATTGAAACAAAGTTCTTCATATTGATTTAATGATTAAAATATACTAATAATCTCTATAATCCATTGACTTATCAAGGATCAAGTTGATTTATTTAAACCATTCTATTTATATTTTTATATGTTACGATTTTTTCTAGAATATGTCTTAACTAAATTAACAAAAGTAACTTTAATTATATGTGACCCATATATGTATTATTTCTAGCATATTTCTTGGCAACATTCACAAAAGTGAGCCCAATTATATTATGATATTTTTCTAGAAAATTTTCTTAACAAAATTTTGCGAAAGTGAATCTTTAATTAAGTGTGATCCAATCATATTTTTTAAAGAATATTTCTAAACTATATTTAGAAAAGTAACCTCAATTATGTGTCCCGCGGTGTAACGGACGGGATAACCCCGGCCACTAGACTGGAGCACTGCTTGTGGGCTTGACCGGCTTTCGGCACAAGCACCATTTGTTCTAAGTCCCCCTGTCATAAGAACAAGTACTGTTATAGAAACGTATGGGGAATGTATGGTTAGAGGAATTTATCATTTAATTTATTTAATAGACAAAGTAGGAACCGACATAAGCTTGCGACTCCTGCTTTGCGCCTAGCAAAAGTACGTAAATCGTTTGTGGGTTTGGGTATAAGATTCTATAATAAAATACCGAAATCAATTTTGGCCATGCCTTTACAGCAGTTTAAAAACACTGTTAAAAAGAGGCTAATACAGAAAGCCTACTATACTGTTGAAGATTACTTAGATGATAAGGATGTGTGGATATAAGTGTACTTCTACCCTGTACAAGCCAGTAATAAATAAATGTATCTAGTTTTAAGATTTATATTTTAAAAAGAGCAACCGCCCAGTTTCTTGCTAGTTCTCCTCGGTAGGAACAGCTTTCCGAACCAGCATTAAAGTTGACGATTCAAAAGCACTTGTTTACAAGTTTACTTGAATAAAGAATATTTTGAATTTGAATTTGAATATCAGGAAGAAATTTATTACTTAGTAACGAATATAAAATAGCCTCAGCATTATCCTGCCCTTGTCCAATTCTAAGTGAGTTCGGCACATGTTTTAAACACGTTGTTAGATGATTTGACCATAACCATTTCTTACTGTGGTCTCGTAAAAGGCGACTAAGGTATAGTACCCGGCAATAAATAATTCATACCGAGGCTTAGAGAGAGGAAATCGGCTAGATTCTGCTCCATAGAGCATTGTCTCTGTCGCACAGAAACCGAATTGGCCGACTGTTTCGTTCTACACATCGATGTGCATTATTTAATGGCGGGTATTATAAGTTGACGTCAAGCAGGCGGCCGATCGTAAAACAATTAGCCAAAACATGTGAATTGTGTTTCTAACATGTGGCGACCTCTCTTAAAGGGATAAGGTCAGGAGAATATGAATATGAGAATATGCTAAAAGGTTTTCGTCAACTTTTATTCCAAGACCAATTAAATAACTAGTCGATGTTTTATTTGGTATGAAGGTTGTTATGGAAGTGAAGTTTTGGACAAAATTTACTAATAAAACAAAGAGCCCTGCGAAATATTTACATTGTGCCCTTAGCACTGTTTTTTTTCGAATAACCTTTACTTTAAAGAAAAGGTCAGCGTTGAGAAATGAAGAACGGCAGTGTAATAAACCCATAGCGCTCTACTCAACTAAACATATTTTGTATGAAAATTCAAAAGATTTACACAATATCATTCATTTCCATTTTAGTATTTTAGGGTTTCCTTATTAAAAAATTTAACAAGCTTTTTGCTGTCGTTATGTCGTTAGTCGAATTATATTTATTATTTTCAAAATATATAATTTAAACTATACTATAATAAGTACAGCGACTAGCGACTTGCAAATAGCGACTAGCAACTAGCGACTAGCAACTAGCGACTAGCATCTAGCGACTAGCAACTAGCGACTAGCAACTAGCGACTAGCAACTAGTGACTAGCAAGTAGCGACTAGCTACTTCATTCACGTTCACTTTTGTTGTTCAGAATTTATTAAAATAATATGATCTGATTAGCTCAATACGTGGAAATTCACCCAATTCCCACAATTATCTATACCTATATATAAAAGAGAAAGTATGTAAGTATGTTCATTATAAAATCCGAAAAGGCTGGATTGATTTTAATGAAATTTGGAGGCAATCTTTATGTTAACCTACGTGATAATCTTATAAATTTTGTCGGAGATCGGAGCAATTTTTGAATTATTAATGACAGTTTTGTTTCGAGGGGAAAACGTTACCAGATTGACCCATAGCAACACGCTACCACCACTAGTGAACTATGTATTCTTTCTTGTTCCTAAATGAAAATCATACTAAACTTAAAAGCACAGGCAAATAGTATATTAATCTAAAATTAAAAATTAATATTTTGAGTAATTCAATAATTTTGACTAAGTCGTTTGATAAGAAACAATATGGAATCATTCAAATCTTAAGTAATGAAGAATCAAGTCCCTATATATTTGTGCGTTATACGAATAACGAATGAAATATTTTAATAAGTTTATTGAATCAGCTTATTTTATAAGACATATTTTTAGATAACATCAATATCTAATAAAATCGTAATTTGAATGATCAAATCAAATCAACATAATAAAAGGAATATATGAGCTAAAATTTGCTGTATAATAAAATAAGACTACCAAAATAAATATTGGCATAAACGAGAGCAGAGAGTAATAAAAAATATTGCTTTACTAGAATCTCGTTATAATATGTTATGGGAAGAAAATCTAATAAAAAACCAAATAAGATACTTTGACGTGTGTTATATGGTTTCGTAATGAATAAGTAAGAAGATTTTGTTTTAATACTATATTATCTATAAAACTAGCCATGCTTGCGACTTCGCCCGCGTGGAAATGAGATTTTAATTTAAAATTTTGAGTTAACCATAAGACATAGAAGCACGCTGTGGCGGACTTCCTAGTAGTGCTTTTGTGGATCTAAAATTCTTTAGTACATTATAGTACGTGGCAATAAATAATGCACATCAAGGCTTAGAGAGAGATTCTGCTTCATAGAGCATTGTCTCTGTCGCACAGACTGAAGAACCCGTGCGAAACGTCACATACTAACTGAGTGACAGTGACAGCGCTCTACGAAACCGAACTGGCCGGCTGTTTCGTTTTAAGCATCGATGTGCATTATTGAATGCCGGGTACTATACTTTAGTGTACCTCTTTTGGTATACGCGGCGCACGTGACTCAAGGTCCCAGCGGTCGAGAGTTTACACAACCACGCGACCTCTTCAGCACAATTTACATAAAACCGTAACGTACTGTTAACGCAACCCTTTCGATAGAATTGCACTACCATTTAGTAAAAACTGCACCAAAATCCGTTCAGTAGATTTAGAGAAAATTGATCACATACACACGGATAGCTTTTGGGAGCTTTTTTATAATATGTATAGAAGAGAATCTAAGTAACTTAAAACGATTTATTACGTAGCGAATTTCGAGTACATATTATATTAAACGTAGTTGTCATTATTGATTGAACTGAAGTTATGATTGAATTATGTTGCTATAATCCGTGTTTATTAAGAGAATCTATGTAGTGCTTACTGTAGGAAGCAGGCAACGTAAACACTTTAGATGCAGGACCAGTCACCACATGTGTTACAAACATACATACACTACACTACACACATTCACTACGACAATCTCTTCAATCGTTTCGCTCTGAAGCATCACCAGTATCATTGCCATCGTCATTAAAATCGTAATGCCATAGTTTTTTTTGTTAATAAATGCATGTACTAATAAAATTTATCACGTAAGTAAAATAAATATTATACTCACAGAGAAGAGGTATCCTATAATAAGATCAGCGTCTCTGGGTGTGTCGAGAGCGTCTTTCTCAAGAACATCTGTCCGCAGCCACCGGCAGTCTACGTAGATACGAACGGTGTCATCATCGTGGACACTAAAGAAAAAAAAATACAGTTCCCATCGCCATAATGCCGCGTAAAGAGCTCATGAATAAGGGCTCTGATGAGCCCTAAACTAGTGGGGGTCACCCAAAATAATAAGAAGTGAGTATATCCAGTTTATATATAGTTTTAAAGTTTTAAAATAATATTAGTTGCTTTATATAAACTATAAAGTTGGAGCAATCATTTCTTAAACGGTTTTCGAAGTCTTATTTTGAGTAATCTGAAATACACCTGAACCCTCTTATTTCTGTTGCTTTCAACTTCATCCCAGTTTGGTCTAACCAAATAATCAAAGG
Organism: Morpho deidamia; assembly: GCA_947086505.1. Lineage (NCBI taxonomy): Eukaryota > Metazoa > Arthropoda > Insecta > Lepidoptera > Nymphalidae > Morpho > Morpho deidamia. The sequence goes on from CAMTZC010000017.1 coordinate 3,328,562, forward strand.
TCATGAGCCCTCTACTACGCGTCGCCTCAAACCGTGGTCCGGCCTCACAGGAGGCACCATTAGGGCGACGTTTCCCGAAGCTAGTAGCGCTTCTGCGCTCTACCATGCATTTCGCAACCTCGACGATAGTTCTGCGCTCGTCCGTCCCGCCTGGTGACGCTGTAAAAGTAGCTAGTGCGACTAGCGTTAAGACAAGCCTTTTAAGTAAAAGGGTATATCGTTAGATATCGTGTTAAACATCGTGTTAAACTTATAAATACTCATGAATACATATAACGATTATGTGACTGTACCGCACCCGTCTCCCGCTAACCCTGCGGTGGAGCAAATGTGGATAGCAGTAAATATAAACTCGACGCGTATAGTCATCGGGACTGCTTATCGCCCAGCCTGGGTCGATTGCGATTCGTTTTTCGACGCTTTAACTGACACTATTAGTACGTTACGAAGCTATGAACATATAGTCCTATTAGGTGACTTTAACATTGATTTTCATAACCAAAATTGTAACATGTACAAGCGCGCCAATAATTTTCTAAGCACTTTTAATTTAACTAATTATGTCAATTGCTCAACTCACTTTACGTCTCATAGTGAATCATTAATAGACCTGTTTTGCTCTGATATCAGCGTATCTAATGTTTTGGTTGATCACATAGCTGAGCTTGGCGGTCATGCGATGATATACGGTGTTTTAAAAATTAAAAGAAATAGGCCAAAAAGTCAATACATTATTAGCAGAACGTTAAAAAATATAAACCTAAACTTTTTTAATAGCGATGTTGAAAAGATAGACTGGAATCGTGTCTGTAATGTGGAATCGGTTGATGAAATGGTACAGAATCTTACTGGAATACTTTTTGATTTGTATGACACCCATGCACCTTACAAAAGATTACTTATTAAAGAAAAATATCAACCATGGTTGACAAGTAATGTACGATACATAATGTTTCTTCGTAATCAGGCATTGGCTGAATTTAAGAAAAATAAAACCACACATAATAAAAATCAATATAAATCTTTAAAACATCTCGCAAACGCAAGTCTTTTTTACGAAAAACGTGCTTATTTTCAATATTATATAAATAATAACATTAATAACTCCTCTTGTCTTTGGAAAAACCTTAAAAAAACCGTTTTAAGTAATTTTAATAAAAATAAAGAGCTTTCGGATAATTTCGGGGACCCTGAAGTAATCAACAAACATTTTATTGAAGTTGCTGGTGTAATGGATGTTAGTTTATCATACCTGACCTACTTTGAATTTAATCGTTTCAGCCATTGTACCTTTAAATTAAATACTGTTAGTGAGAACTATATTGCAAAAGTAATCTTAGACGTAACATCAAACGCACAGGGGTTTGATAAAATATCTAGAGATATGGTTATGTTGTCTCTCCCCTCCTCTTTACAGGCTATAACTTATATTGTTAATTCATCGATTTCCTCTGCTGTTTTTCCCGAAACCTGGAAAACAGCAATTGTTTGCCCTATACCTAAAGTAAATAACCCGACTGATGTTAAACAGCTACGACCAATCAGCCTTTTGCCTTACTTATCGAAAATTTTAGAAAAAGTTGTTTATAATCAAGTACAAAGCTATTTAGAAACAAATAATATTCTTCCCTCACACCAGTCAGGTTTTAGAAAGGGCCGAAGCACAGCAACTGCCTTACTTGATGTTATGGATAATATCTTGTCTGCGCAAGACTCAGGAATGGCAACTATTATCACCTTCTTGGACTTTTCAAGGGCTTTTGACTCAATTAATATCGATCTTTTACTTTCTAAGCTTACTTATTACGGTTTCGACGTGCCAAGCGTTTACTGGTTCCACAGCTATCTTACAAATAGGAAACAGCTGGTTTCATTGCGTCAGAGAGATGGGTCCTTCATACAATCTAAGGCACACGCGGTCCGTAGAGGCGTCCCACAAGGTTCTATATTGGGTCCACTTCTTTTCATCCTATACTCGGCTGATATTGTTACAAATATTAAACATTGTAAACACCATCTCTACGCTGATGATCTTCAAGTTTATTTATCGTTTCCACCGAAAGATGTTAGTAAGGCAGTTGAATTAATCAATGAGGATCTTGAACGTATTAACGCATGGGCCTTGAAAAATTGTCTTGTTTTAAATCCCTCTAAGTCCAAATATATGATGATAGGGACGAGGAAACAGACAATGAATGTAGAGTTGAATACACTTCGAGTAAACATTAGGGGGACAGAGGTTGATCGAGTGTACGAATTCCGCAATTTAGGTTTGACTATAGATGCAAAACTTCATTTTGAAAGCTATGTACAAGAATTATCTCGTTTATGCTTGTATCGGTTAAGACTTCTGTATAATATCAGAGATTTTATTAACTTACAACTACGAATTAGGTTATGCGAAGCACTCGTTCTTTCTAAACTTAATTATTGTATCAGCGTTTATGGTCCATGTTTACTTCAGAGGTCTTTACGTCTCATACAAAGGGTGCAGAATGCGTGTGCAAGATTTTGTTTTAACATTCCACCCCGAACACACGTTACCCCCTTTTTGAATGACGCAAATATCCTAAATATGAAATCACGTATTCGTCTTCACTTTGCTACTTTGTTATTTGGGGTAATTAAATGTAAAAAACCAGATTACTTATATGACAAGCTAACCTGGCATGCGTCTAGGCATTACACCAGAGCCTCACTTTATCGCTTGGCATGTCCACGTCATAGGTCAGCAGCTTTTAGGGGAAGTTTCAGATACCTGGCTACTAAATGCTGGAATAATATCCCACCCCCTCTTAGAAGTCTAAAATCAGTTGCCAGCTTTAAATATAACTTTAAAAAAATTCTAATTTCTAACCAAAAAGCTACGTAGTTTCAGGATCTGAATCTCGTAATACTCTTATTTTTACTTAAATTTTAATGGTTCTTACTAACTAAATTTCTAATAATTACTAAAGGTTAAAAACTAAAATTTATAGTAATATATAAATATTACTATAAATTTTAGTTTTTATCATTTAGTTACATATTTCTGCAAACTAAGTTAACTTTATTCTTTCATTTTAACGCCAAATTTAATTTTACTCTCATTAAACTATGATGTAATTATTTTTATTTTATTACAATGGAACTGTAAAAGGTCGCGAGCTCGTGCTCCCCCGTTACTCCTCGGTTTCAGGCAGAATACCAGCGCTCAGGGAAACCTGCAGCATTTATGCTGAGTTTGAACCCTTTTACTACTGCGATACGTGGATGCAGAGTGCGGATAGTCTTAACTCTTTTTTTACCTTTTATTATTTGATGTACCTAACTGCTTTTTATTTAACTGTATTTTTTATTGTATTCTTGTATTGTAGTAGTAAATAAAGTATTCATTTATCATTTATTTATCATTTTATGATTGTGTAATAAATAGGATTAATTTAATAATTTGTTGAAGACGGCAGTAGTCAAATTTCATTCATTAGTTGTTTCATAAAACGGAAATGGAAATGCAAACAGCAGAGGTTCTAAATAAGCCAATTTAGCTTTTTCTAGTCAGTCTGCTGCTAGCGCTTAGTGTTTCTACAACAGTGAAGTGGAATAAATAATAAGTCGTTACTCTGATTGATTTTTATTTCATTACTTTTACACACTAATGTTGTGTATACCACATAGCGAGTAAAGTGAAACTATGGTACGCAATAAACTCTCATTGCGAAGGTACATGACGTCACTTGATTACCGCTCCGCCTCTATATCGGCGAGATTCCCCGAATTGAAAGTACGCTCAAGGCAACTTCAATTTACAGAAATAATAATTATAACTATCTAAATATTGATGTAACTGTTATAGATAATAAGGTAAATATTCCCAACAGCAATTAATAAAGCAATCATCACGAACGTCTGAAACTGTTTACGCTTCAAGTTGTCAATTTCAGCGAGAAACTTTGAAATATCAAATTATTCTCGCAACTGTTTCGGAGCAATAGAAACTTTGGGAATTATCTACAAGTCTGCAAAAAGGGAGCTGGGAAAACAGATTTGAAACAAATTTGAATTCTTATCGCAAAATATTGGGTTTAGCCGACAATTATGTACTATGATACGATATAAACTCATAACTCGGGTTTACGTCGGATTTCTGTAATATTAACTTTATACATGTGCCAATTAGATGTAAGTATTAAACATACCTTGTTACGGCACTATATATTAATATTTTTATTTTCTAAAAATACTTAACCTATTATAATTTATTATGTTTATATTTCTTTTGTCTGTTTCCTTCATCGATGTGTTTTAGCGTTGCGTAAAAACGCTTAAAAATATTATTGTATTTTGCTATAATCCGATCGTTAAAAACGATCGTTAAGACCCTCCATCATTTCTTACCTTGGTGTCGTAAACGGCGAATAAGGTAAGTTGACCCACCGTGTGTATCCGGTCGAGTAGAATAGACCACCCTCTTTCTTACCGAGGGGTCGTAAAATACGACCATGGCAAGTTGACGTCATGCAGGCGGCAAGTCGTAACTCGTCGGAGGATGATGATATAGCAGAATAATACTATAATTACCTTTGTGTTATTATGTATTATCAGCTGTGATAGCCCAGCGAATTTTTCGTGAGGTTACGGGTTCAAACCCTGAGCAGGCACCAACGAGTTTTTCTCTTTAAATACTTATATGTCGAATTGATAATTGCAATTTATCACACGTTCTTCGGTGGAGGAAAACGTCGTCAGGAAACCTGCATATCTTTAGAGAATTCTAGGGATATGTGTAACCTACCAATCCGCATTGGAGCAGCGTGGTAGGCGTTAGCTACAACCCATCTCTTCAGAAACTGAGAGAGGAGATCCCAGCAGTGGGATAGTAATAGCAGGCCTACCATGAACTCTTATTGCGACTCAATTGAAGAGGTAAACTGTTTTGCTTTTTCATACCATGATGTCTTAAAGACGCACACATTAAGTCGTTGCCGAATGAGCGTTCCGAATGCGTCCTAAAAACATGTGAGAAAAATAGACAGTTATCTATAGTTCATATAACGTTATCCTTTTCAAACATTACGACCACAATGCAATCCACACTTCATGGTACAAAAAGAAAGCGATTCGGTTTAAGTACTGACTTTGAATTGAATCGTCATCTAAAAGTTGATGGTAGCCTTACAGGCCGTTACTAGCTTTTGTATCATGGACCTCACCAAAAATAACTTCTCATTATATTAATCGCTAATTTAATGTTAAGTCCGCATCTTAACAAACTGATGATGCCGGCTAGTCACTCACAGCGTTACAGTGAATCTTTTACAGTTACGGCTGTGAAACTCTGGAACGCTCTTCCCAGTGACATTCGTCTTTCTAAATCGATATATGTTTTTAAACGTCGTTTAAAAAACTATTTTTTATCTAATTAATTGATTATTGTGTATTATTTTTTTATCTACATTATTTTATTTACATAAACTTATGGTTTCTATCTATTTATTTATTTTATGGAGTAAAATATAGTGTAAGTCTATACAATATTAATACATATTTATATTTTATTAATAGCATATAGCAATTCCATTACTTATTATGTAAATTTATTTATTCTGTCGTCTTTCTACTCACACTCAACCACCAACTATGTACACTTCTTAATAATGATGTCCTTACACATATGGGTTGCCTGTTAGAGATCACTTGCAGTGATAAGGCCGCCCTTACACATTTTATTTTAAATTTTTTGTTTCTTTTGTATGTAATGTTGTGTGTAATAAAGAGTTTCTTATCTTATCTTATCTTATCCGTTTTTATAAAATATATTTTTAATCGTAAAAATCGATATAAAATTACCTTATAGCGATATGATGCCACCTGAAGTCATACAACGGTACGGCGAGATATATTGATCTTGAAGATCCAGCACCTGCGTGAACAAGCCTGGCTGCTCCTCTGCCAGCCAGCTCTAGGGAGAGGAAAGACCCTGTCCGACGTCTGGAGCGGAGAGAAAACAGGGTCCCTTGGCCATAACCACCGCTCTAAAAATAAGGATCAGCAATGATTTTCGAACAGCATCTTAGTCAGAAAGTGACGTTTTAACTGATATTTTTTCGACCCGTTGGTTGGTTCAGTTAGCTACAACCCTACCTTCAGCTCTGTGGGTCGAGGGTGCAATTCCGACCGAGGGCGAACATTTTCTATAAACAATTTATTGGTTCTTCGAATTCGGGGTGTGTATATGCATTGAAGTATTTATATAAAATTATATACATATTTATAAATTTATCAGTTTTTTGTCATCCAGAACACGTCTACTGAGTTACCTACTTTGAAGAGGGACAGCACGGCTGACTAGAATAGACCACCCTCATTTCTCACCGAGATGACGTCAGGCAGGCGGCCGGTCGTAAAATACGTAACCAAATCATTTGACAACATGTTTAGTAACATGTTGTGCCGACCCCGCTTAGAGTGGGATAAGGGCAGGAGGATGATGATGATGTTGATTACATTTAAAAAAAATTGGCCGTAGTTTTGGCATATCGAAAAAAATGGGGTCATATAGGTTGATTTTTTTTCTAATGTAGATAGAGGCTTTTGCATGGCCGTCAAATTTCTAGGCTGCTACTTTATTTTATCATTCTAAATCTAACATTTTATAAAATTCAAAATCATAATTAGTATGTCTCATTTTTTGATACATGATCCCCTCTTCCGAGCGAATTTACGTTTTCCCGTGCGAAAACTGAACGTCCTAAAAAGCGATACGGTCCAAAAATTTTCATGAACTTTTTTGTTACATAATTTATTTTAATTACAGTAACTGTAAAAATACCGACGTCGAGCTTAATAAAATTTTATACTTAATGAGAATTACAGAATTTTATTACTTTGGGACAAGTATTATAACTGTGTGTATACACCATTAATAACCCATAGTTGAGGAATAAGGTTTTTAAGATTCGCCATTATAATTAATATAAGATTTATATAGCTATACACAGGTTTTAAATTAACTATTTAAAAAACATTAAAATTACTTTAATTCAAAACTATTCTAAAAAAACTTTTTACATTTTCGAATTTTTTGAAATTCTAGAAAATTTTGCACGTACTTTTCAATAAGAGCAACATTCCGAACAATCTCTAATCTAACTGATCTTCGGCGATTTAAAAGCCTTTTGCAAATACAAATTTGCTTGATTTGTATTATTTCCTTTGAGTGACAAGGTGGTGATTTGCCAAATAAGGGTTTGATAACGCGATTATAGTAAGTTGAAGAAAAGTATCGACGTTAAATGTACTATATTTACGCCTAAGTACCTGTCTGTCTGTTCACCCTTTGTAAGGTAATCTGCTGGACCAGTATTGATTAAATTTGGCACAATTAAACCTTATACACCTGGGTAACATATACGACAATGATGCTTCATGCTACTCATGATGCGTCGTTTGCGGAACGAAACGATTTTTAACAAATAGTCCACTCTACATTTTTACGCCGTGTGGTATCCGGTTGAGTAGAATAGACTACTCTCTTTCTTACCGAGGTGTCGTAAAAGGCGACTAAGGTAAGTTGACATCAGGTAGGCGGCCAGTCGTAAAATATATAGCCAAATCATGTTACAACATGTTTGTAACATCTTGTGACGACCCCTCTTAGAGTGGGATAAGGCCAGGAGAACGATGAGTCCACTCTACATTTAGCATTACATATATTTCCTAATTACTTTATCGCGGAGTATAGCAAAATAATTTTATTATTAATTTTGATATTTAAATTCTTAATCGCGAATGAAATTGCAGATACTACTATTAAAAAATATACAATACATACCTCAGGTCTTAACCTTAAAGAAATGAAAAGCGTAAACTCCCTTGGAAACGTCTTCCCGGCTGCAAAGAGTTCTGAAGATGCGATCCATATATAGGAGTTAGGCCTTAAACTGAAAGCATGGGGACGGTCTAGCACAGGTCCCCATCTGGCCTGTGCTGGGTGGAAGTTTCGCCTTGCCCCAGGTGCAAGGGGGTTTATAGTACCTGCATAAAATCTATGTATTTAAAAAATTAAAAAAGTGAAGTATAGTACGCGGTAATAAATAATGCACATCGAGGCTTAGAGAGAGAAATCAGCTAGATTCTGCTTCATAGAGCATTGTCTCTGTCTCACAGACTGACGAACCTGTGTCACATACTAACTGAGTGACAGTGACAGCGCTCTACGAAACCGAACTGACCGGCTGTTTCGTTCTAAACATCGATGTGCATTATTTATTGCCGGGTACTATAAGTAGTGTATAAATTCCAAACGGTAGATGGAGAGAAGTAGGGGGGCGGGGGCTTTACACGTATCCAGTAGCAGAACCCCCAACCTGCAGGCCTACCATGAACTCTTATTGCGACTCAATTGAAGACGTAAAAGACGACCGCAAACCGCTTTCTTTTCGTAATTGTGAATTGCATTGGGGTCGTAATATATGAAAAGGATAACGTTATATGAACTATAGATATCTCTGTTTCTTTTACTTACATGTTCTTAGGACGAATTCCGAACGCTCATTCGACAACGACTTAAAGTGTGCGTCTTTAAGACGTCATGATATGAAAAAGTAAAACAATTTAGTTTACGTCTTCAATTCAATCGCAATAACAGTTCATGGTAGGCCTGCTGGACTCGTTGGCGTTTCTCACCAGTGCCAACTCAAAACAAATGTGAAATATTGTAAAGTGGAAAAAAATCACACTGCTGAGCATATTATTCCTCTCTACGTTTTAGGAGAGATGTGCGTGAGCTGCCTACCACGCTGCTCTATTACGGATTGGTAGGTTACACATATCCCCAGAATTCTATAGAAAATTTACTCACGATGTCTTCCTTTAGCGTAAAGCGTATGATGAATTCTAAATATCAATTAGATACATAAGTTTTAACCTATAGGTCTACCAGTGAGTTTTCCGAGGGGGGGAGGTGTTAGAAGACGTAGACCTCTTTGAACGAGTTACAACGTCTTACTGCTTATCGTATAAATATTAAATCTGATATTTTTTATTAATTTATAGAATTAGGCGTTACTTTGCGGAGATCCATAAAACTAAAGTAATAATTATTTTGCTATAATCCGCGATACAGTAAATAGAAAATGTATATAGTGCTAAATGTATAGTGGACTATCCGTTTTTTCATACCCATTACATGCAGGTTCGTAAAAACACACGCACAAAGCTCCACCACTGCCACCACAGTACACAAGCACTACACTCGTTCACTATCACAAACTCAACAATCGTTTCGCCCCGCAACCGAACCATAAATAAATAAATAAATATCGCATCTTTGAGAACGGGTATGAAAAAACGGGTAGTCCACTATACATTTAGCACTATATATTTTCTATTTACTGTATCGTGGATTATATCAAAATAATTTTATTATTTCTTTGTGTGAAATTTTTAATTTCATTGTGACTTTAAGTACTATTAAAAAGAATTTTACGTGTTTTAAAGTTAATATTTCTTGACATAATTTAATAGTTGACTTATCAACTTTCTTTATTCTTTTTTTTATCTTACTAGCTGACCCGGTGTCCCGATTAAAAAAAAAGCTTTATAAATCGAACACCGAAACAATTGAAACAAAAATCCAACTTCAATTAAAATCGAACATTTCTTTCCATTTACTATCTATGAAATGAATTGAAAAAGAAACTTTTCCAATTTATAAGGCAAACTGACCTTCGCAGTCGAAGGAGTTACACGACCTCCCTTGTTCGCCGTAGCCCTCACAGGAGGCTCTCGAACAGTATCTCCGCCGTGTCTGTTTGCCACCTCCGCAGGTTTTACTACAAGCCCCCCATTCCCCCCACCCGGCCCAACCTGTATAAATACAGATAATATAATATATTGAGTTTCGTTATTGCAATGATAGATCAGGGAGGTTTCCAGAAAAATCATGTGTATTTAAAGCTACACTGTCACAAACATGTTTTATATAGTAACGGCCTGTTACTATCCCACTGCTGGGAATAGGCCTCCTCTCTCCATTTCTGGAGAGAAGGGTCGGAGCTAAAACCTACCACGCTGCTCCAATGCGGATTAGCAGGTTACACATATCCCTAGAATTCTCTAGAGATATGCAGGTTTCCTCACGATGTTTTCCTTCACCGAAAAGCGTGTGATAAATTGCAATTATCAATTAGAAACATGAGTTTTAATAGAAAAACTCATTGGTGCCTGCCCCGGAACTCGTGTTCCCCTCGAAAGAGTCGTACGGTCTCACCGCTGGGCTATCACAGCTCTTACATATGTTTTATATGGTCATTAATATTTACAACATCCTACCGTCTCACATGCCGTGTGGTATCCAACTGAGTAGAATAGACCACGCTCATTTCTTACAGAGTTGTCGTAAAAGGCGACTAAGGTAACATGACGTCAGGGATGCAATCGGTCGTAATATACCTGGCCAAATGATGTAACAACATATTTGTAGCATGTTGTTGACCCCACTTAGAGTGATACAAGGGTAGGAGGAATGGATGTCCATGTTGCATACCAACAGCATTCCATATTGCTATATCCACTCCTAGGCTCCAAGGCACCGCGGCGGCTGTAGCTTCCAACCAAGGACCATCTGGAGGTGTCGTCTCCAGATCCACTGCAGGATCACTGACCCTGGCGAAGACTACCAGCTCGCTCTGTGGAGCCATGCTCCAGTTGAAGCAACCTCGTAGTTGTAAGCTGATTTTCAGGTTCACCTGTCTGCAATAAATTCAATGTGAATATTCTAAGATTCGCAACATCCGAAAACTTGAGACGTCGTGACTGTAACCAGGGGACACGGGTTCAAACCCTTAGCAGTTGATGAGTTTATAAAAAAAACCTTAGGTGGCTAATTAATAAGTAAAAACAAAACGAAAAAACCTGTATACCTCTGGAAATCCTGAGATATTTTAAACTAAATTTAAACTATGTTGACGAAAGATTTTGGGACTAAGTTTCAAGCCTTCCTAAGACTAAATTAGTATGTAGTATTTGCTAATATATTTTTTAATCTTTATATTAGTGTCACCTGGAGCTGTGGCGGAAATGGCCGAATCCGGCAAGCGGTGAAAGTATGCATCATCATCAATGTATCATTGAGATTTATACATTTGTGCCGTCTGCAGTTGAGACCCTATGGCCATAGAGTCAAAGTGCAATTTTTTTTTAATTTGTTTTAACACCTCGGTTGATCGCCTCTTCGGGTGACAAGAGGGCTAGCCCCTTTTTCGCACAAAGAATCAGCTTAGCGATTCAACGCGGACACGCTGCCAGCATTCTTGGGACCATTCCACGTGGGCATGATTTGTATAATACTATCGTGTAAGTAATTTAAGATAGACGTAACTTGTACATTTTTGTGTAAATAAAAAAAATTGCCTGTTTATACCATATATATGTATATAGTATAGCATAATATGTATTTTCGTCTGTGTGCTGTTTTGTATGTTTATTACAATCAAAATGTAATGTAATCTATTTATGTATGTAGGCGAATAAATTAACTTCTCTATTCTATTTGTGTCGCACCAACCCATTCTTGTACTGAAATCCGTAACTTACTTATCTGTAAGAGATTGCTGTAGGCGATAAGACCGCCCTTGCATATGAAAAATGTTTTATGATTCTTATCATAAAACATTTTATGTACGTGTATCTATTTTTTTTCTGTATGCAAAAATAATAAATTAAATAAATTTCAAGTGATCCGAAAATGCAACGACTGAGTCATTACTGTTTAAATTGAATTTTATGAATTCTTCAGATTGGTTGTATATCATTTCACTTGCTCTTAATCAAAAATATGATTTACTGATAAAGATTTAATTGTATGCAAAAAAATATATTCGAGATGTGGATTTTTGTCAGTCAGTAGTTTTTATTCTTTTTTACCATATAACTTTAAATCGTATAATGTGACGACACTAGAAACTATCTTGAGTGTGATAATGCAACGTTTATGTTCACTGAATCTTGACGGATGTCCTGAAAGTGCTGGCTTTGCTACAAAGAATAGTATAGTGCTTTACCGGCTTAGAGATATGATATTTATTCTTACATATATATTTGTTCGCAAATCATTATTATCATTTTAATTAAATTAATAAAATTGATCTCTGTTTTCTGTAGCTCTGTTTGGATTCTTCCGTTGTAAATTTGCAATAAAAAGTACTGCACTACAAATCTCCACCACTGTCAAATCAAATCAAATCAAATCAAAATAATCTTTATTCAAGTAAGCTTTTTACAAGCAGTTTTGAATCGTCAAGGATCAATTAGATTTAATAAGCTACATTGGTTCGGAATGTTGCTCTTACCGAGAAGAACCAGCAAGAAACTTAGCGATCAATCTCTTAAATGTCACGTCAGTCTATTATAAACAAAAGATTCATTACCAAGATTTCTTTTTATATCATAAAATTTTACATATTTTATAAAGAAAATTATAATACATTAAAATACATTTTATACAATTTGGATAAGAAATTGAATAATTATGTAGTTATTTTACTATAATTACTTGTATTTCATGTATCATTACATGTAATTCAGCAAAGTAACGGCTACTTGCTGAAATTATTATCTTTGCAAACCTATTTTCCCTATTTTTTATATTAATGCAATCATGTTGATTCGTTTTCAGCAAAAACTAACTAAAGGTCGTCTGCGATATTTATGAAAACATTCCCTACGGTACGATGTCGATGTTTTCAGTCTACTTGTCTTGGAAACTTATTCGATTAACATAAATTCTGCTATTCTTTATTAACTCTTTACTTTCATTTATAAATTTTTATCTATGCATTTCATTTGACTAATAATATAAGATTTGATTCGAGCTTATTTACCATATATAATATACTTTCATTTCAAACAAAAATATATTTAAATTCGAATTATTCTTTATTCAGCTAAACTTTTAAAGCAGTGCTTTTGAATCGTCACGTCTATTGATGGTACAAAGAGCTGTTCCTACCGAAATGAGCCAGCAAGAAACTCTGCGGTTGCTCTTCTCAAAATATATTTCTTATAACTAGTCACATTTATAGTTAATAGTTAATAGTCACATTTAGATAATAGTATCTTTCACAGGCTAGAAAAGAATATTTATATCAACGCATTCTTATCATTTAAGTAATCCTCAACAGTATACTAGGCTTAAACTACTATAAGTGCAAAGTTACAGTACCCGGCATTAAATAATGCACATCAATGTTTAGAACGAAACAGCCGGCCAGTTCGGTTTCGTAGAGTGCTGTCACTGTCACTCAGTTAGCATGTGACGTTTCACACGGTTTCGTCAGCCTCTAAGCCTCGATATGCTTTATTTATTTGATTGCGGAATTTTATCATAAAACCTTATACCCAAACCTCGTAAGTAATCTTAACCTCACAAAAAGTAATCCTCGATAGTATAGTAAGCTTTCTGTATTAGCCTTTTTTAATAGTATTTTTAAACTGCTGTAATGGTAAAGTAAAAGTAGATTGCGAAATATTATTATAGAATCTTATACCCAAACCCACAAATGTCTTACGAACTTTTGCAAGGCGCAATGCAGGAGCTGCGAGCTTACGTTTTTTACGTAAAAAAATAAAAAAATATATTTAATAGAATTTTATCTTGTCTGTGGTATATGCTATCGTATAAAATGACATTATATGCTACAAATTAAATGTAATTTGTATAGTTTAGACAATTGTTGTGGCTTATTATATTCAGTTCGTTTGATACAGGCTGACCGCATACAGTCGGATGCAATCATTGAAAACAAGATACATTTTATCTGTGAAATGTCGTGCCGTCCCGATAATTTCACGGTCTGTTTATTCCAGAAGCTGCTTCCATTTTCAGTACTGAAATAGACAGCATTAATAAGCTCAGTACTAGATCAAAGGTAAAGGTAGCGTTATATTGACATATTTCGTGATAAAAAAAGTTGCGTGTCAAACTCACAAACAAGCTAATCAATTTTATCACAGACTGTCAATTGAGTGTATTTGAGGTGATTTTTTCCTATTACAAAGAATAACCAAAAAGGAAGTACTTTATTGATATTGCGGTTTAACTAAAAGACTTTAGCAACTTTCAGATATCCTAAACTTATAAATTAATTAGTATTTGGTTTTTAGGTCAAGGTACGAATGGCGTGATAGAGTACAGTCATTGGCCTCTATAAATCGTGCTTATTTAAAAAAACGTTATAATAATTTATGTGCCCAAAATACTTCTGAATTAACTGTTTTTTTATGTAGGATACTGAAGTGTATAGGTACCTAAAATTAAAACTAATGTATTATGGCCGCTACCATCTTCTATATGAAATACAAGATACATATAAAAAGGAATGCAATGTATGAACTGAAAGCACTTTTATCCACACACATAAATGCGATTTATTCTAGCATAGATCCGAACACAGTGACTAATAGGATTCGATTCGTTTCGAGCGCACTGACCGCATCCCGTCGCGTGCGATTTTGCATTGCTTTCAAACAAGATATATTTTATCTGGGTGTCCATAATACTATTTGTTTCTAACCGTTTGTGAATTCAACAACAAGTTTAATACCACGTCTTATCGTGAGATGATGAGATTTTTATAAGCACTTCTGCTTCAAACATCCTATAGCTGTAGGGAAATTCGTAAAATGCCCCAGATTAGTTTGGCCAAATTTTCATTTTAAGAAGTTGAGGTATGATAAGTTTTTGAAAAATGAAAAAAGTTCGAACTTTAGACGAAGAGGATGGGATGAGGATCCCTTCGTCAAAAATTCGATCCTTTTTTGATTTATCGTCAATACTTTTTGTCTTGCCAAATTCATTGTTTTATACAATCATTGTTGATCAAGTCAAAAAAAATCACTTATATAGTAAGAATAGTGATATATATGATAGACATACTAGAAACCGACACCAGCATATAAGTTTAGAAATTATCTTAAAACGATGCTGCTACATAAATCTTACTATACAATTAAAGATTGATTGAGTGAAAGTAGCATATTTTAACTGCAGTCAGCTACGCACCAAGCTGTAACGGTTAATTTGTAACCATCAATCAAATTGTAAAAATAATTAAAAAAAATTAGCCGCCCAATTTCTTGCTGGTTCTTTTCAGTAGTAGCAAACTTTCGAATCAGTTTCTTGAAAAACATTTGAGGATTCAAAAGTACTTAAAACAGTCTACTTGAATAAAGAATATTTTGTGTTTGAGTTTGAGTTGCCATCATAATTTTTGGGATAATAACTTCACAAATTGTTGCATCACAGTCAACACTAAATGCACGATTTGGACAAATTGTTTCACTCCACCAATTAATTAGTTATATTTCAGTATATTATTGATATGTTTTCTTAACACATTTTCATAATGTTAAATTAATACTCGAATACTTACAAAAATATATTTTTATGACACAAGTGTGTCTTATATCTATGTATTTGTTGTAACATATTTTGTAAACCATTAACACATTAAAAAAATAGACGGTCATTCATGGATTCGTTACAACTTAAAACAATTCTTTATACTCATTGCTTTCTTCATCCTCCTGCCCTTATCCCGCTGTAAGGGGGTCGGCACAACATGTTACAAACATGTTGTCACATGATTCGGCTACGTATTTTACGACCAGCCGCCTGCCTGACGTCAACTTACCTTAGTCGTATTTAACGACCCCTCGATAAGAAAGAGGGTGGTATATTCTACTCAACCGGATACCACACGGTGGGTCAACTTACCTTAGTCGCCTTTTACGACACCTCGGTGTACTGTGCGACAGCGTTATATCAGTTCTCTGCTGCACACACCGCACGCGCGTCCGTTTTTACCCGTGGTCGTAGTGAAAGTGAGTAATTCTCTCCCCTCGCCCTACTACTATAACGCACGATGTGCAGGCATGGGACGACAGAACCTCTTTTATTATTAATCTACCTTCCATCAAAACTTCTATTCTTATTCACATACACTATATCCGGTAAGAAATGAGTGTGGTTTATTCTACTCAGCCGCATACCACACGGCATATACTCTTTACTATCTATACTCCGTAAAGGGGTGACGAGGTTAATAACAGTGATTCAGATATAAAGTTCTTCTTCTTCTTTGCGTGCCTCTCTAACTGTGAAGTCCAAGTGAAGGATGGCATGTCATATGTCTTCCTATTCATGGCCAGACGGAAGAGTTCGAGAGCGCTCTTAATTCCTGTCCATTCCCGGATGTTTCGTAACCAAGATTTCCTTGTACGACCAGGTCTCCTCTTTCCAGCAACTTCCCATCATTATAAGTAGCAATAGCCCGTATCGGTTATGTGTGAGTACTAAAATGAGTGATAAAATTCTAATCAAATCCATCGCGATGTATTTCAGTAATTTTGTAAAAAAATCACAGTATTACATCTGTATTCTGCGACATCAACATATCATATAAAACTTTGATAAAGTTGGCTTGATTGTATAAAAAATTCGTGAAACTTTTCTTATAAAACCTTCCTTACAAACGACGCTTTTACATAAGTCCCTCGAAAGAGCAAATTGAATTTAGACAAGTAAGTGTTAAGGGGTGTTCGCGGAGGTATAAGTGCGTGCCTCCTACATTCGAATCAGGCACTTTTGCTTAGAAAATTTAATTATACGGATCTCGATCGTTTCGAAAACTCTTGGTATGTTTAATTTGGTTTCACACTAATCTTCTTCCCTCCGAAGTTAGTGTGAAAGCCTACCGCAATACACAAGCGACAGCGATTTGATATGCATTTCCTGTAGTCTGTCATTTATTTGCAACAATTCTAAATTAAATAACACTATTATTTTAAGAGTCTTAAAAAACAAAAACGATAAAATAGAAAAATATATAAAAATTACATTCGAAAATATGAATAAAAAAAAGTGTGCATGCGAGTGAGAGTATGATGTATGTGTGCGCTTGTGTGGAATGGAAATGGAATTGTGTGTGTTTTTTCTGTGCCTAAGCGGATGCAATTAAGTATCATGATTAAAATTATAATTTACCTCACATCTATCCCTATATGTGGAACGTAATTTTACTTTTTATCAAAATTTTGTTTCAAATTTTTGCCCTTAGTAAATTTCATACTCTATTCATTTAATTATTGCTTATACCGTTCAGATACAAAAAAGAAGTTAAATTTTAGCGGTTTAATTTATCAGGTTATTCATTTATTCTCATATAAGGTTGTTCAGTTTTCTTGTTTTATAGAAAAGACTTTAGAAAACAATAGTTGCGTGCAATTTGAAAATCTACCTTATCATAAATCGTAAGCAATCATTTTTGTAAGAAATATATGCAGTTTTATTTAGCTCATTTTGTTTAGAGAAACCTTTTCATCAATTTAGCTAATACTAATTTTTGTAATGGTTGCTATGAAAATTTTCATAAGAATATTATGGCGATACCAACGACTTATGCAGAACTCTGATTTAGATTCTTTATTAGCATAGAGAAGATCCGTTCTTAATTGATTGTTTATGTGTGCCTTAGATTTTTAGCCTAACCTTTTAGCCTTACAAAACCAATATATTACTTTATACAAAACCTATATTTTATAATTAACGTATTAAGCAGGTGTAGTAAGATTATTTTTACTTTCATATAGAATGCTATAAGTTTCATACTTGTAAACGGCTATTTCTCATCACTTGCAGTAAACAACAAAACTTCCGCGCGTTTCTTACGTTGTTCTGAGAACTTTCGTACTTTTAGCACCACCGAAGCAGTTATTGCCTTTGTTGTTTCCAAACTATTCTCAACCTAAAATACTTTGCGAAAAAAGATTGAATACACATTAGTGAGCGTGAGTTTCATTGAGTTAGTACTCTTTTTCTATTAACGAATGCCAGTCTTGTTTCAAACTTAGATGATACCCTTTTCAATCAAACAAAAATAGCTACTGTAACGAGTGAAGTTATTTTTGTTAAAGTTGTTCAACGGTATTATACTTTGTGAAATTGAATACGAGTAAGAAAAATTCATTGACGTGAAACAAAAGTGAAACGGTTTCGGGAAACTTTTTTATTTTAAATGCCAACCTGCATAAGACAGACAGGCCTATAAACTGAAATGTAAATTTGAAATTCTGCTTTTTTTGTCAGGAAACCTATAAAGGCCCGACGGGGACGAGCGGCGGGTATGTTGCACTCTCACCGACTAAAAACCTGACAGTGCTCCACCACGCTGCTGGTGGTGGGGACAGGGTACCGTTGGATACATTATTCCCATCCCCGTCAGCAGCAACTCTGAGCCCCAAAGCCCCCCTCTCTAAAAGTGGCCTCTCCCTCCGCTGATCGATGCATCGAGAGCACCAGATTGAGAGCATCGACCACCTCGGGCACCCTTTTGGAAGGGCGTCCGATAAACGATGTTCGGAACGCGCAAAGGTCCCCTTTAGCGCGACATACGACCGGCTTCGGCGAGTCGTCTGCGCCCCGTTTTATGTGATTAAACAAAGATGAAGTATAAGAGTTTACAGGCCTCCTCTGCTTTTAGTATAATAACTCTATGCAGATGCTACTTTATAGTATAAAAGAAATGTCACCAACATGCGAATAATCTATGATTAATAATAAAAAAGGCTTCTACCTGAGAAATCGATTACCTAAGACCCTTCTCACGTTCTATAAAGGCTTGTCAAGGCTTCGTACCTAGATGAACCCTCTAACCCTCTATGTCCTTCGCGGTTTTTTATCCTGTCAAGCAAGCTTTCACTTCGATAGGATGCGATCCTGCGTTATTTCTATGTATTTAATTTAATTATTATACTTGAAAAGAAAAACACTATAAGTACCTGACTGTTGTGATGTCAGTACTTTTGTATTTTTGGTAACGACCATGGATACAAAGCTCCAGTGGAGCACACACATAACTACTCTTGCAGAGAAACTTAGTTCAGCGGCTTTCGCTGTTCGAAAGATAAGACAGTTTACAGCAACACTTGTTTATTTAGTATACTTCCATAGCATTATGTCTTATGGAGTATTGTTAATTGTGGGGTAAATGCGTGGAAATTGATAGAATTTTTATATTACAAAAAAGAGTCATACGTGGCATTTATAATTTAAGTCCGCGTGATTCCCTGCGAGAGAAGTTTAAGGAAATAAATATTCTTACTTTGACTTCACAGTATATTTTTAGCAATCTAATGTTTGTGCATAAGAATATCCATAATTATAAAAAAGATTGGCGATGTATATAATCGCCTTATAATTCTGCAAAATACATCGCCAATCTTTAATAGACAAAGTAAGAACCGACATAAGCTTGCGGTTCCTGCTTTGCGTCTTGCAAAAGTACATAAGTCGTTAGTGGGTTTGGGTATAAGACTCTATGATAAACTCCAGCAATCGATTTTATCTTTGCCACTACAGCAGTTTAAAAGCGCTGTTAAAGGGAGGCTGATACAAAAAGCCTACTATACTATTGAGGATTATATAGATGATAAAAGTGCGTGGATAGTAATAACCAAATGTAACTGGTTATAAGAATTTTATTTGAAAAGAGCAACTATCGAACTGGCTCTTCTCGGTAGGAACAGCTTTTCGAACCAGAGTAGATTTTGACGATTCAAAAGCACTTGTTTACAAGTTTACTTGAATAAAGAATATTTTGAATTCGATACGATACGATCCTACGTTATTTCTAAGTACTAAATTAATTGTAATTGAATACAAAAACACTATAAGTACCTGACTGTTGTGTTGTCAGTTCGATACAATACGATTCTACGTTATTTCTAAGTATTAAATTAATTGTAATTGAATACAAAAACACTATAAGTACCTGACTGTTGTGCTGTCAGTTCGAAAGGATACGATTCTACGTTATTTCTAAGTATTAAATTAATTGTAATTGAATACAAAAACACTATAAGTACCTGACTGTTGTGTTGTCAGTTCGAAAGGATACGATTCTACGTTATTTCTAAGTATTTAAATTAATTATAGTAATTGAATACAAAACACTATAAGTACCTGTCTGTTGTGTTGTACGGTGAACCAGAATACTGGCTGACCGACGCCAGTTCGACTCCTCCTCGGTATATTGATACAAGCGCCAAATCTAGTGTCCTTATCTGAAACAAGATAATAGGTTATATTAATCCGGCTGAGTAAATTAGACCACCTTCATTTCTTACCTTGTGTCGTAAAAGGTGACTAAGGTAAGTTGACCCGCCGTGTGGTATCCGGCTAAGTAGAATAGATCAGCCTCATTTCTTACCGAGGTGTCGTAAAAGCCGAGTAAGGTAAGTTGCCAACCGTGTGATATCCGGCTGAGTAGAATAGACCACCCTCATTTCTTAGCGAGGTATCGTAAAAGGCGAGTAAGGTAAGTTGATCAGCCGTGTGGTATCCGGCTGAGTAGAATAGACGACCCTCATTTCTTACTGAGGTGTCGTAAAAGGCGAGTAAGGTCAGTTGACCAACCGTGTGGAATCCGGCTGAGTAGAATAGACCACCTTCATTTCTTACCGAGGCGTCGTAAAAGGCGACTAAGGTAAGTTGACGTCAGGCAGGCTGCCAGTCGTAAAATACCTAACCAAATCATATTACAACATGTTATAACATGTTGTGCTGCCCCCCTTAGAGTTGGATAAGGTCAGGAGAAAGTAGAAGGTTAGTGGAGAAGATAATTGTTTAGTTATTCTACTTTAATATATTTTGTATTTAAAAACCTTTGAGTTAAATTCGTCGTATGAAATTATAATTTTTTTTTAATTTTGTAAAGATACACTGATATATGATGAACTCGAAATGCACGTTAAATTGTTTTATTGTGTCGTAGTTGTAACCTAACCTTTGTTCGAGACAAGTTAAGCGTTAAAATACTCAATATGTGTTTTTTACTGATCCCGAAAGTAAAATAGGAGTTTTGCCAAATCACGTCATAATCGGTTCAGACAGAATTTCGTATTCATAATATTAGTATGGGTTAATAAAATTTGAATTTAAAATCGTCGAAATCTACGCATATTTTTTGTTATAAAGATGAATATACAATAATACAAAAGCGTCATGAGCTCGCAAAATATATTTTGCACAGCAGTGACAATATTAACCATTTCTTCAGACCAGAACACAAACGGAGATTTTATTGGGTGAATCACAAAAAATCTTCCTCACACGCGTATCTCAACAAAAAGTTTCTAACCTAACCTATGAACAGTACGATATTACAATGGTATTAACTTGAGAAGTTGCAACAAACGCCGCGTAACATTCTCTAGTCACGTCCAATCACACTATATTACAGCCACAACTTTTTTATTGTAACAACCGAAAAATAGTTTCCCTCGAATCCCTCGTAATGGAGACACGCAGAAAAAATATTAATGCTTCCCAAAGTACACTGATTGTATCTTATTCTGCTACGGGAAACTCAACTTTATTATCTACTTCTTATGGTTTTATATCTTCTGTTTATGTTACGACGTTATGTTTATTGTTTAAGTTAATATTATGGTGACGAAGCAAGGACATACTTCGGCCTGTCGCACATGTTACCGTCATTGTGGCTTTGTCGGTTTCGTTTTGCTTTGGATTTTTACGGAAAATAAAAGTTATTTTCCTACTTATCTTATAAATTTATCTAGATGACAGAGAATTTGGGAAATTATTGGAATACGAAATAACGCCGTGAGTCCGGCTGAGTAGAATAGACTGAAGACATGAGGGTCATTTCTTACTGAGGTGTCGTTAATGGCGACTGAGGTAAGTTGACCCACCGTGTGGTATCCGGTTGAGTAGAATAGACCACCTTCCTTACCGTAAATACGACTAAGTTGACGTCAGTCAGGCGGCCGGTCGTAAAATACGTAGCCGAATCATGTGACAACATGTTTGTAACATGTTGTGCCGACTCCACTTAGAGTAGGATGAAGGCAGGAGGATACTGTTGGATAATAGGAAATAGTAAAACATCGTCTGTTATTTCTTAATTTTTTAATGTTAATAACAATATAAAAGTTCCCGATTGAATTAGATAGTTCCTTTAAATTCCGGACATTGCACTTAATCTCGTTTCGAATACTCAAATGCTTACACACCTTACTATCTTTGTGTTCTTAAATAGATTCTAATGTACACTTGTAAAAAATACTTAAGTTATAGCCTTTTACTATCCCACTGCTGGTCATAGGCCTAATCTCTTTGTTTATGGAGAGTAGGGTTGGAGTTAAAACCTACCACGCTGCTCCAATGCGGATTTGTAGGTACAGATATCCCAGGAATTCTCTAGAGCTATGCAGGTTTCCTCACAATGTTTTTCTTCACCAAAAAGTTTGTGATAAATTGCAATTATCAATCAGACACATAAGTTTTTAACAGAAAACCTCTTTGGTGCCTACCCGGGGCTTGAACCCGTGACCCCTCGAAAGAGTCCCACGGACTCATCGCAAGACTATCATAGCTTATCAGGAGATAGACACCTATAAAATATTTTGCGATTACTAATGCTAAATATAAAGTGTCCTAACCATTCTAATACTTGATATATTTAAAATTCGTAAACACTCATTCACTACCTCCCACCAATAACTATAATACACAAACTGCACACATTAACTGCTACAATCTCAACAATCGTTTCGCCCTGCAAACGTAGCGTAACAGGAGTCCGGTTATGAGTTTATGCCTGCCCGGGATTTGAACCCGTGACCCTCGAAAAAGTGGCACAGTCTCAAAGCTGATATATCACAGCTAATGTACTATATTTTTAGAACAACACTCTCTTGATTCAATGCCTAAGAAATTATAATCAGATCGTGGTAATCAACATTATAAATTCATGCTTATAATGCCGTTTATTCCAAGTTCAGCAACATCAAAATAATATACAACTTCCCTAAAACAGAACGTTGATGGCGGCCTGAAATACATTTAACTCTAACTGCCTTAGGTTATTCAAAGGTTAACGCAATTAACCCTTATCCGGGCAACAACTATCAGTTGGGCCAATCCCACAAATTAGGAACATTGCCTTGGCATAGACCAGCCATTTGCCAGAATAAACGCTATAAACTTTGCTAGAGGGGATTTCGCGTAAATGAAAAACAATAATGAGGCAATTTGTCTGGCGTGCCGCGGTATCATGTAGTATTATCTTAGTAAAAGAGTACAAAGATTGTCTTGGCAAGGCTTGGCTGTTGCGATAGGCGCGATTTGTCATGTAAATTGTCGGGATGATTGAACCGGATTCCTTGGGATCCTCAGTTATTTTGTATGATTAGGGTTCGTAAGCTTGCACATTTGTCTTTGGAAATGTTTATTAACTGTCCATATTTTATCGTGAACATATTTTACCGTTCTCTTTACATAATTCATTCTTTAACATTTATTATCTATATTTATAAATACACAATAATATAACTAGTATTTGTAGGAAAGTCAAAAAATAGAATTAATTGAAGTTTATAGATTTAGGCGTTACTTTGCGGAGATCTATAAACAAAAGTAATAATAAAATTATTTTGCTATAATCCGCGATACAGTAAATAGAAAATATATATAGTGCTAAATGTATAGGGGACTATCCGTTTTTTCATACCCGTTACATGCAGGATTCGTAAAAACACATGCACAAACCTCCACCACTGCCACCACAATACACAAGCACTACACACGTTCACTATCACAAACTCATCAATCGTTTCGCCCCGCAACCGAAGCATCATCAGGAGATAGACTCCACGGCAAAATCGCAAAGTTTTTTTGAACTAATAACGAACACGTTGCAACACTAGTGTAGCCATTTTCTATACTTAAAATAAAAATACCACACCCAGTGGCGTAAATTAAAATAAATTTCCAATCACTTCGTTATAAACGCCCAAGGCGAAGCGATTAACTCGTTTATCGGCTTATCGAGGTCAAAAATTTCCACAAACTATTCCTACGATAAAACTATGAGAAACTCGCCTATAAACTACCGAGAAATATCCGACCCGAGGAAATGGAAGGTAGTTTTCAATTCGTTATCACTAAACTTCAATGTTGTTGATTTAGTGTTTTCAATTACTCTACATTATCGAATAACTTATCGGTATTTATTATATAACTGCAAAAAGTCCGTGTGCCTGTTACATTTTTATGGTTAAACCGTTGAAATAATTTTAATAATATTTAATACAATTCAAGCCCATCTTCCATGCTAATATATCCAAGATAAAAAAAAACTGTTTTCCTTTAGTAAGAGGAAAAAGAGTTAAATTTAGGTTGACGTAAATATAAAAAGATATAATGTTAATATGCTTGAATATTATAAAACGCTTAGATTTGAAAATCCTTTCAGCTTCATACAAGTCTGCGTTAATGCAATAATTGAAAATTAAAAATGTTTAAAACATTAACCGCCGAATTTCTTTTTGATTCTTCTCGGTAAGAACAACATACCGAACCAGTAATAGATTCAAAAGCTTGAAAAAGCTTATTTGTATTAAGTTTATGTTGGCTTTATTTAATTTGTGATTCAATTGATATTCTCTATTTGCCACGTTTTTTGGTAAAGGAAACTACCGTAAGACTATTTTTGAGAATTTCTGGGATATGTTTAAATTACCCATCCGTAGAGTCGCGTAGTAATAAATAAATAATAAAATCATAGCTTTACTCTATCGTCAACTACTAAACGTCCCCAGTTGGATATAGGTATTTACAAATATTGACCACGCTATACCATATTGTGTCGTTGCGATTCAGCGGCTCACGTGTTCTGTTGCAGGTTCTTCGCTCTAGCACCTTGAATCCCAAATGTCCCAAACCCAAAGTCCATAGGCCAATTCACGTTGCCATACAGTGAGATATTATAAACTACTTTTGAAATAGAAGAAGTCGTTACTTTGCGGAATTCCATATTACAGAAACTATAACGATCGCGATTTACGTTTAGCATTACGATTTTGTCGGGGAGCCTATCTTCCTGATGATGCTTCGGTTTCGGGGCGAAACGATCGTCGAGATTTTGGTGGTGGTTGTGTGTATTGCTTGTGTGCGTTGTTGCTGGTGGAGGCGTCTTGGGATGCATGTGGTGACTTGTCCTGCATATGTTGGGTACGTGAATTTTACCTGCTTCATACACATTAGCATTGCGTGCATTCGCGGTCTCACCGCTGGGCTATCACAGCTCTGGTTAATATATATAATAAAATAATATGTGAATAAAAATAATTGTGAATAAGAGAATATGATAATATGCGGCTTTATAGAATAGATGCCTTCAACGTAAAGTTTTGACATTCAATTGATTACAAAAGTAATAATAAAATTATTTTGCTATAATTCGCGATACGGAATATAGTAAAATAATTTTAGTATTACTTTTGTATTATAGTAACAAAGTAACACATAATTCTATAAATTATTCAATTGGTTTACAATACTTGAGTTTTATATTAAAAAAAAGCTATTTCATTAACTTACCTGATAATGTGTCTGTACAACTACCGCCCTAAAAACTATTGATGCGTCCTGAACTCTCGTCTCCAGCGGTCTCTCGGCGAACTTCGGACACTGGCTGTCGCAAACTATAGTCTGACACAGTAACAATACCACCACTAGAAACCGCGACACACCGCACGACCGCGGTGCCATTTTAAACTTTAACACCATTTCGTTAAGTTACATATTCGTTTAAAATCATTTATTTCACTGCACTTTGTTTCGCTCGCCGTTTCTTTTGTCGTTTCCTGCTTTGCATTATCTGTAACAAGGAAATATAAAGAAATATAAAGAATTATAAAACGATAGGTGATGTATATAATAGACAAAGTAGGAACCGTACATAAGCTTGCGACTCCTGCTTTGCGCCTAGCAAAAGTACGTAAATCGTTTGTGGGTTTGGGTATAAGATTCTATAATAAAATTCCGAAATCAATTTTGGTCATGCCATAACAGCAGTTTAAAAACACTGTTAAAAAGAGGCTGATACAGAAAGCCTACTATACTGTTGAAGATTACTTAGATGATAAGGATGTGTGGATATAGCTGCACTTATACCCTGTACAAGACAGTAATAAATAAATGTAACTAGTTCTAAGATTTATATTTTAAAAAGAGCAACCGCCGAGTTTCTTCCTGGCTCTTCTCGGCAGGAACAGCTTTCCGAACCAACAGTAAAGTTGACGATTCAAAAGCACTTGTTTACAAGTTTACTTGAATAAAGAATATTTTGATTTGATTTGATTTGAAAGAAATTGGTTATTGCTATAAAAAAGATTTGAAAAATCTTATTTTGAAAAGTTTTTTTTTTCAATTTCGTTTTGCTTTTCATGCTATATTAATTTCACACAAAGAATAATACTTTATGTTGTACTTGAATTAGGACATACAGAATTTCTTTTTAAATTTTTTATGTTCTTTATTATATTTTATATATTACTAGCTATGCCAGCGCCTTCAGCAGCGTCGAAATCAGTTGTCATTACATAAAAGTAGTTATTGTGACTTAACCGTAAGAGATAGAAACATGCTATCGCGGACTTTTTTGTAGTATTTTTAAAGACAATTCTCTAGTACATTACTTTAGCGTATCTTTGCTGGTTTACGCAGAGCATTCGACTAAACCTCCCAGCAAGCAAGTTCTTTAACAACTGCTCGATATCTTCAAAATAATTTACATAATACTGATATGTACTATTTACCTAAACCAACCGGAACTATTGCACTATCTTTTAGAGAAAACTGTACAAAAATCCGTTCAGTAGATTTTGAGAAAATCAATTACATACAGACACACAGCTTTTTGGGACTTTCGTTTATAATAAGTATAGACAAGCTTTTGCAAAAATGTTGTCTTTGAAATATCAAAAATCACATCGACCTATTTCTCCTTTCGAATAGAAATTTATAAAATTAAACGTTATTTTGCGTAGTTTCAAAACACATAAGTAATGCTAATATTATTTTGCTATAATTCAAGCTGGTTTTAAATTTTTTGTGGATTCTATGTCCTGACGAAGTTTTGTTTAACAGAGAAATATGTTAGTTGACATTGTATTAGTGAAAGTGTGCAGTGCTTGTTATGAAAACGTACTAATGCAGATTCTAGAAATTAATAAAAATAATTTTTTATAAAAGATTTTAAGAGAAACAAGTAAGTAAATTCCTCCCATTTAAATATCTCTGTCTGTATATAGTGAAAGAACTGTAATAATATTTGTATTGTATTTATTATTTTAGATTTGATTTAACACCATATATACAATTACACCACACAATATAATAAATAATAATTACCAGGAAAGTAATAATATAAATAAATATACAAAAAGTTCTAGAATATGGGAGAAGAGAATTAAATATTAGGTCCTTACATATGAAATTGGCGTTTTCTATGGGAGGAACGTAAAGTCGTTTTTTTTTTAAATGAAATATATTTAATTAATCAAAGTATGTACCATTGCTATGTATGCACTTTTACCATCTCATAGGTAGTTCATTGATCCCCTTACTAAAAAAACCATTCGGGCGGGAATCAATAAAATCTTTGAAGGCGGTTTGGACTGCCCCATCGGAGATGAATTTTTTTCCTTGCAAGTAGTTATCCAAATTGCGAAAAAATTATAATCTGTTGGAGCAAGGTCGGGAGAGTACGGTGGATGTCTAAGACATTCTAATTGAAGCTCCTCTGATTTGGTAGCCGTCTGTTGTGCAGTGTGTGGTCTAGCGTTGTCCTGAAGCAGCAGTGGCCTAGAGCGATTGACCAGCCTCGGTTGTTTAGCAGCTAGCTTTTCCATCATGGTTTGCAGTTGCTGACAATAGATATCTGCCGTAATCGTCTGGCCAGATTTAAGAAAGCTGTAGTGAACGACACCGGCACTAGTCCACCAAACACTTACAGGCAACTTTTTTTTAGTCAATTTTCGCTTAGGGCAGGATTTGGCTGGTTCGCCAGGGTACAGCCATTGCGATGAGCGCTTCCGATTATCGTAGAGGATCCACTTTTCATCACAGGTAATGATTCGATTTAAAATTCCTTCATTATTGTGCCGGTTGAGTAACGTAACGCAGCAGTCGACGCGCGTTTGTCGGTTTGCTTCACTCAATTCATGAGGTACCCACCTTTCAAGCTTTTTCACCTTCCCAATTTGCTTCAAGTGGATTAGAATAGTTTTATCACTAACACCGGAGCCTGCAGCTAACTCGGACGTGGTTTACGATGGATCCGCTTCCACAATAGCCTTCAATTCTTCATTATCAACTTTGGTCTCCGGCCGTCCACGAGGCTTGTTCTGCAGGTCGAAATTTCCAGAACGAAAACGTTGGAACCAAAAACGCACTGTGTTTTCTTTTGCGACACCGTCACCATACACATCATTAATCCTTCGAGCCGTTTCTGCAGCACTGGTGCCACAGTGGAACTCATACTCGTAAATAACGCGATATTTCATGTTTTCCATTTCGTAAACAGAGTGACACAAAGAAAAAAACAAAAGAAGAAAAAACAAATGAATTAGGGGGTTTGAAACACAAATGCATGAGTAAATAGCTGTATGAATTTGAATTTGGAATTCCTAACCATAAAGGTAATATTTGTTGAGTGAGTTGAGTTATATGAGTTTGAGTTTGAGTTTGAGATCAAAGTAGCCAGTACGACAAAACGCCAATTTCATATGTAAGGACCTAATATTAATGAAATATAATATAACCTACATACAACACGAGAAACTTACAACACCTTGAAACCTAATCGTGCTACCTAATACGTCTAATATAAATGGTAATGTTCACAGTTCGAGCCGTAATCCAAGGCTTATGTTACAAGGCAGTAGAACATTCGTAGCAAGTACACTTAGATTATTAGATTTACAAACTACCTACGTGTTCGTTGCTACGCGTCTCTACGGTTGCCGCTACGCCGTAGAATGCAGTCATTCGTAAGCAAGCGTAGACAAATGAGTACAGAGCATCTATTTATAGAGCTGCGGGCACCCACCGGGAAGCCCGTGTGCTGGCGACTGCGGCCACCGCTCGTGGCGCGGATTCACCGGTTGGGACTGGGGGTGGCCTTGGAGAAATCTGAGGCCATCTGCTTCCACAGGCCTCGTATGGCGCCCCCAGTGGGCTCCCGGTTGATGTCCCGGTCCATCGAAATCTCGGGTACGCTACAATACCTGGGATTACTCCTCGACAGCCGATGGACGTTCGAGGCCCACTTCCGGCGGCTCGCCCCTAAGTTAACGGCGACCGCCGGAGCCCTGAGCAGGCTCCTCCCGCATTTGGGGGGGCCTAATGCAGGCTGCCGGCGTCTTTACGCCGGGGTGGTCCGCTCTATGACCCTCTACGGCGCTCCCATATGGGCGGAGCGGCTGACTGCTAGGTCCTTGCCTCTGCTCCGTGGAGCGCAGAGGATCATGGCAGTTAGACTCGTGCGGGGTTACCGGACCATTTCCGGCGAGGCGGCCTGCGCCTTGGCCGGGTCCCCTCCCTGGGACCTGGAGGCCAAGGTGCTCGCTCAGGCCTACCGCCGTAGAGTCGAAGCCCGTTTATCGGGAGGAGACTCGGCGGTGGTGGAGGTGGACTGGCGGAGGGAAGCTCAGGAGGAGCTTCTCCGCCAATGGAGGCGGCGGCTGGAATCGCCTAATGCAGGAGGCTGGACGATTTCGGCCATCCAGCCCATTCTCCAGGGCTGGGTCGCCAGGAGGCATGGGGTCCTCACCTTCCGCCTGACGCAGGTACTCTCCGGACATGGTTGTTTCGGGATGTATCTGTGGAAGGTGGCCCAGTGCGAAGCATCTGGTGTGTGCCACGAGTGCGGCGCCGAGTCTGATACGGCGCTGCACACGCTCGCGGACTGCCCAGCTTGGACGGTTCAGCGGGCGAAGCTCGTGGCAGAGGTGGGGCACGATCTCTCCCTGCCCACTGTGGTTCGTGCCATGGTGTACAGGGAGGGATCGTGGGCAGCGATGGCCTCCTTCTGCGAGGATGTTATCTTGCGGAAGGAGGCGGCGGGACGGATCCGGGAAGTCGAGTCTTTGGATCCGATCCGCCGCAGGCGAGCGGGGCGCAGACGACTCGCCGAAGTCCGTCGCATGCCGCCCTAACGGGGACCTTCTGGGCGTTCCGAACGAGGTTTGTCGGACGCCCTCCTTATAAGGTCCCCGAGGCGGTCGATGCATCGTCCAGCGGAGGGAGGGGCCACTTTTAGAGAGGCCCCGACCCAGAGGTGGCGCACTCTGGGGTTCAGAGTTGCTGCTGGCGGGGGTGGGGTCAAATAAGGTACCCTGCCCCCGCCACCAGCAGCGTGGGGAGCATACAGGTCGTTTTAGTCGGTGCGAGTCCGACATAACCACCGCCTGTGCCCGTCGGGCGGTGGTACCCATAAGGGGTTTTTTCCTGTATAAAAAAAAAAAATCTATTTATAGAGTAATCAGACTGAGTAGGACTGTGGATTAGTAATTAACTTAATTTCTCTTCGCTTACCCTAATTAAACATAAAAGGACAGGAAACTGACTTCAACAGATACTGTTCGTCTATTAATAGAGGTTTATTTAGGAATGTTTGAAAGTCATTTATGCTTGAAACAAATTTACTCGCGGTATTTGCATCGCTAGATCGATTCACTGATAATACAGATATATCTTAGGGTTTGATTTGATATAAAACATTAAATTTAGGAACTTAATTTATGTAGAAAGTAATAATACAATTGCTTATCAGAGATTGTGATTTTTTCTTATTTAAGTATTTTTACCAAGTTATTAATGACTTTGTTATTAATATTAAAAAGGCAATCAAAATTTCAACATTATATAGCGGAATATATCATAATTATATTTTGTCAATTTAAACAATATATATATATATTTATTATATTTTTTTTTACATTATTTATATAGTTTGTAATTACAGCTTGCTTATTTTTTTATTTATGCAGCAATCCTACAGCGTTTACAAAATTCAAACAAATGTGTGAGTGTGTGAGATGCATGTATGTAAGTGTTTTTTTTGCCCCTAAAAATTTCACAATCTTTGTTTCCGGTAAATTTTAATTAGTTTTTTTTAATTTGCGTATACATATTTTATGTATGTATTATATTTTATTTTTTATCTCTCTTCTTCTTCTTCTTCTTTTATTTTTTTTTATCTTATTTTATAGTTCCTGTCCTTAATCATTTGTTGTCCGCGATATCACTTAAGAGGCTTTACAAAAAGTTTGCTTTGTATGACCAAGGGTAATTAATACACATGACACAGTAATATAAATGCCGTTAATATATATTGTTCAGTTTCAGCTTAGTTATGTCATATGAAAGATTTCCATTTCATTCCAATATTAAGAAACAATCATAAAATTCTGACAATTTATTAACTTGATAAGTTTAGATGGCCAAAATCTTTTGTTTCCTTACTAAAGCCCGCCCTTAATATTTGCGATCTCTTATTCAAAATTATTCCAAAATCATTTAATGGATACTTACTTAGAAATAAACATTAGCGTTAAACGGGTTGAAGGAGTATTATATAATAAAATTTATACTTTACTTAATTTAATTGTTGGGCACTTTACAAATTCCATTATAATGACGTTGAGAATTCTGATTATTACTTATAATACTCTCCGTAAAAAGGATCTTTCTTGTGACCCAAAGAGTTATTAGGTAAACCATTATCGTATTTAAGAGTTTTTATATATTAAAATTCCACAGCCTTCCATTACAGTATATGCAGTATACAGTACCGACGTCCGACAATCGATGTTTGATTCTAATGTGAAACTGTAATACAGTTTATAAAACGCAGATTTCATTCAGCGAGATCATCGGAACAAAAGTTTTTACACAAGTCGAGTGCCTAACGATAACAAAATTTAAAGTCAAATAATTCTTTATTAAAATTTGGCTTTTACGAGCACTTTTGAATCGTCAAAATACGATGAAGCTACGATTGGTTCGGAGAGGTGCTCTTAGCGTGAAAAACCAGCAAGAAACTCGGCGGTCACTCTTTTCAAAAATAAGTATTTCAATAATGAATTTGTAATGGATCACAAATTCATTATTGAAATAGAATTGAATATAATTTAGTGCGTAGGTCGCTAATTAAATCCAAGCTTTCTTATCATTAACAAAGTCCTCAACTGTATAATAAGTTTTATGAATAAGTGTCTTTTTAATTGCTTTTTTGAACTTTTGTAAAGGCAAGTACAAAATATATTGCGGATTTTTTTATAAAAATGTATACCGAAGCTCACGAACGATCTAGCATCTTTCTGAAGTCGTAGCCATGGTAGTTATTTTTATATGGTACTTATTATTATTATTATGCCGTGTGGTATCCGGCTGAGTAGAATAGACCACCCTCATTTTCTTACCGAGGTGTCGTAAAAGGCGACTAAGGTAAGTCGACCCGCCGTGTGGTATCCAGCTGAGTAGAATAGACCACCCTCATTTCTTACCGAGGTGTCGTAAAAGGCGACTAAGGTAAGTCGACCCACCGTGTGGTATCCGGTTGAGTAGAATAGACCACCTTCTTTCTTACCGAGGGGTCGTAAAATACGACTAAAGTAAGTTGACGTCAGGCAGGCGGCCGGTCGTAAAATACATAGCCAAATCAAGTGACAACATGATTGTAACATGTTGTGCCGATATTAAGGACAGATATACAGACAGCAGACTTTTACATGTTTGATATTTGTATGGATATTTTACAAGGGTTAAGCAATTTATTTCATAAAAAGCCTTAATCCATTACTGCTACAATATTCACAGAGCAGAATACATTATTATCTAAACAACCCCTTGATGGAGTATTCAATGGCTGAAGTAGACTGTAACTTTGCTCAATCCATCAAGCTTCAAGCTTTAATATATTACACTAAGCCTTCTTTCAGGAGAATTTAAGAGGCGTAAAGGTTTTAGGCGAGGTCATATAAAAGGTAAATAAAAAATTCAAATAATTTTTCTCCTAAAGATCAGGTTGCTTCATAAAATTTATTTGCTTATCTATACTAATATATAAAGCTGAAGAGTTTGTTTGATTGATTGTTGTTTGATAAAAATAAAAAGTTAATTCTCCTGCCCTTCACTCTAAGTGAGGTCGGCACAACATGTTACAAACATGTTGTCACATGATTTGGCTACGTATTTTACGACCGGCCGCCTGCTGACGTCAAATTACCTTAGTCGCCTTTTACGACACCTCGGTAAGAAATTAGGGTGGTCTATTCTATGCAGCCAGATACCACACGGCACAAAAAATAAAAAGTTAAATAAAAATAAATTTATTTAAAAATTAACTATCAGTTTGGTCAAGGTTTTAATGAATCGATTTATAAAGAGACCGAGAAGTAGTCAAGTTATCTATATTAATGTATAAATGCAAGTCGGTCTGCCTGTTACGGTTTCACGTCTTATACGGTCAAACAATGTTGATTAAATTTGGCACTATTGAAGCCTATATAAAGCCAAAAGTAACGAAAATATTGTATTGCTATAATCCGCGATAAAAAAAATATATTTAATGCTAAATGTCGTGTCCTGTCTGTTTTCATACCTGATATATGCATAATTTGTAAAAATTGAAGCGCTGCCCCCCACCTATAACACAACAATACACAAGCACTACACACATTCTCTACGACAATCTCAATGATCGTTCCGCCACGTAAACGAGCCTTCATAGGGTAATAGTAAGTGCGATTAGTGAACGTGTCTTGTGCTTGTGTAGTGTGTCGTTTTGTGATATATGTGGTCACTAATCCTTTATGTATAAGGTTTGAGAACGGTTTTTATTTCCTACATTTAGCATTCCATAGATTTTCTTAACAAACGCGGGTTATAGCAAAATAATTCTATCATGACTTTTCTATAATTTTTAAATAAACAACAATATTACTCTTAAACGTATCATTTCGTTTGTGGAAATACTGATGAATATTAATGCGATGTACATTCCTAGATAATCTAAAGGGACGCTTTTGAGGTCTTTTACCCAACAGTTAATAACGAATTTAGTTTAATTGTCCGGTAAGTACTAACAATGAAGGCGGTTATAGCGGTCTGTAATAGCTCTATATGGTTATAACTGTTCCTGTGAGATTCACATACATCTGATGAGTAAAAGCTTAATCTAGCAGTTATTATTAACGGTAGATGCGATGCGTGTTGTAGAGTGTGTTAACCTTTAACCTCTATTACTTACTCACTTTATTTACCAATCGAATATATTTAACGAGAATTTGTTCAAAAACTGTTTTAAGTTAATTATCTACATACTAGAAATACGTGTGTTTAGCATGTTATAGTCGCTCGGGTCTCGGCAGGAGACTGGCTCTCTGATACCCGACACCGCTTTTTATACCTATTTCCCCATCTAAACTACAATCGACACCGGTTAGTTATCCCCACTTAAAATTGTTGTAAAACGACCTCTTCAACTCAATTTACATGAAACGGTTATGTGCTACTAACCCAAACCTTTCGGAGGAATTGCACTACCATTTAGTTAAAACCGTACTAAAATCCGTTCAGTGTATTTTGAGAAAATCGATTACATACAGACAGACAGCTTTGGGGACTTTATTTTATAGTAAGTAAAGAAGGTAAAGATATTAAATCAATATAAGTTAGCAAATAAACTAAAAAGTTATAACGATAGACTGATGCTATTCATATCGCTACGTAATCGAAGACGTCTCTTGGATGGTATGTTTCTGCTGAAATTGTTGAGCTGTCATAGATCGTCCATCCTTATTAAAGGAAATTTACTTTGCAATACCAAATCAACAACCTCATGCTTAAAAACGGAAGTTGTCGGAATGACCTTCAAAAACAAATCTAGGATACAACTCCCCCTTAAACAGACGAATCGAATAAAGAAATCGACGAACATCCTATGCTTTAAAGGTTCAAACGGCCGAGGTACACTAAAGTAATTTCATCATCATCATCCTCCTGCCCTTATCTGACTATTAGTGGTATTAAGTATTGACAGAACATATTATTAACATGTTGTCACTTGATTTGGCTACATATTTTACGACCGGCCGCCTGCCTGACGTCAACTTACCTTAGTCGTATTTTACGGCCCCTTTGTAAGAAAAAGGGTGGTCTATTCTACTCAACCGGATACCACACAGCGTGACGACTTACCTTAGTCGCCTCTTACGACACCTCGGTAAGAAATCCGTAATCTATTCTACTAAAGGATACCACACGGAGTCACCCTAAAGTAATGTAATAGAGAATTTTCGATCTACAAAAATTCTAGAGAAAAATGGTAAACTTACAATAACTACTTTTATTTTCTAAATTTTATGTATGGAAAATTTTGTGACACCGATTTTCATGCGTGCGAAGTAGCGGGCACAGTTAGTAGTAAAGTAAAAAGTAACGACCTGTTCCTATCCTACTGCCTGTTGTAGGCCTCCTCTCTCCGTTTCTGGAGTGAAGGATTGGAACTTAGATCTACCACGCTGCTCCATTGCAGATTGCTAAGTTACACATATCCCTAGAAATCTCTAGAAATATGTAGATTCAGAGCTATAATAGCCCAGCGGTGAGACCGTGCGACTCTTTCGAGGCGAACACGAGTTCAGACCCGAGCAGGCACCAATGAGTTTTTCTATTAAAACTCTTGTGTCTAATTGATAATTACAATTTATTACACGCTTTTCGGTGAAGGAAAACATCGTGAGGAAACCTGCATATCTCTAGAGACTTTTAGAGATATGTGTAACCTACCAATACGCATTGGAGCAGCGTGGTAGGTCTTAGCTCCAACCCTTCTCTCCAGAAACGGAGACAGGAGGCCTATTCCCAGCAGTGGGATTGTAACAGACCGCTACTTTACTTTGCAGTTTTGTACTTTTATTTTCGTTTTTAGTTAGTTAGTTTTGTTCTTTGTACTTTTACTATGCAGGTTCACTAGATATAAATGGTTTAAGACCACGCGACTTAATCCACCGGTCATATCGTAGTTCATAACAACTGCAGCAATCTCATTTTTAATTAAACAAAACCAACCAACCTGATAATGAAAATTAAATATATTAACAACGGCTTTTAATCACTACGTATTTATTTTATCTGACAGCTCATTATTTTGTATTGTCATTGAAGTAAGCAGACACGAATCGATTATCGTAACATAAGAAATCGTACAATTAAATTATTATTACTTACTACGTGAGATCTTTTCTAAATACTTCACTCAAGACCAAATAAATAGATAAATATATGGGACACTTCGCACACGATCGTCTGCCCCAAAAGTAAGTAACTTAATACTTGTGTTATGGATAATAGACAACCGGTAACTGGTAAACTCTTCGACCCTGTACAAGACATCAATAACTATATGTAACTAGTAATTATTCTTTGAAAAGAGCAACCGCCGAGTTTCTTTCTTGTTCTTCTCGGTAGGAACAGCTTTCCGAACCAGCAGTTGCAGTTGCAGTATGTTGACGATTCAAAAGCACTTCTTTATAAGTTTAAATAATTTATACAATTAGGCGTTACTTTGCGGAGATCCATAATAATAAAATAGAAAAGTAATAATAAAATTATTTTGCTATAATCCGAGATACAGTAAATAGAAAATATAAAAAAAAAAAAATAAATAGAAATATAGAAAAATAGAAAATATATATAGTGTTAAATGTATAGTAAACTATCAGTATTTTCATATACGATACGTGCAGGATTCGTAAAAACACATGCACAAACTTCCACCACTGCCACCACAATACACAAGCACTACACACGTTCACTTTCACAAACTCAACAATCGTTTCGCCCCGCAACCGAAGCATCATCAGAAGATAGACTCCACGACAAAATCGCAAAGCTAAATAAGCCGAAAAAAGTTTACTTGAATAAAGAATATTTTTAATTAGAATTTAAATATACTTATATATTTTAAATTACATAGTTAAATACATATGTAAATACACCCAGACCCAAATATAATTCTTATAACTAGTTACATTCAGTCACTACTATAATACTTGTACAGGATAGAAGAGTAGCTATATCCATCATCATCATTCTCCTGCCCTTGTCCCACTCTAAGTGGGGTCGGCACAACATGTAAAAACATGTTGTCACATAATTTGGCTACGTATTTTACGACCGGCCGCCTGCCTGACGTCAACTTACCTTAGTCGCCTTTTACGACACCTCGGTAAGAAAGAGGGTGGTCTATTCTACTCAACCGGATACTAAACGGTGGGTCAACTTACCTTAGTCGCCTTTTACGACACCTCGGTAAGAAATGAGGGTGGTATATTCTACTCAGCCGGATACCACACGGCGGGTCGTCTTACCTTAGTTGCCTCTTACGACACCTCGGCAAGAAATGAGGGTGGTCTATTCTACTGAGCCGGATACCACACGGCGGAAGAATAGCTATATCCACGCATTCTTATTATCTATATAATTCTCAATAGTATAGTAGGCTTTCTGTATCAGCCTCCTTTTAACAGTGTTTTTAAACTGCTGTAATGATAAAGGGAAAACTGACTGCGGAATCCAATCACCAATCAGTAAATTCATCTCACTATTCAGTATACAATAGTTGTATGCAATGTAATCGACTGTAACAACTTGGCACCATTAGCAAATGAACGGGGCGCAGATGCATCAACCATTATCTTAAGATGACCTAGAAACAAAAGACGATATGACAGCTGTGTCTGTATCGAAAATTCAACACTCGAGCACCTCTGTTTATTTTCTTAAACAAGTTGCACACTAAAGTTCCCTGGCATCGCTATTCAATGATAAAAAAGAACCCTTGCCACCACATTCTTGCTGTTCTTAAGCTGTGATAAGTCGAGATCACGGTAGCCGTGTGGTATCCGGCTGAGTAGAATAGACCACCCTCATTTATTTCCGAGGTGTCGTAAAAGGCGACTAAGGTAATAGCCGTGTGATATCCGGCAGAATAGAATAGACCACCGTCATTTCTTACCGACGTGTCGTAAAAGGCGACTAAGGTAAGTCGACCCGCCGTGTGATATCCGGCTGAGTAGAATAGACCACCCTCATTTATTACCGAGGTGTCGTAAAAGGCGACTAAGGTAATAGCCGTGTGATATCCGGCTGAGTAGAATAACCCACCCTCATTTATTATCGAGGTGTCGTAAAAGGCGACTAAGGTAATAACCGTGTGATATCCGGCTGAGTAGAATAGACCACTCTCATTTCTTACGGAGGTGACGTAAAAGGCGACTAAGGCAAGTCGACCCGCCGTGTGATACCGGCTAAGTAGAATAGATCACCTCATTTATTATCGAGGTGACGTAAAAGGCGACTAAGGTAAGTTGATCCACCGTGTGAAATCCAACCGGATTTCAACTACTTACTCAACCGAGTAGAATAGGCCACCCTCTTTCTTACCAAGGGGTCGTAAAATACGACTAAGGTAAGTTGACGTCAAGCAGGCGGCCGGTCGTAAAATACGTAACCGAATCATGTTACAACATGTTTTTAACATGATGTGCCGACCCATTTTAGAGTGGGATAAGGTCAGGAGGAAGAGGAAGAGAGAAACTATCATGAGCGGTATTCATAATTAAAGTAGAGACCGGCTATACTCACGTCTTATTTTATCGGATGAGCCCGACTAGTTTCAAGCCCATACTGGGCTCTAATTCATGAGCTCTTTATTTGGTGTTATCGCGGCGGGAACTGAGTTCAGTTTGGCTTGAAACTAGTTGGGCTCATGAGATAAGGGCAGGAGGATGATGAAGTCGAGATTATGGCAAGAGACCAGACTGCTTTACGTTAGTTCCTTAGGAACGGAGATGAGCCCTAATTTGAAATACAGCACACCCTGATACGGTGAGCCTCGTCCCATATCAACGAAACGGCGTAAAGAGTAGAAACGTGGATTTTTGGTGAAAATGACCTTATCTGACAAATGGCGCAAGTATGCATTGCTCATTGAGAGTATATGGATTGTGCAATACACACAAAAAATCATGTTTTGAGATAAATGGGTTTATATTTTCAATACTAAGGAAAATACATAAAAAATACTTTACTTTGCTTAGGCGAATGGACTAATAATGCCAGTATTGCTGCGAAAAAGAATTTGTGTTTCAACTTTTACATATATTCTTCCAAAACACTGTTTTTTTGAGTTTTGCCACTATTGCAGTCCATGAGAATTATTTTGTGTCGTTGCATTACCGTGCAGTTGAGACCCCAGGGCCATTGATAGCTATTCTATTCTTATTTCGTACAGTGTAGCGAAATAAGCACATAAATAAATGTCACTAATCTTTTTTTTTAATTTAAACTATCATGAGCGGCATTCATAATTAATGCATAATATGTTTTTCTCTTCCATTCTTTTCTATCATCCGTCGTGTGGTATCCGGCTGAGTAGAATATACCACCCTCTTTCTTATGGAGGTATCGTAAAAGGCGACTGAGGTAAGTTGATGTCAGGCAGGCGGCCGGTCGTAAAATACGAAGCCAAATCATGGTACAACATGTTTGTAACATGTTATGCCGACCCCATTTATAGTGGGATAAGGGCAGGAGGAAGAGGAAGAGAGAAACTATCATGAGCGGTATTCATTTTTAATGTAGAGACCGGCTATACTCACATCTTATTTTATCGGATGAGCCCGACTAGTTTCAAGTCCATACTGGGCTCTAATTCATGAGCTCTTTATTCGGTGTTATCGCGGCGGGAACTGAGTTCAGTTTGGCTTGAAACTAGTTGGGCTCATCCGATAAAATAAGACGTGTGTATAGCCGGTCTCTATACTTTAGTCACTAATCTTAAAAAAAACAAAAAAACAATCGCTATTTACCAATGAGGACTAAATTTCTGTAAGTAAAAAAACAGCATCCTTAAGTATAGAATTTGAAGATTCTATAAGAAATATATTATTGTATTATTTTCGAAGTCGCTAAAATCATGATGGCCCAATTTCTTGAGAGAAGATTTCCACGTTTCAGACAGGAGAGAATGAACCTATATATATCAACCAACTCATAATACTTGAATTCCCTCATCCCCTGCCAAATTAACCTAAAAAGGTAAAACAATTAATATAATACAAAATCTGTCTCAATTCTCCGATCCCTACTATATAACAATTTAATCCTCTTATTACGGCTTCAGAACCTTTTATTCCTCTAATTATGGAAATGAAATCATCAAAGGCTTTTCGGATTTAAATCACACAAGTAAGTACTAAGTTAATGTAACTCAAATTAATTATTGCTTTTTCAGAGAGCTAATATAACGATGTTTCTTACGGCGTATCTTTTGTAAGGTAATGTTTAGGAGCATAGCATTGATTATTTAAATTATTAACAATAATAATGACGCCCTCATAAACGATCAGATAAATTTTTCTAGTTCAAGCTTGTTACACGTGTTCAGAGGCAAAATATATGGTGGGGATTGAACCAATTACTTTATAACTATAACTTGTTTGGATGATGCTTCGTTTTACGATTTTGTCGTGGAGTCGTCTATGATGCTTCGGTTGCGGTTCGATTTTTGAGTATATGGTAGTGAACATGTGTAGTACTTATCTATTGTGGTGGCGGTGATGGAATCCTGCATGTATTAGGTTTGAAAACGGATAGTCCAATCTACATTTAGCATTTTATTTATTTCCTATTTACTTAATCGCGGATTATAGCAAAATAATTTCAAAATTACTTTTTAGCATAGCATCGTTTAAAAATAATTTCTGATATATTCCTTCTTCTTCTTTTTAATTGGTGAAACACCTTACAGCTTAAAAAAGGTATCATCAAAAAAATTTCAATGTAATTTAATATTTTATAGGCAGCCATTTTATAGCTTACATATATATATATTTTTTGTATTAATTTTCTTTTACTCTTTTCTGTTTAATCCATTTTTTGTTTTAATTTTACGATAAGATTAGTTTAACTGTATCTTTCAGTTGTCGTAATTTAATTTGAAAGTTGTTATCGCCTTTTTTTTAGTACTTATTTTTTGTGGTTCAATGTGCAATATTAATGTTAAGTATGTATTTTGTTGGTGATCTATAAATATATAAATAAATTAGAAACACGATCTTATGTCGGTTTAATTTGCCACCCAATGCAACAATTTGTAGGTATCTGTTCAATTATTGATCATCAATCAAAACAGCGTTTTTCCTCATTATTATTTCCCGTTCATCCCTTCAGTAACTCAAAGCTATTTGAATTTGTCACACAATAAGATATGTTCGGTCCATTTACTTTGATTCTTTAACTATCTCCTTATTTCTGATTTGATCACTCAAAAAAATCTCAATAAATGACTCTGAGCCGCTGAATGACTATAATTTGTGACCAAAATTTCGAATCCATAAGTCATGGCGACAATCAAATCTAAACAATATTCCTAAAGGCAGAGTAACTGGACATAGAATACGATCAGTAAAAATATAAGAGAGAAAACCCAATTGAATTTCAAAACGAGAACTTATGTTTAATTTTGCGTATGAATAAATTACATTATAATAAAATGATATTTGAAAAACCTTAACGTAATATTTTCTAGAAATCAAATAATAACAGTGAATAATTTCATTATTCCAGCTGCAAAGGTCTGTCATGAATTTATTATATTCAAATTACTTTACTATATCATCTGTAAAATGATTGTAAAGTAGTAACAGCATCTTATCATCCCATTGCTGGACATAAGCCTCCTCTCTCTTTTTTGGAGAAAAGGTTTGGAGCTAAGACCCACCAAGCTGCTCCAAATCTCTTTGGTAGGTTGCACATATATCCATTCTCTAAAGATTTGGTGTCTTCACGATTTGTTTCTTTATCGAAAAGCGTGTGATAAATTGCAAAAATTAATTGGATACATAAGTATTTGCCATAACAACTCAATGGTGCCTGCCTTGGGGTTTAAACCCGTTACCCCCTCGAAAGAGTCGCACGTTCTCACCGCTGGGCTATCACAGCTCAAATCAAGTGAGTGCTTATCATAAAATAAAGTTTATTAGCTGTGATAGCTTAGCGTTGAGACCGCGTTAAATATATATATATATACATGATGAAAATTTTGAACATTAAAGTAGTTTTTAAATTTAAACTATCGTGAGTTAATATAGATACCGGCTATACTCACGTCTAATTTTATCCCATTAGCCCAACTAGTTTCGAACCCGTCCGAGGCACTTATTCAGCCGAAATCAAATCAGCCGTTACCGAATTTTAACAGAGATGGTGGTTGGACACTACCCCCGGCGTGGAAACCTGTTTTTGACACGGTTCATATAAAAAGTAGTTATTGTAAGTTAACCATAAGAGACAGAGACATGCTGTCGCGGACTTTTTGGAATTTTTTTTGTAGATCTACAATTTTTTAGTATACTACTGTAGTGTATCTGTGTTGGTTTACGCAGCGCCCGCGACTAAAGCTCCCAGCAGGTGGGTTTTTTACAAATGCGCAACCTTTTCAACACAATTTACATAAAACCGTAACGGACTATTAACTTACGTACAATTTGTTCTTCGAGCCTGGGTGTATATTTGTATTAAAGTATGTATTTAAAATTATATATGTAGTATATCTACCGCTGTCCGTCACCCATAACACAATTATTAAGTTACTTACTTTGGGGTCGGAAGACCATGGGGAAGGATTGCACTTCCTTTTAATAAAAACCGTACAAAAAACTGTTCAGTAGATTTTAAGAAAATCGATCTTATACATTCAGCTTTTATGGAGTTCTTGGCTTTCTTAAGTTACTTACCCGCTAGTACAATACAAATTATGACCACGTGTATTGGCCCCAAGAATGCTGGCAGCGTTTCCGCGTTGAATCGCTAAGCTGATTCTTTATGCGAAACTATTTTAAGTAACAAATAGTCGACCAACACGACAAAACCTTTAAACGCTATATAAATAGAAATAGGAAAATGGAGAGAGATTTCTACT
This sequence comes from Morpho deidamia, assembly GCA_947086505.1. Classification (NCBI taxonomy): domain Eukaryota; kingdom Metazoa; phylum Arthropoda; class Insecta; order Lepidoptera; family Nymphalidae; genus Morpho; species Morpho deidamia. The sequence continues at coordinate 3,371,464 of CAMTZC010000017.1, forward strand.
AACAGAAAATAATCAATGGGTAAACTGATAACAAGGTTTTAAAAAGCCGTTTGCGAACAATATGCTACTGACAATTTATCCTGGATTAACTGTTATGCAAATTAAGACGACCTAACCCGTTGGAAATTGAAAACCGGTGACCGAATAAACTCTACAAACAATACCCTAACAAAACAATTTTGATTACAAAAATCCAATTTAAATAATATAATGCTTTTTGAAGAGAGTATGAATTGAATATTGTCCAAATTGAGCATTGAGTCCCGAATTATCTTAATCAAGCTATCATTATTTTTAGACGGCGTTTCTGCATAATTTTAAATAGAATAGAAAATATACATCTATCAAAACATTGGGAAAAATGTTAGTGTTACATTGATTTAAAACATTCTCTTTTAAAACTGGTTCGCAGAAATAGTTTTAGAAAAACTGAAAGAAACTCCTAAAATTAAAAAGTAAGTTAAAATTACAAGTAAGTAACAAAAAGTAATTTAAATTTACAAAAAGCTGTGATAGCCCAGCGGTGAGACTGTGTGACTCTTTCGAGGCGAACACGAGTTCAAACCCGGGCACCAATTTTTTATACCAAGTTTTTCTATTAAAACTCATGTGTCTAATTGATAATTGCAATTAATCACACGCTTTTCGGTGAAGGAAAACATCGTGAGGAAACCTGCATATCTCTAGAGAATTCTGGAGATATGTGTAACCTACCAATCCGCATTGGAGGAGCGTGGTAGGTCTTAGCTCCAACCCTCCTCTCCAGAAACGGAGAGAGGAGACAGTTTCCCAGCAGTGGGATATTAACAGGCTGCTACTTTTTTTTTATTACAACAATGCTTTAAATAAAACTACACTCCATATTCATAAAAGGAAAAACTAAAGCCAAAACCAAAAAAGAATTCCCTAGTAGGTAGGTGTCCCTAAAACTTACAAGAGTCCTTACAGATTGAAACGCTATTCTTTCTACTGAGAATAAAGAATGCCTTAGAATTTGTTTTAAGCAATTTATATTCCTTTTTTTCTAAATTCCGTTACAGTTTCTCCAAATGACACTGCTGTTAGAAGGTAATGTTCTTTTATTTATAGGGATTGACAAGAGTTTTGAATATCCTAGAAAATATGCAGGATTTCTTACATGTTTTCCTTTATCACTAAGTGATAAAGTAATAAGTTAAAAATAATGTTACCTACATTAGGTTATTACGATCATAAATTTATAATACAATAATCGAACGTTACAAATCACAATTGTAATTCCCGGAAGATCGGAAGTAAATAGATTCTATAGTAATTTTTCTTCCAACCAAACTCGACTCGAAGCCAACTATCAAATCTCGCGGGAACGTCCCAGCTTATGTTCAAAATGTGGCCGGCAGTGTAAGCCCTGATAAAAATTTATATTTACGATAGTAGTACGATTTACTAAGCTTACGGTAGATATTTAAGTACAGAATGCACTATTGAGGTTACAAATAGGACTTATGTGAGTTCTATCTTAATGGAAATCTATTAAAAGGCCAATGTCAAATATTATATCCATACTAATATAATAAATATGAAAAGCTCTCCGTTGTCTGTTACGCTTAAACAGCTTAATTGTTAAGGAATATTGGTGAATTTTGGTAAAATAAGAGCTTATAACCTACCAATTCGCATTGCAGCAGCGCGGTAGGTCTTAGCTCCAACCCTTCTCTCCAGAAACGGAGAAAGGAGGCCTATTCCCAGCAGTGGGATTGTAACAAGCTGCTACATACTTACTTAAGCTTATATACCGAGCTACCATCTATACTAATATATAAAACTGAAGAGTTTGATTGTTTGAACACGCTTGTCTCAGGAACTACTGAACTGATTTGAATTTTTTTTGAGTTTAAGATAGTCCATTTATCGAGGAAGGCTATAAGCTATATACCATCACGCTAAGATGAATAGGAGAGGAGCAGCAATAAAAAATATTGCAAAAAACGGCAAAATTTAAAGCTTTCCTTGCGTGCGAAAATATAAAATTTTCGTATTACAATGTATGTCGCCATACTCCTCCGGATCGGCTTGACCGATTTTCATAAAATTTTATATGCAAATTCAGTAGGTCTGAGAATACTCCTAAGTGATAAGGTTTCACTCCTAACTTTTTTTTCGACCAAATATTTTTATTACGTAAACTAGAAATTCCCTGAAAATAATTCATATGGCATAACAGCGTTTGCCCGGTCAGATAGTATTTGTATATATATATTAATCAGTTGTCTGTCCGTAATACAAGTATTAAGTTACTTTGGTGACGGACACCGTGTGTGTTATTGTTCCATATATTTATTAATACAAGTTTTCTGGTTGCCGTAGAGTAAGTTAATTTAGTGCGAGAAAAGTGGCGGATAGAGAAAATTAGAAATAAAATGGCTAATTATAAGTAATATATATTATGGGGTAATAATGTATCAAGGGGAAAATAATCTAGAGTTTGCCGCATGGGCGGCGCGTCACATTACGATTTTTTCGTGGAGCCTATCCTCCTGATGATGCTTCGGTTTTGTGGCGAAATGATCATAGAAATTTTAGTGGTCGTTGCGTGTATTGCTTGTGTGCATTGTTGCTGGTGGAGGCGTCTTGGAATACGTGTGGTGACTTGTCCTGCATGTGTAAGTTTAAGCGGATTATAGCGAAGTAGTTCTGTTATAGTTTCTGCAATAGAGTTTGCCAGTTAATATTGCATGGACTTGAAGAGATGTAATAAAATGAATTTGGAATGGAATTGTACGAAAAATTGTAGTAAAGTAAAGTAGCGGACTGTTACAATTCCACTACTGGGAATAGGCCTCCTCTCTCCGTTTCGGGAGAGAAGGGTTGGAGCCAAGACCTACCACGCTGCTCCAATGCGGATTGGTAGGTTACACATATCTCCAGAATTCTCTAGAGATATGCAGGTTTCCTCACGATGTTTTCCTTCACCGAAAAGCGTGTGATAAATTGCAATTATCAATTAGACACATAAGTTTATATAATATGATACTTTATAAGAATAAGAACAGGCAAGAAACAGCGTTGCCTTTTCGGAAAAGTATGTATGGAAACCCATAAGTGAGAAATATTATACTCGTAAATCACATTACTAAAGTTCAGTGAGACATTCTGGGACGTGAATATCTTGAAATTATATTTGTTAAGCTACAAACTTGCTCCTTTTTTAGTTTTCTTTTGTGATGTTTGCTATTTTTTATATCTAAAAAAGAAAATTCGGCAAACTTTTTGTAGTTTGTGTAAAACCATAGAACAAAAGTAATAATAAAATTATTTTGCTATAATCCGCGATACAGTCAATAGAAAATATATATAGTGTTAAATGTATAGTGGACTATCCGTATTTTCATACCCGATACATGCAGGATTCGTAAAAACACGTGCACAAACCTCCACCAATTCCACCACAATACACAAGCACTACACATGTTCAAATCGCAAAGCTTTTTTGCGATTTTGTGAGTCTATCTCCTGATGATGCTTCGGTTCCGGGGCGAAACTGTGTTGAGTTTGTGATAGTGAACGTGTGTCACTACACACACTACATTCACTATCACAAACTCAACTTGTGTATTGTGGTGGCGGAGGTGGAGGTTTGTGCATGTATTTTTACGAATCCTGCACGTATCGGGTATGAAAATACGTATAGTCTACTATAACTAGTCTACTATACATTTAAAATTATATATATTTTCTATTTACTGTATCGCGGATCATAGCAAAATAATTTAATTATTACTTTTGTATTATGGATCTCCGCAAAGTAACGCCTAATTCTATAAATTATTATTTTTATTAAAACCATATAGTTGGAAAGCCAGCCTAACATTTTCCATAAAGAGAAATAAACAGATAGCAGACGAGGGTGATTTATCTCTCATTTTTATCTGTGATTGTCAAAGATAAAATATACGAGTTTCATTTTCCCTTTCATTATTTACTGTGTCACTATTACTAACAGCCTTGCCTATAGCACCCCAACTGTGGTATTAATTACAATCCCACTACTGGGCATAGGCCTCCTTTCTTCGTTTCTAGAGAGAAGGGTTGGAGCTAAAACCTACCACGCTGCTCCAATGCGGATTGATAGGTTACGCGTATCCCTAGAATTCTCTACAGAATATGCAGGTTACCTCACGATGTTTTTCTTCACCGAAAAGCGTGTGATAGATTGCAATTATCAATTAGACACAGGTTTTAATAGAAAACCTCTTTGGTGCCTGCCCGGAGTTTGAACTTGTGAGCCCCTTGAAAGACTCGGTCTCACCTCTTGGCTATCGCAGCTCTAAGATACTAACAAGTAAAAACAAGTCACTACACGTCCAATCTCACCAAGGGCTTACCGTGTTACTGACGTGGTGCGCTTGAAACAGTGTAATGTTTCCTTTTGTACTCTTGTATTAGTGTGAGTGTACGTATATTCATGTATGTATTATACATATGTGATTTGTTTATAGATATACAATATAAAATATTAGGAAAAAGTTCCAATTGAGGGGTTCCATTAATGAAAATTGATATAATGACTAGTTTTAATGTATAGAAACCAGAAAATATATAGTAAAATATTAATAACTCTGATAGTAGTCTAATTTCAAAAATTGCTAACCCTTAACAACGAGGATTAGGACTTTTTTCATAGTAATTTTTCTTCAGATTAAACTTGTCGCGGGTAGAAGTCAACTGCCGAATCTCGTGGGACCCGTCCCGGCTTATGTTCAATTCGAGGCCGACAATATAAGCTCTGATAAGGAGTAAAATATAGCCGTACATCATCTTGTAATACCATGAAAATATTACAATATACTTATCATATTTAATAAAATTATTTATGGTCGGGTATGGTCTAGTGGCTAGGATACCTGGCTCTCACCCAGGAGGTTAGAGTTCGATTCCCGGTACCGGAAGCTTTTTTACCCGTGTGTTATCCGGCTGAGTAGAACAGACCACCATCATTTCCCTCACAGATGTCGATAAAGGCGACTAAGGTAAGTTGACCCGCCGTGTGGTGTCCGGCTGAGTAGAATAGACCACCCTCATTTCTTACCGAGGTGTCGTAAAAGGCGACTAAGGTAAATTGACTCACCGTGTGGTATCCGGTTGAGTGGAATAGAGCACCCTCTTTCTTGCCGCGGTGTCGTAAATTACGACTAGGGTAAGTTGACGTCAGGCAGGCGGCCAGTCGTAAAATACGTAGCCAAATCATGTGACAACATGTGCCGACCTCACTTAGAGTGGGATAAGGGGAGGAGGATGATGTTTTAATGAAATTATTTAGTTTCTGAATTTTGGTATACAATTCTACGACTATAATAGAATTCCACAACCTTGCCATTACAACAATTTAAAATAGCTCAGTCAGTTCAGTCTGACCAGGACTGGTCCCGCATGTGTAAGGTATGTGAACGTCATCTGTTTCATACACTTATCATTACGTAGCTTCTCTTAAGAAATTCGGATTATAGCAAAAAAATTCTATCATAATTCTCTGTATTATGGACTTCCGCAAACAAAAGTAATAATAAATTATTTTGCTATAATCCGCGATACAGTAAATAGAAAATATAGTATATAGTGTTAAATGTATAGTAGACTATCCTTATTTTCATACCCGATACGTGCAGGATTCGTAAAAACACATGCACAAACATCCACCACTTCCACCACAATACACAAGCATTACACACGTTCACTATCACAAACTCAACAATTGTTTCGCCCCGTAACCGAAGCATCATCAGGAGATAGACTCCAGGACAAAATCGCAAAGCTCCTCCACAAATCTCCGCAAAGTAACGCCTGCGTCTATAAATTATTTTAAATAATTATAAAGAAGCTGACATTCTGTATAGCTAAAAATAAATCTAAACTTCTTACTTATAATAATTTATTTATTTTCGTTATGTAATTACACAAACCAAAAATAATTAAGTAAAATATATTCAATTCAATTTAATTCAAAATATTATTTATTCAAGTAAACTTGTGAACAAGTGCTTTTGAATCGTTAACATCTACTGCTGGTTCGGAAAGCTGTTCCTACCGAGAAGAACCAGAAAGAAACTCGGCGGTTGCTCTTTTCAAAGAATAATTCTTATCACTAGTTACATATAATTATTAATGTCTTGTACAGGGTCGAAGAGTAGCTATATCCACGCATTCTTATCGTCCAAGTTATCCTCAAAAGTATAGTAGTAGGCTTTCTGTATTAGCCTTTTTTAAATAGTGTTTTTAAACTGCTGTCATTGTACAGTAAAAGTAGATTGCGGAATTTTATTATAGAATCTTATACCCAAACCCACAAACGACTTATGTACTTTTGCAAGGCAGGGACCGCAAGCTTATGTCGGTTCCGACTTTGTCTATTATATACATCGCCAATCTTTTTATAATTATGTATACTTATATATAAAAATTAAATTGCTTAAAATATGCTGTGAAGTCAATGTAAGAATACCTGTTTCTATGTTTTTTTCTCGTCGGAAATCGCGCGAATTTAAATTGTAAATGGCATTGTAAATGACTCATTTTTGTAAGACAAATAATTTTTCAATATCCGCGTATTTACCCCAGAACAATATTTCGTAAGACATAATATTATGAAAGTACGCATAATAATCAAGTTTTGCTGTTTCAACGTCTACGTCACGTAGTGTTAATTACTGCCCGCCGTTTGGTATCCGGCTGAGTAGAATAGACCGCCCGTCGAAAAAGGGGCTCAGATAAGTTTAATGTCAAGCAAGAGGCCTGTACCCATGTCTTCAAGCAGTAAGGTGAAACACCATGAGGTTTTAGCCGTTAAGAGCCCGGCATAACTGTAAATACCGCCCCCCGCGGATTGCAGTACGCATGAAGGATTTCCTGATGTAAGAAAAGGGGCCGGAATATACCTAGCCAAATCATTTAATAACGTGTTTAAAACATGTTGTACTGACCCCACTTAGTGGGATAAGGGCAGGAGTAAAAAAATAGTGCTAATTACTGCGGAAAACACTATAATTCGTTAATGATGTACATCATTCATACCCATAACGATACCATCAACACCCGTCTACTAATGGCCTGTAATTGCATATCATTATTTAAAAAACGTTTTTTATTCACACGCAAACGATATATTCTACACGAAAAAATACTTATATTATTTTTATTGTTCCTTAATATTATTACCTTAAATTATAACTACAAACTAAATAATGCAAGTAATATTATTATATATCATTATTTTTCTCCTCTACATTAGTTTAATTATAGCCAACAACGAAATTAAAAAATCTCGACATCAAAATCGCCCATGTTTATTTGACTTAATTTAAAAGCTACATATATCTATTTTTATTTCAAATTTACCTTCATTAATTCAGCTATTTATACTGATTATAGAAATCACTACTAAATATCTTAATCGATCACAATTATTTAACTATTCAACATATTGAGGATTCACATGCAAACGAAATAAATACTCGAAAAGAGCCTAAATCCCCTAATATTTCTTGGTATTCCTTAACATTTTCCCTTAGTTAATACCTAATAGGTTAATATATTTAATTGCTAGCTGGCAGCGCGTTGCTGCGTCTCAAATTAATTTCGACTTTATCTCGACACAGAACTAAACAATTTAAAAAAATGCTCCGATTGTCACGAAATTTTACAGGATCATTCGCTGGATTATTCTGAAGATTGTCTTGATTAAAATCGGTCCAGCCGTTTCGGAATCTATTAAGTAGATATAGACAAACAATTTTTTTATATGTAAAATTTAAAACTCCTTAATTTATTCAACGTATACTAATTACACAAATTAACGTAATTATCGCAAAAAAAAGACTTTAAGTTACCCGCAAACGAAATGGCTCATACAAAAATACTCACATTGAAAAAAATGGAAATCCGATGTTCAAATGTTCACTAAAGTCACACAAAAGCACAGCTCAAACCACCGTTTCAGCCGATTCAAGTTTACATTTCAGTGAATTGGTGTAAAAAATTGCACGTGCCGATACGTGCACTCGCCACGGCGTCTAAGGGAGAACTGAGGTACTTCGACATACTTCACTATAACGGTTGAAAGCTACGCTATCAGCCCTTATAAGATTATACTGGGTATTAATGGCACGGTAGGTTAACGGCATGTTAGAAGGATCGAATAAATCTTTGAGAAATTACCGACATTATTAATAGATTAACGGAACAACTAATAGATTCGTTTAGAGAATAGGCGTTAATTTCGGGAGATGCTTAATTCAAATTCAAAATATTCTTTATTCAAGTAAACTTGTAAACAAGTGCTTTTGAATCGTCAACTTTACTGCTGGTTCGGAAAGCCGTCCTACCGAGAAGAGCCAGCAAGAAACTCGGTTTAAATACAAAAGTTATATCAATATTATAGAATTAAGTGATAAGTTCGGGACATTGACTGGTCCATTAGCGCTGGTTGTAGTGACCCTGTCTTCAGTTCCGTAGGTCGCGGGTTCAATCCCCGTTAAGGGCAAACATTCTAAATATTACTTGTTGGTTCTTCGAGTCTGGGGATGGTTGGTGCTTTGAGTGGGGGTAGGTGTATTATATGAATTTAAGTATTTATTTAGATCTCCCAACAGCATTACACATAAAATAATCGAAAAAATATCCTATATATTTTTTCATTAATTGTGTAATAAATTCTAATTCATAATATTCAAGTAAACACCTCGTTAATAAATGTGCGTGGTCTATTCTACTCAGCCGGATACGGCACGGCGGGTCACCTTACTTTAGTCGCCTTCTAAGACACCTCGGTAAGAAATGAGGGTGGTCTATTCTACTCAGCCGGATACGGCACGGCGGGTCACCTTACCTTAGTCGCCTTCTAAGACACCTCGGTAAGAAATGAGGGTGGTCTGTTCTACTCAGCCGAATAACACACGGCGGGTCATTTTACCTTAGTCGCCTTTTACGACACCTCGGTAAGTATTGTGCGTGGTGTATTCTGTTCAGCCGGATACCGCACGGTGAGTCATCTTACCTTAGTCGTTTTTACAACACCTCGGTAAGAAATGAGGGTGGTCTATTCTACTCAGCCGGATACCATACGGTGGTTAATAGATATGTTACATCAATTGAAAATTTGGGTCCGCAAACAATTTCTATACTTTGTGAATACTTATTTGCAACTGTACTATATAAATGCAAATTTACCGCACACCTGGCTTAGATTATCAACACGTTTATTTGCATTTCAAAAGAAGTTTTGTGCATTCGAACAACGTTACTAACTCGAAACGTTCGCCTTTTGGTGTGAACTGCATATAGCTTGGTGGAAAAATCTATTTACACGTTCACGTTTTGTATAACTAAACGACCACTGTGAGTTTATATAAGTCTGGTGAAAAAGTAAAGTAACGGCCTGTTACTGTCCTACTCCTGGGAATAGGTCTCCTATCTTCGTTTTTGGAGAGAAGGTTTGGAGCTAAAACCTACCACGCTGCTCCAATGTGGATTCGTAGGTTACACATATCCCTAGAAATGTCTAGAGATATGCAGGTTTCCTCACGATGTTTTCCTTCACCGGGAAGCGTGGGATAAATTGCAATTATCAATTAGACACATAAGTTTTAGTGGAAAAAATCATTGGTTTCATTTACCTATACCAATTGGCGTTACCGATCGATATCGTTAGTTTTGTTTAGGACGCCAAATATCGTGGCCGCCTGTTAAAGTGTTAAGGTCGATGTGAACGCAGTCCCGGGTAGATCTAGTGATAATATAAACAAATTCAAATTCAAAATATTCTTTACTCAAGTAAACTTGTAAACAAGTGCTTTTGAATCGTCAAAATATACCGCTGGTTCGGAAAGCTGTTCCAACCGAGAAGAGCTAGCAAGAAACTCGGCGGTTGCTGTTTTTAAATATAAATCTTATAACTAGTTACATTTAGTCATTACTGTCTTGTAAAGGGTAGAAGCGCAGCTATATCCACACATTCTTATCATCTAAGTAATCCTTAACAGTATAGTATAGTAGTGTTTTTAAACTGTAATGGCAAAGTCAAAATTGATTGCGGAATTTTATTATAGAATCTTACACCCAAATCCATAACGATTTAACGCAGCAGCATAAAAGCAGGGGTTCTTACTTTGTCTATTATATACATCGCCTATAATTTTATAATTCTTTATATTTTTAAACGTATATTATATTAAGATAAGTTTCCGAGACTTGCAATCTTAGTAAAATGACACCAATTAACTGGAACGACATGCCAATTAAAATAGTAGCTAGCCTCAAGCGCGTTTCATTATACAAGGAGCCATTTTAAATTGAGTAAAGCTCTCAACTTTTGAATAAATGAGATGACGTACAGAAGAATTCTGTCCTCTTTGATAGGGCTTAAGAAGAAAATACATGTATACATTATTTAACAGAGTATAAGCCTTTTTTACATTGTATTTAAACTAGTGTACATACTAAGTCAACAATTACCAACCTTCTCTGCTCAATCTATAACAAAATTTAGCTAATTTATAGAATTAGGCGTTACTTTGCGGAGATCCATAATACAAAAGTAATACTAAAATTATTTTGCTATAATCCGCGATACAGTAAATAAAAAATATATATAGTGCTAAATGTATAGTAGACTATCCGGTTTTTCAAATGTTACATGCAGGATTCGTAAAAACACATGCACAAACCTCCACCACTGCCACCACAATACACAAGCACTACACACGATCACTATCACAAACTCAACAATCGTTTCGCCCCGCAACCGAAGCATCATCAGGAGATAGACTCCACGACAAAATCGCAAAGCGAAGCGTTATCCGAACAAGCATTGTTATATAGTAGTCGGTTCAACCCCACCTCTGAACACGTGCAACAAGCTTGAACTTGAAACATTAATCTGATCGTTAATGAGGGTGCCATTGTTATGCTTAATGATTTCTAATTGTTCCAAAAATCGGATAGTCCACTATACATTTAGCACTATATATATTTTCTATTTACTGTATCGCGGATTATAGTAAAATAATTTTATTGTTAAAATTTAGCTATTTTTGTCTGTAGGTATATTCCAGGCACGTTTTCGCGATCACGACGCGTTACCGTTGCTATAGAGTGTCAATTAGTAGGTATTATTTTGTCACTTACGTTCTCAACACCAAACGATTTTACACGGCGTAAAACATATGACGTTTCCGCAATTAATCGCTGAATTGTTTTTTTTTTACCAAAACTAGATAATTTAAAAATCGTACATCATCACCCCCTGCCCTTATCCCACTCTAAGTGGAGTCGGCACAACATGTTATAAACATGTTGTCACGTTATTTGGCTACGTATTCCACGACCGGCCGCCTGCCTGACGTCAACCTACCTCAGCCGTATTTTACGAGCCCTCGGTAAGAAAGAGGTTGGTCTATTCTACTCAACCGGATACCACACGGTGGGTCAACTTAAAAATTGTTCATATTTTCTAATTCAAATTGTTTAATATTTCATATTAAGACATGTTAAAATTAAATAATAAAATCATTTTACTAATTACATATTCACAGTAACTCGACCTTAGCGGGTCTTATACGGTTCATACAAGTTAATTGAACATGTTCAAACTCTGTATTTGACATAAATTATCTTCAATTATGGGTTTTGTGTATATGTAGATACTAGCTTTTACCCGCGACTTCATTCGCGTGGACTGTACTGGAATAAACAGCGGCTTCTGTCGCATTATAACACATCAAATATCTCTATCAATAAAAATCAGATCGATACGAGGATTTAAATTGCAGTTTCTATTGCAATGATTCCGCTGGTCGAAACGTCAATATTAAATTTGGTTTCCTTCATAGTATTTCTATTAATTAGGAAAGATATATACATAAAAATACCATAAAAAATACATATATACCATATTCATATAAAATTTATGAAACGGTATATAATTTAAAAAAAACATGAGCATATAGAAACATTTATTTTAAAAATTCAAAACGTTCTTTTAATGACTTTTTAATATAATCATTAATTTTTATATAAAATAATTCTCTTGAACCAATATATGGAATAAGCAGTCTTATCTACTGCTTTGGCTCATTTTAAATTACACAGAGTTTACGTTGGTTACAAAAGAGGGAGTAATCAAATCTTGTGATCAAAAAGCTGTGACGGTTTTGATGTGATTTCCACGCATTCTTGTCGTCTAAGTAATACTCAATAGACTTTCCTAATACAGAAAGACTTTCTGTATTAGACTTTTTTTAATAGTGTTTTTAAACTGCTGTAATGTCAAAGCTAATAATTTATAGAATTAAGCGGCTTTGCGGAGATCCATAATACAAAAGTAATAATTAAAATTATTTTGCTATAATCCGCGATACAATAAATATAAAATATATTATATATAGTGCTAAATGTATAGTGGACTATCCGTTTTTTCATACCATTTCATATATATATATATATATATATATATATGAAATGGTATATATTCATATATATATATATATATATATATATATATATTTATCCTGCAAACAATTTGGCGTCTTATTAACACGTAATTGCATTTAATCTGGCGTCCCCGCACTTTTGACGTCCGAATATCGGACGCCACTTTTTTCAACGTGTGCACTAGCATCCTATAAGTTCTACTAAGCTATAGAACAAATATCGGTAGAAGCCAAAAAGTTGGCTTAGTGGTTGAAATTGTATAATTAATAATTCCGGGTGAATTCGTAGCAGAGGTGCGGCGCTGTTGTAGCGTGTATATTTACTGTCGTATACCACTGTCATGTTTTGACTAAGAAACCGCGTATGTCGCGTCCGCGAATTGCGACGATGCCAGCTCGTCCGATTTGTTTTTTTCTTATTATTTTAAGTAATTTTTGAATTAGAAGACGGAAATTAGATGTAAAATACAAGTTTATACTTACACTTCAGCATAAAAAAATCTGAAACATGCATTTGGCAGTAGGTAGATAAAATAAATTTAAATACTTTAATTGATGCTATTTTACTATAATTAAATATATTTTATACATCCATATTAAAAGTATAAATTCGATAGTCTGTCCGTTAGTCTGTCTGTTACAACTTCATGGCTAATGCGCTTGTCTCTAATGATAAAATAGAGGCTTATATACACTGCGAATAAAATAAAAATGTTATGCCAAACAAATGGCATAAAAACCCGTTTTTCTTACGGGAACGTGAAAAACACACATATTACAAGCATTATAACAGAACTAACTACCTTGCTATAATCCGCACGGGTTAAGCGAATGCATGCAAAGCTAATGTATATGAAGCAGGCAAAATTTACGCACCTTATACATGCAGGACAAGCCACCACACGTACCCTAAGGCGCATCCCCCAGCAACAATGCACATAAGCAGCACACACAACCACCACTACAACCTCGACGATCGTTTCGCTCCGAAACCGAAGCATCATCGGGAGGATAGGCTCCACGACAAAAATCGTAATGCATTACGATTTTGTCGTGGAGCCTATAGCTTTGCATGCATTCGCTTAACCCGTGCGGATTATAGCAAGGTAGTTAGTTCTGTTATGGTGCTTGTAATATGGAATTCCGCAAAGTAACGATTGCTTCTCTAAATCATTTAACAAATTATATTATATTATATATCATCGGGGGTAAATGAACGCTTAGGTTGGCGCGAATGAAGTCGAGAGTACTACTAGAATTTATAAATTTATCATATAGTTATCGAAATATATTGTTCATGTAACATGTCTAGCTTTATTGTTATCTCTGAATATAATTATAGTAAAATCGAAAGTATCTGTCTGTCTGAACATTTATCCCTCGCCACGTCTGTGTGTATGACTTTCTGTTCACGATCAACTCAAAAAGTACTGAAGTTATCGTAAGTTCTACGACTATCACGTTCTCGAACAAGCCCGTATTGCGGAAAGGCATCGTAACATCATATAACACCACGGATCACTCGGACGCTTGTAGATTACGAGGAGGCCATTGTTTCGCTCGGGACCTTGATTGTGTTTAGGTCACTCCAGAGATACTCATTCGATTCTAGGTACGTCCAATTGTTGAAGTGTTTGTATAAAAATGCTATCCGTCCATGTCCAAGACAGAACTGAAATATTTTTTTTTGTTTATTTACAAGGCACTGACTTTTGTCATAGTGGTATAACTATGGGCGTGAAGTTACATAAGGCTGATGAATAAATCCTATCATGACAGCATAGTAAATATGAAAGATTCAGCCCTGCGATCACCAACCCACTATTAATATTTCAGTTTAAAAAGAGCATTTTTTGATTTCAGTCGTCCATATATTCATATTGGGCTTCTTTTTTTCAACTTTACGTGTAATATTGCTATATAAGTTTTTTTTGTTGATATTAACCTAATAAAGTTTAGTACTGATTGCAACATCACAACTACTTTATTTTATTGTACTGAGATTCTCAGGAAAAGAAAGAGATAGAAACTAAATTTTAGGCCGGCAACGTCGCATTCACACACACAGACCCACAGGACGCACAAATATCGGCGTAGTAGATAATTGTGAGAAGTATATTCAGGAACCTAAAAGTTCATTACTTTGAAATGGGGTTCAGATATTCTTGGGCAGGATTACAAGAAGAATATTGCGATAAATAAAATTATAAGAAAACAAAATATCTCACGAAGGTTAACATTTAAAAACTAAGCAATATATGCAAAAACATTATAAAATAAGTTAGTACAACTGGGAGACGCCATAATGATGCACAACGTGCATGACGCCAAATGGGTTACGGGATGTATATATATATATATATATATATATATATATATATATTCACTGTATCGCGGATAAAACCAAAATAATTTTTATTATTACTTTTGGCAGCTAATATTGATTGTGGATAAGATTGAGGCATCAATTTTATATTGGTGTAGATATGTTATTTTACATGTTGCTTATAAAAGCATTATAAAATTTCTGTTTCTAGTACGTTTTTTAGGCACAAAGCGAAAATGTTTCTTAACACAAGTTTCGCCTCGCCACCCATTCATGTCACACGAAATCCCATTAACGTAAAATAATGCCGCCACTATCCTCTGGCGACGATATGTTATTCATTCGCGACAATGCATAGAAAACAGGCGAGCTTTTAACACGCTCGCTATAAATTTCACCTTTTGACACCTATAGCTTTGTAAATCTATGGTGGCGAAATAAAACTCTTTAAGTTTTGAACCCCCGTAAACACGTACAATATGAGCCCGCCATTGCACTACGTGTGCTGTGATAGCCCAGCGGTGAGACCGTGCGACTCTTTCGAGCGGAACACGAGTTCAAACCCGGCAGACACCAATCGGTTTTACTATTAAAACTCATGTATCTAATTGATAATTTCAATTAATCACATGCTTTTCGGTGAAGGAAAACATCTTGAGGAAACCTGCATATCTCTAGAGAATTCTAGGGATATGTGTAACCTGCCAATCCGCATTGGAGCAGCGTGGTATGTCTTAGCTCCAATCCTTCTCTCCAAAAAAAAAAACTGAGAGAGGAGGCCTTAGCCCAGCAGTGGGCAGTATCAGGCCGTTTCTTTACTTTACACGCTTTTCGGTAAGGAAAACATCGTGAGGAAACCTGCATATCTCTAGAGAATCCTAGAGATATGTGTAACCTACCAATCCGTATTGGATCAGCGTGGTAGGTCTTAGCTCCAACCCTTCTCTCCGGAAACGGAGAGAGGAGGCCTATTCCCAGCAGTGGGATTGTAACAGGCCGCTACTTTTATTGCACTACGTGGGATACCTCTAAAACGCGTAACGCAATTTTAATATCTCGGCCCTGGTCCTACGGAGGATCTTGACGATCGGATTGATATCAAGCTTGAAAGAAGGGCAACAGAAAGGGTTCCCAAAAGGTATTTGTCTGTATGTCATCGATTTACTCAAAATCGTAGAACAGAGTTTTTAACGATTTCGACTTAAAGGTAGTGCTAGGTTTTATGTAAATTATGTTGAAGAGGTCTTGCAGTTGAAAAAATAACTTTCCTACTAGGAGCTTTGGTCGGGTGCGCCGCGTAAACTTACAGAGATGCACTATAGTAATGTACTAGCGAATTGTAGATCTACAAAACTGCTACAAAAAAGTCCGCAACGGTATGTCTCTATCTCTTATGGTTAACTCACAGTAACTACTTTTATGCTCACAGATTTATTATTACTTTTAAGTTTGTATTTGAAACCTGTTGTAATAAATTATAACAGAGAAGGAAAACATCATAATTTGTGTTGGTCTAAACAATGGGGTATAAGTAGTCTGCCAATCTGCGTCAGCGAGAGAAGTTCAAGGCTGCGAGAGAAGTTCAAGGAAACAGGTATTCTTACATTGGCTTCACAGTATATTTTTAGTAATTTAATTTTTGTATATAAGAATATAAATAATTATAAAAGGATTGGCGATGTATATAATAGACAAAGTAGGAACCGACATAAGCTTGCGGTTCCTGCTTTGCGCCTTGCAAAAGTTCGTAATTCGTTTGTGGGTTTGGGTATAAGATTCTATAATAAAATTCCACAATCTACTTTAACTTTACCATTACAGCAATATAAAAATACTATTGAAAAAAGGCTAATTCAGAAAGCCTAATATACTATTGAAGATTACCTAGACGATAAGAATGCGTGGATATAGCTTCTCTTCAACCCTGTACAAGACATTAATAACTATATGTAACTAGTGATAAGAATTATTGTTTGAAAAGAGCAACCGCCGAGTTTCTTGCTGGTTCTTCTCGGTAGGAACAGCTTTCCGAACCAGCAGTAGATGTTGACGATTCAAAAGCACTTGTTTACAAGTTTACTTGAATAAAGAATATCTTGAATTTGAATTTGAATATGGATTGTGATGGAATTTGAGGTGTTGCGCGTAGAATCTTTGGAAGAAGAAAAAAATTTCACGGTAAGAAAGGTGTTTACACAATCCTACAAACGCTAGTCGTTTCTTGGAGAAAAATGAGCTTATGCCAAAGTCTTAGTACTTTATTCAAAAGCGGACCTTTAACACAAAAATACGTTAATAATTTGCCATTTAGTAAGTGGCCACTTAGAAACGAGCGGAAGTAACTAAGGGGGCTTAATATATGAGGACCTTACTTTGGGAAACTCCACAAAAACGGCACCTTCGTTTTTATACTTGATTGATTGTCCTCAGGCGGAATTAAGACGAGACGGCAGTTGAACGATCCATCTCTAGAGTGGCATAGATAAAATTGATTGGATATCCCCTTTTACGTATCCATCTACTTAATTGTATATCCTGATATTGCATTATAAAATTTACATATAATAGATATCCTGTCCAACTTCAAATGAATATATGCCTTGATTGAGCCTCGCGCTGGAATTTATTATCGCAAGAGTTTATTATTAATCACACGCACGCAAGGAAAGTTATAAATTTTGCCGTTTTCGCAATATTTTTTATTGCTGCTCCTCTCCTATTCATTATAGCGTGATGTTATATAGACTATAGCGTTCCTTGATAAATGCACCATCTTACACTGAAATTTTTTTTTATTCGGTCCAGTAGTTTCAGAGATTAGCGCGTTCAAAAAATCAAACAAACAAACTCTTCAGCTTTATATATTAGTATAAACTAGCTGTGCCAGCGGCTTCGCCCGCGTGGAAATAGAATAATAAAATTCAAATTTTTAACATTAAAGCGGTTATTGTGAGTTGACCATAATAGATAGAGACATTCTATCGCTGTCTTTTTTTAGTAGTTTTATAGATTTAAAATTTCCTAGTACTTTAACGTATCTCTGCTGGTTTACGCAGCGCACGTGACTAAAGCTCCTAGCAAGCAATTTTTTAACAACTGCGCGATCTCTGCAACACAATTTACATAATACCGATATGTATTATTTACCTGAACCATCCGGAAGTATTGCACTATCTTTCGGTGTAAACTGTACAAAAATTCGTTTAGCAGATTTTGAGAAAATCGATTACATACAGACAGACAGCTTTTTGGGACTTTGTTTTATAATAAGTATATATAACGTATCTTTTTTATGGTAAAATGGTTAGTTTATTAACAGTGATACCAAAAAGCTCCAACGACCAGCTCAATATAAACAAATTGACGTTTTAACGCACCACACTTTTAGCAGTCCTTTAAAATTGGACGAACACGGGTTTTTGATAATGTTCCAACATTTTGATGTCAAGCGCTTCCGTTTTACCGTGTTTTTTATTCAAGTTATAATTAAAATGCTCATCCGTAGTGATTTGGGCTGATGGAATTTTTAAACGAACTCCAAGCGAACCTTGCAATTTTTCTACGTATTTAGGTGATTATAAAAGTACAGAGAAAATTTCACATTAGTTACATCATCATCATCCTTCTGCCCTTATCCCACTCTAAGTGGGGGTCTTATATTTGGCTGCGTTTTTTACGATCGGCCGCCTGCCTGACGTCAACTTACCCTAGTCGTATTTTACGACACCTCGGTAAGAAAGAGGGTGGTCTATTCTTCTCAGCCGGATACCACACGGCATGTAACCCGAGCTTCAATCGTATCAAATTTCATCCTAGCTATTTGTGATAGTGAAAGTGTTTGAGAGACAGACTTTTGTATTATTTATATGGATATTTTTACAGCTAAATGAATGATTGATATTTGGTACTAAACAACATATGAATTTAAACAGTTAACAAATATAATTAAAATAAACTATGATTATTAACAACTTACCTTAATCGTATTTTACGACCCCTCAGTAAGAAAGAGGGTGGTCTATTCTACTTGACTGTAGCATCACAATATATATATAGTAATATTCTATTTGTACGGAAAAATATAAGTACGTATAAAACAAAATTTGATGTATACCATAGACATACGACAGGTCACAAACAGCTTGTGTTACCTGCGTCGCGACTCAGCAGAGTTAGCAACTCATTTATTGGTCTCGCTATTAGCTTCTATAATAAAATTCCTCAATCCATTCTAGACCAGTGTACAGAAAGATTCCAATTAAGTGTAAAAAATAAGCTTATACGTAAAGCATATTACAAAATTGAAGATTATTTGGTTGATAAGAAAGCCTGGATTTGTCAATCCTTTCAGCTTCATACAAGACAGCGGTTCAGTAATGTATAATTGAAAATATTTAAAAGATTGACCGCCGAGTTTCTTGCTGGTTCTTCTCGGTAAGAGCAACATTCCGAACCAGTTGTAGCTTCATTAATCATATTGATGTTTGACGATTTAAAAGTGCCTGAAATGGTTTATTTGAATAAAGATTATTTTGATTTGATTCGATTTGACTCAACCGCAAACACACGGTTAGTCAACTTACCTTAGTCGCTTTTTACGAAACCTCGGTAAGAAATAAGGATGGTGAATTCTACTCAGCCAGATACTACACGGCGGTCACGTTAGTGACAAATTCTATTAAAATTATAAAAACTCTATTACGAATCGCAATTTGTCGTATATGAGAAAACATATTTCAATGTAAATAAAGCAAAACATAACAATAGCAGGAAAAATATGAAGCAATCTTTAGTTTTTTCGTTAGTTAGTAGTGTTTAATATTAAATTGTAGTAAAAAAACATATATACCCGTGGCTTCCCTATCTTGTATCGTAACTTCATCATTCTCTAGTCCTTATCCCACTCTAAGTGGGGTCGGCAGAACATGTTACAACATTTGATTTGGCTACGTATTTTACGACCAGCCGCCTGCCTGACGTCAGTGGCCTTTAACGACACCTCCGTAAGAAATGAGGGTGGTCTATTCTATGCAGCCGGATACCACACGGCTATGTATCGTAACTTGTATTTCTATTTTTTTTTTAAGTAATCACGTATACAGTAAAAGATTATCTGTTTGAAATAATTCAGTAAGTTTTGGAATTTTTCATTGAGCGTTTAAAAGACTTATGAAATCGCGGATACTATTTCTATTTCTGCTAGCAAATTCATGAACGTTTCTATTATATCATCAAGTTAAGCGGATTTCGTCTCGATGCCTACGTATATAAATTGCTTGGCATCGAAACCAATATAACGAGGGCATTTCCTCGGGCACCCTTTGTCCTTTGCTGATATCGTTATCTTTTTGCGGACGTGATTGCGTTTATTGCTCTTTGTTCTTGTCGATATTAATAAGCTTTAGGGGTTTGCGTCAACGTATTTCAACGAACACAATAATGTTAAATATGGTGGTAGTTATATAAAATAATTATTACATAATAGTTGTAGCTGAGACTTTGTTCGCATTACTAAAAAGTTAAACTACCAATTGCTTGTTGTTGTTCCCGATGGTATTTGTTTTTATTATTTTTTTAGTGCTTTATATATGCTTATCCTTAGAATTTAGCCTCATCAAATGTCCATACCAAGATTAAGATCTTGCACTTCATGTCTTTTCTATTGTTAAAGTATGTAATTGCAATTGTTAATAATATTTTGAATTAAGAATTTAACAAAAGGAGATAATTAAGGTTTTTGTCTTGATGTAAATTTAATTAGCATTAAATGCGATTTTATATAAATTACTTCTTACATTTTCATATTATAAGTAATATAAGCTTTATTTGTGCCAAATTTTATGTCTAAGGCCAGTATCGACCAAAGCGGAGTTTTAGATACCAATCAGATAGCGTCATTTCCATCTCCCCTCTGCTTAGCTTAAATGATGATATCTGATTGGTCTTCGTAATGTTGAGCGGAGAGGACTCTGCTTGATCGATATTGGACCTATTTCTCCTGTTGTTCAGCCTTGAATGTGTAACAGACACTGACATTTCATATTTGTCATGTCATGCATAGTTAAAAGTTTGTAGAGGATCTCCCTTATATGTGTAGACTGAAGTTATT
This sequence comes from Morpho deidamia, assembly GCA_947086505.1. Lineage (NCBI taxonomy): Eukaryota > Metazoa > Arthropoda > Insecta > Lepidoptera > Nymphalidae > Morpho > Morpho deidamia. Next base: position 3,392,360 of record CAMTZC010000017.1, read on the forward strand.
TAAACATAGTCACGGAGTGTCCCCTACATTAATATTAAAAATATCATATGATCCTTGGAAGATTATATAAATTGGATATTAGAAAAGATTTCTCTTGAAGAGACCAATTTACAGAAAGATTATAAAAAAAATTAAGAATAAATGAGAAAAGCAATAATATGAAAAGTATTGCTTATTTTATTATACAATTTGTTCTCATAACTTGGTTTGTGAAAGAAAAACAGGAATTTCGGATCCAAAATGCACAAATACTACTTCAGCAGATTAGACTTAAAAGCGTAACAGGCAGAAGGACAAACTATCACATATATATCTATACTAATATATAAAGCTGAAGAGTTTGTTTGTTTGTTTTTTTGAACGCGCTAATCTCAGGAACTACTGGAACGATTTGAAAAATACTTTGAGTGTAAGATAGTCCATTTATCGAGGAAGGATATATACTATCACGCTACTATAGAATAGATACTATAGGAAATATACTATCACGCTAAAATGAACGGGAGAGGAGTAGCAATAAAAAATATTGCGAAAGCGCCAAAATTTTATTCTTTCCTTTCGTGCGCTAAGTAAGCAGTGAAAGTTATTAAAAAATCATGTATTACAAAATTGTTCCCGTCTAAAAGTTCTCAATAAAAGTCCGCGACAGCATATGTCTAGCTTTTAAGATAAACCCACTTTATAACCTTTATTACCCATAATTTGTTATTTATTACCCATAATTAATATGTGTTATGGTTTACTCAAATAATAAGACTGCAGTCCACACGAACGAAGTCGCTCTTAAAAGCTATTTTATAGATATGGATGAAGAATTGAGTGAAACAATGCATTAAAAATGGTAATAAAAAATATTGAAACAATCATTTTTATCTTTTTTCATTTCAACAAAGCTAAAACTTTATTTACTGGAAGATCTGTGAATTCAAATCTTTCATCAAAATTGAAGGAATGATGTCGAATAAAAAATATTGTATTTCACGTTCCGTGGGAGTTCAAGGAAATTTTAATATTCCCCTTCTTACAAACGGAATACAAAATTGAGGTATTTATTAAAATGCAAATCTTTTCTATCCGTTACAAAAGAATGAACTGGATTGTGCCGGGATTAGCGAATACTAGGAAATTTGACTTCAGTTTAACGGTTTTCAATTCAATATACTTCTATACTAATATTATGAAGAGGAAAGATTTATAGGTTGGTGGGAAATAAATAATGCACATCGAGGCTTAGAGAGAGAAATCGGCTGTGAGTATGAGTACATGAGGGGAAGTCTGAAAGTTGCGCCCATTATAGAAATGACGAGAGGATGACAAAGGTTGGGATGGTATGGACATGTAATGAGGAGGGATAAAATCATGTGACTAAACTAGTGTTGAGTATGAATGTGGATAGCCTAAAAAGAGATGGTTGGATTGTTTTAAGTATGACATGCATGTAAAAGGAGTAGCGCTAGAGTTGACGAAGGATAGAAGAGAATGGAAGAGAAAAACATGTGCTGAACCCACTTAGAGTGGGATAAGGGCAGGAGAGAAAAGAAAACTTGTATTTCAAAGTGTTACGGTTAATTAAATTTTCGGTTTTCTACGTTAAGAGACTAGAAATGAAAAGAATTTATAATTGGGACATTAAACTCTTTGACAACGCTATATAAACAAAAACCGACATTGGGTTGCTCGCTTTACAACTTTTAGAATGCAGCCGAAAACAGTAAACGTTTTAAGAGTCTTTCTTTTATATTCACTTTTACGAGTATGACATGAACTAAAGCCAGATTTCCTTTAGCAAGAGCGTAGGAGGCAATAACATGGACATCGAACATTCAAATTCAAATAGAGTGTATAGCCTATCTCGATCCTGGCTTAAGCAAACGTAGCAAATTCAGTATGTATTTATTCGGAACATCCAGGCTTGTTTTGTTTGTATAACTTTCCTGGATTTGCTTTATATCATTATTCCTTGTTGCTAAGACTGTCCCCAGATTATGTTTGTTATCAAAAGGTATCGAGATATGTCGTTCCTTTTCAATCTACTGCCGAAATTAAGTTGGTATGTTCATGTAAATAGGTGGGCTGAAAATTATGATGATAAAATTAATATGTTTTAAATATGAATGTGGATATGAATAGAGGTGGAGAGAGAAAGAGAGGCTATAGATTTGCATATCAGTATGTTTTTAAAGTATTTATATGTGTATAATGGTTATAAAATATTATAGCATTGTAAAACACTGTTAAAAAGAGGCTGATACAGAAAGCCTACTATACTGTTGAGCATTACTTAGATGATAAAAATACGTGCTTGCGACCATAGCTTACTACCATAGCTACTCTTCGACCCTGTATAAGACAGCAAGGACTAGCAAGGATGTAACTAGTGGTAAGAATTGTAATTTGAAAATAATAACCGCCGATTTTCTTGCTGGCTTTTGTCGGCAGGAATAGCTTTCCGAACCAGCAGTAGAGTTGACGATTCACTTAATCACAAGTTTACTTGATCAAAGAATATTTTGAATTTAAATATAATAATATGTATATTTTTAGTTAACTTATTAAATAAATAAATAAAGACATATCGTGCCGACCCCACTTAGAGTGGAATAAGGGTACGAAAATGATGACTGCCTCAATGGAAAAAATAGGCCTAATAGGATCCTAAATGACCTTGATAAATGATGATAACAAACATAAATGTTTCTTGCGTGTGTTTATGTATTATGTGAATTTGTGTTTGCGATTCGGTGAAGACAGGACCTCTGTAACGCCAGTTTATCACGGCTCCTTGCCAAACGTCGAGATCACCTGTCTAGTCCTCCCTAATTTAGCTTTCAAAAAAGCATCCTTTTTTGTGCTCCACTTTCAGAATTATTTCACAACCGCTATTTTGAGAGGTTAAAATATTATTTTCAGCTGAAATTACTTCGATTCGATTAAATTCGATTATTGAATTTAGTTAACAAGAATTATAAAAGAAAAGATTTAAATGCAACTACTTAGAAATAAAAAAACTAATTCTCTGAATATTTTAGCGAACCAAATGTAATGAAACGTATAGCCTTTTTTTAATAGTGTTTCTAAACTGCTGTAACGACAAAGTTAAAATCAATTGTGGAATTTTATTATAGAATCCTATGCCCAAACTCATAAACTACTTACGTACTTTTTGCAATCCGTAAAGCAGGAATTGCAAGCTTATCTCGGTTTCTACTTTGTCTATTATATACATCGCCAATCTTTTTCGCAAATCGTTCAATAACCAGAACTAGACTGAAGTAATCTTTTAAATATCCCTGTTCGCAATAGACAGACAGCGCCATCAACCCTATGAACGACTCGCGCGCCACTTATATCTTTTTGACACAAGCCTCGCTGTCATTATTGATTACTCCGCCATCTCTTTTTTACCATTATCATTTTGTAATTACATTAAGAAACGCATTAAAATTTTCTATACGCATAATAAAAAATCTTCATTGACCAAATCCTTCATTGTTCATCCTATGGAAAGCAAAAATAATCCCATACCAAAATTAATGTAGTTGCTCCGTTTGGACTTAAAGGAGCAAATATATACACATTTATATTCTAACTTAACTAGCATGTCAACGTGTATTTTTTATGATATTTTTGCGGCTTGCGGCATCTCCTGCGTGGAAATCAATGTATTTAATTGAAATTTTGAACATAAAATTAGTTAATGTAATTTAACCATAAAAGATAGAGACATACCGTGGCGGATTTATGTTTCGTATTTTTGTAGCTATACAATTCTCTAATACGTTACTTTAGTGTATCTCTTTTGGTTTGCGTGGAGCATGAAACTAAAGCAGTAGATGAGTTTTTTTTTACAACTGCCTGACGACCTTTTTAACACAATTTACGTAAAACCGTAATGTTATATTAACCTGAACTTTACGGAATAATTTTACCTACCTTTTAGTAAAAATCCGTTTATTAGATTTTGAGAAAATCGATCATATACAGACAGGCTTTTGGGGACTTTGTTTTATAATAAGTATAGATATTGAGGAAATAAATGGGTAATACTTAGAAAATTGAATACACTTTATTCTCGTATAAGTAGGTAGGTAATTTTCTTGTCTACGCGCAGGCACCTTTGAGCTCAACCTTTTCTTATGCAAATTTGGGGACATCTCTATGTTTTAAGAGATTAAGTTGTTCCCTCCGGCATGACGGGCTCCCGTCCCTACAATTTATGACACTATAAAGTCTCCGGTCTATTCATTTTACGAGACGGATTTCATCACCGTTTCGTTAAAATCGCCTCCTAGTTATCTTTATTATTGTTTTACGACGCCTATGAGAATTGTATGAAATAGAATTTTAGTATTGCCGTAGCAAGTATTAGTGTATGTAATACGTATAGATAGAGAGGGCAAGCAGTTCTTGTAATTTATTTAAGTATTTAGAAATGTTGACTAGAAAAAACTAGAAAGTAAACTGTAGACTCAACTAGAAAGTCGTACCAGTATTATTAAAAAAGCTACTTTTTTTAAACTAGTTTCCCATTTTATTTAAAAATATATATTGATTAAAATACATATCCATCGCTTTATATCAAAACTTGAGGATATATATCTCGTGGTTATAAAACAAATTGTTGTCAAATATGAATCATCACAGTTTATCATTGACCAAAGTTAATTGAAATAGGTTCAAAACTTTAGAATAATAGAAATATAACATTCAATATTGATCTACTAGATATTACGTATTACTATTCAAAATATTTCTATTAATAAGTTTATAGATTAGAGAACTTCATGCAGAATAATCCCACTCAATATTACAGTAATATCGAGACTAGATAAATAAAGTTAGAGGTTATATTTTACAGCTCTATGAATTTCATTATTTCATGTCATACAAAACTTCGCTTTAGATTGCCATATTGCTGTACTAATAATAAAGTTACTAACAATGTTTTACGTTACAAATTGTGCCGGATTTCGTACCGATTCAGAATATTACCATAATCCGAACTTTTGTCGAAATTATTCATGCGAGCGCAGTTGTAGAAACATCTGTAGCGGAAACGGAATGAGGTATGATACATCGTGCTCCACAGGTTGAGGTGTCTTATGTAGAATTGTGCCGTGTCGGGATTTAATATAAGGGTCTTGTATGCTTACTACGCATTACAAATTAATTACAGCACTAAATGAATTGTGAAATATACATATGTAATTATAATATTTTTTCAAAAATTGTTTTATGAGTACAATTGCTTAAGCAACATTAGTTGCGGAGATAGAATGAGGTATAAGACATCGTGCGTTAGAGGTTGAGGTGTCTTGTGAAGAAATTTGCCGTATAGGCATTTAATATTACCGTCTTATTTACTTACTGCGTATCACAAATTTGTTTTATTCGAGTCTTAATGAATATATATGAATATATACATATATAAATATATATGTCATTAAATTATAGTGTCCTCTTTTTTTTAACGAAAATTTTTATGAGTATAATAGCTTACGCAACAATATTTGCGGAGATAGAATTTCGTATGAGACATCTTTCACCAGAGGTTGAGGGGACTTGTGTAGAAATGCGCCGTGTAGATTTTAATATTACCACCTTGTATTTTTCGCATTTGTCACGAAACTAAATGGATTATATGTTATTAAATTAAAGTGTATTTTTTTTCTAAATTGTTTATATGAGTATACATACTTACAGTAGATGCAGCAACATTGGTTGCGGAAATGATGAGGTATAAGACATCGTGCGCTACAGGTTGAGGTGTCTTATGTTAAGTCAAAGAACGCATTAGCTTATACTAAGTTTTGTAGGACTTTTGCAGCTTATTTTCTTTATAATTTGAAGATGTTGAGAGCTGTTTCCTACTGTTGAAAAATATAGAAATCTCTGTATATACATATATACTTGGTAAGTTAGCATGCATCCTAACTAGCAGAGTCAGGATGCTGTTTGTTCAATATTTAAGATAACTTTAAAGTAATAAATGGATGTAATACGGAGTGATGCGTTGTAATAAAAAGAAAGAAATTGAAATAATCTTCTATCGAAAATGAACGTTTAAAGTTCCTTTTACCGAGGCTAAGAAAAAGGAACCAAGAAAATCTTTTTAAAAATGTACGTAATTAAAACTGCAGTCTTGTATTAGCTGGATACAATTTTATTAATTTACATCTAAAAGAAAATTCAAACATCGTGCCTAGAAAGAGAAGTTTAAAGAACTTTAACAGCATGGCAGATAAGAAATATTAAATTCCTTCATTTATAAAAGTAATAATAAAATTATTTTGCTATAATCCGCGATACAGTAAATAGAAAATATATATAATGTTAAATGTATAGTGGACTATCCGTATTTTGATACCCGATACGTGCAGGATTCGTAAAAACAGATGCACAAACCTCCACCATTTCCACCACAATACACAAGCACTACACACGTTCACTATCACAAACTCAACAATCGATTCACCCCGCAACCGCAAAGCCTTTGCGATTTTGTCGTGGAGTCTATCTCCTGATGATGCTTCGGTTCGAACACTATATATATTTTCTATTTACTGTATCGCGGATTATAGCAAAATAATTTTATTATTACCTTTGCAATATGGATCTCCGCAAAGTAACGCCTAATTCTATAAATTATTCTTCATTTATGTTTAAGATAGGGGACTTTACAAACATTCCTCTACGTAACCACTATCAATATTTGTGTCATGTTTTTTTTTTCATTTATAAAGAAAATGTCACATCTATTTAATAAATAACTTCAAGGTATAACTATTCAAGTCATGCTAACATAGAATCGCAAGAAATTCTGGCTGAGTTTTCGCGTTGAATTGCTAAACTGTTTTTTTGTACAAAATCTGGGACAGCGTTATTGTCACGTATCTATTCACATTATTAACAATGAAAACTTCCTAAAAAAACAAGAATATTTCTAAAGAATTCAGGAATAATTTATAGAAGAAGGCGTTACTTTGCGGAATTCCACATTAAAGAAACTACTTTACTATAATCCGCGTGGGTTAAGCGAATGCATGCAATGCTAAGTGTATGAAGCAGGCAAAATTCACGTACCTTACACATGCAGGACAAGTCACCACACGTATCCCAAGACCATTACGACGTTATGATTTTGTCGAATATTTTTGTTGGAAAAGTTATAGTTATAATTTCTGTAATTCAGGGATACTTCGCATTTTTTCGCAACGTTTTCATTCGCCAAAAAGCGCATGACAAAAAATAAAAAAGCATTTAAGCAATTGACAAATGTCGGTATTATTTATTATACGTTAGAACATTGCAAAAGATGGAATCTTGTTCTTCTTTCCGTGCCTTTTCCCATTATTTGGGGTCGGCCCTCCTCGTTTTCATGCGCCAGGTCCGGCGATCCTGGGTTGTCTCCTCATTCAACTGGGCTTGCTTCAATTCTTTTAATATCGAGGACCACCAAGTGGCAAGAGGGCGCCCTTTGTCTCTCTTCTCATCTGGCAGTGCGAGGGCTTTCTTCACGACATGGTCTTCGTCGCGTCTCATAAGATGCCCATACCATCTCAGGCGGGATTCCCTGACCTTGTCGGCGATAGGAGCGACTTTGTAGCTTCCTCTGATGTGTTCATTGCGCACTTTATCGAGTTTCGTTACACCAGCCGCCCATCTCAACATTTTCATTTCATTGACATGGAGTTTTTGTTCATGCTCTTGTTTGAACGTCCAGCATTCCGCACCGTATATCATAGCAGGTCTGACAGCTGTTTTGTAGATCTTGCCTTTAGTCTTTATAGGCATACGGCGGTCGCAGAGCACGCCCGTGAGCGCCCTCCACCTTTGCCAACCTACATTTACCCTATGTGTCACGTCCATGTCAACTTTTGCGTCCGCAGAGAGGACTGAGCCTAGGTATTTGAATTGGCTTACTTTCGGTATTAAATGTCCATCGATCATTAGTGTTGTTTGCTCTGTGGGGCTATAGAGACATGGCAGGTACTCCGTTTTGCTTCTGCTAATTTTTAAGCCGTTAGATTCCAGAGCGTGCCTCCACAATTCCAGGGTGTTTTGCAGTTGTTCCGAGCATTTGTCAATGAGGACAATATCGTCCGCATACAACAGGCACCATGGTAATGGGGTTTGGATGTCTTTGGTTAGGTAATCCAAAACAATATTAAATAGCAAAGGGCTAAGAGCTGATCCTTGATGCACGCCGACTTTAACCTCAAAGGGATCGCTAGTACCAGCGAAACTTCTCACCCGTGTGCTTACATTGTTATACATATCCTGTACTAGCGATATGTAGCACTCAGGTATTTTTTGTGATCTCAGAGCTTGCCAGACTAGTTTTCGCGGTACCCTGTCAAAAGCCTTCTCTAGGTCTATGAAAACAAGGTGCAGATCTTCGTGATTACTACGACCTTTTTCCATGAGAATTCGCACAGTTTGAATTGCATCTGTAGTTGATCGCGAGGCTGTAAATCCATACTGGTTTTCTGATATGGCCACGTGTTTTAGCAAACGGTTGTGAAGAATTCGTTCCCATATTTTGAGAGTATGTGATGTGAGCTTGATGCCTCTGTAGTTTCCGCAGTCTCTGACGTCTCCCTTGTTTTTGTAGAAAGGGAGGAGGTAACTGTAGCGCCAGGCTTCTGGAATTTTATTACTAATGAGGATGGTATTAAATAGTAGTGTTAGCCACTCAGCTCCTGTTGCTCCTAGTTTTTTCCACATATCAGCAGGTATTCCGTCGGGTCCCATTGCTTTACTGTTTTTCATTTTACTAACTGCGAGCTCGACTTCGCTCACATGAATAACGTCTACTGGCCCCGCTATTGCACTGATGGGTGGTAAAGGTTTGCTTGGGAATTCTTCATTTAGCATTTCCTGGTAATATTGGCACCATCTGGCGTTGATCTTGACATTTGACGTTTGAAGCTTGCCATCCTTATCCCAGATGTATTTGTTCCTCTTTATATCTAGCGTTGACCGGTTGCGTTGTTTGGCAATCTTGAAGATTTCTCTGTCTGTTTGTGCATGCTCCAGTCTGCTATAAAGGTTCTGATTGGATTCCGCCAATGATTGTGCCACTTTACTCTTGGCTGCTTTCTTTGCAAGTTTGTATTGTATACGGTCTTCCTCGAGCTGAGTTTTCTGCCATAGTTTAAATAGGTCTCTCTTCTCTTTCAGATGTTTTCTTACTTCATCAGTCCACCATGTGGGGTCCTTATTGTTACTGAGCCCACCTTTTGACATCCCTAAGATATTTGCTGCTAATTCAGTGCAGTGTTTCTCGAAGTTTGACCACATACAATTTGCGTCGTTGTTATATCCTCTGGTCATATCTTTACTCAAGTATGATTTAATTTGGCATGAAAGTTCTTCGCCCTTTTCGCTGTACAATTCGCGCCATTTAATTTTTGGTATCCTGTCTACTACTGTTTTGATAGGTTTGGGTAGGTTAAAAACTGAGACTAGTATTCGGTGTTGTGTTGTCAACGCCTCACCTGGTATAACTTTACAATCTTTACAGTATTTAAGTAGTCTCCTGTCTGTGAGAATGTAGTCTATCTGGGTGCTTTTCCCTCCGCTTTTATAAGTTATTAAGTGTTCTGGTTTCTTCTGGAAATATGTATTTACTATTGATAGGTTATGACGAATACCAAAGTCCAAAATCTCCACTCCAGGTTTGTTTGGTGTGCCATATCCATTTCCTCCATGGATGTTTTGGTAAGATGGATTTGTAGCGCCAACGTGTCCGTTAAGATCACCGCCTATGTACTTTGTTTCTTCAGGAGGTATCATATTCATGAGGTCATCAAAATCATCCCAGAATCTTGATTTTTCAGATTCATGGCATCCGATCTGTGGTGGGTATGCCGAGATAATATTGAGAGGATGCTCAAGTTCCATAGCCAGTTTGACGGCGATTAAACGGTCACTTTTGCGTTCGATGTTTATGATCCGCTGCTTGAGTTGATTGTCAAGGACTATGGCTACTCCATTTTCTCCACTCTTGGCACCATGGTATATGAGTTGATAGCCTTGTCCTATATCTTTAGACTTTGAACCTTTCCATTTCGTTTCTTGTAGACAGCATGCATTTATATTTCTTACTTCTAATACTTTGGACAGTTCTTGGCTCCTGCCGGTGAGGGTACCGAGGTTCCAAGTTGCAAGTCTGATATTTTTACATGTAAGCGAATATTTTTTGTTCTTGTCAGAATGTGCGTCGCTTCGGCGGGACGCCCTAACATTATCTTCCTTTGAATTCGCATGTGTCGCATCATGTAGGTTAGCGTCGCTTTCGGGGTACGCCCTAACAGTTGAACTTTTTCTCTTTATGGATGTACTTTTCATGTTTAACGAGGAGGATGTAGTTGGCTATAGATTTTACGGCCGGTTGCCACCTGACGCCAAGACTGTCGCCTGCTTCAAGGCGTGAGCACCGCCGTTGGCCCCGAGGGGCTCATCCGCCGCCATCTCTTCTGTATGCTCCAGCCCAAACACACAGCACTGCTCTTGACCTCGCCCCAGAATATGTCTAGGAAGCTCGCCGCAGGGGTTTATTATCGGAGTGTCCTTCTCCGGCCTGTTGGTCCGCGGGAGGTATTTAATTTCCCTCCAGCCCTTCCGAACCCTTTCTGGATATCGGATGAGCACCCCCTATCCGCCACCTGGGGACGCGTTCCCTAGGGGTGAGGCTCCCCCGGGAAAGAAAAAGATGGAATCTTGTTAATTTTATGAATTAATTTATAATTAAATATAAGTAAAGTTATGATATTTAATTTTCGTATTACAAAAAAGAGCCATACGTGGCATCTACAATTTAAGTCCGCGTAATTCCCTGCGAGAGAAGTTTAAGGAAACAGGTATTCTAACATTTGCTTCACAGTATATTTTAAATAACGTAATTTTTGTACATAAAAATATAAAGAATTATAAAACGATAGGTGATGTATATAATAGACAAAGTAGGAACCGACATAAGCTTGCGACTCCTGCTTTGCGCCTAGCAAAAGTACGTAAATCGTTTGTGGGTTTGGGTATAAGATTCTATAATAAAATTCCGAAATCAATTTTGGTCATGCCATTACAGCAGTTTAAAAACACTGTTAAAAAGAGGCTGATACAGAAAGCCTACTATACTGTTGAAGATTACTTAGATGATAAGGATGTGAGGATATAGGTGCACTTCTACCCTGTACAAGACAGTAATAAATAAATGTAACTAGTTCTAAGATTTATATTTTAAAAAGAGCAACCGCCGAGTTTCTTGCTGGCTCTTCTCGGCAGGAACAGCTTTCCGAACCAGCAGTAAAGTTGACGATTCAAAAGCACTTGTTTACAAGTTTACTTGAATAAAGAATATTTTGATTTGATTTGATTTGATTTGATAAATAATACTAAAAAAAAATATTGATTAATTTTCCCGGCGTTCGAATCCGCAATCCATATATGTATATAAGATAGCATATCCATAAGAGTCATGCGTTCTCTTCATTCATATCCAACTGTCCTTTGATATGAAAAATTAATTGTTTCTTATAATTGATAGGTATGGACAAATCACGTAAACAAAGAAATAACATCAAAGCCTATACACGAATCAAGAACTACGCAGTCATTAATCACAAAGTAGTTCTATTTTAGCGGAGTGACATTACGTGTCGTGTATCTAAGAAATATATAAAGCGATTGTCACAATTATCGCCTTAAGCAATTTCCTTTATTTTTTTCTTATCTTATTTTCGATATGAATTTATGGAATTTAGTTGTTAGTGTTCGCTATCAAATAAAATAATGTCCTATGAAACGCTCGTAACTTAGTTATAATTGATTTCATTAGTAAACTTTCATCAAACTTTCCTTTAAGAACTTAATGCAATAATGTTGTTGGCAAAGTGAAGCAAAGTAAACAAAGAGCCTATTTTATCATATAACTAGGAAAAAGGTCGTAGTTCTTTTTAATGTGCTTTAATCAAGAATATGATATAATACAAAAAGTAGTGAAAGTATTATTTTGCTATAATCCGCGATAAAATAAAATATATGTAATGCTAACTGTAGAGTGTTTTACAAGACAAAATCACTAAGCATTTATGTCGTGTGCATGAGTTTTTACAAATTCTGCATGTATCAGGTACGAGAACGGATAATACACGCTACATTTAACATTACATAACTACTTTCTTTTATCGCCGATTATAGCAAAATAATAATTTTATTACGTTTTTTTAATATGGACATTAGCAAAATAACGCTTAACTCTATAAATTAATGTGATATAACATTAATATTAATTATTATAACATATTTCTAAGATCAGTACTCATAAAAACTATATTTTAAACATAGGTAATCATTAAAAGTATATATGATTAGCAATTATAAAATCACCATTACCAGCATTCAGCATTGGTTATCCAAAAATCTATATTTATTTAGGATTTAAAAGTTTAAGTTTCCGAACGGTGTGTAAGATGACAATTATGTGCGAATTCTGTTAATTATTTATAATTTTCAAGAATAAATGAGCTAATTTATTAATAAAAAGTGCTTTCATTCAGACCCACACCCACATTTATGACATCACTATTCGTCAAATCTCTATTTTCAGTATTAGTTACCTCTATTTTTTGCTTCAATCTTGTTACTTTATATCTTGGTATTGTCTACTTATTACCTTGTGTAAGCTTTATTTCTCATTCCGGCGTGTGGTATCCGGCTTAGTAGAATACACCACCCTCATTTCTTACCGAGGTGTCGTAACAGGCGACTAAGGCAAGTTGACGTCAGGCAGGCGGCCGGTCGTAAAATACCAGCCAAATCATGTTAGAACATGTTTAATACATGTTGTCCCGACACCACTTAGAGTGGGATAAAAGCAGGAGAATGTTGCAGATTTATTTCTCATTCCATCATATTTTTGTTATACAAAAAATCAATTTATATATTTCAATCACAATAAAATAGCACACAACACGTAATATGGTCGTTACCAAGCGTAAGGCGCCCTGCGAGTATCTGATCGTGACAGTAAATTACTCGCTAACAGCACACCGCAAATTGGAACAGTACTAATGCCGAATTGGAAAAAATGTTCAGATTAAGAAAGAGAATAAGGTTAGAGAGATGGCCGAAATAGATAAACTTGGTTGTTATTAACTAATTGTATAAAAGTTCTATGCGATAAGAATCTAAAACCAATGGTTTCTTTTAATAAACAAAACAGATTATGAAATCATCATTCTCCTGCTCTTTATCCCACTCTGAGTTCGGCACAGCATGTTACTAACATGTTATCACATGATTTTATGATACGTATTTCACGACCGGCTGCCTGCCTGATGTCAACTTACCTTGCTCGTATTTTACGACCCCTCAGTAAGAAAGAGGGTGGTCTATTATACTTAACCGGATACCACACGGTGCGTCAACTTACCGTAGTCGCCTTTTACGACATCTCGGTAAAAATGAGGGTGGTCTATTCTACTCAGCCGGATACCACACGGCTATACGATAAGAATCTAAAATCAATGGTTTCTTTTTATAGATAAAACGGAATATAAAATCATCATTTTCCTGCTCATATCCCACTCTAAGTGGGGTCGGCACAACATTTTCAACCATGTTGTGATGTGACTTTGTATTTTATGGCCGTCCGGCAATCACGCGGTCTGAAATAATTAATGCCACGTAACTTTATTGCAATCATCATTCCCCTTCCCTTACCCCACTGTAAGTGGGGTCGGCACAACATGTATTAAACATGTTGTAACATGATTTGGCTAGGCATTTTACGACCGGTCGTCTGCCTGACGTCGACTTACCTTAGTCGCCTTTTACGACACCTCGGTAAGAAATGGGGGTGTTCTATTCTACTTAGCGGGAGACCACACGGTGGATGTAACTTTATTGCAATATTTTTTTTAATATCTTCGCATTTACTCCATAACAGCATTACATAAGACATAATGATATGGAATTAAGCAAATGATCAGATGTTTCAGAATCCGTAAACTGTCGAATCTTTTGGTAACCGTAGGCCGCTGAGCTGAGTACGAGTAAATGTGCTTGGAAGAAACTTTTAATCCAAAAAGAGGCTTAAAAGAAGATGTTAGATAATATTGAACTCAAATTTATACCGAAGTATCGCCTATTTTCCCTCCCTACTTTGACACAGTAAACTGAGATGACGAGAGACGTTTACCATTTGCAGGTATTATGTTAAGCTAACACTAATGGTTTTTATCTTGCGCATTACTTTGGTTTATAAGTGCTTTGAAAATGTTTATTTTTAATGTAACGCGATATAAATCCATTTGCAGATACTACTTCTAAGTTATTATCACAAGAACAATTCTAAAATGTAATGATTGAAATATTAAAATATTATTTTAAGTCAGTATTTTCTTTATTGTAAATTGACTTTCTATAGACTTATATATTGTTGTTTTCGTTTTCTTATGTACAAGTATGTACATAAGAAAACGATTAAGAAACGACGATACATAAGATAACGACGAAGTATATGGAGAACGAAAATACATATGATGTCTTGAAAAAGATGTATATGTAGAATCCATCATAATAATCGTGGGCATCATTATTTCTTAGACATTACTGGGCGTGATATACGGTATTGTGCATATGAAAGAACTATATCGCTTTTCTTCAACTTTATATTCTTCTTAACAACTTCACGAGCTGTGATAGCCCAGCGGTGAGACCGTGCGACTCTTTCGAGGGGAACACGAGTTCAAACCCGGGCAGGCACCAATGAGTTTTTCTATTAAAACTCACGTGTCTAATTGATAATTGCATTTTATCACACGCTTTTCGGTGAAGGAAAACATCCTGAGGAAACCTGCATATTTCTAGAGAATTCTGGAGATGTGTGAAACCTACCAATCCGCATTGGAGCAGCGTGGTAGGTCTTAGCTCCAACCCTTCTCTTCAGAAACGGAGAGAGGAGGCCTATGCCCAGCAGTGGGATTGTAACAGACTGCTACTTTAACAACTTCACAACTGCGCCATGATACGTATCTGTCTTCATCTCACGCATGCGCAATCCGCTGCCATCGCTGTGTCACCTGTGGCCTTTGCTCTCCAGTGAGATAGTAATAACGAGTATATTCGTTTTTGTTTCGTCATCATCATCCTCCTTATCCCACTCTAGGTGAGGTCGGCACAACGTGTTAAAAACATGTTGCTACATGATTTGGCTACGTATTTTACGACCGGCCGCCTGCCTGACGTCAACTTACCATAGTCGTATTTTACGACACCTCCGTAAGAAATGAGGGTGGTCTATTCTACTCAGCCGGATACGGCACAGCGGGTCACCTTAACTTAGTCGCCTTCTAAGACACCTCGGTAAGAAATAAGGGTGGTCTATTACTCAGCCGGATACCAAACGGCGTGTCGACTTACCTTAGTCGACGTTTACGACACCTTGGTAAGAAATGAGGTGTGTCTATTCTACTCAGCCGGATACCACACGGCACATTCGTTAATGGTTCATATCCTAACTAAACAAAGCTTATTGTATCATGCATTTCCTGACAAGAGTCGCAAGAAACACAGCTATATCTTAGTTCTAAACAAGAAATTATTGTGTCATCCTTAATCACAAGTTCCCTAGTCTTAACTGCATTTGGTCTGATTACGTGTATTCATAGGAATGTTGATAGCAATCAATTGCTATTGACTTTCCTTATTTAGAATTCTTTTAAAGAAAAATACAGGGTACACAAATTCAAATTCAAAATATTCTTTATTCAAGTAAACTTGTAAACAAGTGCTTTTATATCGTCAACTCTACTGCTGGTTCGGAAAGCTGTTCCTAAGCGTTTTTGGGTAGATCTACCCAAACAATATTAAAATAACAAAAATGTCTAGCGTCCTAATGGAAAAACAAACCTAGATAAGAACCAGTAATTATCCAAGTTACAAACAAATCCAAATTCAAAATATTATTTATTCAAGCAAACATGTAAACTTGTGATTTTGAATCATCAACTCTACTGTTGGTTCTGAAAGCTGTTCCTACCGAGAAGAGCCAGCAAGAAACTCGGCGGTTGCTCTTTTTAAAATATAATTCTTATAACTAGTTCGGGTAGTCATTACTGTCTTGTACAGGGTAGAGTAGCTATATCCACACATTCTTATGATCTAAGTAATCATTAACAGTATAGTAGGCTTTATGTATCAGCTTTTTAAACAGTGTTTTTAAACTGCACTAATGGCAAGGCTAAAATTGATTGCGGAGTTTTATTATAGAATCTTATACCCAAACCAACAAACGATTTACGTACTTTTGGTAGACGCAAAGCAGGAGCCGCAAGCTTATGTCGGTTCCTACTTTGTCTATTATATACACATCACCTATATTTTTATAATTCTTTATATCTTTATGTAGAAAAATTAAGTTGCTTATAATATACTCACAGACAAGGGGGTTTGGGCAGGTGATAGGCGGATACAATCTCTTGATCAATCACTAATAATAGTCATTAGTATTTACTCTATGTAATAACACCTCCAGCTTCTTCGAGCTCTGATTGTGACAGTGTATAACTTGCTAGCAGCTACATAATTGGTGTAGCACTAATTTCGAAAGCCAAATTGTCGCATATTATCACAGTGAAGATAACAATATTTATTATTGTCATGCTATTTGACAGTTACCGAGCATATGTTTCGACTGGCCCGTTGGCGCAGGGGGTAACACAAGTATACAACCATAACACAAGTATTAAGTTACTTTGCGGACGGACGACCGTGTCTGTAAGTGTCCCGTATATTTATTTCTTTTATTATTTATCTATATGTGGCAACCTTGAAAAAAAGTCAAACAAAATTTACATTCATTAGTAAACGCAGAAATGGGTTTTCAACTGAGTAATGAAAATCTATTGAATCGATTCCATTTTAAATTAGATCGCGTATCGAACGTGAACTCGATAGAGCTACTTTCATCCTTTCATCTTGATCATAGTTTATATGTATATTTGAGTTGCTGCGGATAGAAGAATTCTTGTCGCGCCATTAACGACCTAACGAGGTGTATGTTATCTATGTGTTTTCTTGTTAAGGTATTTAGAATCTAAAGTAAGTTTTCTAGTAAGTTTTCAAAATCCACAATTAAAAATATTATCACCGATAAACTACAACATTCAATTTATAAAACTGTTCCCAACTTTGAGTTCGAATACTTGTAGACTCTGTATCACTTATTTAAATTTCAAAGGCGTCCTATTTTAACACAAATCGATTGACATCATAGTCGTTGCAATGAGTGATTTTAAGTATCGAACAGCCACTACTCAAAATTTTTTACATGAAACAAATTAAGTGTTGCTTGTATATTTTCATGATTAATTATGAAAATATGAAAGTTATATCCACCCTAAGAATGCTAGCGTTTCCGTGTTTGATTGCTTACCTAATTCTTTGTGCGAAAAAGAAGCTATTAACCGAAGTATTAGCACAGATAAGAATTTTTCGCACCAGCCAGGCACTTATATTGAGTGTACAAAGAAATTTATAACACAATTTATAAAATTAGGCGTTATTTTGGGGAGATCCTTAAGACAAAAGTAATAATAAAATTATTTTGCTAGAATCTGCTATAATGTAAATAGAGAATTTTATAGTATTTTGCTAAATGTAGAGTGAACTTTCCATTTTCATATCTGATACATACAGGGTTTCCAAAACACATATAAATCTCCAACCACACAATCACTATCACAAACTCAACAATCGTTTCGCCCCGCAATCGAAGCATCATCAGAAGATAGACTCCACGACAAAATTACAAAGCGACTCATCACCAAAGCAAGCATAGTTATATGTATAGTAACTGTTCAACCCCCACCATTTATTTTGCCTAAATGGTGGGCCGCTCTATATTTAGCATCATGACTTATATATTTACTAGCTGTGCCAGTGGCTGCGCCCACGTGGAAATCTGCGTGTCACAATTTTTCTAGAATTCAAATTTCAACATAAATGTAGTTACTGTGAGTTAACCATAAGAGATAGAGACATGCTATAACGGACTTTTTTGTAGTGTTTTTATAGGTCTACAATTCTCTAGTACATTACTTTAGCGTATCTCTGCTGGTTTACGCAGCGCACGCGACTAAAGCTCCCAGCAAGCAAGTGTTTGAAGAACTGCACGATCTCTTCAACACAATTTACATAATATCAATATGTATTATTTATCTAAACCTACCGGAAATATTGCGCAATATTTTGGTGGAAACTGTAAAAAAATTCCGTTCAGTAGATTTTGAGAAAATCGATTACATACAGACAGACAGCTTTTTGGAACTTTACGTTTTATAATAAGTATAGATATCCCGTAGCTGACTATAAGATATAAGTCGGTATATAAGTATATGTCAACACCAAAATAAAATATAAACATTTTTGGGAATCAGACGGTCACAAAACGGCACATGGGACAATAATATGGAGATCGTAGGTTCAAATTTAAATAGAGAAGTGTGGCCTATCTCCCGACTTTAGCAAACGTAAACAAATTCAATATGCATTTATTCCGAATACGGTGGCTTGCCTCATTTGAATAAACTTTAGAGGATTTTCCACCGTATACTTTAATTCTCAGATAAAACAGGGGCCAGAACAACTTGTAAAAGTAAAACTGAGCTCATTATGAAACATAAATGGTCGTGTTGACTAGAATTAGGAATAAATTGTAAAATGTAAAAATTTAAATTAAAATTACACTGCAAAAAATAAAAGTAAAGCATTTTATAAACCGCTATAACTTATTAGAAAAGCCCGCAACTTGGCCCGCGTGGAAATTGGTATGACACAAAGCGCGTAAATACCTTTAAAACGAAATTTTGAATATAAAAATTATTATAAGTTAACCATACAAGATAGAGACATGCTATTGTGAACTTTTTGTATTATTTTTGTAGATCTTCAATTCTCTAGTACATTACTTTAAAGTGTCTCTGTTTGTTTACGCGACGCACGCTATTAAAGCTCCTTGTAAGCGAATTTTTTACAACCGCGCGATCTCTTGGGCACAACTTCGATAAAACCGAAATGTACAATAATTACATCTTTTTAAAGCGTGCAAAAATCCGTTCAATAGATTTTGAGAAAATTGAACACAGACAGCCGGGCATCTTGTGAGGACTTTGTTTTATAATGCGCGTTTTTGCTATGCCGCACTAGATAGCGCTCTACCATGTTGGGGCGCGCTAAAGAAGTTCTTTTGAAGAACTGTAACTCGCCGATACATATTTTCACCAGGATCGAATTTTGTGGTCAAAATATCGTTAATTGCTCGTTGTGTTATATTTATCGTGGTGTTGCATTGTTCTCGTCTTCGTAATTTACAATAAGTATAGAATATAGATACATATATACTTTATCTTTATCTAAGCTATCAACCTTAGCGTCTTTACGTTCATTTGCTGGCCCTTGGCGCAGTTGGCAGTGACCCTGTCTTCGGCTCCGCGGGTCGCGGGTTCGATTCCCGCCGAGAACCAACATTTTCAATTTAGAATTTGTTGGTTCTTCGAGTCTGGGTGTATATATGTATTTAAAACTATATATGTATATATTTACAAGTTGTCTGTCACCCATAACACAAGTATTAAGTTACTTACTTTGGGGACGGACGACCGTGTGTGTAAATGTCCCATATATTTATTTATTTATTTATTATTTGAAGTGTTTAATGTTTATTATTTAGTGTTTACCTTATAATCTTAATACGCTGGATCTTCCTGGATTGTGCTCCGCTGTTGAATATTGAGTCATATCTACAGTTTTTTTTACAGAGATGTCGCATATGATCATCACTAGACATTGCTGTTTCCCCTTTTAACTTAATGCATTTTAGAGTAGTACTGGATGTTCACTAGATCAATCCATTAGACTGCAGCCTGTCGTGAGTTTCCGTTAGCATGTGCTACGGAAACAATGACACAACAAAACAAAGCGAGTAGATTTTTGTGATGAGATGCACTTTGGTTCCGAGCTTACAGACTTTAATTTTTGTAAAAGCATCAAACCAGTTTTCCATTACTAGATATTGTTACAATATTTTTAAATAAGGGAAGAAAAATACGAGTAAACATCCTTGGCTTGTAGTATATAGTATATATAGAGAAGTTTAAGGAAATAGGTATTCTTACATTTGCTTCACAGTATATTTTAAACAATGTAATTTTTGTATATAAAAATATATAGAGTTATAAAAAGATTGGCGATGTATATAATAGACAAAATAGGAACCGACATAAGCTTGCGACTCCTGCTTTGCGCCTAGCAAAAGTACGTAAACCGTTTGTGGGTTTGGGTATAAGATTCTATAATAAAATTCCGCAATCAATTTTGACCATGCCATTACAGCAGTTTTTAAACCACTGTTAAAAAGAGGCTGATACAGAAAGCCTACTATACTGTTGAAGATTACTTAGATGATAAGGATGTGTGGATATAGGTGCACTTCTACCCTGTACAAGACAGTAATAAATAAATGTAACTAGATTTAAGATTTATATTTTAAAAAGAGCAACCGCCGAGTTTCTTACTTGTTCTTCTCGTAGGAACAGCTTTCCGAACCATCAGTAAAATTGACGATTCAAAAGCACTTGTTTACAAGTTTACTTGAATAAAGAATATTTTGAATAGAAAGAATAAATATAAAGCAGTCTACATCTTCAGACAGCCTATCGCCGACCAAGACTCAAGCGATTATTAGATGCCTTTAGACTTACTTGTAAGTCGTGTGCCAAGTTAATGTGTGGTGTAAACAAATGCTGCTAAAGTCACATATTTTTCGTGCATTTCAATATTTTTAATTTTTATAATCTATTGTGAAAAAAAATGTATTTCGTATACGAAATGTATTACGATTTTATAGCTATCTTTAGTCCACAAATTAAAAAGCTAAAGTATGTTAAAAGTTAGGTTGTATTGACTTCAAAGACAAACCTCTTCTTTAGAGAAAAACATTGAGCTCTGTACATTGCTTTAATGGGAATTGCAAGTTATAAATATCCCAAGAAATTGAGATATGCAGGTTTTTTTCACGATGTTTATCAATTAATCATATCATATTTATTACTGTTATTAAATTATGAACTATTTTTTACTTATTACCAATATCGTTGCAGCTACAATATACTATTTTAATCACATGGAAATTTCATTGTAAAATCTAAATTGTCGGTGTAAATTTCTACGAACGCTTGAATGAAATTGATGCAACCGTTGGACACGTTTCAATGAGGCTGTGACGTGTACGCAATTAGATGTAACCGTTGCCTCAATTGATACAGGGCGTTATCCACTTTGACCTGATTTTGATATAGTGAACAATGGTTTAATCTACAGTCACTATTAAAAACGTCTTGCGACGAATAGCGTTTGCAAGAAATCTCTCATTCACACGTAATTATTCAACGTTTTTGGTGTTATAATGTTCATTATAATAAAAATAAAGAAATAAGTAACTTTCCGATCTATTTCCCTCCTGTGGCGAGAACATGTGACTCTTTCGAGAATATCGCGAGTTCACATTCCGGTCAGACACTATTGAGTTTTTCTGTTAAAACTTGACGGTGAAGCTCTGGAGAATTCTAGGGATATGTGTTATCTATCAATTCACTTTGGAGAAGCGTGGTGTATCTAAGCTCGAACTCTGCTCTCCAAAAATGAAGATAGGTCTATGCCCAGCAAAAAAAGCTCCTCAAGCTCAAAGAAAGATATTGTCAGGTTTAAGATGTCTTTTTTAGCAATGAACGATAAGATAAATAAATAAATAAAAAGTTTAGATGACTTATTTTATTTTACTTTTATTAATAACTAACTGTGCCAACAACGGCTTTGCCCGCATGGCATTCAGATTTATGAAACTTTTTCCGAATTTACAAAATTTTGAACATAAAAGTAGTTATTATGAGTTAACCGTGAGAGATAGAGACATGCTATCAGGGATTTTTTGCAGTATTTTTATAGATCTATAATTCTCTAGTAAATTATTTTAGCGTATCTCTACTGGTTTACGCAGCGCACGTGAGTATAGCTCCCAGCAAGAAGTTTTTTAACAACTGAGCGATCTCTTCAACTCAATTTACATAAAACCGATATGTACTATTTAGCTAAACCATCTGAAAGTATTGCACTATCTTTTAATGAAAGCCGTAAAATAATCCGTTCAGTAGACTTTGTCTCAATCGATTATATACAGACAGACAGCTTTTTGGGACTTTGTTTTATACTAAGTATAGATAAATTGTTACATTCATATCACATCGGATCCTTATTTTTGTTCTATTTAATTATTGAAGCATTTTGTAACCATCGATGTTGAAGTTGTTTGTTTTAAAATCTATAATTTAATTTAATTTTTAAAATCCCTTAAACTTGCCTGGCCTGTCGGCGCAGTAGGTAGTGACCATGCCTTCAGCTCCGCGAGTCACGGGTAACTGACATCAGTTATCCGATATATATCAGTTGTCCGTCACCCATAACACAAGTATTAAGTTACTTACTTTAGGGATGGACGACCATGTGTAAGTGTCTCTTATATTTATTTATTTATTATATAAGCAGTAAAAAAGTGCATAAATCAAGTAATCAATACCTTAATTTGTTTCAAAATAAACTATAATAATAACATCAAAAATCTGCGATAGCTTTTGATTGAACCATTATACCGTTTTCAAGTTAAATCTGATCAAACTAGGTTTTGTGTTCAATCAACCGTGAAGCTGCGAGTTATAGTTTGCCAATCTACTGGTATCGTGGGTGTTAAATTTTTACGATTTTATTTTAAATTAGATTTTCGCGCGTATTTGTTTTTTTTAAACAACGTTAAAATCGTTATTTTAACGTTGTTTAAAATAACGATTTTAAACAACGTTAAACTTAAACTTAAAGTTCTGAATTTGTTCAGAACTTTAAGTTTCACTTAAGGTTCTGAATTGTTGGGCCCCGTTATCGAACCATCAGCAGGAGTTAGACTCTACGACAAAACCGCAAAGCGACGCATCATCCATGTACGACGTAAAAAAAGCAAAGTAACGGCCTGTTACTATGCCCACTGCTGCGCTAAGGCCTCCTCTCTCGGTTTTTGGAGAGAAGGATTAGAGCTAAGACCTACCACGCTGCTCCAATGCAGATTGGTAGGTCACACATATCCCTAGAATTCTTTAGAGATATGTAGGTTTCCTCACGATGTTTTCCTTCAACGAAAAGCGTGTGATAAATTGCAATTATCAATAAGACACATAAGTTTTAATAGAAAAACTCATTGGTGCCTGCCCGGGGTTTGAACCTATGTCGTCTCTAAAGAGTCGCACGGTCTCACCGCTAGGCTATCACAGCTTAATAGCGTAGTTATTTAGTAATTAGTTCAACCCCCAGCATTTATTTACCCGAAGACGTGTTTGGGGGTAAAAATAAATAAATAAATAAATATATGGGATACTTACACACACGGTCGTCCGTCCCCAAAGTAAGTAACAATACTTGTGTTATGGGTGTCGGACAATTGGTAAATATACTACATATATAATTTTAAATACATACTTAAATACAAATACACACCCAGGCTCCAAGAACCAACAACTTGTTTATAGAAAATGTCCCTCGGTGGGAATCGAGACCACGACCCACGGAGCTGAAGGCAGAGTCCCCATTGCGCCAACGGGCCAGTAAAAAAAACCGATTGTTTGATAGTGAATGTGTGTAGTGATTGTGTATTGTGGTGGCAGTGATAGAATTTTTTATTTGTTTTTTGGAAACCCTGCACGTATCAAGTATGAAAACCGATATTCCACTCTACATTTAGCTTTATATATATTTTCTATTTATTTTATCGCGGACTATAGGAAAATAATTTTATTATTCGTTTTATATTATGGGTCACCCCGAAGCAACGCGTAATTCTATAAATTAATTCAAATATCCCTTAACTTAATCTCAACACCGACAAATATCTTGGGCGCACATGCAATGAGATAAGTTAATTAATAAAAGCTTTAAAAAAATTCATATCCCTACTGTAAACTGTTGGGGAGTTCGCTGATCTGGAGCTAATCCCGCTTATCATAAAGATGCATTTTATCGGGACCGGACCAGTATGTAAATTTCAGCTCAACTGGACACCGAGAAGTGGATCAAATTTAACTTGTCAGATTCCACCTTTACATACATCCTACTTCCTACCTCCTACTATCCTACTTCCTATCCTACTTCCTACTTCCTACTAATCCTACTAATATTATAAATGCGAAAGTTTGTGAGTATGGATGAATGTTTGTTACTCTTTCACGAAAAATCTACTGGACGGATTTGGATGAAACTTTACAGTTATATAGGTTATACATTAGAATAACATATAGGCTACAATTTGTAATGATTTTATGTAACATAACGATACATGTCAATAAAGTCGGAAAAAATTTCCATTGGAGTTACACAAAGATGATGTACCATAGTATTGTTTTTCTTGAATAGTTGTAAATAAAAGTCCGCGATAGCATATATCTACCTTTTATGTGGAAGCCACTATGACCAAAATTGTGAATAATAAAGTTAATTAAATTAGATACTATTTTATAATGCATATTTTAGTATTTTTATCATACTCTTATAAAAATCAATGCATTTTTCACTTTCAGTATTTCATTTCGACAAACTTTGTCTTTAAACTAAGTAATTTAGCCGAATAGTTTAAAAATTATCACGATATGATTGACTTAAATGGAGCGCCATAGAGTGCCTTATATGCGGGACGCGAAGATTGTATGGAATCCTTTTGTTTTTAAGTTAGACATTTAAAATTTTGGATGTAGGAGTAACTAAATAAATATAAGTATATTAAAAAAATTATATGTAAAAATTTCAAAAATAATATATCGTTACGTCATTTTCGACACGCCTTATCTTAAAATATCGGGATTGAAGCAAAAAGAAAAATATTTTACTTATTACTTTGTCACGATCCGTCGGCTGTGGAACATCTAAGCCTCTTTCACGGTTTGACAATCAATCATGTCACCACCTAGAAGTGTCACGTTTTAGTGCTTATTTTATTCGACCCTCGTGCTCTAGAGTTCTTAAGGGGAACTTAAATCTTGTAGAAATTATATTTTTATATAACCTCAATCTTCTGCTTAAAGCGTGAAGTTGATTAACACGGACTTCACAACTCTAACATATTTTTTTTATCGTAAATGCTCTTTACAAGCATAAATAAATAAAAAAAAATAAAAAAAATACAAGCAGTATAACAGAACTAACTACTTTGCTATAATCCGCACGGGTTAAGTGAATGTATGCAAAGCCAATGTGTATGAAGCAGGCAAAATCTACGCACCTTATACATGCAGGACCAGCCACCACATGCACCCCAAGGCGCAATTCACCAGCAACAACGCACACAAAAGCAGCACACACACCCACCACCACAATCTCGACGATCGTTTCGCCCCGAAACCGAAGCATCATCAGGAGAATAGGCTCCACGACAAAAATCGTACTGCGCCGCGCTACCCATACAAGCAGTCTTAAATAGTTCAACTCCCACCAATACCCCCCCCTCCGAACACATGTAGCAAAACGGAATTAGATACATTTACTTGCTCGTTAATTAAGTGACCATTGTTATTTTTTATTATCTCAAGTTGCTCTAACGTATTGAGTCGGAGTCCCTTATCACAAGTGTGGAGAATATGAAATGAATGGTCATTAGGCACTTTATGACCGCTTTCTAGCAAATGTTTTGCAAAATTAGAATTTTGTGGTTTATTATTCCTAAACGCAGCCATATGTTCCCGGAATCGAACCGCAAAACTTCGGCCAGTCTGACCTACATATGTACCAACGGTACTAAACGGTACTAAACGGTACTAATATGGAATTCCGCAAAGTAACGCCTGCTTCTATAAATCACGTAAATGCTCTTTGTTATAAGAACTTTGTTTGAATTGAAACTTTTTTATTTTTTATTTTATTCGTTTTATTATTTGTTATACTTTATTTACTTGATTTTTATTTTTATTGCAAATACTTTTTTATAGAGCTGTCTATCACCGTTAGGCTATCAAAGCTTCGGTCAGTAAAAAATAAATGTGAATTACGACATATATACTTTATCTATTAACAGTTACTCTAAACTTTAGACATCGCTTTTCATATGTTAAGCTGTTTCATATGTTATACAACTATTTAACTACATGGTAGTTATTCAATTCAAAATATTCTTTATTCAAGTAAAATTGTGGCTTGTTCGGAGAGCTGTTCCTACCGAGAAGAGCCAAGAAACTCGGTGGTTGATGTGTTGGTGATAGAACTAATTAACAACATCTTATTTTATGTAAATTGTGTTGAAGAAATCACGTGGTTTTAAAAAGAAACTCGCCTGCTGGAAGCCTAAAGCGTGCGCCGCATATATATAAAAATACTGCAAAAAGTTCGCGATAGCATGTCTCTATCTCTTATGGTTAGTTAAATATAAATATCTACGTAGATAAATTACAAAGAAAAATATACTTTATTATATGGCTGAAAAATATACTTAACTGGTCTGTTGGCGCAGTGGGTAGTGACCCTGCCTTCAGCTCCGCGGGTCGCGGGTTCGATACCCGCCGAGGGCTAACATTTTCTATAAACAATTTGTTGGTTCTTCGAAACTGGGTGTATATTTGTATTTAAGTATGTATTTAAAATTGTATATGTAGTATATTTACCACCTAACTGTGTGTTATTGTACTTCACACAGTTAGGTTACTGATTTTGGGGATGGACGACTGTGTGTGTAAGTGTCCCATATATTACATTTCATAAACATGCATTCAACCATACACACACATGAAACACATCTACATACGCACATACACACACTTCTCTGGCGTCCTTATTGTTATAAGAATATTGCTAACAAACTTATAATCCGTATTTGGCTGTAAGTTAAAATTAAGTAATATTGTGTAAATTCATATATTAAGATCTGTGGATTTTGTAAAAGTAAATAAATAAATAAAAAATATTTATTATTTATAAAAATCTTTATAAAACTCTTTATTTTTGGAGATAGTCAATATAACTTGTAAAAGTAAAAAAGTAACAGCCTGTTAATATCCCACTGCTGGGAATAGGCCTCCTCTCACCATTTTTTGGAGAGCAGGATAGGAGCTAAGACCTACCACGCTGCCCCAATGCGGATTGCTAGGTTACACATATCCCCAGAATTCTCTAGAGATATGCAGGTTTCCTCACGATGTTTTCCTTCACCGATAAGCGTGTGATAAATTGCAAATATCAATTAGACACATAAGTTTTAATAGAAAAACTCATTGATGCCTGCCCGGGGTTTGAACCTATGTTCGTCTCTAGAGAGTCGCACGGTCTCACCACTGGGCTATCACAGCTTATGTATAACTTGTAGTAAAATATTTTTACCTTACTGACTAACAAAGCATGAACCTCTGTTCGATGAAGTTAGTAGTGGCATCAGCACGCCAAGCGCCAAAGCTCTACAAGTTTAAGCTTTAATTAAGTTTATATTAGTCACTGTCCAGCACTTGTTGTAAACTCTAGTGGCCAGCTAGATACGATTAATTTAATGGACCTAGAAACTTTCAATGGTTTTGAGAAAGCATTTCTAATTAACCATCTGATAACCTATAGCTGAGTGCAAATGAAAATACAAGACTAGTCGTTCTATTCTATCTTCTGCTAATTCGAAAGTCCAGTGCTAGATATAGGTCGTCTGGATTGCTTAGGTTGATTTGTAATAGCAGATAGAAAATAAAGAAGAAAGAAAATAATTTGTGTCAACACACTACACAAGTAATTTATAAATATAGTAAAAAGGAACAAAAAAAATCAGTTGCCAGTTGCAATATACGTTACAGGATAGAAATAAATTAATAAAAAAGGAAAACAGCTAAGAATAAAAGAAAAATACATTTTTGAATTCCAAAAATTGATGATATTAGGTATAGGAAAAATCTCCCGTTTTTCCTTAACACAGGAGAATATTAGGGTATATTAACATTTATGTTGAAGCATACAAAGTCGCATGCACAGCTAATAATACATAATATATACAAAGCAATCCCTTGTATGTAAAAATATATTATTTTCAGTGTAATTTAGTTTTTAACTGTGACAGAAACTTCTGAAGCTAATAAATAAAGTTTTCTAATGAATTTACACTCATTTCTACTGTCAGAAAACAAAGTTAATATTTCATTTTAGACATACAACGTGACATCTAATTAATTTTTAACGGATTCTCGTCCAAGGACATTTGAAGGTTTTTTCAAGGAATTTTAGTTTCTTGATGAAACCACAACTCTGTGAACGCCTTTTGCACTTTTTTCTGTTCCTATAGTTTAAGTTTCTGAATTATATTTTTTGTATTTTTCTTTATGAAGTAAAGTTTACCTTCTTTCTTAAGATTGTATGCCCTTTAAATCCAGCAGCCCGAGGTCATTTGACCACCAAATAGGGGATCAAATGACCTCGATACCAAACGGTCAATGTATTGTTTCTGCATTTACGGAATCAGGGACACTCCAGCATCTTAAAACGCTATTCATATCTTCAAATTTTGTGCACCACCCATTGCCATCTCAGAATCGAGACCCTCTTCGGGTGTTTGATTTTACATATCTTCTGATTACTAATTAATTTTATGCACCTGACCTCTCATTTTCTGATATTTCATCACTGGCTATTCGAGATGTTTGGCTATATCACACATATCTCATACACTTGACTAACCAATTTAAATGTAAAATGAATCAGTATCATATAATAACTTGACTGGCCCGTTGGCGTAGAGGTTAGTGACCCCGCCTTCAACTCCGTGGGTCGCGGGTTCGATTTCCGCCGAGGGCCAACATTTTCTATAAACAATTTGTTGATTCTTCGAAACTGGGTGTGAATTTGTATTTAAGTATGTATTTAAAATGATACATGTAGTATATTTACCAGTTGTCCGTCACCCATGACACAAATATTAATTTACTTACTTTGAGGATGGACGACCCTGTGTGTAAGTGTCCCATATATTTATTATTAATAATTCTATTCCTTTAGCGTCTACAGATGTTAAAATATAATAAATAATTGATAAATACGCACAATTTGTATTCATCGTATTTCGTACGCACGAGTGAGTGGTAAAATATTCTCAATTTTTCTCGCTCCAGATACAACGGATGCTTTGAAAGCGTAAGTTTTCAAAGGTATATCAAAACTGAAAATAGTTTCCTCGTTAATATCCAACAGTTGATACTTGATATACAGACGAGTTTAAAATTATTTTTCAAATTTGTATTAAACATAAAACTAAATTATAAACCATAAACAACAAGTATTGTCTCATATTCAAGGCTAACTGACAGAGTTCTGTAAGATACAGTGAATAAACAAAATAATCAAAAATTAAATGCTGTTAAGCAGAATTGGAATTTGTTCGTTCAAACTGTTAGCCAAGTAGACAATACCTCTGATGTGACATTTATAATCTTTCTAATATATAAAAATGAATGTTTGAGTATATGTCATTCTATCACACTGTTGCGGCCTATAATCATCTGTGGCCATACAGCATGCACCAATCGCGGACATCTACGCAAAATGTCACAAACGTCAGATACGATCGTTGTACATTTTTTAAACCCTAATCGTCAAAAAACTTATTCAAATTTTGTAACGCTATCCATGTGCTCCTTTTAAATTGCAACTAATATAATAGTTCAACAGTATTCACATGGCCTTTTATTATTAAAAAGAAGCCTTCGACAAAGGCTCAACGCAAGCGCCAACATATTCTGGACCTTCAGAGCCAAATTTGGATATATTCGCAAAATACATCGCTTTGGACTTTGAAAAACGCAACCGACACCAAGGGTCAAGACATTGTTCTGGAACTGGAAGACACTATAAATCGATCAATACGCGCATTTTCGATTGGTCAACCAATCATCCACGAACCTATCCTGCCCTAACTTCCCTCGTGCAATACTGTGCTCAATTTCAGTTTTCCGTTACATTTACAATGCAAAACCTTCGCAAGCTATTGAGGTTTGTTCATCACGTAAGTACTTTTAAATTTTATTACTCTCTAAAATGACATCTCGCGATAAATCTCCCCAGGTTTTACTCAGTGTTGATACTCATTATTAATACGCGAATTGACTAAAAACTTGTCACCCATTGTGTCACTAACATTGTGTCACCCATCACCCATCAAGGATCCTGTAATGTATGGTGGCGATCGATTAGTTGATGTATATAATAGACAAAGTAGGAACCCACATAAGCTTTCGGCTCCCGCTTTGCCCCTTGCAAAAGTACGAAAGTCGTTTGTGGGTTTGGTTATAATAAAAGTAAGAATAAAAAATAAATAAAATAAAAATATCTATATAGAATCTTACATTGCCGTGCATTACATTGATGAAGCAACCCGATTAAGTTAAAAGGATACTTGTGGTAGTGTTGCCTCGCATCTTCCCTTAGTTACAATATAAAAATGTAAAGACTAAAGTAAAAAAGTAACAAACTTAAAAGTAATAATAAAATTATTTTGCTATAATCCGCGATACAGTAGATAGAAAATATATATAGTGTTAAATGTATAGTGGACTCTCCGGTTTTTCATACCCGATACATGCAGGATTCGTAAAAACATATGCACAAACCTCCACCACTGCCACCACAATACACAAGCACTACACACGTTCACTATCACAAACTCAACAATCGTTTCGCCCCGCAACCGTAGCATCATCAGGAGATAGACTCCACGACAAAATCGCAAAGCCGTGGAGTCTTATAAAACTGTGGAGTTGTGTATTATGGATCTCCGCAAAGTAACGACTAATTCTATAAATTAACAAAATTAACATTAGTTATAAACAAAAGTAAAAAGTAGCTTATATATATAAGTACACTTAGCATTACATTTTTTTAACAGAAGTGGATTGTAGCAAAATAATTCGATCATTACTTTTGAAGACTCATTTGCTTTATATTTTTGATGAAAACATTTTAGGCTGGCTCTATAACTCTATGTACAGACTTTACTTACATTAGCGTCACAATATATATATACTAATATTATTTTCGTACGAAAAAATATTCATATTAAACCAAATTCGATGTGTATCATAGATATACCAGAGGTCAAAAAAGCTTGTAATCCCTGCGTCGCGACTCAGCAGAGTTAGCAACTCATTCGTTGGTCTCGGTACTCGCTTTTACAATAAAATCCCACAATCTGTATTAGAATTATCTACAGAAAAGTTTAAATTAAGTGTAAAAACTATACTTATACGTAAGGCATATTACACAATTGAAGATTATTTGAATGATAAAAATTTGAAAATCCTTTCAGCTCCAAACAAAACTGCAAATAAATAATGTAAATTTAAATGTTTAAAAGATTGACCGCCGAGTTTCTCGCTGGTTCTTCTCGGTAAGAGCAACATTCCAAACCAGTGTAGCTTAGTTAATAAAGATACCGGCTATACTCACGTCTAATTTTATCGGATTAGCCCAACTAGTTTCGAACCCGTCCGGGGCACTTATTCATGAGCTCTTGTAGCTTTCAGTGTAGCTTATTAAATCTAATTATTGCTCCTTGACGATTCAAAAGTGCTTGTAAAAGGCCTACTTGAATAAAGATTATTTTGATTTTGATTTTTATGTTGATGAGACTATGAGACTATAGAGAATAATACTAGTTAACTATTGTAAGTGTCAAAGCTAATTTATTACTAGCATTATCCAGAGAAATTACTCCCTTCCTTTGTGGAACAATTAGTATGCGATCCTGAAGTAGTAATACTGAACTATTTGAATTTGCATTTAATTATATGCGCCTTTGAACTGCTTCCTGGAATAGACGTTTAATCTATTCTTAGAGGTGGAGGAATTCCACTTATGATTCTAGCGTTCTCACATAGAAACTATTACCAAATAGTACGTCAACAAAAGATAAACGTTCGGCTATAATATATGTAACAGGTCTAACAAATAATTACAGGTTAAATGATTTATAGAAGCAGGCGTTACTTTGCGGAATTCCATATTGCAAGCAATATAACAGAACTAACTACTTTGCTATAATCCGCACGGGTTAAGCCAATGCATGCAAAGCTAATGTGTAAGAAGCAGGCAAAATCTACGCACCTTATACATGCAGGACAAGCCACCACATGCACCCCAAGGCGCCTCCACCAGCAACAACGCACACAAGCAGCACACACATCCACCACCACAATCTCGACGATCGTTTCGCCCCGAAACCGAAGCATCATCAGGAGGATAGGCTCCACGAAAAAATCATACAAGCAGTCTTAAATAGTTCAACCCCCACCACCACCCTCCCCTCCGAACACATGTAGCAAAACGGAATTAGATACATTTCCTTGCTCGTTAATTAAGTGGCCATTGTTTTTTTTTATTATCTCAAGTTACTCTAACGTATTGAGTCGGAGTCCTTTATCACAAGTGTGAAGAATATGAAATGAATGGTCATTAGGCACTTTATGACCGCTTTCCAGCAAATGTTTTGCAAAATTAGAATTTTTTTGCGTAGATTTTGTCTGCTTCTTACACATTAGCTTTGCATGCATTGGCTTAATCCGTGCGGATTATAGCAAAGTAGTTAGTTCTGTTATATTGCTTGTATTACAGGTTAAGATAGTATTAATTTGGAATTATTATGCCAGGATAATTCTACCATGAATTCAAAACGCACTGAAAAAAAAATTGAAACGAACTGAAAAGAACTGGCAAGAAGCTCAGTGGTTGCTCTTATAGCAAATATTAATTATTCTAGGTTAGATTATAACAACTTGAAACACTCAATGTAGGTAGATAGATGCAGATCTATTCGAACAAAATTAAAACGAGACTTTAACACTACTTAAACCGGCTTGTTTAACCAACACAGGTTGTAAGGCAATCTAAACACGTGAGTGTTTAATAATCGTACAAGTCAAGCTTTACAGCAAGACTTCGAGTGACGAAACGATCTAGCAGCAAGAGCGTCTAATAACCGTATGAGTCGAGTTTCACAACAAGATTCCGGTATAGCGAGCTCCGACTTTTATTGGCAATTCTCACCTTAAAACAAGCGCCTATAGGTCACGTGATTAAAGTTTTGCTGATAAACAAAAACTGAAGAAACTGAATTTTGACTATTTCCATTCTAACACTATACTATTAGTTTTAAAGCAGTTAGTAACACGTAAGAAAATAATTTCATGGCGTCTGTGGGCTATGTAATATTGGTAACAATAAATCTGGGAGCGTCTACTTTATTTGACGTTGATAAATTTATTGAAGGCTAAACATCGAAGCTATGGGAAATGAATTATATTACCAAGCTATTATTTGGCGAAAGTATAGATAAAAATAAGGGACAATATTAATTTAATGTAATATTTAATATTATATGAAATTCAGGCTTATATTGAAAACATGTATTTCTTAGTGTGTACGAAGTAAGGCCGCAAAATTTTTACCTTAATACGGCATCCGCAAAATATATTTTACAATTTACTTAAATTATTAACATATGAGAAAAAATCTTGATTCTCTTTGGAGATTTGACTTGAAACTGCAAAAGACGTAGTTCATATTTGAGGGTATTTTAAGGCTTACGTAGACGTGAATTAATTTGCGGGTACAACTCGATAAAGAGAACGTAAATGTTTACTAATCAACAATTTAAAAGTATATGAAATGATTAATGTTAAAAGAAGCTTATAGATTTTAACGTATAAAAAGTCTATTTCAGCTTCGGGATCGTGTTTGCCAAGGAATGTCTTAATACGGCTGGGAATCTCCACAAAGAATTCAATAATGGCCGTCTCTTAATATAAAGTAAAAGTAGTAAAGTAACGGACTTTTACTATTCCACTGCTGGGCATAGGCCTCCTCTCTCCGTTTTTGGAGAAAAGGGTTGAAGCTATGACCTACCACGCTACTCCAATGCGCATTGGTAGGTTACACAAATCCCTAGAATCCTCTAGAGATATGCAAGTTCTCTCACGATGTTTTCCTTCACCGAAAAGCGTGTGATAAATTGCAATTATCAATTAGACGCATAAGTTTTAATAGAAAAACTCATTGGTGCCTGACCGGGGTTTGAATCCATGATCGTCTCTAGAGTCACACGGTCTCACCGCTATCACAACTTTTTTTGTAATATAGTTTTAATAAAAATCTTATTAAAACATATATTATATAAGGGACATAACATGTAAGGGAGTTCATAACTTTTGTTCATACTGTAAGATTACATAATAAATCAGTTACCAACCACCGCTTTCATTTGACAAACATTTCGTTAAATGCGAGTCATCTATCTGGCTGTCTGTTACGCCTTCACGGCGAATCCGTTGGAAGTGAGATCTGGTGCTTAGAAACGGTTTGAAAGTCACTGTCAAAGAAAATGCTAATACAGAAAGCCTACTATATTTGAGGATTACTTAGACGATAAGAATGTATGGATATAGCTACTCTTCGACCCTGTAACAAATAAATTTTACTAGTGATGAGAATTTATACTTTTTCCCTCTCTTCTCGGTAGGAACAGGTTTCCGGACTTGTTTACAAGTTTACTTGAATAAAGAATATTTTGAATATGAAATTTCGATTTGATGGTATCTTGGATAATTACTGGTTCTGGTCTAGGTTTGTATTTCCATTAAGACGTTAGACGTTTGTGTTGTTTTAGTGTTGTTTGGGTAGATCTACGCCTACTCATATTAAGCGTTTATTATCACGTAAATAATTTTATTTTTAGGTTTTTTACCTAAATTAAATCCTTAATAGTTTAAAACCTCCTTGGACATAGATGATCCCTATATGTGCAGATTATGGCCATAAACGGAGATAAAAATGTATAAATGAAAGTGATATACCTAGTAAATATTATGTGAATCAATAATTTTGATTTCTAACTGCCTGTTAATATATTAACTAGCAAAAAGCGCCTCAAATAAAATAAAATACTTTAAAAAGATGAATTCAATAAAAGTTCAAAGCCAAGTATTTCGAACATAAAGTTCTTCTCACTATCGCAAGCTCCCAAATCAAGTTTGCCGAGGAATGTCGTTATTACGCTTGTGCACTGCTTTGAAAGAATCCAATACGAGGTAGACTGTTAATTTACCTTTACTTCAATATTCTTCAAATTCAAATCAGAATTCAAAATATTCTCTATTCAAGTAAATTTCTAAACAAGTGTTTTTGAATCGACAACTCTACTGCTGGTTTGAAACATGCTCGTACCGAGAAAAACCAGCTAGAAACTCAGCGGTTGCTCTTTTCAAAATATAATTCTTATAACTCGTTATAATTTATCATTGCTATCTTGCATGATGTCAAAGAGTTTATATTTAGGCATTCTTAACATTTATGTAATGCTGAAAAGTAAAGTAGGCTTTCTATATCAACCTCGAATTGATTGTAGAATTTTGTTATAAAATCTTATACCAAAACCCAAATACTACTTACGTACCTCCTAATCCTACTTAAATGAGGTGCCATTTCATTAGTATAAAATAGTAGTTATTTAGTGTTTCAAATCTGATCCTAATTAAAAAAGTAACACATATAACACTTTTTTATTTATTATTTTTTTAGAAGTATGGTTTTTTAATCTTCACTGGTAATTAATTATAAAACGTAAAATATAGCCTAAAAATATATAACTTCAAAAAAAAAATAGTTATATACAACCTCAAACGAGAATATTTCAAATAAAAGTTCCACTACTCCAAAGAACCCAAATCGTGTTCGCTGAGGAATGTCTTTATTGCGCTTGAGAAATTCTTTTAGAGGAATTCAATAAGAGGAAGCCGTGTTATTTACTGTTACTACAATATTTTTTATGTAAATATTAATCTCTACGCAGACGAAGGATAAATAACTTGCAAGTCTATTTCAAATGTCACATAACCTTTGCTAGTTTCTTCCAAGAACGATGACCTCAAAGCTTCTTTACAAACTATCTATCGTCTAAGCGATAAAGCACTTGATCGATAATATGGGTTACTCTGTTAAAATTCTGAGTACCTACGAATTTTTCACAAAACTAATGTACTTAACTAATTTATAAATAAACAACATAACATAACATTACAAAACTTAGTTATCCGGTTTGTTTGTGGCTTGAAAAAATTTGATCACATCTCACAGTATCGAGCGCAACTTAAATGGCTACCGATACGTCATCGCCGTAATTTTCATATCCTCTCTCTCCTCTATACTATTCTTTTCCATTCCAATACTCCCCTCTATCTTAAAGAACTCTTATCTTTTCTGGGCTCAAACTCTCTCCTACATGCCAATCTTCGGTCACGGAACGATAACAGACTTAAGATCCCAGCTAGTCGTTCCCAAGCTTATAGCGAGTCCTGTTAAAGCTGTGAATCTATGGAATGTACTTCCACGGCATATAAAACATTCTAAATGTAATCTAACTTAATATTTATTTATGTAATATTTAAGTATATATATATGTATGTTTATATATATGTTTAAAATATATTATTTCATGTTATTTATGTAAGTAAATGTCAATATTAGAAAGTACGTTTAACGATTTTATCATGTAGTATCCGTCTCGGCGTCTTGTGCATCGTTCTCAACCATTCTGTTCTTTATTTCTTACTGTAGAGGTTGTCTGTAAGAAATCATCATCATTCTTCTGCCCTTATCCCACTCTAAGTGGGGTCGGCACAACATATTACAAACACATTGTCATATGATTTGGCTACGTATGTTACGACCGGCCGCCTGCCTGACGTCAACTTACCTTAGTCGCCTTTTACGACACCTCGGTAAGAAATCAGGGTGGTCTATTCTATGCAACCGGATACCACACGGCACATACCTTAGTCGCCACTTACGACACCTCGGTAATAAAGGAGGGTGGTCTATTCTATTCTGCCGGATACCACACGGCGTGTTGTCTGTAAGAAATCATTCTTAGTAATAATGCCTTTGCACTTTTGTATGTGTTCCTATTCTTTATTTCTTTTGTTTTGTATTTCCATTGTCTTTGATGTGCAATAAAGAGTTATTATTATTATTATTTTAAACATGTCGAAGAAATCATTGCAAATCACATCACAATTACTGTGATATTGGCTATCATAGATTACTACCAGACTAAGAACCTATACTTTTGTCAAAGTATAGGTTAGGCTATAAATTAAAACTTAAAAAAAAAAAACAATTGCTAAAGACTTTTTCAATATATATAAATTTCATATCAACAATAAAATGAATTTTATTTTTGGTAAATTACTAGATCTACGCATAACCACTTGTACCTAAACACTGGACACACTGTCAAATTCGTTACTTGTATTTGGTGAGTATTATACATTAAACATTTTACCAGTTTCCATAACATTTCCATATCAGCCGGCGGCAGGCTTACATTTGCCAACTTTGTATGTTTATGTATTCAAGAAGCGAACTCCTAGTTACTTTGAGGTCGCTACTCTTGAAAATAGTTTGTTTGTGTCTACTTGCCGAGTATAGCTAGAAAGAACAAGTTATTGAGTTAATAAGGAAAGTATTGGTTTTCGATTTTTACTTTTGAAAACAGTTAGACGATTAACTTTGTCAGTTAAATCCTCAGAACAAATTTTCAAGCGCTTTTGTCAGGATTGGTATCTTTATTATTTTATTCAACCAATAGAATCACTGAAAGACAAAAATTACTTCAAGGGATTTCTACGCCACACGATCTTATGCCGATTGGATGCAACATTTGCCCGTAATATTGTTGCGAACATGCGAAAAGAGTTCGTAATGCGCATTTCATAGAGTTCGAATCGACTTAACGCTAATTCTCTGGAACATTCAGGTGTTAGAAAAGTTTGTTTACGATCTCCCTAAGGACTCGCGAACTTTCGAGAATATTGTCGTCATCGGTTTGTTCGATATATAAGCAGACGTATCGTGCACCTCGACGTTCAGTTTGCAAATAGCGATCAAGAGCGAAATACGAAGCGAAAATAATCACCTGTGCTTTCTTATTGGACAGTGACCTGGGCTTTCTTATTGGACAACGGTCTGCATATAGACTGTAAGTACTAAGTTTGTAGTTAAAAGTTGAATAAAGTGTTCTAACGAGTTGATATTTTCATCCAAATCCACGAACTGTACATAACAATATCCTGCGATCAAAATACCTATATCTTTTCAGATATCCAACAGATGTTCAGATATCAATCAGATGTTCCAACTCTTTGATTTTCATCAAAGAGTTGGAACAGCGTACATTGCCAGTGACTCAAAGTAACGGCCTATGACTATTCCATTGTAAGACATAGGTCTCCTCTCTCCGTTTTGGGTGAGAAGGAATAGGCCTAAGACCTACCACGCTTATCCAATGCGGATTGGTAGGTTCCAAAATTCTCTAGAGATGTGGAGGTTTCCTCACGATGAAGGAAAACCCTTCACCGAAAAGCACGTGACTAAGCAATCATCAATTAGTCACAAGTTTAAACAGAAAACTCATTGGTGATAGAACAGTGTAAAAACAGTGTGACTCATTGGACGGGTTCATGATTTTTAACCTTGGTCAGGTATCACTGATAATTGCAATTTAACACGGTTTTCGGTGAAGAACACATCGTACCTGCAACCTGCATATCTTTAAACATGTTTGGGGTTATGTGTAAACAAATCCGCATTGGAGTACCATGTTGGATCTTAACTCCAATACTTCTCTCCAAAAACACAAAGGGAGGCTTATGCCCAGCAGCGGGATAAAACAGGGAAAAACGTTACTTTACATTTATTTGTGATACGCTAGAGAGTATCAGTCATTTAATTTTCACTGACGGCTATTCTATTTTCAATAAGATCTTAAATATTAATAAAATTAGCATTTTGACCCTCATCTTACCAAAATACATATTGGCAATATATCTAAGACCATTCATTAAACGTCGATGAATTTATTAGGTGCAGAAACATGGGCTTTTAACGGGAATAAATTATTAAAGGGACGGCTGTGGGTCCTACATTAATATGTACCCTAGAAGGTGAGAGACCTTTAAATTTTAGTATGCGTTGATGGATTTCATTGTTATTATATACAATTTCAGTTGTTGCATATTTGCGGCAATCTTTAACTGGTAATTTGTCGTAAAGACGGAATTAAAATGATAACTTGTGATAACCTCGACTTCGTACGCGTCAACTTAACATTTAAGTACCCTCAATAATGAAATGTCTTTCCCTGTTCCCTAAATAAAAATTTAAATATGTATCCTATATGTTACAACGTTTCATTGTGCCAATTTTTATCAATATTGGTTCAGCAGATAAACCGTAAAAACCAACAGATAGACGGACTTGCACATTTAAATGTTAGTATGGATTACAAGCAGACAAAACAAATGGATCATTTGAAATTTTAAAAAGGAATAATTTAGTCCCAAATCAATTGGCAACGAAAATACCTCGATACAACTTCGTCAATACTTTCTAACTTCTACAACTATACTTCGTAAATCTTTTGCGTCAAACAATGTAGATGTATGCTGTAAGTTCTATCAGTAAACTGTGCGAATCATTCGCAATAAATCTAACGACATCGCCTTTATTTGACGCCGACAAATTTATAGGGCGCTAAACGTCGGGTTCCCGTCGAATAAATTATCGCTGAGGCATTAGGTCAAACCGATAATGTCTGTAAACTAATCGAGGGATCGTTTCTTGTTTTAACTACGGATATACACTAGGGGGTATTGGGGTATAGGGGAGTATGCCGTGTGTTATTCGGCTGAGTAGAATAGATCACCCTCATTTTTTACCGATGTGTCGTAAAAGGCGACTAAGGTAAGTCGACCCGCCGTGTGGTGTCCGGCTGAGTAGAATAGATAGTAAATTATAAATTCAAAAAAGTTTATTCAAACTATTTTTAATATATTATTTGGTTTCTTCCTGAAAACGAACAAAACTTTCAGGTAAACCTATTATTTCCTTAGTGAGACTCAGAAACTTGCCACTTACATGGATGCCGGCAGCGGGGTGCTAGGGGTTGCAAATGCAACCCACTGTCCGGAAAGAAAGTAAATATATAATTACATTAATTACCGACTTAACTAGCGCTAGGTTAATGCTTTTTGGGTGAATGTATAGTATATGTACGTATGTAATATAGTATAGTTCTATCTATATCTATACTAATATTACAAAGAGGAAAGATTTGTATGTTTGTTTGTATGTATGTATGTTTGTAATGTTTTTACGGAAAAACTACTGAACCGATTTCAAAAATTCTTTCACCATTGGAAAGCTGCTTCTTTTGCCTATTCTGCTTGCTATTGCCGACAATAATCAAACTATTTTATTCATATTTCTGTATTAATCCTTATCCCATTAAAGAATATTTTATTAAAAACTGTTACAATACCTGTAAAATGCTTTTTAAATTATTAAAATCCGACATCCCAATCAAAAGATATTACGAATTTAGCAATATAAATCGAAAGAAAATAATGCCATAACAAATTAATTGTAGCGACTGTTATAGAAGGGTCTGCATTTGGTGACTTAGCTCTCATTCCAAGAATACTAATGATACCCATTTTGAATAATTAAATAATCTACAAATAAATCTATAGTCCGACTTCGTAGATTTTCCACTAACACGAGATCAGTATGGAGGCGGGTGAAACCACGGGGCATTGCTAGTATTATATTTTATTTAATAAAATATATAGATGCAGAGGCACGTTGACGTTAATATTCCTGGCGGCGCCCATATTAGCAACGAGCTATTTTGTGCGATGTTTTTATCCAATTTAAAATATTCTTTATTCAAGTAAACTTGTAAACAAGTGCTTTTGAATCGTCAACTTTACTGCTGGTTCGGAAAACTGTTCCTATCAAGAAGAGCCAGCAAGAAACTCGGCGGCTCTTTTCAAAGAATCATTCTTATTACTAGTTTCGCCGTGTGGTATCCGGCTGAGTGGAATAGACCACCCCCATTTCTTACCGAGGTGTCGTAAAAGGCGACTAAGGTTAGTCAACCCGCCGTGTGGTATCCGGCTGAGTATCCCACTTAGAATGGGATAAGGACAGGAGGATGATGATTCTTATTACTAGTTACATATAGTTATTAATGTCTTGTACAGGGTCGAAAAGTAGTTATATGTATGCATTCTTATCGTCTAAGTAAGCCTTGATAGTATAGTAAGCTTTCTGTATTAGTCTTTTTCAATAGTATTTTTAAACTGCTGTAATGGTAAAGTAAAAGTAGATTGCGAAATATTATTATAGAATCTTATACCCAAACCCATAAAAGACTTATATACTTTTGCAAGGCGCAAAACAGGCAACTTTGTCTATTATATACATCGTCAATCTTTTATAATTATGTATATTCTTATATCCAATAATTAAATTGCTAAAAATATACTGTGAAGCCAATGTAAGAATACCTGTTTCCTTGAAATTCTCTTGCAGGGAATCACGCGAATTTAAATTGTAAATCCCATGTATGACTCTTTTTTGTAATCCAATTTTTTTTTCAATGTCTGGTATCATTTATATAATCTGGTATGGTGCGATTTAGATGTAAAATGTTATTAATAAGTTTACCGAATATATTCTATAGATGGCGCTGTATCGTATTCGAACGCGCTATCGAGTGTCGTTTATAAGAAAATATAGTCTTTCTTTATTGAATACGTGATTTAACAGATACTATTATATGTATGCCAATACTTACATTTCACCAATTTTTGATGCGTAGACATACTATGTATGAAAACGCGTGTATATCCTAATTTAATATTACGAAAGGAAATGGTATAAAAAAACAGTTATTTAAAAAACGCTTTAGAACTACATATACTTAACACACTATACAAGTTTAATATCGAATACATTTTATTTACAATTAATATCTTCTCAAAAAAACACTCATTTTTGCACTATATTCTAAAAAGACGAATTAATTAACAGCGACCAAAACAATAATCATTATTTTTTCTTCGATTCCAATGACCTATGGCCACTAAGCGGTTCCATAGTTCCAATGAAGAACTGCTAAACTAAAGAAACTGTTTATATAGCTACGTATATATGTCAAAGCTGTGATAGCCCAGCGGTGAGACCGTGCGACTCTTACGAGAGGAACACGAGTTCAAACCCGGGCAGGCACCAATGACTTTTTCTATTAAAACTTATGTGTCTAATTGATAATTGCAATTTATCACACGCTTTTCAGTGAGGGAAAACATTGTGAGGAAACCTGTATATCTCTAGAGAATTCTGGAGATATATGTGTGACCTACCAATGCGCATTGGAGCAGCGTGGTAGGACTTAGCTCCAACCCTTCTCTCCAGAAACGGAGAGAGGAGGCCTATTCCCAGCAGTGGGATTGTAACAGGCTGCTACTTTTATATATGTCAAAAAAATATCGGCCTTATTTCCATATGTCCAAGGTATATTTAAGAAGCAAGTTTCTTGAAACTGTTTGTTGAAACGACTTTGGAGAGTGATCGCTCCATCTCGCTTATTATAACAGTATTTATGGAAGGTGTGAGCGAGATAGGGTGAAAATTGCTTACGCATTTAACGTTGCGTGCTTGTCTTTCGATATATTACGGCCCATCTAGACAACCGCAACTAGTTTTTAAAAACGGTTTCTGCTGTAGACATAAAACTGTTTGTTCATTACGCAGTAAGAAAGTGTTTTTTATAACAGTTTCGGGAAAAAACACCCAGCTCTAGTTGCCAGTGATGACACACGGATCCGAAAAATGGTCGCTGACTATGGACCTCATAAGAAAGCTCAGACTCACTCTCAACCTAAGATACCAACATCAGCTCAGTGTGTTGCGAATTTAAGGTAAGTTGACGTCAAGGAGGCGGCCGGTAGTAAAATACCTAGCTAAATCAATTGTGTTATGATTTGGCTAGGTTTTCACGGACGGGCGCCTGCTTTATTTTATGAGGGTGGGTCTATTCTACTCAGCTGGACACCAAACGGCGGGTCAACTTACCTGAGTCGTCTTCTACGGAATCTCGGTAAGAAATGAGGGTGGCTATTTTACTCTGCCGGATATCAACTTTTAATATTAAAAAACTGTTCACCACTTAGGAAGCTTAAACGCTAGGTTTAAGGGAAAAGAATTTGGTTTATGCGTTCTACCTGGCACCGAAATCTAGCGTTGCATTTAATGTTCCGGATCGAGACAGTTAACGTGTTGTCTTCATTTTGTATGACGTAGTAGATAATTTTGTTCTTACACTTCTTCACTGTCTTAAGAAATGTATTAGTTATAAGTGGAAACTAATTTTGGTCTATGAATTTGTCATAACTTACTGTATTTATGTTCAATTTGTACTGTTCGTTTCCCAAATACAAATAAAATAAAATTTTTGAATTGGCCCGACAATCAAATTCTGCGGCGTGGGCTCCACGTTGGGATAAACGATGTTACTTCGATAAGTAGATGTGAAGAAAATGCACTATATATTTGTGTTTCTGACAACATTAAGTGGATGTCAATCGTGTCCCTAAACAGGTTTAAGAGCTTTACTAAAGTTTATTACGAGTTGTTTGAGTTTAGATAGGCAGATGAAGTTTGTTTATACGGAAGTTCTATGCAAACAAATTCTGACTTGCTCAGACAAGTTTTGAAGGTGTGCTATAAACAGATGCCTGTTTTAGGGTGATATGAGAATATTTTGGAAACACACTTAGTTTTAAGGTATGTTTGTTCTTGCGATAATTTATGTATTGTTAGAAACAGTGTTACCAATCGTACTCTTTTAGTCATTCATTTATTTATTTATTCGGATGTTGAACAGCATTACACGATAAATCATCCAACATATATCCCATAACCTTTAAATTAAATATGTAGTACCAATTATAACCACCGAATGCCCCTTAAACTTAAAGAGAAATTTTATAAATCGGTTATAAGACCTGTCGTAATGTATGGATCAGAATGTTGGGCAATGAAAACGATGGAAAGAAGAGTGCATGTAAATGAGATGAGGATGTTAAGGTGGATGTGTGGTGTGACAAGACTAGATAAAATAAGAAAAGAGAATATTAGGGGAAGTATGAAAGTTGCGCCCATTACAGAAAAGATGAGAGGTGCAAGATTGGGATGGTATGGAAATGTAATGAGGAGGAATGAAAATCATGTGACTAAACGAGTGTTGAATATGAATGTGGATGGATATGTGACTAGAGGGAGGCCTAAAAAGAGATGGTTGGAATGTGTGAAGTATGACATGCATTTAAACAGAGTAGTGCCAGAGTTGACGAATGATTGAAGAGAATGGAAGAGGAAAACATGTTGTACAGACCCCACTTAGAGTGGGATAAGGGTAGGAGAAAGAAGAAAGATGTAGTATCAATTATAGAAGAACACATCATTCTTAATTACAATGTTACAATTATAAAACTAAAAATAAATACTGGAGAATAATCATAATCCTCCTACCCTTATTCCACTCTAAGTGGTATCGGCACATGTGATGAATATGTCGTCTCATGATTCGGCTACGTATTTTACGACCGTCCGCCCGCCTGACGTCAAGTTACCTTAGTCGTATTTTACGACCCCTCGGTAAGAAATAGGGTATATTCTACTCAACCGGATGACCGGTGGGTCAACTTCCTTAGTCGCCTTTTACGACAGCATAGTAAGAATTGGGGGTGGTCTATTCTATAGTTTCATATAAACTTCGAACTTATGAATTCAATTTTCTCAATCTTCAGCAGTAACACTTCGTTATCTTTACGTACTTTATACTTTTCTTCTTAAAATTGTTTATATCCAAGAAAACAAAATAGCCAATAAAATGTTGTAAAATGCTAATTTGAACAAAAGTATTCTGAATTTGAATATCGACGTTACAGCATCTTTTTATATACCCAGATTTAACTTAAGAAAATATTCTTA
Source organism: Morpho deidamia (assembly GCA_947086505.1). Classification (NCBI taxonomy): domain Eukaryota; kingdom Metazoa; phylum Arthropoda; class Insecta; order Lepidoptera; family Nymphalidae; genus Morpho; species Morpho deidamia. The sequence goes on from CAMTZC010000017.1 coordinate 3,437,354, forward strand.
AAATATAAACCAAAAGTCCACAGACTGAACATGTTTGAGTCAGCATTAATACGTTATGCAAAGACATCCCCGTCTGCTGCCGAGGCAGAGTTTTGTTGTTTGAACAGCACAGATCAAAAAGGAAATTGCCTCCAAATTTCCCGCATCGTGTTCTGAATAACAAAACAAATTATCTTCCGCTTTTCATCGAAATTAAGTCGGGAAGCTAATTATGTTCTTTTTGAGGCCAATATTAAATTTTGTGGGACTTCACTTTTTTATTAACGAAATGATTCAAAATTATAAAGGCCATTGGAACTCAGTGATTCTGTTATTCATTTTTTGACAACTTCTACCTATAGTTAGAAATTTAACTAAAGAAACAAAACTAAAGAAATAAGACTTGACTAATGCCATGGATGCGATTCTAATGGCGGTTAGGAGACCTCTAACTCTATATAACTCTAAATAAATTGTGTAACGTATATGAGTTGAGATATGTGAATCTTACCTTGTATATAAGGCACAAACGTATTCAAGGTGTTACCGACTATAGGATATAATTTTTTATTGTAGTTACCTATATATCACAGCACTCTACATAAAAAAACACCATTTATATTTCTATAGAAAAGCACGATTTATAGTGATCAACGACCTTACCCTATTACAACACACGAAACAAAAAATAACCTTTACTCAAAAACTAATTCACTGGTGCGAGGGAGAGAAAACAAACATGTGTATACAGGATACATGAATATACTTAGATATAAACATATTAGTATTAGTGTGTGAAGAAACCTTATATTGTCTCAAGCGAACCACGTCAGTAACACCAGAGCCGTGGACGAGGGTGGACATGTTTCGAGTAATATACACCTAAGTATATATAAAAAAAATATGTATCCTCCTGCCCTTATATCACTCTAAGTGGGGTCGGCATAACTTGTTACAAACACGTTGTCACATGATTTGGCTAGGTATTTTACGATCGGCCGCCTGCCTGACGTCAACTTACCTTAGTCGCCTTTTACGACACCTTGGTAAGAAATGGTAGTAGTCTATTCTACTCAGCCCGATACCACATGGCATATAAAAAAAAAGTGTACGTCATAAAAATATATAGTTTACGTACGGGTAAATTAGGGCAACTGTGTAGTTATTACATCGATTAATGTTAACATTGGTATGTAATAAATAAAAATTGAAGCGATTATATCTAAACTAATATTATAAAGAGGAAAGATCTGTGTGTTTGTGTGTATGTTTGTAATGTTTTCACGCAAAAACTACTGACTGGACTGATTTAAAAAATTCTTTTACCATTGGAAAGCTGCTTCTTCACTATCCGACATAGGCTATATTACATTTTCAAAAAAAATAGGGATCCCTACTAAAATTGTAATAAGGTGTGAAAAATTTTGTTATAAAATATTTAATCGCGTGTGCTGCGGAAACTATTGATGATAGAAGAAAAAAATGTTCCACAGTATTATAGAACATATCGATATCTACAAAAAAAGTCCGCAATACTTAATACGTTACAATAATATAAATATTTTACATTGTAAAAGTTGATAAAAGTGCCGACAATAATCAAACCATTTTATTTATATCTGTATTAATCCTTATCCTATTAAATAATATTTAAATGATTTATAGAAGCAGGCGTTAATTTGCGGATTTCCATATTACAAGCAATACAACAGAACTAACTACTTTGCTATAATCCGCACGGGTTAAGTGAATGCATGCAAAGCCAATGTGTATGAAGCAGGCAAAATCTACGCACCTTATACATGCAGGACCAGTCACCACATGCACCCCAAGGCGCAATTCACCAGCAACAACGCACACAAAAGCAGCACACACACCCACCACCACAATCTCGACGATCGCTTCGCCCCGAAACCGAAGCATCATCAGAAGGATGGTGGTGGGTGTGTGTGCTGCTTTTGTGTGCGTTGTTGCTGGTGAATTGCGCCTTGGGGTGCATGTGGTGGCTGGTCCTGCATGTATAAGGTGCGTAGATTTTGCCTGCTTCATACACATTGGCTTTGCATGCATTCACTTAACCCGTGCGGATTATAGCAAAGTAGTTAGTTCTGTTATATTGCTTGTAATATGGAATTCCGCAAAGTAACGCCTGCTTCTATAAATCATTTAAATAATCTACAAAATAAATCTATAGGCCGACTTCGTTGACTTTCCACTACCACTAGATCGGTATGGACGCGGGTGAAACCGCGGGGCATTGCTAGTTATATATAAACTTAATCATAAAGTGATCCTTTGTAATTGGCCCAAGTCATAATCGTACCAATTGATGTAATGCAAACGAGACTGTCGCCCGATGTTTATTGTCGATTTTATTACTCACCCACGCATTTACATCGTGTCGAACAATCGTGTTGGACAATAAAATTGTATCATGAAATCTGCTACTACACTGGTTTTAGATATGTTGTAAAATAGCAATCACTTGCAAGGTACCGTTGAATAATTTACACAAGTTTGTTAATACTGAGAAGGCTTTCTGATACAGATAAAATTGAAAATACATTAATAAATTTACTCCTGCCCTTATCCCACTTATAAGGCACATGTTATAAACATATGGTCACATGATTCGGCTGCGTACGTACTTTGTCTGACGTACAACTTACCTTAGTCGTATTTTACGACCCCTAGGTAATAAAGAGGGTGGTCTATTCTACTCAACCGCATACCACATGGTTGGTCAACTTACATTAGTTGCCTTTTACGACACCACGGTAAGAAATCCCTTTCAGGGATAAGTCCGCCTTTTGTTTGTACAATAAAGAAATAATAAAATAACATAAATAAATAAGAAATGAGGGTGGTATATTCTCAGCCGCATTAGTTATTTTAATCTTTTCCTTAATTTTTTTTTGATAAATTAAAAAAAAAATTAAAAAGAATTCTCACTGTCTGGTGCTGTGTCACTATATTAAAAAAAATTTAGTCGTGACATTGCTTGTGATTTTATTTATGCATGTAATGGACTTACTTACGAACCTTATTTTATAATGCTTATTAGACAGAATTGGCATTCTTCTTCTTCTTCTTTGTTGGCGGGCTGTTTTCCGAACTTACTCGCATTTTGGTGACCATTGTGCATGAGGGTGAAAGTGGGCTGGTTACTTCAGCCTGCCAAGCTCCTTCCAGAAGCCAAGGACCCCAGACTGAGCTCTGAAGGCTTCTTGCAATGTCCTCGGTGAGCCGAGGATATTTGCCCGATGTTTTGCCACCTCCGTGCAATATAGCATGACGTGAGATAGTGTTTCCGGTTCCCTCATGCATCCTCTGCAAATGGGGCTGTCAGTCGCATAAATAAAAGTCTGCTAAATAAACGCCTAAATAGAACAGGTGTTTATTTAGCAGACAATGGCCGGTGATAAGGCTTACCATTCTTCGCAGGTTGGGTCTGTTCATGCGAAGAAGACTGTTGGTCAAGCGAAATAAAACGTTGTATAGTACGTGGCAATAAATAATGCACATCGAAGCTCAGAGAGAGAAATCGTCTAGATTCTGCTTCATAGAGCATTGTCTCTGTCGCACAGACTGACGAACCCGTGTGTGACAGTGACTGCGCTCTACAAAACCGAATTGGCCGGCTGTTTCGTTCTAAGTTCTCGATGTGCATTATTTATTGCCAGGTACTATACTAGGATTATCAACAGGTTACATCAATTAGGATGTAGACCTACTAAAAGATAACCACGGCTTGCGCTAGGTTGGGTCTATAACTTTCACATAGTGCTATATGTATGTGTGTAAAGAGTAAATATGTAAGTTAAAAAGAACAAAAAAAGTTAAGAGATAGAGGGCATGTATTTCAGAATGCATCCCTTGTAACTATTCAATATCTAGTAAGAAAATGGCGCTCTAATTTTCTTTTTAGTTCATCAAACTGTGTCTCCAAATATGTCAAGATTGACCACCTTACAAAAGTTCATTAAATGACGATATCATTCCCTTAATTGGAGCTTGGATAAGTTGACGATATTTGAAAAATTTGTCCTAACAATACTTTTCTGCAAAGTAGAATTGATGACATTGCCGTAAACATTGGAGAGTCATTATGAGATCAGCTGAAAGCTATTCAATTCAGTTGAATGAGTTCGCTTCGCCAACTAATGAAGCATTGTTGACATTCGTGAGGTTTATTAAAGACGGGAAAGTATGTCAAGGAGTGTTTGTTAGAAATTTTAGATGGGTACATATCGTGATATCATATTTAGTGCGCCAAAGTTTTGTGGAGAAAAACAAAGCGTATGACAATGATAGTGGCTACAGTTGGTGCTTTGGCGACGGTAGGGTGTGATAACAGTTCACCAAGAAGTGGTAAAAGGGGTGAGTTTATCAACACACCCCTTTTACCATAACCTAACTGCATAACCTAATAATTTGCTACATTTCTCATCAAAAATATTTTCTGATTTATTCATGAAATGACACTTTCAAAAGAATTGCTGAGAGTAAAAATTCAAATGCAACATATTATAAATAATTTAAAGAATTAGGCGTTACTTAGTGGAGGTCCATAATACAAAATTAATATTTAAATTATCCTGCTATAATCCTCGATAAAGTAAATAAAGTTCGCGAGAATGTCTCTGTCTTTTGTGGATAACTCACAATAACTAATTTTATGTTAAAAATTTCAATTAATACACGAATTTTCACATGGTCAAAGCCACTGGTACATCTATATGGTATATATAAAATAGCGTAAAAAATGAATAGCGGAAGTACACAAAGATATAATCTAGTGGTCATGTAAATTTCAGCCGCCTCGGCGGTACTATAACGAAACTACTGATATGATAATAGCGCTCGTCAGTCCCTATTGTGCCCCTGAGCCAGTTTTAGAATCACTTTTAAATAAGCTAGTGACTACGTATTTATAGAGTATTGGTTCCGTATACTAATATTGTAGACAATTTGTGCCCTTGACTTCATTATCAGTATGTCATGAAGTTCTTCACGCGTAAATCCCCACCTCGCAGGAATAGGATAAAAGAAACCTTCGAGTTGGTCACATCCTCCTGTGTCTAACAGTGAAACTTCCATCAAAATTGGTAAAATCGTTCCGGAGAATGCACTTTTAACCTTCCTCAAGAAACTTAAACCTTTTAGTAAAAATTGTACAAAAAGCCACGCAGTAGATTTTGAGAAAATAAAATATATAATATTTATACAGAACCAGTTTATGTACATATTTAAAAAAGATAGACTGAGGTAGAGTTGGCAGTATAGTAGTATTATTATACTACGTTATACAAGTGCATGCATTTTTTGGGGCGGTAGAGCCAAAGTACAAAAAATGCCTATTCATTACTTATACAAGTTAATTGACTCTTCGGACTTTTCTTGATAAGAGGGCTGGTTCTTTTTTGGCGCAAAGAATCAGCTTAACGATTCAACGCGGAAACGCTGCCAGCACTCTTGAGACGTTGGCGTGATTCTATATATATATGCACTAGCGTGTAGGTAATTTAAGATAAATATATAATGTAAGTATGGAACAATTCTCACACGCTTATCCGTCCCCAAAGTATAAGTAACTTAATACTTGTGTTATTGACAGGTGACTGATATAAATAACAAGGTGTCGTAAAGTACGACTAAGGTAAGTTGACGTCATGCAGGCGGCCGGTTGTAAAATACGTGGCCGAATCATGTGACAACATGTTTATAACATGTTGTGCCGACTCCACTTAAAGTGGAATAAGGGCAGGAGGATGATGTTGTAAGGATTTTTTTATTTCGCACGCGGATTTCTAAAAAATGTAAAAACCGCGGTCGACTTCAATAGTTCATTACGCCGCTTCGGCGCGCCCTAGATTATTAATACGTAAAAACGTCTATTAAATGAACCCGTACTGAGCTTTCAACGTCGCGCCAATTCTATTGAAATCATTACGGTGAAAATTTTAACTCGTGAAAGGCAGTTTCAGTGTCGCATTTCAGAATTTCCGCTGCGCATTTAGCAATTTCCCTTTGAAAGATGATTTTATTGTTATACCCTGCGACATATTGAACAGAATTAATATTGATAATGTATTAAAATTTAATGAAAAACGCAGTATCTGAATACATGGATTTTATTGTGTTGTCAGTATTTACTTCGTGATATTTATTCATTGCTGAGCTATATAATAAATCGATACTCATTTATGGTTTTACACACAGATACTTCAACTAATATGCAATACCTGTCTGTAACACCATACCTAATGTGTGTAGAGCAGGTATTTCAAAACGAAAAATTAATTCCTGTGGCTAAATTACTTCACTAAATTTAATGAATTTTTTTATGTAGGCTGCTAATGTGTGTAGGTACCTGGATTAAAATTAATGGCGTATAGTCGATACCACCCTGTATTCATATGAATTGTATAATGTTATTTACTATGTAATATTTTATATATATACGTTGCACTGATGCCATACTATATTATTGTTCGTTTTTGTGGGTATAGTCGAAAATCAGCCTCTATCTTTAGTTACTTACGATGAGCTGCAGGCCTACCATGAACTCTTATTGCGACTCAATTGAGGACGTAAACTAAATTGTTTTACTTTTTCATACCATGACGTCTTATAGACGCACACTTTAAGTCGTTGCCGAATGAGCGTTCGGAATTCGTCCTAAGAACATTTGAGTAAAAGAGACAGAGTTATCTATAGTTCACATAACGTTATCCTTTTCAAACATTACGACCCCAATGCAATTCACATTTTATGGTACGAAAAGAAAGCGGTTCGCGGTAGTCGTTTACGTCTTCAATTGAGTCGCATTAAGAGTTCATGGTAGGCCTGCAGCTCATGGTAAGTAACTAAAGATAGAGGCTGATTTTCGACTATACCCACAAAAACGAACAATAATATATATTGCATCAGTGCAACGTATATATATAAAATATTACGTAGTAAATAACATTATACAATTCATATGAATACAGGGTGGTATCGACTATACGCCATTAATTTTAATCCAGGTACCTACACACATTAGCAGCCTACATAAAAAAATTCATTAAATTTAGTGAAGTAATTTAGCCACAGGAATTAATTTTTCGTTTTGAAAAAAGAAACACCTGATGTAATAGGTGAATGACCGTACCATTTCGTAGTCTCGTTAAAGATAATCCATTTCACTTCGTATGTAATGCGTAACGTGAACCGAGAGACTAGACACAAGTGCGATGGAGACAGAACTATACTGTTATTGTTTGATCCTGTTTTTTGAACAAGCGCAAATCGTCTGTGTGCAATCGATTTTCTTAAAATCTCCTGAACGGATATGTATACGGTTTTTACTAAACAGTAGTGCAATTCTTCAGAAAGGTTTCTTCTTCTTGCACTCCTCGTCTTTTCTATAATGGGCGCAACTTTCAGACTTTCCCTTATATACTCATTTCGTATTTTATTCAATCTTGTCACACCGCACATCCACCTTAACTTCCTCATCTCATTTGCATGTACTCTCCCTTCATTCATCGTTTTCATTGTCCATACATTCTGATTCATACAATACGACAGGCCTTATGACCGTTTTATAAATTTTACCCTTAAGTTCAAGAGGCATTCAAGGGTCACATATTGTTCCTGAGACCTGCCACCACTTCATCCATTCTGCATTCATCCATTTACCCACATCTCGGTCTATTTCACCGTCGTTTTGAAAAAGGGAACCAAGGTACTGGAAATTCAAATTTTAATTCAAATTATTCTTTATTCAAGTAAACTTGTTAACAAGTGCTTTTGTATCGTCAAAATCTAGTGCTGGTTCGGAAAGCTGTTCCTACCGAGAAGAGCCAGCAAGAAACTCGGTGGTTGCTCTTTTCAAATGAAATCCTTATAACTAGTTACATATGGTTATTACTATCTTGTACAGGGTAGAGGAGTAGCTATATTCACGCATTTTTATCATCTATATGATCCTCAATAGTATAGTAGGCTTTTTGTATCAGCCTCCCTTTAACAGCGCTTTTAAACTGTTGTAGTGGCAAATAAAATCGATTGCGGGATTTTATTATATAATCTTATACCCAAACCCGTAAATGACTTATTTACTTTTGCAAGGCGCAATGCAGGAACCGCAAGCTTATGTCGGTTTCTACTTTGTCTATTATATACACAAATCAGAGCAGACTGGCAAAATTGTCCCATCTAAACTGATCGGGGAGAAATTAGCGGTCCCGCTAGAATCATACATTAAAAATATTAGTATGGATTATTAAACGCGATACACTGTAATTTCTATACACATTGTACCTAATTCATTTTACTTGCAACAACTACATAATAAAACTTTCGGAAACTCCATAATCCACTGGGTTCATAGCAATAAAAACGTCTCAAAATATCTACATTGTTTTAAAAATAAAGCAATCCTGTACTCGGTAACAGCTAAAGTGCATCTTAAACTTTCCACTTTAAAATAAAACTCACTGCGACGGTATTAAAAATACAAAGTTCTTAAGAGAGATTCCAGACGAACACTTAATCCGAGACACTTAGCAAACGTCTTAATGAATACATTGAAATGGCAGCTATTACGATTCAGCGACAAAATTCGCTTTTATTGGTATAAGTACGCAATACTACAAAGAATTCCATGATATAAAAGTAAAGGTAAGATTTATTTTTTAGTATGATATACAAGACTAAATATAGAACGATTACCATTACGTCTACACTAATATTGTAATGCGAAAGTCCGTCTGTCTATCTTATCCTTATTATTATTTTATTATATATATCTCTAATAAAATTGTAATAAGGTGTGAAAAATTTAGTCGTAAACATTTTTCATCGAACAGTATTATAGAACATATCAATATCCATAAAAATTCCGCGATACCATAAGTCTAACTATTATAGTTATACCTATATAACTACTTTTTTACATTGTAAAACTTGATAAAATTGCCGACAATAATCAAACCATTTTATTCATGTCTCTGTACTAATCCTTATCCCATTAAATGATATTTTATTAAAAACTGTTTCAATATTTTTAAAATTATTAAAATCCGACATCCCAATCAAAAGTTATTAGAAATTTAAGAATGTAAATCGAAAGAAAATAATGCCATAATAAATTCATTGCAGTGAGCGTTATAGCAGGATCTGTATTTGGTGAGTTAGCTCTTATTCCAAGAATACCAATGATACCCATTTTTATAATTAAATAATTTACAAATAAATCTATAGTCTGACTTCGTAGATTTTTCCACTACCACGAGATCGGTATGGACACGGGTGAAACCGCGGGCATTCCTAGTTACTATATAATCTTAAATAAATATTAAAATACATAAATCCATCCAAACATGAAGACCAACAAATTGTTTTTACTTGATACTTATTATTAAGGGCCCTAATCACTTGGAAAATTGAATTAGATATAAGTTCTAGCCCTCGCAGCGGGCTTTTAGTAGAAATATTAAATCTCACTTAATCAAAAAGCACCGCGGGCCGATATTTATTTTCAACCTAATTGAAGTTATGAAACGGGAAAAATAAATAGTCTATTGAAAACTGAAAATAACAATAATTTATTTGAGTGTATAATATTAGAGAGAGGTGAATGTGTGGTGTGACAAGATTGGATAAAATACGAAATCCTACTAATCCTACTTCCTACTTTCCTACTTTCCTACTAATATTATAAATGCGGAAGTTTGTGAGTATGGATGGATGTTTGTTACTGTTTCACGAAAAATCTACTGGACGGATTTGGATGAAACTTTACAGTTATATAGGTTATTCATCAAAATAACATATAGGCTTGCAATACAATTTATAATGATTTTATGTAATATAACGATACATGGAAAAAATTTGGCCTCTGAGAGCTATCTTGGCGTGCGCTGCCTAAACCATTGGAGTTACACAAAGATCATGTACCGCAGTATTGTTTGTCTTGAATAGTTCTAAATAAAAGTCCGCGACAACATATATCTTTTATGTGGAAGCCACTATGACCAAAATTGTGAATCATAAAGTTAATTAATAATAAATTAGATACTATTTTATAATGCATTTTCTAGTATATTTATCAAATGCTTATAAGAATCAATACATATATCGCTTTCAGTATTTCATGTAGATAAACTTCGTCTTTTACATTAAATAAATTGGCCGAATAGTTAAAAAGTTATCACGATATGATTGACTTTTTCAAGTCACAACTTTTCGTCGAAAAGTCTTTAATATAAATAATGTTCCCATCGAATAAAATAACATTAACTACATAAAAAGCACATTTCACATTTATTTTTCACATACTTAGGATATCTTTTTTCTGGTAATATTCTATACAGAATTTAAATATGAAAATAGTAATAAAAAAGGAGAAAAAGTCTTGAGGCTACATTACGAGCACTCAGCGCATGCAAAGGTACTCGAGTGGACAGCAGACGTTTTCTCTTTGCTTATAACCTTTTTAATAAAGTATTTGAGTAGTAAAAGTTTACTTTTAAAAGTAATAATAAAATTATTTTGTTTTTATCCGCAATAAAGTAAATAGGAAATATGTATAATGCTAGATGTAGAGTGGACTATCCTTTTTTCATACCCGATACATGCAGGATTCGTAAAAGCACATGCACACGTCCAACACCGCCACCACAATACACAAGCACTACACACGTTCACTATCACAAACTCAACAATCATTTCGCCCCGCAACCGAAGCATCATCGATTTATCAACATATACACGCCTGGTATAAATATATTTTTTTAAAAGCAAAGTAATTGTTACTATCAAACAACTGAGCATAGGCCTCCTCTCTCCATTTTTTGGAGAAGATTGGAGCCAAGACCTACCACGCTGCTCCAATGCGGATTGGTAGGTTACACATATCCCTAGAATTCTCTAGAGATATGCAGGTTTCCTCACGATGTTTTCCTTTACCGAAAAGCGTGCGATAAATTGCAATTATCCATTAGACACACATCGGACTGGCTCGTTGGCGCAGTGGGTAGTGACCCTGCCTTCATCTCTGCGGGTCGCGGGTTCGATTCCCGTCGAGGGCTAACATTTTCTATAAATATTTTTTTGGTTCTTCGAGCCTGGGTGTGTATTTGTATTTAAGTACGTATTTAAAATTATATATGTAGTATATCTACCAGTTGTCAACCCATAACACAAGTATTAAGTTACTTACTTTGGGTACGGACGACCGTGTGTGTAAGTGTCCCATATACTTATTTATTTACTTTTACAAAATCCACAGCTCTTAATATATTAATTTACAAAATATTACTTAATTATAACTTACAGCCAATTACGGATTTTAATTTTGTTAACAATATTCTTATTATAATAAGGACCCCAGAGAAGTGTGTTTATGTGTGTGTGTTGCATGTGTTGAGAAGTGTATGTGTATGGTTGAGTGCATGTTTATGCTATGAGTGGAAATGCTTCAATTTGTGTGTATATTATTTATTTAATAGAAAAACTCATTAATAAAACTCTCTTTACTTTTCTTACCTTTCTAAGATATTTATATAAATCTGGCACACTCTTCAATAAAAGCATCTCCAAAGACTCTGTTACAGAAATTTTCAATGAGCAAATAATAAACAGTGTCAGTTCTTTCGCCATTTTCTATTCACGGCGATAATTACATCGGCTTTAATAAAACGAAACATTGTGCGCTGCTAACTTTGTAAACGAAACATTCCGAATTAAACTTTAATTTCTTACTAAATAGTGTTCGGAAGTTTCTTTCAGTGACAGAGACAAATTAAATTGTCACTTTTTATATTCCTCGAGAATTGTTCATAATAAAATACAGAGTGAATTTCTGAGATACATTTTAGACGAGTCTCTGGCGCGACTTAGAGTTTTTTTTATTAACGATGACTGTTTATTGGTCTGAAGGGATTCATCAACACACAATCAACATCATTCATTATTTACCATAGATGATACAATTCACCGTCCACATGGTAAAGTAGCAGCCTGTTACAATCCCACTGCTGGGCAAAGGCCTCCTCTCTCCGTTTCTGGAGACAAGGGTTGGAGCTAAGACCTACCACGCTGCTCCAATGCGGATTGGTAGGTTACACATATCTCCAGAATTCTTTAGAGATATGCAGGTTTCCTCACGATGTTTTCCTTCACCGAAAAGCGTGTGATAAATTGCAATTATCAATTAGACACATGAGTTTTAATAGAAAAACTCATTGGTGCCTGCCCGGGTTTGAACTCGTGTTCCCCTTGAAAGAGTCGCACGGTCTCACCGCTGGGCTATCACAGCTCATCCACATGGTAAAATCTGCTACAAAACCAACAATATACAAGCTATGGCACATTTAAAAGTTTCTGACCTATTAACCGTATCTATCATCTGATATTTTATACGTAGATATATAAAATTTAATAATACGTAAACATGGTCAATTACATAATTTAAAGATAAGTAAAAACAATGTCTTGAGAAAATTGTATAGTAGATAAAAATATGATTTATGAAGTAAAAAAATGTATAGTCTATGGAAGCTATTTTTAAATGTCTTTCTGTATGTTTTTCAAAAAACCTATAATATTTGTAAACTTAAATTTTATCTTGTCCTATAATTTGATATTAAAATAATATAAATATTCATAAAACTTAGAACGATATCGTTTTGGATCTTAAGTCTTTTCATACGAAAAAAGTAAATAAAATGATTATCTAAAACCTAACATGAAATATTTTACTGTATTAATTTTAAAATTTCAATGACTATTCATATAATAAGAACTAGATTAACTTAAAGATTACAACATCAAGGTTGGAACCTTCTTTTAAATGTAAAAAAACACCTGTGTGAGAAGGCCCCACGAACCAGAAGAGTGCTTGCGATATGTGTGTTTGTGTGTGGATGTGTGTTTGTGTGTGTGTGTGGGTGTGTTGATGACTGTGCGTGTGTACTGGTATTGTATGTATTTTTATATATCAAATCAAATCAAATCAAAATAATCTTTATTCAAATAAACAATTTCAGGCACTTTTGAATCGTCAAGCATCAATATGATTAATGAAGCTACAACTGGTTCGGAATGTTGCTCTTACCGAAAAGAACCAGCAAGAAACTCGGCGGTCAATCTTTTAAATATTTTCAATTATACATTATTAAACCGCTGTCTTGTATGAAGCTGAAAGGATTTTCAAATCCAGGCATTTTTATGGCATGCAAATCATGTGGCAACATGTTTGTAACATGTTGTGCCGAACCCACTTAGAGTGGATAAGGGCAGGAGAATGATGAATGATGATGATAGATAACATGATTGTGTGGAATATAGGTTTTAGACAAAAGCTGTTCTAGTCAGTTACTACTATTGTCACCACGTATCTATTAGTTTAAGGGGAAGAAGTTGTATGTATAATTATTAACATGATAATAATAATAATAATAATAATAATTTGGTTAAAGTGGTTCCGTAGTGCACATTCTCTTTTGGCAAGACAATTTCAAGATGCTCTCGGTTCCAGGCCACTACCGACATTTATGACAACTGGTGTCACCTTTCTATTACACAAATCCGGTGATACTGCGGACCCAAAAAACTACCGCCCGATTACTTGCTTACCAACCATCTATAAGCTTCTTACATCTATTCTGACTTCAAAAATTATTCAGCATATTGATGCTAACAATATTTTGGCCCCAGTTCAGAATGGATGTAGGACTGGGTCTCGCGGTACGAAAGAGCTCCTCCTCATTGACATGGCTATATGCCAACAGGTTCGGCGAAATAGAAAAAATCTTGTATCTGCTTGGATTGACTATAAAAAGGCTTATGATTCAGTGCCTCATACGTGGCTCAAGAGGATTATGGAGCTGTATAAGGTCGATATAACTCTATACTCCTTTCTTGATACATGTATGGGACAGTGGATGACAATTCTTTGTCAACCAGGAGATACGGATTTCTCTGAACTAGCTGAACCGATAAGGATTAAGCGGGGTATTTTTCAAGGAGATAGTTTGAGTCCTTTGTGGTTTTGCTTAGCCCTAAATCCACTCAGTGATCTACTGAAGGACTCGGGGCTAGGTTTCCGCCTTCGCAGAGGGGGTGAGGTTATATCCCACTTGCTATATATGGATGACTTAAAGTTGTATGCATCAAAACGTCCTGATCTTGTGCGGCTACTAAAGATCACTCAGAGCTTTAGTAGCGACATAGGTATGGAATTTGGTGTTGACAAGTGTGCAGTCATACATATAGAGCGAGGTAGGGTTATAAGCTCTGAACGAACAGCCATATCAGATGCTTTGACTCTCAAAACTCTATGTGAAGGTGAAACTTACAAGTACCTTGGAATGTCTGAAGCATTAGGTATTGAGGATAAAAGCATGAAACAAACAGTAAAAGAACGATTCTTTTATCGCTTGAAAAAGGTACTTAACAGTCTTTTGTCGGGTGGTAACAAGGTTCGAGCTTTTAATGGTTGGGTTATGCCTATCCTCATCTATACTTTCGGCATTTTAAGGTGGACTCAAACTGAACTGGACTCCCTGGATCGAGACGTCCGAAAACTGCTGACAACATACCGTATGCATCACCCACGTTCATCTGTTATGAGGTTGTACATCCCACGGAAGTGTGGGGGACGTGGATTTTTAAACGCCAAGAACCTTCATAACCGTGAGGTGTACAACCTCAGAGATCATTTCCTCAAGATGGACAGTGATGTGCATAAGGATGTTGTCGCAGTTGATAAGGGCTTTACTCCGCTTGCCTTAGGCAAACAGAACTGGCGCAAACCTTTGGTAGTGGGTATTTCTGATCGCATCAACATATGGAAGAGCAAGGAGTTGCATGGTAGATTTTACAAAGCTTTAATGGGGCAAGAAATAGACCAGACTGCTTCTATATCCTGGCTACAATTTGGCGATCTCTTTGGAGAAACTGAAGGTTTTGTTTGTGCAATTATGGACGAAGTTATCAAGACGAAGAACTACCGGAAATACATTATGAAAGATGGCACTGTAGACGTATGTCGAGCGTGTCATCGTCCTGGGGAGTCCCTAAGACATATTATTTCCGGTTGTTCTCATCTTGCTAATGGTGAATATTTGCACAGACATAACCAAGTAGCCAGGATAATACATCAACAAATTGCTCTTCAATATGCTCTGGTGGATGAGGAGGTACCATACTACAGGTATGACCCTGCGTCAGTTCTGGAAAATAGCCGTGCTTTGCTCTACTGGGATCGGTCTATTATCACTGACAGGTTTATTGCTGCCAACAAACCTGATATAGTGTTACTAGACCGGTTAGCGCGCCGTGCAATTATTGTTGATGTCACCATTCCACATGACGATAATCTCATAAAGGCGGAAAAAGAAAAATTAACAAAATATTTAGACCTTTCTTACGAGATAACCGCCATGTGGAATGTTGACTCAACAATAATTGTTCCTATTGTTGTTTCGGTTAACGGTCTGATTGCGAAAAGCCTCGATCAACATCTTCAGAGGCTTTCGCTTAATGGTTGGATCAAGAGTCGGATACAGAAGGCGGTATTACTCGAAACGGCACGCATCGTGAGGAAGTTCCTCACTCTGGAGCCCTAGCCACCGGTAGCTTGGGTATTACCCCGCTTCCGGCGGTCGACGATTTTTTATATTTTTAAATGTTTTTTTTTTTTTTTTAATTATTTAGAAATATTTAAAAATGTAAAAAGTTAGTTTTAAGAGAAATAAAAGAATAATAATAATAAATAATAAATATATGGGACACTTACATGTGTATGTAATGTGACGACCGTGTGGTCGTCCGACCCCAAAGTAAGTAACTAAATACTTAATGTGTTAGGGATAACGGACAACTGGTAGATATACTACATATATAATTTTAAAAACATATTTAAATGCAAATATAGGCTCGAAGAACCAACAAATTATTTATAGAAAATGTTGGTCCTCGGCGGGAATCAAACCCGCGACCTGCGGAGCTCAAGGCAGGGTCACTACCCACTGTGCCAATGGGTCAGTTAACATAGATAAAAAGTAGCCTACGAGACCTTAAGCCCTATAATTATAACCAACAAATAATATTATCAATCTATATTATAGCTAATGAGTAGTATAATTTTTTCATAGAAAACAGTTTCAATATAACAAAAAACTTAGTATATTAATTAATTCGACTAAGTGCTTAAATTTCTTTCTGAAAACTTGGTTGTGATAGCTATGCTACCGCAGAAGACAATAATGAAACAATAGAACCATTCATTCGTCTAACAAAACAGTAATTCCGATTTAATTATACCTTAGTATCTTTCAAATCAAATCAAAATAATTTTTATTCAAGTACGCTCTTTAGAGCACTTTTAAGTCGTCACGGATCAATATGATTAATGAATCTACAACTGGTTCGGAATGTTGCTCTTACCGAAAAGAACCAGCAAACTCGGCGGTCAATCTTTTAGAAATTTTTAATTCTACATTATTAAACCGCAGTCTTGTATGTAGCTGAAGGATTTTCAAATCCAGGCATTTTTATGGCATGGTATCCAAATATTCTTCAATTTTGTAATATGTTTTACGTATAAGCATATCCCTTACACTTAATTTAGACGTTCCTGTAGACTGGTCTAGTATGGTTTGTGGAATTTTATTGTAAAAGCGAAACCCAAGTATGCGTAACAGAAACTATAACAGAAGTACTTTTCTATAATCCGCGTGTGTTAAGTGAATGCATGCAATTCTAAGTGTATGAAGCAGGCAAAATTCACGTTCATGCAGGACAAGTCACCACACGTATCCCAAGACGCCTCCACTAGCAACAATGCAGACAAGCAATACACACAACCACCACCAAAATTGACATTGCGATTTCGTCGTAGAGCCTATCGTCCTGATGATACTTCGGTTACGGGGCGAAACGATCGTAGAGAGAATGATAGATAATATAATACTTATCTAAGTTTATTATTTTAAAGTTTAAGACTGAAATATTCAGCACCTGTCTAGAAGCTACCTAAGCTAATCAAAAGGTTCTCTTATCACTTTTGGAATTTAGTAAAGCATAAAAACAACGAGTTAACAAATATTGCAAAGTTCCGTGATCGAAAATATTTATCAGTTCCGTATTTAATATATGCTCCTGTTAAAGCTTTATTTAATAACTAGCTGTGCCAGCGGCTTCGCCCGCGTGGAAATCAGTGTGTCACAATTTTTTTCTAGAATTCAACTTTAAACATAAAAGTAGTTATTGTGAGTTAACCATAAGAGATAGGGACATGCTGTCACAGACTTTTTTGTAGTAGTTTTATAGATCTACAATTCTCTAGTACATTGCTTTAGCGTATCTCTGCTGGTTTATGCAGCGCACGGGACTAAAGCTCCCAGCAAGCAAGTTTTTTAACAACTGCGCGATCTCTTCAACACAATTTACATAACACCGATATGTACTATTTACCTAAACCATCCGGAAGTATTGCACTATCTTTTGGTGAAAACCGTACAAAAATCTGTTCAGTAGATTTTGAGAAAATCGATTACATACAGACAGACACTTTTGGACTTTTGTCTTATAATAAGTATAGATAGATAGATATTTTTATTAACAGATATGACTTCTCATATATCATTTCATAGATTGAAGATACGTCACGTATATTCAGTTTAACATCCAATCCATTATGAACATCTGATAATACACCATTATCTCCGATATTTTTTTATGATATTCCCAATTGAAAGGAATTTTCGCTTGTCATATAAAATAAATATTGGACGTACGCTACTATTTTAAGTCACGTATTGTTGATACGATCTTAAATCGTAATCCTAATCGTATGTTTGATTAATAATATAACAATGTTGATTTGATAATTTGTAGTGTAACTGTATCTAGGCACAGATAAGGAAAATATTTGGTTAAAAAAGACTATTCTAGTCTGGATGTAGTTCTGTATGTCTGTATAAACTGTGATAGCCCAGCGGTGTGACCGTGCGAATATCTAGAGATGATCATGGGTTCAAATCCCGGGTTTTCGGAAATGAGTATTCTATTAAAACTTATGTGTCTAATTGATAATTTCAATTTATCATACGCTTTTCGGTGAACGAAAACATCACGAGGAAACCTGCATATCTCTAGAGAATTCAAGGGATATTTGTAACCTACCAATCCACATTGGAGTAGCGTGGTAGGTTTTAGCTCCAACCCTTCTCTCCAAAAAACGGAGAGAGGAGGCCTATGCCCATAAGCGGGATAGTAACAACTATCCCACTGCTGATCATAGCCTCCTTTCTCCGTTTTTGGAGTTAAGGATTGGAGCAAGACCTACCACGCTGCGCCAAGACGGTATTTCGGGAATTCTCTAGAGGTATGTGCAGGTGTCCGATGTTTTCCCTTATAGAAAAGCGTGTGATTATTGCAATTGTGCCGTCTGGTATCCGGCTAAGTAGGATAGACCACCCCCATTTCTTATCGAGGTGTCATAAAACCTTGACCGTTACGTTACTTTTATTCTAGTCTGGAAAGATGGTCTAGGAAAGATAAAAATTATGTGACCAAACGAGTGTTAAATTTGAGTGTGGATGGATTTGCGACTAGAAGGAGGCCTAATAAGAGCTTATTGTATGGTATGAAACATGTTAGGTTTATCTTACATTTGCTTCACAGTGATTATTAGCAAATAATTTTAAATTTTTGTATATAAAATATAATCATAAAAAATTGGTGATGTATATAATAGACGAAGTAGGAGCGACTCCTGCGTTGCGCCGTACAAAGGAACATAAGTCATTTGTGGGTGTGGGTATAAGATTTTATAATAAAATTCGTTAGTCAATTTTAGCTTTGCCATTAAAGTAGTTTAAAAACATTGTTAAAAAGAAGCTGATACAGAAACTACCTACTATACTGTGGAGGATTACTTAAATGATAAGAATGCGTGAATATAGCTACTCTTCGACCCTGTACAAGATAATAACTAAATGTAACTAGTTATGAAAATTATTTTGAAAAGAGCAACTGTCGAATTTCTTGCTGCTACCAGTAGAGTTGATGATTCAAAAACACATTTTTATAAGGTTGCTTGAATAAAGAATATTTTAATTTGAATTTGAATTAAGCTTCTTTCGTGATGAACGTCTCTGTGTGTGTAATTGACCCGTGTATTTATTATTATAATTATTGAAGCTTTGAATAATTTGAAATTAAATATTAATCACTACACTATCAATCGTCGATTACTATTTGTCAGCTATCATGATAATTAATGCTTAAATGTGACTGGTTTTTTTTATCCAAGTCATTTGACAGGTGTTATTCCAGCGATGATTGGAAAAGTATCGCTAGTGATATTTGCTTTCCTCGTTTACCAAGGTTGGTAGAAATCCTATTTACTACATGTCTACATATTATAATTATAAATTTCAAAGCTATTTAATATAAATAAATTTATATCCACTTGTAAATTTTCCTTTTGAGTAGCCGTTTAAGTTATTAAAGTTCTATACTTTTATATTTCAATAATGTATTATTTATGATTAAAATAATGGTAGTAATTTTTTTGAAGGATCATCATGCAAAATTATATGCCAATCTATTTTTTCTACAAGATTAATATGTAAATAATGACCAACAGTAAACCCTATTCTATAACATTCCGGCCATGCGTTGCTGCGTAATCTAGTTTCGATTTTCCTTTAAAAAAATCAATTATAAAATGCTCCAATCGCAACCTTACTTAACAGAGTTATCCGTTGGGTTAATCTAGAGACCGTCTTCAAATTTTGGTACAATCGGTCCATACGTTTCTTAGTCTATAAGAAACATACTTTTTTTTTTGTTTAAAACTAGCTGTCCAGCCACGCGTTGTGGCTCAGTATGGTGTCAAATTCTCTTGGAAACAGAACACAATAGTTTAAAAACTCTGCTGATCTGATCGCCACCAAACTTTACAGGATCATCCGCTGGATAATTTTAAAGATTTTCTGAAAATTTCATTAAAATCGATCTAGTCGTTTCGGAGTCCATAAGAAACATACATACTTTTGCTTTTATTTTTACCAAATATTTTATCGTTTACTTGTATCTGGTAATGGTGCTAGAAATTCAGAAAATTTTAATTGACCCTCAGGAAACTGCATCAGAGAAATCCAATTGGCTGATAGAAATGTTCTGTACATCAGGCATTCGCATTTGGGGACGAGTATTGGTATCCCAAAAGGATTTTGGGACACGCTGAGATCCTGCAACATTATCTACCCCAACAGAGTCATGTTCGAAGCGTTTCCTCAAAACAGATTGCCGGACAGGAACGTTTTCTTCCTAGAATCTGTCCAACCCTTCACGAGTTGCGCTATCGGCTTCAGGGATGTAGGGCCACAGTTCAGTGGAACTTACGAACTTGTATCTACAGTAGTGCACGCAAGTGACAACAGTGTCAGTTTAACTAGACAAAGATTTCATTTGACTGTCAGAGAATCTGATTTCAATTAACAATACCTCATCATATTCAAAGAAACATGTAAACTATAAAGAAATAAAAGATCCATGTTAATGTATGTCTTTTTTTCATCCCATCATCATCATCATCAGGGGTAGAGACCCCTCGAAACAGAAGTCCCCCTCCGCTAACCGGTGCATCGGGAGCACCAGATGCACCGACTGCCTCGGGGATCTGTAAGCCAGCCGTCCGATATACCCCGTTCGGAACGCCCGAAGGTCCCCGTCAGGGTGGCAGACCATGGGCTTAGGCAAGTCGCTACCACCTGGAGTCGCCAGCGGCAGATTGGATCCAGAACAAAAGTTCCCGTAAAAGTTTATGTTACGGTGGACAAGGAGAGACCGCGCCTCAGAAAGGGACCCCTACACTGTGGTGGGCGTTACCGCCCCCACCGGGTAATTTTTTATAGAGGTTTTCTTCCTCGCGACGTCAACTTACCTTAGCCGTATTCTACGACCCCTCGATAAGAAATGAGGGTGGTCTATTCTACTCAACTGGATACCACACGGTGGGTCAACTTATTCAACTCAACTCAAGGTGGGTCAACTTTTCGTTGTTGCTTCCTTCCGTTTTTTTATAACTTGGGAGGGATCAGTCCGCCGAGTATACAGTTGGTTTTGTAACTTTGTAGCTACAACACGAAACCCAAAGTTAGGAAAGTGAAGTAGAGTTGTTTATTAGGCTATCCCGTCATTACAGATCACGTTTTAGAAAAACCGCGTTATAGGAGGGTTATATATGCAACATTGGGATGAATATAGTGGTATCGGTATCCAGCTGAGTAACATAGACCACACTCATTTCTTACCGAGGTGTCTTAAAAGGCGACTAAGGTAAGTTGACGTCAGGTAGGCGGCTGGCCGTAAATTACGTAGCCAAATCATTTGACAACATGTTTGTACCATGAGAGACCTACTACGCTGCTCCAATGCGAATTGGTAGGTTACACATAGTCCCAGAATTCTCTGGAGATATTCTGGTTTCCTCACGATGTTTTCCTTCACTGAAAAGCGTGTGATAAATTGCAAATATCAGTTAGAGACAAGTTTTTTACAGAAAAACTCATTGGTGCCTGCTCTGATTTTGAACCCGTGACCTATTCGAAAGAGTCGCACGGTCTCATCACTAGGCTATCACAGCTTATTATATACTATACTAGCTGTGCCAGTGGCTTCGCCCGCGTGGAAATTTTTCCTAGAAATAAAATTTTAAACAGAAAAGTAGTTATTGTAAGTTAACCGTGAGAGACAGAGACATGCTGTCGCAGACTTTTTTGTAGTAGTTTTATAGATCTACAATTCTTTAGTACATTACTTTAGCGTATCTCTGCTGGTTTATGCAGCGCATGCGACTAAAGCTCCCAGCAACGAAGTTTCTTAACCACCGCGCGATCTATTTACCTAAATCATCCGGAAGTATAACACTATCTTTTGGTGAAAACCATACGAAAAAACCGTACAGTAGATTTTGAGAAAATCGATTACATACAGACAAACATCTTTTTGGGACTTTGTTTTATAATAAGTATAGATAAATGGCTTATTATGTACTTATTATAACTATTATAGCTCGAATACATTTAACAAGCCATTAAATGGTAACGCAACAAATAAAGTTTAGTAATAAAACGTGATATGTGAATGTAGGACTCAGGTGGAATGAATGTTTCTACTACGTTGCCAAGTTCGAGAGTCAAGTATGCACCTGTGCTGCCAAGTATTTGAAATAATACGGAACTAAGTAAACGTGAATGGGTCTACAGAGATCGCCGTAGGAAGCTAACTCCAGATATCTCTGGCGAGTAATAAACCAAGTGGTAAAGTGGAATTCCTTGCATTTCTGAGAAAATGTATCTTAAAACTCACAGAGTTCTGATAGTTTAGTACTTGCAGTCTAGATTGTTACACAGCTGTGATGGCCCAGCGATGGGACCGTGTGACTCTTTCGAGGAGTTGCGGGTTCAAACCCCGGGCAGGCACCAATGAGTTTTTCTATTAAAACTTATGTGTCTAAATGATAATTGCAATTTATCACACGCTTTTCGTTGAAAGAAAACATCGTGAGGAAACCTGCCAATCTCTGGAGAATTCTGGAGATATAATGTAACCTACCAATCCGCATTGGAGCAGCGTGGTAGGTCTTAGCTTCAACCCTTTCTCTCTAGGAACGGAGTGAGGAGGCCTTTTCCCAGCTGTGGGATTGTAACAGGCCGCTACTTTTACTAAGCTTTCCGGAGGAAATGCATCTTTTGGTAAAAACCGTACAAAAATTCGTTCAGTAGACATTGAGAAAACTAATCAAATACAGACAGATAGATAACTTTTGGGGACTTTCTTTTATAATAAGTATATATACATAATATAATGACTGTTGTTTTCAAAAGCTATTTGTACGCGTCTGCTTCGAGTATTCCATTACGAAAATTATTCGACCATTAGTGGTCCGGTAATGATTCAAAGAGCTTACGCGATTTCCATGCATTGTACGGTCTACTCAGTGTGTAATTTCCTGCCATTCAAATGAACATAATACCGTATGTAATGGCTCGTAAATATTTGCAGTATAGATAATGGAATATTTTAGCGGCTTATTTCTATAGCTGGAGAGTTTTTTTCACCTTTTTTGGGCAGAAGGAGAGCTTATACTCACTACACTATTTCAAGGCAGATTTATGATTTCAGAATTTTACAGGTTGTTTTCGATTCACGATGTTTTCCTGCTGACAAGCACGTGATTTTTGAAAAGTTTTTTTATATTAATCTAAAGTCAACAAATTCCCCCAAAGCTGTCTTGTATAGTTTAGTCTGTATATGGTTGATTTTCTCAAAATTTACTAAACAGATTTCTGTGCGGTTTGTACTAAAAGGTAGTCGGTAGAGGTAAAAGTAAAGGTAAAAGGTAGGTTTAGGTTAAATCAACACAGATACACTTAAACGATGTAGAATAGAATGGTAACCTACAAAAAACCGTAGACAGGATGTCTCTATCGCTTATGATTAATTCACAATAACTACTTTTAAATTCAAAATTAGTTATCCACGCGGACGAAGCTGTAGGGACAGCTATTGTATTATATTATCCCTTATCCCACTCCAAGTGGGGTCAGCACAATATGTTTTAAACATTTTATTATGTACTTCCGCTAGGTATTTTATGACGGGCCGCCTGCCTGACGTCAACTTACCTTAGTCGCCTTTTACGACACCTCGGTGACAAATGAGGGTGGTCTATTCTACTCAACCGAATACCAAACAGCGGAAATAATATGCTTTAAATATTTGTTTATATTTAAGTGATTTGTTGGCCGTCAAAATTATTGGTCTGACAAAATTAAAAATTGCGGCTATATTTTTATTAGCTAAATTTGATTTTAAAAGAGCTTATAGAAGCCTACTTGAATAAAGCATATTTTCAATTTAAACACTTTTCACCCTCTTACGTGAAAACCCCTCGAATGATTATGCAAATAACACTTTCAAATACGAGGGTATCTTTTATTATTTAATCAATTAAATATGTCTTTACTTTTAAGCTTGATTTTAGACACGTACATTTTATAGTATTTGTGCCCGTAACTTCCTTTTCATCTGTAAAAAAGTAAAAGTACCCTCAACGATGAACGTTGTGTTTTATTATTTTGTCAAAGGAAAAACGAACGAACGTATTTTCCCATATGTTAATCCGGTATATAAGAAACTGTAACAGAACTACTTTGCTATAATCCGCGCAGGCTAAGCAAAGGCATACAAAGCTAATATGTATGAAGACGGCAAAATTCACGTATCTTACACATGCAGGACAAGTCATCACATGCATCCCAAGACGTCTCCACCAGCAACAATGCACAAAAGCAAAACACACTATCGTAATGCATTACGATTTTGTCGTGGAGCCTATCCTCCTGATGATGCTTCGGTTTCGGTCCGAAACGATCGTCGAGATTTTGGTGGTGGTTGTATGTATTGCTTGTGTGTACAGTTGCTGGTGTTATTGTGTTATTGGATTATTTATGTCACACCTCTTATATAAACGACAAAACGACGTCATGGCAAATAAGTAGTTTGTAAATTAGATGTTAAAATATCTCCGCGGAGTCTAAGTGACATTAGGAAACATTACTCTAATCAATCTAAACCAGTGCTTCCCAAACTTTTTTTATGTCCCCATAAAGTCTTAATAACACTTTTCATTTATGTGAATTTGTTCCGCTTAAGGTTTACTTTTTATCAATCCTTTGAATTTTATTATTTATATGTCTCAGCTGTGATAGCCTAGCGGTGAGACCGTGCGACTCTCTAGAGACGACATAGGTTCAAACCCGGGCAGGCACCAATGGGTTTTTCTATTAAAACTTATGTGTCTAATTGATAATTGCAATTTATCACACGCTTTTCGGTGAAGGAAAACATCGTGAGGAAACCTACATATCTCTAGAGAATTCTAGGGATATGTGTAACCTACCAATCCGCATTGGAGCAGCGTGGTAGGTCTTAGCTCCAATCCTTCTCTCCAAAAACGGAGAGAGGAGGCCTTAGCCCAGCAGTGGGCAATAGTAACAGGCTGTTACTTTATGTCTCATTTTAAACTCCATGTCACAGACAGGCTTTCTCTCTCTACCTTTTTGGAGAGAAAGGTTGAGTCTCACGCTGCTCTAATGCGGACTGGTAGTTTACACATACCACAGGAATTCTCCAGAGATATGCAGGTTTCCTCACCACGAGCAAATATGAATTAAGCACATAAGTTTTATCTAAAAAAATACAATTAATTTGTGCCTGCAAGGTATTTGACCTATGACCTCCAAAAAACCCTCACCGTTTCAGTTTCATAATCTTTATATTATAGTATCAGAGTAGATAAAGTCTTATATTGAATAAAATATTTAGATATTATGAGATAAATTGTGTAATAAAAGAAACAGTGTTTAAATTGAAAAAGTGATTGTATTTATAATTTATATCTGTTAATCCTATTTATATTGAGAAAGTTGTAATTAAATCGATTCTAAATAGCATGAATTAAGAAAGGAACCGCTAGTTGCTAAGTAACGATTATTATTAAGAAAATTCGGACTGTGAATAAAATTAAACTAATTTATATTGAGTTTCTTGTGGTTTTGAGTGAATTGTGTGAAGAAGTTATGGACGCCGTAAGTCGCTCAGCTACGCGCCGAGATATACATATAATAATAATAATAATAATAATAATTTATTTATTTGGAAAAAGAAAAAGGGCATACATAAAACAATTTGAGACCATTATAACCGCATTAGTTGAAAACTGTGTTGCAGTTATTAGGACCTCCGCAAAACACAAAGATGCAACCTGATGTTCCTTAGCAAAATGTTTAACAAACAAAAGCAAATTAAAACAACTTATATTACTACTTCTAATCAATTCTATGTTACTATTACTGCTACTACAATTCTGTTTTACATTACAATAACTATGACTACGTACTACTTATTTTTATTTGTATGAGACAATATAATTGACAGGATGTATTATTGTATGACGCTTAACAGTTTTTCAGTATCATCGTAGGATAAAGATTTTAACCAACTAGTAATAGAATGTTTACATTTATTATTATTTAGTGGATAAATGTTAAGTATTTTATTTATTCGGTTATATAATGATGAACTTAAGAATAAAAAATGCCGACGACTAAAAGCAGATTTACAAGAGTAAGTTGGACAAACATTGTGAGATCTACGTTTAGCTTTTAAAAAATTGGGGTCAAATGTCAAGTGTTTGTGTTTGTTAAGTACAGTATAAAGTATATAGAGTTTTCTTACAGTTAAGACATCAGTGAAAGTGATGAAAGAATCGCTAGTAGGGAACAACTTCGGTTTCCATGTGATAACTTTTAATAACGCTCTTTGGGCCCTCTCAACACGCATTATGTGGGACTTAGCAGCGCCATCCAAACAGGAATGCAATAAGCTATTATAGACTGAGCTAAGTTATAGTAAACGGTTCTTAATAACGGAAATTCAGCAACATGACGTAGGTTTTTAAATATATAAATAAGTTTTCTAAGCCGAGCGACAATTTGATCTATCTGGGGAGTAAAATTCAACAAAGAGTCAATCACTACACCTAAGTGTTTAATATGGTCTACACGCGTAAGTGTTTTACAATTACAGGAGGCCGTGTAGATATACATCTAGTATATGTATTTAATATTAAATTCATGTACTCCTAATTGGCCCTCAAACACCCACAGGAATATGCTAACCACAGGTTGGGAATAGCTGATTTAAACCATAACTGTAACCCACCCTATGATATACAACTTGCCGAAATATGTCGGATAAATGGGAAAAGTTTGATTGGCGGAAAACTTCCGAAATTCATTAGCGTGTGCCAAGTGATATTACCAACTTTCACAAAAAATAAATGATCCCTCCGAACCTTTTTTCTATACGATAGGGTTTTTGTATGTATATTTTCGTATATCTAAATTATACTTACTAATGATTGCATGATCGTCATAAAATAAGGGAATATTAAATGAATATAGACCACCCTCATTTCTTATCGAAGTGTCGCAAAAGGTGAGTTAAAAGGCGACCAAGGTAAGTTAACGGGCCGTGTGGTATTCCGCTGAGTAGAATAGACCACCGCCATTTCATATCGAATTGTCGTAAAAGGCGACTAAGGTAAGTCGATGCTCCGTGTGGTATCCGGCTGAGTAGAATAGACTACCCTCATTTCTTACCGAGATGTTGTAAAACGCGATTTAGCAAAGTTGACCCACCGTGTCTTATCCGGTTGAGTAGAATAGACCACCCTCTTTCTTACCGACGGGTCGTAAAAACCACTAAGGTAAGTTGACGTCAGGCAGGCGGCCGGTCGTAAAATATGTAGCCAAATCATGTGACAACGGGCAGGAGGATGATTATGATATTATCTCGTGCAAAGTTAAATTTAGACTCGAAAAATTTAGAAAATATCCATAATAACATGGTATTTTCCATCAATTTTCTTACATTAAAATTCCATTCACAATTATATGAGATACATAAATACAACAAAAGTTACGGTAATATTATGTTGCTATAAACCGAGACCTAATCACCCAATATATTATCATTATTTTACTGAGATTGCTTCTTCATCTTGGTATAAATTTCGATTTACGCCAGAGTTCTTTTTTACTTTACACGACCTAGCCCTTCATTCATTTCAAGTTTTATCTATATTTTTATTAGTTGTCTACTTTGACCAGTAGGCCTACCATGACCTTTAGATAACGATTCAATTCAAAGTCAGTACCTAAACCGAACCGATTTCTTTTCGTACCATGAAGGGTGTTCGTAAAGGATAACGTTATGTGAACTATAGATAACTCTGTCTCTTTTACTCACATGTTATAGGACGCATTCCGAACGCTCATTGGACAACGACTTAAAGTGTGTGTCTTTAAGACGTCATGGTATGAAAAAACAAAACAATTTAGTTTACGTCTTCAAATGCGTCGCAATAGGAGTTCATGGTAGGCCTGCAGATATGTTAAAGTACCTGTGAGTTACAAAACAAGGTGATCAAACCATTATAAACGAAAGTATCTTATATTTTCTTACATATATCTTCAACACTTCAGACAAATCAGGTCTAACATGAGGCAATAATTCATTAAAGAAAAATAACCTGAAAATATTAATTTCTTAAAAAAACTACTGCATTTTATATAAATGTTCTTATATAATTTCCGCTCATGAAATCCAGGTAAGTTTACGTATCTCGAGCTGAGAAACCTTGAAAGTTGTTAATGGAACGTGGCAAAGTTAAATTATTAATATCGCAATTAAGAAAGAGCTCCAGAATAAAAATTTTAACACAAGACATGTTTTTTTATAGAATACTTCGCAAGATAAAGAGAGATGTGTAGAGTGAAGTGAAGTGAATACACTTATTTAATAAACCTCAATGTGTGATGACTTAAGGATCCAAACTTACCAGTAATCTTTGACAAATTTTAGTACCAAATTATTATAGCACTAGCAATGCGCCACGGTTTCACTCGCGTATATATCGATCTCGTGGAAAGGCTACTAAATCGGATCTATACTCGATCGGACTAAAGATTTATTTTTGTAAATTGAAATATATTGAAACAGTTTTAAGTAAAATATTATTTAATGGGATAAGGATTAATAAAGAGATATAAATAAAATGGTTTGATTATTGTCGGCACCTTTATCAACTTTTACAATGTAAAAAAGTAGTTACATTGGCATAACTATAATAGTTACACATATGGTATCGCGGATTTGTTTTGTGGATATTGATATGTTTTATAATACTGTAGAACATTTTTTTGTTCTATCATCAATAGTTTCCGCGTGCAATAGTGCACGCGATGAAAGTTTTATACGACAAAATTTTTCACACCTTATTACTGTTATATTAGGGATCCCTATTTTTTTTTAATGTAATATAGCCTATGTGTCTCAGTGAAGAAGCAGCTTTCCAACGGTGAAAGCATTTTAGAAATCGGTCGAGTAGATTTTGCGTGAAAACATTACGAACACACATACATATATACAAACATACAAGAGTTTCCTCTTTATATTATTAGTATAGATACACGTTATACTTTAACGGAATTCTGCACTATTTGTAATGGGTACAGAATGTTAAACTCGCGTCAGAACACGTGACCTGATCGAAAATTTGTAAGACGAGATAGAGTAGATCGCCGGCGCGGCGTAGGAGAGGAAATATCCCCCTCTCTTTCTACTACACGTAGTAGAAAGAGAGGGGGATATTGAAAATGTATGCCTACGTCTGCTGTTACGTTTAGCCGGCGCAGGGCGCTTACGCGAATGTGCGTGAATTTGGTTTAAATATGTCAAATGATCGCAATCTTAGCACAACGAAATACATAACTACTACTGATGCGGTCTTTATAAGTCGTTTAAATAGGTTTAAATCAAATCAATCAATCAATTATCGACGTCATCCTGCCCTACCCTGCCCACTCTAAATGAGGTCGGTATAACATGTTACAAAAATGTCACATGATTTGGCTACGTATTTAACGACCGGCCGCCTGCCTGACGTCAACTTATCTTAGTCGCTTTTTACGACACCTCGGCAAGAAATGAGGGTGGTCTATTCTACTCAGCCGGATACACCACAAATCAAATCCATTCGTTTCTGACTTCAGCTTTTATAAACCTGACGTATCAGTTTTAGACCACCGTGTTATTTTACACAGGCTACACACATCCACATGCACATACATACACACGGCTGTAATTTTAGTTTTAGTATTTTTTTTCTGTTTTTTTTACCTTACCTTAATAATCTAAATATGTTATTTTTAGTTTAATTCAAATTCTTCTTTTTTTTTATTTTTTATTCACTTTTTTATTGTAATGTTTTACACCTGTAGGTATGTCATATGTAAATTGAAACAAGTAAAGGTGGGCTGTAGTTCCCAAAATACAGTTTAAACTAGCTTGGGAGCCAGGAACACAATAATTGTACATGTGTATTTTTTAAATATTAAATAAATAAAAAACTTACTGGCTCTTTCCCGTAGGAACAGCTTTCCGAACCAAAAGTAGAGTTGAGAATCAAAATTACTTGCTTATAAGTTTATTTGAACAAAGGATATTTTGAATTTGAAAAACAACATAACATATGAGTTACATTACAGCTCTTGTACGTGATGATTATAAACTTTATTGGCAGTTAACTAACAAGTACGCTCTATACCAAGAAACACACGTTAATTACACCTAATTACTAAATGTACTCAATTAAATTAAACACAAACAAGTTAAAACGTGCTTTGGGCCTGAGCCGAGGAAACCGCAATAACGGGATAACATTGACCGTATACCAAAACGTTTGCGGTGGTTTTAAGTAGCCATAAGTTTTGGTATAATTAGGCCACAAAAATCACCATATTAATTTTATCGACGAAAGTTTTTTGTAGAAGAAGGCCTTAGTTCGGAATTACATTCTACAATGGTAATTATAGATATAATTATTTTGCTTTAATCCGCGTTCTCCGTATTAACCAACTTTAACAATTTATTATTCAGTAATAGCCTGTTAAAAGCCCAATACTGGGCATAGACCTTTCTTTTTACTGTTAATAGAAAACTAGATATGCCAGCGGCTTCGCCGGCAATGAAATCAGTCACAAATTTTTTGCCGCTTAAATCTCAACCCCACGTGAATTCTAATGTTATGTTCTATCACCTTAAACCTTCCTCAAGAACGAGACTATCTTTTAGTAAAAACCGTATAAAAATGCGTTTAGTATATTTTGAGAAAATCGGTCACATACAGCCATCGTTGAGGACTTTGCTTTATAATATCTATCGATTATTGAAGCCCACGAAGTTTCTCCAATGTGGATGCGTTGGTTACATATATCCTCAGAATTCCCTAGAGGCATGCAGGTTTCCTCACTATATTTTTAATTGCAAAAGCGTGTGATAAATTGCAAATATCATTTTGACTCATTGACTCATTTTCATCATTCCGAATTTGATACAATATCAATTCTGTTATATAATCCTACTACTAATATTATAAATGCGAAAGTTTGTGAGCATGTTTGTTACTCTTACACGAAAAAACTATTGGACGGATTTGAATGAAACTTTAGATCTACATAGGTTTTACATCGGAATAACACATAGGCTACAATATGTAATGATTTTATGTAATATAACGATAAATGTATCGTTTGGTTTGGTAACGTGTTACCAAAGTCGGAAAAAATCTGTCCCCTGAGAGCTATCTTGGCTTTAGCTGCATAAACCAATGGAGCTACACAAAGTTGATGTACCGTAGTATTGTTTGTCTTAAATAGTTCTAAATAAAAATCCACGACAGCATATATTTACCTTTTATGTGGAAGGGACTATGACCAAAATTGTGAATCATAACTTTAATTAAATTTGATACTATTTTACAATTCACATTTTAGCATAGTTATAAAACTGTTATAAAAATCAATACATTGTAGTGTAGTTTTATGTAGATAAAGTTTGTCTTCCACATTAAGTAATTTGGTTAAATAGTTTCAAAGTTATCACGTAATAATTGAATTGAATGGAGTGCCATAGAGTGCTTAATATACACGGTATTTTAATGTGTCAGACCAAATTCCACGCGAGCGAAGCCGCGGGTTAAAGCTTGTAGCTATTACATATATACAAATAGAACGATGTTTAATAATCATAAATCTTATACTCTATAAGGGGATTATAAGCGTTTTTGCAAACACGCTACGGAATACTGCAAATTACCGCTGCCTGAAAGAGCAGCTTGAAACTCTTTCATATGTTAAAAATTTACAATTCGCGCCACATCGGTTGTGAATTTAAATAGAGTGAAAAACGAAAATGCGTTCAACGTTTCATGGTCTATTCAGTTCACTGCAAAATTATTGTGTACAAAATACGCCCCGCGGTTTCAATGGAGTTGCAAATTTTTTAAATTTAAGATGTTAACTGAAACTACCCAATGTTTGACGTAAATCTACTGTATTTGAATATTTTATAAAAGCAGGTGTTACTTTGCGGAATTCCATATTACAGAAACTATAAAAGAACTACTTTGCTATAATCCGCGTGGGTTAAGCGAATGCATTTAACGCTAAGTGTATGAAGCAGACAAAATTCACGTACCTTACACATGCAGAACAAGTCACCACACGTATCCCAAGCTGCCTCCACCAGCAACAATGCACACAAGCACCACCAAAATCTCTGCGATCGTTTCGCCCCGTAACCGAACTCGTATAAAACAAATTCTTCAAAAGCTTTCTTTCTGTATGTGATCGATTTTATCAAAATCTACTTAACGGATTTTGGTACAGTTTGTACTAAAAGATAGCGCGATTTTAAAGGAAGGTTTAAGTTTATAGTACATTATGGATTTATGTAAAAAAAAAAATAAAGTGGGTAAAACTTCGTGATACATAGATGACGGCACTGCGGTCACAGCTAGTAATATATAAACTTATCCCTTAAAACGTAAATACAGACAAACACAGACTTTGATATTTATAATATTAGAATATATATGGATTGCTAGATATTATATGTTCGGTAAACCCTATAAAGTGTTATAAGTTCACTATGTTGGATATTTCTTTGATATATTTTTAGCAATTTAATTCTTGTACATAAGCAAATACATAAGTATCAAAAGATTGGCGATGTATATAATAGTACAGAGTAAGGACCAACATGAGCTTGCGCTTCCTGTGTAAGTTATTGTGGGTTCGGGTATAACATTCTATAATAAAATTGCGCAATCTACTTTAACTTTACCATTACAGCAGTTTAAAAATACTATTAAAAAGGCTAAAATAGAAAGCCTATTAAAAAAATAATATTGAGGCTGACTTAGACGATAAGAATGCATGGATACAGCTACTCTTCGACTCTGTACAAGACGTTAATAACTATATGTAACTAGTAATAAGAATTATTCTTTGAAAAGAGCAACCGCCGAGTTTTTTCCTGGCTCTTCGCGTTAGGAACAGCTTTACGAATCAGAACCAGCTGTAGATGTTGATGATTCAAGGCTACAAGGCTACAAAATATTAAGTAAACTTGAAGAAAGAATATTTTGAATTTCAATTTGGTACGGTAAAATATATCGTAGTAAACTCAGCTATAACTTCTATAACGACATTCGCAATGTAGTTTCGGTGCAGCGAGCAGTAACAAGGTCAGAGCAATTAATTTTAATACGCCACAGCGTGTTAGCGCATTTAGATGAGGTGAAGTCACATTTTCATTTCCCTCGTGTAAATTGGGAAATTTTTTTGAGTACAGAACGAAAATACTTTTACATTTTTTAACATTTTTTTTCAATTTCGAAAAATTTGTATAGCAGTAATCAAAGCTCTGACTTTCCTTCTAGCAGAAGAACTTCTTTTCAAACGAAAGAATCCTTTGGAGAGTAATATTGGAGCTAGCTAGAACTACCATTCTAATGGGAATGGACAGTTCACACATAATTTCCTGTAATGTTTCCCTTCACTAAACGGACTTTTAAAATACGCAGTTTCTCTTGATAAATTTTTATTGTTTGCTAAATTGTAAATATTAATTAAGTGATTGGCAATAGCATTTAGTATTTGTAATTGATTAGGAATTGAATGATTATTTACAAATTTTGAATAAATTAAACAACAATTAAACAACTTTTAATACATGTAAAGAAGCATGCTATCTTGATATAAGCTTCATTTGCATTCTTGCATCAAAATTATGAAAGTAATAGCTGAAAACTTTAGAGCACAGTCAGTAAGTTAAAATAGTAAAGCACTACTCAAAGGTATAGATGATATCTTACTACTTGAAAGGCTTGTTGATTAGAGTAGAAGAATTCTAACAAAGAGCCTTAGAACCATCATGTTGCACGAAATTAAAAATGAGTGCCCTACAGTCTTAAAATCACCAGCGATATGCAGATTTCCTATATATTTTTGAAATTGATATACGCATTTGTAAATATCAATTAAGTTGTTGTAAATAGCAATGAATATAGCAATGACAAATGCAGAAACAGGAACAGATAATTTGAGGAAAACCACTTTGACGGATGAATAATAAATAAGACCATTGCTGGTCATAGGCCTCCTCTCTCCGTTTTTGGAGAGAAGGATTGTAGCTAAGACCTACCACGCTGCTCCAATGCGGATTGGTAGGTTACACATATCCCTAGAATTTTTTAGAGATATACAAGTTTCCTCACGATATTTTCCTTCACCGAAAAGCGTGTGATAAATTGCATTGACAATTAAATATACAGAAAAACTCATTAGTGCCTGCCCAGGATTTGAACGACTAACCTCTCGAAAGAGTCGCAGGGTTTTACTTCTGGCCTATTACAGGTTCGGATGAATAAATAATGATATAATTAAACGATTCTTAATATATGTAAAACAGCACTTTAGGTTATAGGGTCGTTTGAAACGTTTGCAATCTATCAAACTGTCGAGTTAACGTAACCGCGTTGTCTCAGGGTTGCTTTGCTTAAACTTCGGGTTTCAGCGGTCTTGATATATCGCAGTACATTTGTGAAATACACGGGACATTAGTGCAGATATTAACGTTAGGAATAAACGCTTGTTTGTGAAAATATGTGGAATAATGTTTTTTTTTCGAATTTTCAATAAAGTAATTGCCATGAAAACACAGGGGAATCACATATTGAATGAATCTAATATAAATTAAGTACTTGTTTTTAGATTCATCATACACATAAGGTTATATAAATTGAATTCATTCGGCCCATAAACATTTCTGTGTTAAATTTAAAAAAAATCGTGGGAATGAAAACTTAAACTTCGTTGTTCCAGGAAGACGACTTTAACAATAGTCATGTATTCTGGATGTTTTGGTAACGTTATAGAGTGAGGTTTCTACGCCATCTCGCGAAAAAAATATAAATATTTTCTAAAATGCCCATACACTGAAATGTGACCTGAAATGTTACACAGTGGTCCGGAACAGCTTTCCGAAGGAGTGATAGTGAACGTGTGTAGTGCGTGTGTAGTGTAGATATTGTGATAGTAAACGTGTGTAGTGCTTGTGTATTGTTGTGGAAGTGGTGGAGGTTTATGCATGTGTTTTTACGAATCCTGCACGTATCGGGTATGAAAATATGGATAGTCCACTATACATTTAACACTATATATATATTTTCTATTTACTGTATCGCGGATTATAGCAAATTAATTTTATTATTTCTTTTGTATTATGTATCTCCGCAAAGTAACGCCTAATTCTATAAATTATTTCCGGAGAGGAGAAGGAGAGTTGACCATTTAAAAGTACATGTTTATAACTTTAGTTGAATGAATAATATTTTAAAACAAGTTGTTGTTTTAAAAGCTTGATAGTCGAAGAAGCGTGTACGTGCGTAATATGCAACTATATACAACACTTTCGACGTTTGAAGTTATGTGTTTAGAGCTTTGTTGTTGTTTCGGATGCTTATAGCGCCTAAACCTCGTTAATCTTCATAAGACAAATTAGAATGTATACCGCGTTGTCCTAATTGTTGCTTCAATATACACTATATGTATAATACCAGTAATTAATTTACATAAAGTATTAGAAGACGTTTCCTAACTGTTGATGATGAATTGGCATGAATTTTAAATTACTGACGAAGATATTACGTTGTTAAGCTAATCTAAGATCACGTGTGCTATCCGGTTGAGTAGAATAAATTCCCCTCTTTTCCTTACCCTAATTGACGATGCAATCGAAAACCGCGAACCACTTTCTTTTCGTACCATGAAGTGTATTTGAAAAGGACAACGTTATATGAACTATAGATAACTCTGTCACCTTTACTCGAATGTTTTAGGACGCGTTCTGAATGCTCATTCGGCAACGACTTAAAGTATGCGTCTTTAAGACGTCATGGTATGAAAAAGCGAAAAAATTTCGTTTACGTCTTCAATTGAGTCGCAATAAGAGTTCATGGTAGGCCTGAAGGTGGCGTGATTGGCGAATAGAGTGAGTTGACCTCGGCGGTCGTTAAAATTACATGCCAAAACATGTAAAAACATGTTCTCCCAATCCAACTAAGAGTGGGATGAGGGCAGGAGGATGATGATTGGTATATCGGAAATTAGCTTCGACGGAAGATATTTTTCAAATTGATATTTTTCAACAAAAAGTATAACTGTCACAATTTATTAGAGACGGTGGAGGTTTATGCATGTGTTTTTACGAATCCTACATGTATCAGGTATTAAACGGATAGTGCACTCTACATTTAGCATTATACTCGTATATATTTTCGATTTACTTAGTCGTGGATTATAGCAAAACAGTTTCATTATTACTTTTAAATTTAAAAATACTAATATTTCTCAACGTTCCGGATTAAAGCGATTAATTGTTATTTATACGATTTATTATAGCACCGCGGTAGAAACTTGATATACAAAAATTACTTGGCCTCATTTTTTTCGATAAATTGCCTAAGTTTTCCCCATTAGCTACACTCTGTCGCATATTTATGGTCTGTGTTAACATTTTTTTGTTACTTGCACTCAATAAAAATGCAAATGCTTACTGCACTGTAGCGGATTATCGGTTTATATTCACCCAATATTTTTGTTTATCTTCCGTTCAATAAATCGGTTTCAGATGTACCAGTATAATTAATGCCGTGTGATATGCCGGCTGAATAGAATAGATTAAATAGAAAGACACCCTTATTTCTTACCGAGGTGTTGTAAAAGGCGATTAAGGTAAGTTGACCCACCGTGTGATATCCGGTTGAGTAGAATGGACCACCCTCTTTCCTACCAAGGGGTCGTAAAATACGACTAAGGTAAGTTGACGTCAGGCAGGCGGCCGGTCGTAAAATACGTAGCCAAATCATGTGACAACATGTTTGTTATATGTTGTGCCGACCCCACGTAGATTGGGATAAGGGCAGGGGGAGGAGTAAGAGGATGTACGAATATAATTCAGCTTGGGGTTACTGCTTTGCGCCTTACAAAAGTACGTAAATCCTTTGTAGGTTTTGATATACGATTTTTTAGTAGAATTTCACAATTAATTTTAGCTTTGGCATTACGAAATATGAAATAACTATAAAGAGGCTGATACAGAGAACTTACTATACTATTTAGAATTATATAAATGTATCTCGATAAAATGATAAAAGCTCTTCGACCCTGCACAAGTTTGATAGGACGAAATGTAACTAATTTTTAGAATTGTATTGTTAACGTTGTGTTTGACTGTATAATAATTATACCTTGTCATTAGTATCTAATGAGTGTATTTCACATAAGTTTTTTTTTTATTTCAAATACAGGAAAGTGAAAATAGGTATGCTGTCATACATCTAAGTAATCAGGGCTCTTGTCAAATTATCCTCATGTCACGTTGTCATCAAAAACCATTCCTTGTTCCTTTTACCTTAGTGGCGAGTCAATGAAGGGCACGGATAGGTTTACACCGCGGTACAGAGTAATAAATAACAGAGGCTTCCATTTATAACTGTGTTATATGAATTATTTGCACTTAACGTATGGATGATGGAAGTCCTCCTAATCGTAAGTCCAACTCAAGATGCCATAGTTGAAATAAGAAAGTGTATGATTCAAATTCAAATTCAAAATATTCTTTATTCAAGTAAACTTGTAAACAAGTGCTTTTGAATCGTCAATTTTACTGATCAAAATAATCAAAGCTCACACCTGTCAGAAGACTACCAAAGACAAGTTTTAAGTGGCCTGGCTTTTTAAAAATATTGTTCTTTGGTGACTTTTTAAAGCTTTTATATAACTTACCGAGTATGTATGTGAATGAGGAATTTCGCAAGTTAAATTTGACCCACCTCCAGGTGCCAAATTTTAAGTCCAATTTTACATATTGGTTTAATGCCGGTGACAACGCATGTTTATGATAAGCATGAGTTGATGCATGAACCATCGAAAATCTATGATTGCTTTAATAGTAAGTATTAAGATTCACTTTGTGGATCTTTATACTTACTATCAAACTGTGGACTTACTACAAATATAACACCTAATAAAATTATGGCATAATATATGCAACCCTGTTAAACTATATGCTCGTATGAGTACATGAAATGATCGAACGTGACACCAAGGTATTTGAATTTCTTTTAGTATAGAAGTATAGCGTAAAGAACAATGTTTCCCAACGTAGGACCGAACCCCACAAGGGCTCATTTGATTGTTAAAGGAGGGCTACTCGACATGAGTTTAGCCCTTTCACTCCAGTTCTTTTAAATGCGATGCTAGACTTCGGTGCTATATTTAAAAAAAAAGCGAACTCTTCTTTCTTAAACCTATCATTGAAGTTTCTTAAGTGAACAATTGAAAGAACGCTAAGGTGGTGCATGGTACTGGAAGGTTGGTAGACACTGGTATATAGAAATCTCCATGCATGTGTCTTTTTTCTGTAGATTAGCAACAAACACGTCCATTCAAATGTTATTATGTTGTGTTATTATGAAAATTTAAAGGCTGAATTTATTGAGGATTTATTAAACTAGTTTAGTTCTTCTAAAAGAAATATTGAAAGTGGTTCCGTTTGAAAAAAATATGATTCTTACACGGTAATACATCTACGTTGTACCAGTATTCATTAAAAATGCAATAAGAGGGAAAGAAGTTACTCGGCTGACGTGGTAAAACTGGGTATTACTACTTCAACCTTATTAATTAATGCTAAAATACGCTTGCATCTAAATACAATTACAAGTAATTCAGTTATTAAAACATAGGCCGTGACAGCCGGCGGAGAAAGCGTAGGACTCTCTTAAGAGGGTCGCGGGGGTCAAATCCCAGGTAGGCACCAAGAGTTTTTATATAAGTGTAATTGATGACTCGCTTTTGTGTGAAAATAAACATCGAGAAGAAATTTGCATATCTCTAGAGAATTTTGGGGATATGTGTAACCTGTCAATACGCATTGAAACATTTCAAACATGGAAAGAGAAGGCCTATGTCCAGCTATAGGGTAGTAAGAGGTACTTACTTAACAAAGTTATTAGGAAATTGACGACTGCAATGTTTTCGAGGTCCTTTACACTCAGCACAATAAGGTCTCATGACCTACTGATCCCACGGATATCTTAAAAACAAAGTAAAATAACAGCGTACTAATATCCCACTGCTGGGTATAGGCTTCCACTCTCCATTGTTGGAGAGAAGTATCGGAGCTATACCTACCACGCTGCTTCGAGGTGGATTGGTAGGTTACACATATCCCTAGAATTCTCTAGAGATATGCAGGTTTCCTCACGATGTTTCCTTCAACCAAAAGCGTGTGATAAATTGCAGCTATCAATTAGACAAATAAGTTTTAATAGAAAAACTCATCGGTGCCTGCCCGGGGTTTGAACCCATGATCGTCTCTAGAGATTCACACGGTCTCTCCGCTGGGCTGTCACAGCTTGTATATACTTAGAAGCTTATATAAGCGTGTAAAACGGATATCTCGGAAACATCATCATCATCCTCCTACCCTTATTATCCCACTCTAAGAGGGGTCGGCACAACATGTTACAAACATGTTGTCACGTGATTTGGCTACTTATTTTACGACCGGGCCGCCTGCCTGACGTTAACTTACCTTACTCATATTTTACGACCCATCGGTAAGAAAGAGAGTAGTCTATTCTACTATACCGGATACCACACGGTGGTTCAACTTACCTTAGTCACCTTTTACGACAGCTCAGTAAGACATGAGGGTGGTCAATTCTTTCAACCGGATACCACACAGCGGGTCGACTTACCTTAGTCGCCTTTTACCACACATCGTTAAGAAATGAGGGTGGTCTATTCTACTCAGCCGGATACCACACGGCATAGCTTGTATATCCTTAAAAGCTTATATAGGCGTGTAAAAAGGATATCTTGGAAACAGATAACTAGAAAATATTAAGAAATTTATCGATATGCCTCTTAACTTAACTACTCTATGTTCCGTTGTGAGTGTAACTGTATTCCAGTCGTAGGTTCGGATAAGAGGTTTGGAAATTGTTTTACGTGTCACGTTATAAGGAACGGAGAGCTCTTTGCACGCGCTGCGAATCGCTAAGATTCGAGTTTTGAGGAATATGGCCTTTAATTTAATATGTTACAATACACGAACGATGTCTTAAATAAATTACAATGTTGTTTGTGTTTTGCTCATATTTGTTGTTATTTTGACTGAGTAGATTTTAATTCGATTACGTTTGAACTTTGAAATTAAATTTAATATTAATTATAATACAGGGGTGAGCAACCTTTTTAATCAACGGCCAAATTAAAAAAAAATTTGACGGCCCACACAAAAAACACATTAATATATCATAATAAACTGCATGTACGAACAAGTCGCCAACAAGTGTGTAAAAAAATGTTTCGGTTTAGTACGATTTAGTAGTATGTACTGCCGTTTTATTATACTTAATTTTATATTATATTATATATTAATTGGCTTCTATAAGAGAGATTCTATAATAACACTTTTAAAAAGAGGCTGATACAGAAAGCCCGCTACACTGTCGAGGGTTACTTAGATTATAGAAATACGTGGTTATAGCTACTCTACGACTCTTAACAAGACAGCAATATCTAAATGTAACTAGTAATAAGAATTTTGAAAAGTGCAACCGCCTAGTTTCTAGCAGGCTCTTCTCGGTAGGAACAGCTTTCCGAACCAGCAGTAGAGTTGACGATTCAAAAGTACTTGTTTACAAGTTCACTTGAATAAAGAGTATTAGAATTTGAATATAACAATATATCGATTGGAGAAAGTCAATTGTAGAAATGCTTGGCGGGCCGCATAAACATGTTTAAACCGGGGAAATGTTCCAAAACATCAGTTCCAAAAATGCGCAAACCATAGTGGCTACTGGGCACGAGGAAAACCGCAATGGCGGTTGGCGACTGCTTGATTGGTCGCCCAACTTCACCGCTGCCACTCACCACTAATTTCTTGACAATTATATTGTCAGAAGTAAATACGCCCAACCAACACTCAATTTCAACTAACGCTTAAAACCCTAAGCAAATACCTACCTTTCTAAATAATATGAATTTCAGACTTGTCCGGTCAAGCGAAAAAATAACTTACATTACGTTCCAGTTAAAGTAGCCCGCTATAAAAATTTGGGTCCTTCATCCACATCACATTTATTCGCCGTCTCAATGACAAGTAAGAACGTAAAAGCCAACCCTTTTCGGAAGTCACAAAAAGTAAAGGGGATCTTTTATAACGAAATTGTATTGAATTTTTTACACCGACTTTTATGTTATGCCAAATGCCTGTAATGTTCGATAAAATGTTTCTTTGCTAGGGACCCGTTTAATAAATACTATTTGGGTGGATTGTTGTTCACTATTAATTTTTCGCTACTTTGTCCTATAATAGGTAAATTCGTATAACTAAAATGATAGTTATTATATAGAAACTGGCTATACTATATACGTCTTATTCTATCGGGTGTGCCTGATAAGTTTGCCGCTGCACGCAAATCCCGTTGCGATAACGCCGTAGCTCATGAATAAGGGCCCCGGATGGGCTTGAAACTAGTCGGGTTGACCCTATATAATAAGACGTGAGTATAGCCAGTTTCTATATATAAACTATAAATACCACTTACGTTAGTCTAAATTCAAAAATAAACAAATTTTTAATAATGAAATTGTATTGATTTTCCTACCATATGCCTATAACGTTATAAACAAATTGAATTTCCCCAAAAGGTATGTATATTTGTTGATTTTCTCAAAAACCAGTGCACGGATTTTTGTACAAT
Source organism: Morpho deidamia (assembly GCA_947086505.1). Classification (NCBI taxonomy): domain Eukaryota; kingdom Metazoa; phylum Arthropoda; class Insecta; order Lepidoptera; family Nymphalidae; genus Morpho; species Morpho deidamia. The sequence continues at coordinate 3,479,157 of CAMTZC010000017.1, forward strand.
TTTTAATATCAGATAGTGCAATTCTTGAGGAAGGTAAATACTACTAAATTGCGGTTAAATTCCCGCAGGGTGAATATTTACGTGGCGAACATTTACATACTAATTTCCCACGTATGAAGCCATAGGCAAAACTCGTTAAGTACTATATAAAAAAGAATTATTTTGAACAAAACACAAATAAAACCTTTTTTAATTAGTTTAGATTTAAACAATTTATAAATTTATAAAACTCAACAGAATTAAACGGAAATAAAATCAAGCAATTCGGCTTTTCAGGTCAGGCCAATTAATGCTACCCTAAAACAATGTTTGCGTTAATTAAGCCGATTTAGCAATTCCCATCAGAGAGCGCTTAAAATTTTCTTTGCAATGTATGAAAGCAATTGCCATTATCGTTAAGGAACAGGTACGCACCGGTTCATGAAGAAGTAAAACTTTTACGATTCCACGCATTCAAGATTTTGGTTCCTTTTAGGTGTAAAGTTGGATACAAACTAAATATTATTGTGAGGCGAAATGTTCCCTAACTAGATGTGCCTGCAACTTCGCCCGCGTGGAAATCAGCGTCACAAAATTATTGCCAAATTATTGTGATATTTAATCAAAATTTTGTCATAAAAGTATTTTGTGTGAGTTAACCAAAAGAGCTAGAGACATGCTGTCGCGGACTTTTTTGTAGTATTTTTGTGGATCTACAATTATTCTCTACTGCACTATTGCATACTTTAGTGTATCTCTGTTCGTTTACTCGGCGCACGCGACTATAGCTCCCACCAGACGAGTTTTTTTTACAACCGTGCGATCTCTCATATAAATATATAAAATAATATGATCATTAATACATTTGATTACATTTAGTGTATAGTTTTTTAAGCATTAATTAAATAGTATCCCATCTCTTTTCACAGCATCTCTCCGAAGGGGTTGTATGGAAGACAACTTGCTAACTAGTAATAAGACAACCCTCTGTACGCATTATTTAAGTCTGTTGTATCACCAATTACTTTATGAATGTTTGTATTATTTAATGTTTAGTTTTGTGTACAATAAAATTTTTATCTATCTATCTATCTATTTGACTGGCCCGTTGGCGCTGTGGGTAGTGACCCACAGTCAGTGGGTCATCATAGTAGTTTAACTGGGTTCAATTCCCACCGAGGGCCAAAATTTTCTATAAACAATTTGTTGGTTCTTCGAGCCTGGGTGTGTATTTGTATTTAAGTATGTATTTAAACTTATATATGTAGTATATCTACCAGTTGTCCGTCACCCATAACACAAGTATTAAGTTAATTGCTTTGGGGACGGACGGCCGTGTGTGTAAATGTCCCATATATTTATTTATTTATATCTATCTATCTATAAGTCAATGTGTATCTGTCTTAATGTAGAGTTGTTTGCATTGTTCCCGCGTTGGACATTTGAACGTTTATTTAGGTCGCGACGTTTGCTGAAATGCGAATTAAGTAGAGTTGATTTTTAATGTACAATTCAAGGGTTGGTTGGGTAAGGCACGTAGAGTTTAGAGACGTTTTAATCCTTTATTGAATTGGATTTTGGATTTGAATAATTGCTTTAATTATTGCAATACAACAAAATTACAATACCTATTTAACTGCTAGTCTACTTACTCACTATCTTGAGAGAGAGATAAAATTTGTATTGACCATGACCTTAAAAAACTTGCATTAGAACTATAATCCAACTTCATTTAGGGACATTGACATTTCTTGGTTCCATTGTCTCTTAAAAATGTATATATATATCATAAACGCGTAATCGAGGATTATCTGCACAACCCCCCCCCCCCCCCTGTATGAAGTTCAGGCCCTTGGTATTTACTTAACCTTATTTCGACGCTGTAGTAAGGTCAAAACTATTTTATAAATTTCATAAAATTTTCTTTATTATCTTTTTATGACGGGAATTCAACTGGCCGTATATTGTATAAATCATTTTATTACATGATTAAAAAATTAAATTCTGCTCAAACTCACGTTATGCCTCTGTGTTTTGTTAAATTGTAAAATTACGGTTGAAAAATTTCAAAATATTTTATCCATGTGAGACCTAAATTTTTATATTGTTTACTACTGCATGACCATGAACGCGCTTTCTTATCTATTTAGTTTGGTTTTTTTAAACAAGAGATTTAAAATATCGTACAGATAAGAGCTCTTATTTGTTTGAGGTTTTATATTAAGTCAATGATGCCGTGTGGTATCCGGCTGAATAGAATAGACCACCGTCATTTCTTATCGAGGTGTCGTAAGAGGCGACTTAGGTGAGTTGACCCGCCGTGTGGTATGCGGTTGAGTAGAATAGATTACCCTCTTTCTTACTGAGGTGTCGTAAAAGGCGACTAAGGTAAGTTGACCTACTGTGTGGTATCCGGTTGAGTAGAATAGACCAACCTCATTCCTTAATGAGGTGTCGAAAAAGGCGACTAAGGTAAGTTGATCTACCGTGTGGTATCCGGTTGAGTAGAATAGACCACCCTCATTTCTTATCGAGGTGTCGTAAAAGGCGACTAACGTAAGTTGACCCACAGTGTGGTATCCGGTCGAGTAGAATAGACCAACCTCTTTCTTACTGAGGTGTCGTAAAATAAGTTGACGTCAGGCAGGTGGCCGGTCGTAAAATACCTAAGCATGTAACATGTTTATAACATGTTGTGCCGCTTAAAGTGGGATAAGGGCAGGAGGATGATGATGTTTTATATTAAACCAATGCTAAATAAAGCATAAAAGAAACACATAGAACAGAATTAATAGAGATAAAATGTTCGGAAATCTTACATTTTTCATCTCTAAGATATAGAGTCAATGATATTAATCAGAAGAGTAATGACTTCTTCTTCCTTCTGTGAACAAAGTCAGTTACTAGGTTTCTTTTACCCATATTCTCGTTTTTGATTTGACATGGAATAGATTATACACTGCGTATAGATCTTTTAAATGCCCGCTAAATGTCACGTGCTTTTATATATTTTAACTAAAGTATGTCAGACGAAAATATTCATGAGGTAAGTTGATTTTAGAATTTTGTTTATTTTTGCGAACGGTACGTGGAGATTAAAGATTTAGAATGGCAACTCCGCACTGGAAAATGCAGCATCGCTAGACCCCTTACGAGGTTGACTGATCGTGTGGCGAGACTTATGTTCAGCATTGGATGTCCATCGGTGAGAGACAGTTACAGCGAATTTAGGACAAGTTTCTGGAGTGCTTAAAATGTCTGCCAATCACTTGTAACCGTTAATATATCTAACCCAGGTACCTAAGCGTGCTTCCTACATTGCGCTCTTTTGAAATATAGTTCTCTACGCCTACTACGCCTTTCAAAGAGTTTATTTTCCCATGATCATATTCCCAGCATATTTCTCACTACTACACCATTTTAAGGGTACTTCTGTCATATCTAAATCTCTATTGTCGCAACGTTTCGTACTATGTCTATTCCCAGCTGTCCCATCGATGTTTTTCTTTAACCTAAACAGTTCTATCTTGATTATATTTTTTGTATTTTGTACTCTAAATGCGCATCTACCTTAAAATTATACGTAATGATTATATTTCGTAATGGACTCTAAGTCATGCTTCAGTTGCAGGGCGCAACGATTGTTGCTATTTTGGTATTGAATGTGTGGAGTGCTAGTGTAGTGTGATGATAGCTTTTAGTGCATGTATTTTATTATAATATTTATACTACATACATAAGTTATGAAAATGAATAATCGACTCTAGTTTTATCTTTGCATAGATTTTCATTACTCGCAGATTATAGTAAAATAATTTTATATTTTTTGGAAATGTAGCTCATTGAATATCAAGCTGTATTTCTATAGAGAAGTTTGAAGTGGCAATGAACCAATGCGGTTTCATTTAAAGCACGTAGCACTTCGGTAACTTTATCACTGATTGGTGCAAACATTTGGCTTTCGCTTCGCAGTTGTTCATTGATTAAATTTACATTTTGTACATACGGACACGTTCCGACCACTACAACTCAGTAAAGTTATTTATTTCATAATAGTCAGTAAAGGTAATTTAAGTAATAATAATAATATTAATCTAGCAGCTTTAAGCAAAAAAGTGTAATTTGCGGTCTATCCAACTAATATAATGGGTATGAATTGCTGATTTCACTGTATGCAGTGTAAAATAACATTGTAATAAGATAATAGGTATTTATTTTATTATTAGTGGTCGCTAGGGATGTCACTTGGACGACAAAAAATCGTTTAAAATAAATTGATTTACTCCCTTCAAAATAAATCGACTAACGCGAATCAAAAAATATTCAAAATATTCTTTATTCAAGTAAACTTGTAAACAAGTGCTTTTGCATCGTCAACTTTACTGCTGGTTCGGAAAGCTGTTCCTGCCGAGAAGAGCCAGCAAGAAACTCGGCGGTTGCTCTTTTTAAAATATAAATCTTAAAACTAATTACATTTCATTATTACTGTCTTGTACAGGGTAGAAGTGCACCTATAATCGAAGAAAACGACTTAATAATATTTTTGAAAAATTGTTTTAACAAAAGTCATATAAATAAGAATGAATTAGATTAATGACTAATTAAAGTGGAATAGTATAAAAAAAAATGAATGCGATGTTTGCGAAATTCGATAAAAATGTGTAGTTTCGCTTAATTGGTTTCATACAATAATGCATATCTTATCTCGTAGTAAAAAAGGAACAGATAAAATAAGAAAATTATTTATTTAATTAAAACGATTTATAATGTTTCGAAAATCGATTATTAGTAATCGATAATAGTAAGAAAATAATCGATTAATATAAAAATCGATTATTTTTCACATCCCAGTGAAATGAGTTCTAAAATGAGCTAACATATTAAGAATCCTGTCTTTTCAAATTCATCATCAATCGATCAAAAGTGTTCGGGATCGAAATCCTGCATTTTAAAATATATTTAAGCTGTGATAGCCTAGCGGTGAGACCGTGCGACTCTCTAGAGACGACATAGATTCGAACCCGGGCAGGCACCAATGAGTTTTTCTATTAAAACTTATGTGTCTAATTGATAATTGCAATTAATCACGCGCTTTTCGGTGAAGGAAAACATCGTGCGGAAGCCTGCATATCGCTAGAGAATTCTAGGTATCTAGATATGTGTAACCTACCAATCTGCATTGGAGCAGCTTGGTAGGTCTTAGCTCCAATCCTTCTCTCCAAAACCGGAGAGAGGAGGCCTTAGCCCAGCAGTGGGCATAGTAACAGGCTGTTGCTTTACTTTTACTAAAATATATTTATATGCAATCGTAACTATTGTAGTCTTTATACAACTTTCAATTCTCATTCAAATGTATTGGTCAATATTTTGACATTGTAGTAAGACATGCGGTTTACGAATCCTGGATACATAAGGTACGCCATGTAGACCTTTAGCATTGCATAAATTGGTCTGATATACCAAAATAATATTATCATAAATTTTGCAATATGGACCTCGGCAAAGTATAGAGTATTTTTTTAAATTACCTGTCTTTGAAGAGTGTTCGCAAAGCCAGCGAATTCATCCAATTTGTCATGTGTAGAAGCGTCCTATAAATTTGCAGATTAAAGTGCTTCATATGCGTCGAATAGTTTACCACAAAACGCGGCGCAGTTGCAGAATGAACTGCATAGATTGGCGTAGGATTTCAACTAAAGGTTTTAACTATGAAGTAACAGCAAAGTAATAATAAAATTATTTTGCTATAATCCGCAGTAAAGTAAATAGAAAATATATATAATGCTAAATGTAGAATGGACTATCAGTTCTCATACCAGATACATGCAGGATTCGTAAAAACACATGCACAAACTTCCATCACCGCCACTTTAATACACAAGCACTAAACACGTTGGTGCAGTGGCTAGTGACCCAGCCTTCAGCTCCGCGGGTCGCGGGTTCGATTTCCGGCGAGGGCCAACATTTTCTATAAACAATTTGTTGGTTCTTCGAGCCTGGGTGTATCTTTGTATTTAAGTATGTATTTAAAATTATATATGTATATTTAGCAGTTGTCTTTCACCTATAACACAATTCGTCGCCCATCCCCAAATTACTTACTTTGGGGATGGACGACCGTGTGTGTAAGTGTCCCATATATTATATATTATTATCACTATCACAATTTCATTAATAGTTTCGCCCCGCAACCAAAACATCAAACGCAGATAGATTTCTTTTTTTATATTTACTTTGGGGTTTGGAGGAGTTTTATATTATGGATTATGTAACGCCTATTTCTATAAATTATATAATGAATAAATTTACATCTCTTGTTCTAATACTTATTTCAATCCATATGTTTACTGACATGATAACTGCGCAAGCCTGCTTGCTTGTCTATTATGTTTTCACGTCTAATTCGCTGGAGCAAAATTGGTAAAAAAATATATAATCGAAAAAGATACCGAGGTGTCCTAAAAGGCTGAGTAGAATAGACCACCCTCATTTCTTACTGAGGTCGTGTGGTGATCATTTGATGTAGAAATCGATTAAAGATCTACGACTAGCAGCGGACATCCATCAGTTAAAGAATAATATGTGGGCGCCGTCATATAGCAATGATCATAGGTATTAAATTGTAACATTTAGTTGCCATGACGATGCGATGCCTGATAAATAAAGACTTTTATTGGTTTATAAATATTTAAGACTAATTGTTATTTATAGAACTACATTTAAATTGTTTAATTAATTTAGAATTAACTAAGCAGTTATAATATTTATATATGCTTTTCACAGGGTCTTATTTATAGTTCTCATTTTGTTCCGCGCAAATGTGCGGACGGATGAAACAACCTCCGGGACCTGGGCCCGACGCCCCGGCGGTGTGTGTGTGTGCTTGTATGTACTTGGCCGATCCCCGAAACCGTTGGCTCACCTCTGCACTCTTCCACGGGCACGTAATGTCTGTTTCTCCCTGAGTATACACTTCACTATATCGGCTAAATAACACCCGGTGTGCACACAACCTTCGTAAGGTCACACGTTATTGAATCGTCCCTATATCGGGGAATAGTAACCAACGCGCACCAAAACCGTGGACTAAATGGACTAAACGTCCTAAACGTCCCCGCCCTCGCCGCTCGCGTCGCTCGCCCCTCCGGCGGGCGAGTCATTTTATTCAAAACACATTTATAGATAAATTCTATAAATAATATTTAAATACAATGTCAATTACTTCATTTGTATTTGTAGATTATTTTTAATTAAAATTAACATTATTTTGATAATATTAGATAATAACTATCTGGCATTAACTTAAATCGTTTATGATATTTATAAAAATACTGGCTTTATATTTTAAAACAATACTTTGTATTTCCTTGGATTCTGTAACAAATAATTTAACACTTTTATGACGCATTTCCGTCCGCTTATTAATTAAACTTATACTGAATAAAATATTTGAATATTATGAGATAAATTTGTGTTATCAAAGAAACAGTGTTTAAATTGAAACATTGACTGTATTTATGACTTACATCTGTTTATCACTTACCTTTACAGGATCGGAAACCAATTCTGGACACTCTGAACAATACTGTTCACATTGACTAAACAATACTGTTTATATTGAGAAAATGGTAATTAAATCGACTGTAAGAAACATATTTTTGGTAAAAGGAATCTCTGGTTGCTAGGTAACGATTGTTATTTATGAAAATTGACAGTGAATAAAATAAGGCTGATTTTGATAGTGGTTTCTCTGTGGTTTTTCATTGAGTTTTATGACAGAGTTGCTACGGGCCGACAAATACCACTGTTCTCTGTAAGCTTGATTCTTTCGTATGTGTAGAATTGCTTTTTATATTCAGTAGAATAATTTTGATCGTCATTTGTTTTACAGAATGTAAGCCGACGCTGCGTAGATCTTACCCCGCCCTAACATATTTCATACTAACAATTTATGCCTCAGAATATAATATAACATCAAAAAATCATATCCTCAGTGTGATAAATTACAGCTATACGAAATTTATATCCGAGTACAGGTAGACAGCGGTTTTTCATCATAGTTTGTTGTGGTTCTTTGTATGTTGGATATCCCAATGATTCTCAACTTTATTAGCTTATGAATAAGAGTTAAGTTCTAAATTTTTACAAGTGAACCAGTTTAACGTAGGCTATAGTAGTGATTTATCGCTTTTGTCAGCCTTCAGACCCCTCTAGACCTTTTTCTTTGATAACATTAAGCTACTAAACTTATCTTGTAATCTGGTGTTCTTTAAAAAGGTCGAATATGTAATTTGTTGGGAAATATGTGTTTAAATATTTTCAGGTATTTTTAGTATTTTTACAAACAGGGGTTCGTGGGATCAAAATACGTGGTGACTCGTTAAATTTCGTTCATTCAACTTTTTACTACAACCTTAGTACTTACAGTCTCTATACAGTCCGTTGTCCAATAGGAATGCCGAGGACACTATTATTTCACTTTTGTTATCGCTTGTTCATTCGCTTTTTATCGCTTTTCGCAAACTGAATGTCGGGGGCACGATACGTCTGCTTATATATCGAACGAGCCGATGTTCGAGAACTTTCGAGAGAGCTTGAGGTAATCGTAAACAATCTTTGTAAACAACCTTTTCGGTAAACACCCCAAATGTTCTAGAGAATTAGCGTCAAGCGAATTTGAACCCTATGACACATAGTTTACGAACCCTTTTTACTCGTTCGTGAACTATCCCCGTCCAATATGAACTTTATGAAATTTGAATAACGAACTCTTTTCGCATGTTCGTAACAGTATTAATATAACAAAGTCTTAGTATAAAAGTTGGGATAGCCCAGCGGTGAGACCTTGCGACTCTCTAGAGACGATCATGAGTTCAAACCCCGGGCAGGCACTAATGAGTTTTCTATAAAAACTTATGTCTCTACTTAATAGTTGACATTTATCACAAGCTTTTTGGTGGTGGTCTCACCACTGGGCTATCACAGCTTATTGAAACATATTTGTTACAAACTGATATCGAAGGTTCGAAGCCGGCACAGCTGGTTCTAAATATATCCTAGATTACTAAAAGCGAAACTGTTCACCGTGTATAATATCACACTCAAAACAAGGGATGTCAACACTGATCCTTCAAACGAAATTTATATTATAACATTACATTGTTGTGTTAACATTAATTACGCACGTCTACACATTGGTTTAGTTCCCTTTGTGTGTTATACGCCGCTCCATTATAATGCGTTACATAAATGTTCTATTAACATTAAATTTCCGAAGACCTTACTGAAATATACTGCAAAATCGAATCAAAATAATCATTATTCAAATAATCTCTTTCATATTGTATCATTAAGGATCAATATGATTAATGAAACTACAACTGTTTCGGAATGTTGCTCTTACCGAGAAGAACCAGAAAAAGATTTGGCGGTCAATCTTTCAAACATTTTCAATTGACATTATTAAACCGCAGTAGCTGTAAGGATTTTCAAATCCTGGCATTTTTATCACCCAAATAATCTTCAATTTTGTAATATGGTTTGCGTATAAGCATATTTCTTACTCTTAATTTAAAACCTTCTGTATTAATAAAATTGAAACTAGTAGGGTAGTAGTTTAGGGCTCGTAGATTATGATTAATACACCTAATGACTTATTTAAATCTTTATTTTAGTCTTTAAAAACATAAATCAACGTTTTCAGCCGTGCTTATGAACAGTTATTAAGAATGCCGATGTTTTCTTTTAAAAACTGTAAAATATGACGTCTAGAGTATTAAAAATGGACAAGATATCTTGCCATCGGTGTATAAAAGTGTAAAATAAAACATTTATCTGTTTTATATGCTTAATTCAAACGATTTCCAATTTTATCGCTTTTAAAATTTAAATACTGGTTTATATACGGCTATTTTACACAGTGGTAGCACTAGTCTCAATTTGTATATGACGCTCGACTTTTAAATTTATACGACAAATATTCGACTGTTGATTTGTCGACAGATGACGCAAGACAGAAAGCAACCTATGTTTGTTGATTTGAATAAAAATTAATCTTAATGAAAGGTTTTAAGGTCGGTGTTTGTTTTCTATTTTGCCGAAATTTGTACTGTAACAATGTCAATGACAATAAATACAGGATCGATTAATGAATCATGACAGGCATGACATATTATGGCGTGTGGTATCCGGCTGAGAAGAATAGGCCACCCTCATTTCTTACCGAAGTGTCGTTAAGGGCGACTAAGGTAAGTAGACATAGCCGTAAAATACCTAGCCACATCATGTAACAACATGTAACATGTTGTTCCGAATTCACATAGAGTGGGATAAGGGCAGGAGAATGATGATGATGACATCCTCCTTGAGTCGTTCTCCTCAATGCTGAGGGTCGTGACCCCCACCACGGATCACTTTGGTGCGAACTATGTTGCGCCAACGGGGTCTGTTGTTCACAGCGTGAATGGCACCATACATCCTACTATCGAGAGTGGTACGAATTTGATCTGTCCAGCGCATTGAACTTCACCCTCGTGGTATCTTCCCTTGGATTTTGCCGATGATATGATGACATATGGCGATACAAATTGTGTTCAAAGTTTAAAATGTCTGGAGTTTTAGTAAAGAGTTGAAGATGAGATAGGGCAATTGGCCGTAAAAGCTAACTGAAATCAAGTATGTCTTAAGTTTGAAGTAGCTAGATTAATCACTTTAGCTCTAATGTCCACAAAACTTCTAGTACAAGAGTCGCCTAGAGGCGAATGTACAAACAAAATTATTGTCATTAATTACGCATGTCTACACAATGCCTTGATGTCCTTTGTCAGGGGAGCGGGTTGACGGTAAGCGTGTATCCCGTTGTTACTCAAACATTATCATAACTAATTTGTTTAGCGAAATAGGCGTTGAATTTTATACATTTAATAGCAGACAGAGTGTGATTCTTACTCACTGGTCGCTGGTTCTGCCACAAATGAGTTTTATTATATTAAAACTTATAAGCCTAATTGATAATTACAAATACTTACATATTCAATGAGAGCTGTGATAGCCCAGCGGTGAGACCGTGCGACACTTTCTTAACTTTACTTTACTTACTTTTTTACTACAATTCTCTAGTACATTACTTTAGTTTATCTCTGTTGGTTTATGCAGCGCACGCAGCGAGCTACAACTGCGCGACATAAAGCACAATTTACATAAAACACTTTAACACAATTTACACAATTTACTAAGTCTTCGAGCTGTGATAGCCTAGCGGTGAGACCGTGCGACTCTTTCGAGGGGAACACGAGTTCAAACCCGGGCAGGCACCAATAAGTTTTTCTATTAAAACTTATGTGTCTAATTGATAATTGCACTTAATCACACGCTTTTCGGTGAAGGAAAACATCGTGAGGAAACCTGCATATCTCTAGAGAATTCTGTTGATATGTATAACCTACCAATCCACATTAGAGCAGTGTGGTAGGTTTTAGCTCCAACCCTTCTCTTCAGAAACGGAGAGAGGGGTCTATTCCCAGCAGTGGGACTGTAACAGGCTGTTACTTTACTACTACTTTACTTACATATTCAATGAAGGAAAACATCGTGCGGGAACCTGCATGGTTACATGGTTACCCCTGATATATGTGTAACCTACTAATCTACATTGGTCAGGAAACGGATTGGAAGTTTTAAGCACGCTACTCTTTTAAAGTAGAAGGGAGTTCTTTGCCATGCATTTGAATTACGCTACATTAGCAGACCTATCCAAGCGTTGTTGTAGCTAAGTTTGTATTGGATTTCCCCATTCCTTATATAATATTTTGGCGCGCGTTAGTTTGGATTTTACAATCAGATGACGTAAAGGATTAGAATGTTACTCATGAAATGCTCATGGTGGCTAACGTTATAAGTTCTAAGGATAATATCCTCAAGGATTAATTATATCCGTCTAAATAGTCTTCCAAATACAGTAAATGAAAATTTGTCCATTGTTACTCGGGAAATCGGTCGTGGAGAGGAGGCCGGTTTTATAGCCCCACCATCTAAATATGCTCTATCTACCTATGTCTTCATATATGTATAGGTAAATGAAAATAATATAAAAAAGATACGCAAAACAAAATAAAAGTAAAATAGGTATTATATGGTATTTTGAAGAGATACATGTCATTGCGGACTTTTTTATAGCTGTCTAAAAGATAACCCCAATCATACACTGTTACTGTCGACTTACCTTAGTCGCCTTTTACGACACATCGGTCTATTCTACTCAGCCGGATATCACATGGCAAAATCATACATTGTTTCGTTATATTTAAAACTGATTAGGCGGCTTTTTCGATAAAAGTTCCCTGATGACTTGACTTTTCCAAAGTTTATAATAATTATAGTCCTACTTCAACAAAATCATACAATACCTTAACGAAATTGTACATTAAAACCTTCCTCGTAACATAACTTGGTCTAAATCATAAAAATAAGAATGAGTGTAAAATTTTATACAATTTCTTTATATAAAATCCCTTTACATCTTATAACAAAAATACCACTCAAAAAGGGATTGGCTTTTATGTTCTCACTTGCTACTAAAACGGTCCAAACCTGAAAGGGTTGTGAGCCCAATTTTTACGACTCTAACATCAAGAAAGTTAATATATGACTTTAATAAAATATGATACAAATATTTTTATACGTAGCACATAATAGAAAGTAACATTTTAAAACGGTAAATCAATATTTCGACTTCGCCATCCATCATAGTAACTGGGCACTTATAATCATAAATACTTAGTACTTGCGATCGAGCTAAACAGGTTATACATTCCAGAAAAATAAAATCTATGAGTAATCTGGTCCACCAAGTTTTGGGCAATTCCCTGAGATAGTTTCATCCAAATCTCTCAGTATATAGAAACTAGTCTTCAAAAAGCATGTTTTAATGATGCTTGCAATTCATATACCTTTCCCTTAACTTCAACCTTTCCCTTTAACTTCAACCTTTCCCTTATCATGGCAGACAGCAATAGTCAAGCCCATCCCTAAAATTGATAAACCTATTAATTTTAATAATCTCAGGCCTACTAGTATCCTTCCGAGCTTATCCAAAATTTTAGAAAAAATAGTGTGTAAGCAAATGTCACAATATTTGGAGACTAATAATGTACTTCCTGTATACCAATCAGGATTTCGTAAGAAACATAGCACAACCACAGCTATAATAGACGTAATTGATGAAGTCCTCACTGCTCAGGATAGAGGCATGGCCTCTATTTTAATCTTGCTTGATTTTTCGCGGGCTTTCGATACAATTAACAATTCTTTACTACTCTCAAAATTATCATTCTATGGGTTCACCGATAGTGCTAAAAAGTGGTTTAATGATTACTTAAGCGGTCGTTCTCAAATAGTTGAAATTGTCAAAAGTGATGGTACTCGATTAGAGTCCTCCAATTCTCCGGTATATAGAGGTGTCCCGCAAGGGTCAATTTTAAGCCCATTACTCTTTGCCCTATATTGTGCTGATATAGTACAATGCATTTCTCACTGTAAATATCACCAATATGCAGATGATATTCAACTGTACTACTCGTTTAAACCACAGGATGTAGCAGAAGCGGAAAATAAAATACAAAAAGATCTTGATAGTATCGCAAATTGGTCTGAAAAAAATTCATTAAACCTCAATCCGAATAAAACTAAATTTATGATAGTAGGTACGAAAAGCGCAATAACTAAAATAAATAAATATAAATTGGGGTTCAACATTAAAGGTGACGCGGTGGAAAGGGTTTTGGAAGCTCGCAACTTAGGGATAACCTTTCAATCGGACATGCACTTTGACAAGCATATTAAAATTGTTGTTAAAAATTGTTTATACCGACTGAGAATCTTGTACAAAGCGCGTCCCTACCTATCTTCAGACATCAGGGTACGCTTATGTGACTCACTAATTTTGTCCAAATTAAACTTCGCGGATACAGCGTATGGGCCTTGCTTGCTCAGTAGATCAAAAAAATTAATACAGAGAGTGCAAAATGCCTGTGCACGTTTTTGTTTTCCCATAACGCCTAGGTCTCATGTTAGCCCATATATTGTCAGTGCTAATATGCTGAATATGGAACACCGTCGCCAGCTCCACCTCGCCACTCTTCTGTTTGGCGTTGTTTCCACGGGAAAACCAGCATATTTACACGCCAAAATCAAATGGGCCCGTGAAAATAGTAAATATGTTACAAGATGGCCCTCACCCCGGATTGCTATACCTCGCCATAAAACTGCAGCCTTTAGAGGAACGTTTAAGTACGCGGCCAGTAAAATATGGAATGATCTGCCTCCCCCAGCCGTAGCATCAAAATCTATACATGTGTTTCGTAAAATAGTAAAACAAAAATTTCTAGAAAAACAAAAAGAAGACATAATCGTAGCTTTTGGGTCGTGTACAATTCTGGATTGCAAATTATGATTGCTCGAGAAACAGAAATGACATACAATAATATCCTTATTAATAACTAAATATAATAACTAAATATAATATCCTCAATCTTTATAATATTCTAAAACTCTAACCTGTATATGATATGCTATGTGTACCTGTTAGCGGACCGGTCCGTGATATTACTTTAAGGTCGGGCCTGAAAATCAGCGCTGCGGTTTTATTTATATCCTTAAATACCGCAGCAATATGCTGAGGCTGCGACCCTTTCAACTAGAATACCACTTAAGTTGATAAATTTAAGTATAGTTTTTATATTATTTTATGTTTATTTGCTTACTTGTCTTAGATTTACTTTTCCTTACTGTAAAATTATTTTTAAGTTGTTGTGGTAATTTTTAGTTGAATAAATACTTTATTATTATTATTATATATATAATAAATTTTGACCTGGTTTCTATACTGAAAACAATGATAGCCCAAACACATAACTATTGAGATTATTAGGAGAACCAAACTTTTATGGCAATATTTATTTGAAATATATTTTTTATTTAAGGCTTCTACGACATTTGAGCAATTTGTCTTGCTCAATAAGCACAAATTGCTAATTATTTAAACGATATTTTTTCATTAAATGAGATGAAAATGGAACCAATATGGTCTTTTAGTGAGATATTACTTAGATTTGCTGGTGGAAAAAGTATTCTAATTTTAATGATAATGCCATATCTATTTTTATCAGTTATCTCTACAATATAATATGTTTCAACGTTGTCTCAGTTATTGTGATTCCTTTATAATCAACCTTTATATTCGCGTTGTCCGTGGTTGTTCAGCGAGTCAACGAGACATATTCATTGTTGGTAATTAAGAACGCAACATTATCTGTTATAATGCTATTGTATAGTCTGTATTTGTTTCTGCATTTTGTTACTTTGTTAGTCTGTAACGGATATAACCCTTCTTCCATTTTAATGTCTGTAATCTCTACTAAGCCAAGAAATATAATCTTTTTCCATGTTCTAAACAGTTTGTTTCAATATATAAACCACGTAAATTATCAACAGCAAGGAGAAAGAAGACTCTACTCAGCTATGGATAAGTAACAGTATACTTTTGTTATTTATAAGTATATATTACGTTTATATTATTATATTAAGGTAATTGTTTATTACATTGCCATTCATAGTTTACTCCTTACAGCAAAGGGATAGAGTTATTAGACATACTTATCTTTAAGAGATCGTTATAGCCATAAGGTCGCCTTTACAGCTTATCGTGTCTATTTAATGCATTGAGAGTGAACAAATTACATCGCCGTGTGGTATCTGGCAGAGAATAGACCACCCTCCTTTCTTACCGAGGTGTCGTAAAAGGCGACTAAGGTAAGTTGACGTCAGGTAGGCGGCCGGTCGTAAAATACGTAGCCAAATCATATGACAACATGTTTGAAGATGTGGTGCCGACCCCACTTAGAGTGGGATAAGGGCAGGAGGATGATGATGAGAGTGAATAAATTACAATTTTTTTATCTTATAGATTGTTTTCATTTTATAGGTTTAATCTCCCTTTCGCACTTATGAATATCCTGGCTTATTTGCTTGGACTTATGGTAATCCTACGTAATTTTTTAGAAGCCAAATTTCGCCGTGATATTTTCCAGGAATTCATTTTATATTCACGCTGTAACTTAGAGGCTTCTGAGGAAATATAAACCAGATCGGAGTACAAGAGAGATCAATTGGCTTATTACCATAATGTACCGTCTTCTTTACACTCCATTTGAATAAAACACTGAAAGCTTTTCAGTATTATCGTTTGTGACGTTATAATACAGTTTTAAGACACTTTTTACAGGCGCTATATTAATTTAAATTTTTATTTATTTATTTATTTTCCAAAAACAATCTCTATGGTATAAAATAAATACATTAACACACCTTTCGAAAACCACGCAGGGTTTATATGAAGGTGTTGAATTCGCATTATTTCTAATAATAATAATCTAATAATAATGGAAAACATAAAAAAAAAATTCAGTTGTTTTTTATACGTTTTATATATAACTGACTGCTTTGACGTAATTTTGGAGCCACTTTGAGCGAAAAGATTTAATTTAGATTTTGTATATTTGTCAAGGACCGATGACAATAGAATGACATATATAAAATGAAAAAAAAACATTTTTCCAATCCTATCCAATCCTATTTAAGTCCTATCCTACTAAAATGGAAATGTTAAAATACACATTATTTTCTGCAACAATGCCGGCAGTCTCAAAATTCAATATATTATAAGCTGTTCGTTAAATGCAAAGTAAAGCATTTATATGCATTTTCATTAGCAATTAAAACTATAAACCCATTTATCTCAAACACGATTTTTTGGATTATGTCACTATGTGTGATAGCCCAGCTGTGAGACCGTGCAACTCTTTCGAGGGAAACACGAGTTCAAACCCGGGCAGGCACCAATGAGTTTTCTATTAAAACTCAAGTGTCTAATTGATAATTGCACTTAATCACACGCTTTTCGGTGAACGAAAACAATGTGAGGAAACCTGCATATATCTAGAGAATTCTGGAGACATGTGTAACCTACCAATCCGCATTGGAGCGTGGTAGGTCTTAGCTCCAACCCTTCTCTCCAGAAACGGAGAGAAGAGACCTATTCCCAGTTGGGGATTGTAACAGGCCGCTACTTTATGTCACTATTGCAACTCATGAGCGATATATCGAGCACATTTGGAAGGTGATGCACATATCTGGTTGATGGTGCAAATTTATTTTTATCATCTTGCTTATGTTAACTAAACCTTTATACTCCAATTAAGTAGGCTCACCCAATAATAAATATTACAACGTCAATACGCATTCTATTATTATTAATAGGAAAGTCTATCAATATCTGTAAAGATTTGAAAGTTACACATTTACTTTGGTATAGTTTTTTCAGATTCCGTAAAGCCCATATTAAATTTTATCTATCAATGTAAATGAGATTTTCATTGAATACTCGTGTGTAAACCCGTCAACCCTTAATAATGTGGAGAGGTGACACACACGCACTGTTCGACCTTAATTGAAACAAAAAACCGGTCTAATGAAACCAGAAACGTAAATAAATAATATTGTTTATCATCTTTAAGAAACTTTGGAATAATATTAAAACAAAAACAACTTGCTTGTCGAGACATTAAGGCAAGTAACTCGCTAAAATTGTACAAAACTTCTGAACTAACTTACCAAGCTTCTTGGCACCGACCACTTAAATGATGATGAATTTGATAAATATAATTATCTCAGCCAGCGCAGAAAAGACATCCAGCCCTTATTTGAAATAAATAAGTTATCGATTCAGGAATGTTTTGGTTAGGCTAACATTCCTGAATTGATACTCATCGAAAAATATACGATATAAAATGTGCCCTGTATGAACCTGATGATCAAATAACAATTGTAAAGTCAGTCACATATACGCACAACCAATTAAAAGAAATAACATCATTCTTAGTTACGGTATCAAAATTATAACTGGTTACAACTAATTACTATTTTTTTTAATACAGAAGAAGAATATCAAAAACATTTAATAAACAACATCAAACCTCAAATATTAGAGTCTAAAATTTCAATTTTAGTAATTTTTTTATAAATGTTGAAAGCCCATCGCAGCCAATATCCGGTGATAATGTGTCCTTTATACAGCTATTATATAAGCATCAGATACGTGATATTAAGCTGTGATAGCCCAGCGATGAGACCGTGCGAATCTTTCGAGGTGGTCACGGGTTCAAGCCCCGGGCAAGCACCAATGAGTTTTTCTATTAAAACTTATGTGTCTAATTGATAATTGCAATTTATCACACGCTTTTCGGTGAAGGAAAACATCGTGAAGAAACCTGCATATCTTTAGAGAATTCTGGGGATATGTGTAACCTACCAATCCGCATTGGAGCAGCGCGGTAGGTCTTAGCTCCAACCCTTCCAGAAACGAAGAGAGGAGGCCCTATGCCCAGCAATGGGATTGTAACGGGCCGTTACTTTACTTTTTACGTGATATTGGGGTATTTGTATAATGTATAACGAAGATATACAGATTTAACTTTGAACTCTCGTTATTTCATTTCTTTGTACACAGAAATGAATTTTAAGGGTAACGAATGTTATAATGACGTTGGCGAGCTATCTTCTGTAAAAGTTTAATACCTTGACAGCAAAGAAAATTTGTCTCCTCTTTGTTTCCTTAATTGCAAAACTTTAGCAAAGCGTTAAACTTACTCATCGTATTTATTAAAAGCTTGATTATTTGCAATGATTGTACTTTTTTGGTTTGAATAAGGAAAATTCAAAAAAGTTACTATAACTGGTGTTAAAAACTTAGGTATTCTTAAAACAAGTCGATCTTAGTGAGAATTGCAAGACATTATTCATACTTTTCCTCAAATCAAAATCAAAATAATCTTTATTCTAATAAACCATTTCTGGCACTTTTGAATCGTCAAGCATCAATATGATTAATGAAGCTAAAACTCGTTCGGAATGTTGTTCTCACCGAGAAGAACCAGCAAGAAACTCGGCGTTCAATCTTTTAAATATTTTCAATTATACATTATTAAACCGCTGTCTTGTATGAAGCTGAAAGGATTTTCAAATCCAGGCTTTCTTATCATCCAAATAATCTTCAATTTTGTAATATACTTTATGTATAAGCATATTTTTTACATATATATATTTGTATATATATGTGTGGTTATGATGTATATATTGTTAGCATATATATTATTTATGAGAATGTAGTTATATAAACGTCAATATTATTAAATACTTTGTGCACCTTAATTTAAGTTTTCTTTGTTTACTTTAACTTTGTAGGTAGCCCGTAAGAGATCACTATCAGTGATAAGGCCGCCTTTGCACATATTTTTGTTTATTTATAAGTTTTTATGTACTGTAGATTTTTGTGTGCAATAAATTATTTTATTATTATTTATTATTATTTTCCTTATCCTTTCACTCTAAGTGGGGTCTGCACGATATGTCTTCATCTTACATTCTCCTATCATCTATCATTCTTCAACTCGCCACTCCTTTTATACGCATATCATTCTTCACCCAATCGATCCATCTTTTATCGGCCTCCCTCTAGTCGTATATCTATCATCATTCATATTTAAAACTCTTTTGGTCACATGATAATTATCTCTGCACAATACATGACCATCGACACGACCAACGTAATCTTCTCATGTTTTCTATAATGGGCGTAACTTTCAGACTTTCCCTAATTACTCATTTCGAATTCTATCAAATCTTGTCGCACTACAAATCCACCTTAACATTCTCATCTCATTTGCATGGAACATATTTCGCAAGTCATAATTATAAAATTATAATATGATTCTCAATTCTAGAATATGAAATTGCAGAAAATGTTGGCTATTGTAATGAATAATAAAATTAATTTAAAGCCATGCGATAGAGATCAATATAAAATTTTACTTTAAAAGAAAAAATCGTTTTTGAAATTTAAATTTCTGTTTCTCAGATCATTGTAATCTACGGCTAGTTACTTATTACAAGATTTTATATTTAGAATTCCGCTGTGTGATTAGTGTGCCAGCTGAGAAGAATAGACCACCCTCATTTCTTACCGAGATCGTAAAAGGCGACTAAGTTAAGTTGACATCAGGTAGGCGGCCGGTCGTAAAAATTAACCAAATCGTGTAACTTAGATCGGGATAAGGGCAGGAGAATGATGATGATTTTATATATAAAATTATTCATCAAATAAATGAAAATTAAATAAATTACTGTATTTCAGAAGGAAGTAAAGCAAATCAAAACTGATTAACAGCGGAACGAAATGAACAAAATTAACTAGAATTAGATTGATTGCTAATTTTTTGCAACACAGCAATAAAAACAATACTGCTAAGACAATCACTGGCCAATTATGCTAATTCATTTCTGGAGAACGGATTTATAATTCTTGGAATACTCAGACTGTACGGAGAGACAATAGAAATATACATTTCTAAAGGAAGCTTAATTTATTGTGATGAATAACACTATACCAAGAATAGACCACCCTCCTTTCTTACCGAGATGTCGTGAGAGGCGACTAAGGTATGTGCCGTGTGGTATCCGGCTGCATAGAATAGACCACCCTTATTTCTTACCGAGGTGTCGTACAAGGCGACTAAGGTCAAGGCAACGTCAGGCAGGCGGCCGGCGTAAAATACGTAGCTAAATCATGTGACAATATGTTGTAGCATGCAGACCCCACTTAGAGTGGGATAAGGGCTGGAGAATGTATGTATGAATAACACTATACCAAGTGCTAGTTTTCGCCTCATAATTCTCCTGCCCTTATCCCACTCTAAGTGGGGTGGTACAACATATTATTTTATAAACAAGTTGTTACATGATTTGGCTAGATATTTTGCAACTGGCCGTCTGCCTGACATCTACTTACCTTACTCGTTTTTGGATAAAAGGGTTGGACCTAACAACCTATAGTCCATACTTTCCCATTTCTATCTCATATTTATTACATATTAAAATTTTTAAAATGTACATTGTTTTGTATTTTATGATCTTCATAGTTCCAATATAATATAAATGCCATCATATATTCTAAGATATTATAACCTCCTTTCATTTTATATAATAAATAATCTCACTGATATTAATTTTTTGTAGGAACCTAAGAGTGATAACCTATAGAAGTATATACAGACGTTAGTCAATAGCGAAGTTGATCCGAAAGCGAACATCTGCGCAAATTGCTGCGCAATTTAGTGCGCCCAGCATCAAAAGTATTACCAGATAATTAGTATTAGGCATTTGCCATTGAAAAGTGAACACCACAATATTAAACTGATTTTAATATCATCCGTTCTTGTTTTTCTATTTTATTCAGCCACTTTCCATAATTATATCATTTTAATAGGGGTTGTTATTTTAACAACGGTTAATAACTTAGATATAAGTTGTGTGATAAGGTCATCTCTGAGACCATCTAATCTCCTGTCAAAAGTAATAATTATTGGAATAAGCCGTAACGGGAAACCAGATGAAGAATTCTGGAATTGATAGTGAAATTGTTCTAATAGAAAGTTTATCATATACTAATACAAACTACAAAATAACACATAGTTATTACAAAAAAATATTCCTGATTCAAAATTATTATATATTTTTGTTCTTTCTATAGGTCCAGTTATTATTCCATGGTGTTGACACTCCTAGCAGTAGTGACTCATCGGAAACTATAGCAAGGTCGTCTCTATGGCGTAAGCTACACGTACAATCAATATGGTGTTCAGTTTCCATTGTATTGAATCAATATGTGCACGACTTTTAAAGACTTGCATGATTCAATTATAGAATGGTTTATGCTTAAAGCCTGGCCTGGTCTTAAAAACAATGTAGGTGTCTTAGATTTCGGTGAATTTGTACAATATTCCTAGAAAAAGAAGCTCTATTTTCATTCCTTAGAGTACTTGTAAGCAACAACATACATAACCATTGCACTGCGCCTAAAACCTAGCTCATATCGAGCGATTTATAAGTATTTAACCGTTAACTAAAGAATTATAATGTAATATTTTCTTTTTTCGAACTGACGGCCCGGCGGGCGTTGCGAAGTAGCAAAATGTGCACAGTAGAGCGCAGAAGCTCTACTGTGCACATTTTAATAGCGTAGGGGAACGTCGTCCTAAGGGTGCCTCAGTCACGGCTTAAGGCGGCGTGTAGTGGAAGGCTAACAGTATCTAATAAGTCATCACGCCGATGATCAACCGATGTTTGAAAACTGGAACCTCGTCTTCGCCGGCTGAGGCTGTGTGCGTGAATAATATGTTTGGGAGATTTAATGCATGAAGTATACAAAGGAAACACTGCCCTGTAAACTAGAAAATATATATTTTCTAAAATCCCAATTACAATTGAATTAACTTATGAAGTGTTCCCTAGGGCAGGCGTAAGCTAACTGCCTAAAAATGAAACCTCATCGAAATTTCCCTACAATATGTGTCCCGTGTTTACGAACGTTATTGGATCATCACGGTCATACAGGACGCTTTTTTGGTTGCCGCCGTATATCTGTATAACGTGACGTCACACATACACAATAAAGCCGGCGGGCAATGGAAACAACTCTATAAAATACAGCAACCATCACTTGATAGGATTCGGTTAAAAATTAACACTTATTTCTTTAACCATAAAGTTCAATAGATGACGACTGGTTTTGCAAACATATATTTATGTTGAAGTCGACTCGAGCGCAGTGTCCACGCATGTCAGTTAATGAGTGCACGTGTCTTTTACACTCGATATTTTAGTGATAGTGTTAGATATGGAACCAGTGAATCTAATGGAATTAAATGAGAAGCAGTTGAAGGAATTTTTGGAATCCTTCGATCATGTGTTCTCGGATTGCGATGGTAACTTTACGTACTGTGTTTAAATTTAAATTAGTTTTCCTTATTACGGAAGAATAAAACTCAGTTACTGACTACAAGTATGATAACGCGGAACTTGAATTTAACCTTATCGTGTTTCTAATTACATTTGGATATAATATAAACATGTCAATAATTCATTTGAATTAATTTTTATTTAAAATCATGTACTATAAGTTATGATTTACATGTAACATAACTAAGTACTGTAGCCAGTACTTTGACTGGCGCAGTGGGTAGTGACCCTACCTTCAGCTTTGCGGGTCGCGGGTTCGATTCTCGCCGAGGGCCAACACTTTCTATAAACGATTTGTTGGTTCTTCGAGCCTGGGTGTGTACGTGTATTTTAGTATGTATTTAAAACTATATATGTATATATTTACTAGTTGTCTGTCACCCATAACACAAGTGTTAAATTACTTACTTTGGGGATGGACGACCGTGTGTGTAAGTGTCCCATATATATTTATATATATGTATATTGATATATTAAAAAAAATAATGATAATAATTAAAAAAATTAAAAAAGTACGCATATTTTCATATTATTTTGGGAGATACTAGTTAAGGATGAAATTGAAGTTGAGGAACTAACAAATATCTCCTTCAGGGATATTATCAAGATTGTTAAAGTGACGGGTGGGTTAGCAAGCAACACTTTCGGGACCGCAATGAAAGCCGTGTCCAAACATTAGGAAATAGGTGGGAATAGTCTTTCACATGAGCTGACCTGTCCTGTACCGTCAGGAGTCCAGGAATGAATAGAATAGAAGAGTATTTTAAATCCGCCTTTAATTTAAGTACTATTAAATACAGGCATAGGACACCGAAAAAAAAGGGTCCAAACGTTGATAACGTGACATTTTTACGAACAGGTCACATGTTCAAACCCCGGACACGAATCAATGATAATGTGAAAAAGACTCATGTGCTAAATTCATATTTATCATCATACGCTCTTCAGTGAAGGAAACATCGTTAGTAAATCTTGTCGCAATGTCGGGATATATACAAATTCACTACCAATCCACTTTAGAGCAGCGTTGTTGTGATGCTTTTACGAATCCTGCAATCATAAGGTACGAAAACGGATAATAGACTCATCGCTAATATATCGCTATCGCCGAGTATAGCAATTTTTCATGACTTTAAACAACGCTTGTTATAAAAATTATTAATTGCTTGCCTGACATTTTGTTTTTAAGGAGTTGTCTGGGAATCAAGAGAACCGTTGCCAGGTGTGGGGAAATTCTTTGAATTAATAAAAAGATTGGGAAAAACTGTGCATTTTGTCTCTAACAACAGCTTGAGGACTGGAGAAGATTACGAATCAATGTTCAAAGCAGCTGGAATTGAAGAAGGTTTCGTAAGTAATATTTTGATAACTGCCCAATCTACTGGTTTCAACAATCAATCTCTCAATACAAAATCAGACACAGCTTAACAGATCTGTACAAAATTTGGCACCATGTAAGTTTATATGCTTATATGTCCATACCAATAAACGTAACACCCCCTGCGTAATCTGATAAATCGATCTCAAGATTGAAGTTTGTTTAGTTAATTAATCCTTTTAATTGCTACAACCAATAATTTTCATTTACACAGGATCATCTAACGATACCTTCTACTGCAATCGCTGAGTACCTGAAGTCAATAAAATTCAATAAAACCATATATTGTGTGACGTGCCCTCAGACGATTGCAGTGCTGACCTCAAAAGGATTTAAATGCAAGGAAGGAGTAAGTGAACACGCATTTTATATTATAACACAACATTAGCAATAAACTTTTTCTTATTGTTCTTCTTCTTGAAACAATGGACATCCACTGCTGAGCGTTATTCAATTTGGCTTTTACAAACACTTCGAATCGTCAAAACACAATTAGGCTACGACGTGTTCAGAAAGATGCTCTTACCGAGAAGAACCAGCAAGAAACTCAAGGAACATAGATTTGTTTAGATGGTTCCACACCATACGATTTTGTTCTTTTCATTGTATTTTTTTTTTATACGATAAAAGCTAGCGCCTGATGGAAAGCGAAAGATGCAGCCTAAGATGAACTGCGCTTGCCAATTAGGTGCCTATTCACTCTTCTTTTGAAGCTATGCAATCCGGAATTCCTATGGAATCCGAGAAAATACAGAAAGGGAATTCCATACTTTGACTGTACGCTTCAGAAAAGATGTGCCGAAGCGCTTTATACGCATTTTTAGTACCCATATGGTGTTCCGCTTGAATGCAGCTACTCTCCGCGAATTTTTTGAAGTCATCAGTCCATCTCCGCGTTTTTTACTCCGGGGTGGCCATTTCAGCACGTTGGAACCACAACGCCCATAGACTTTTTTACTACGTTTTCCGCCACTTCCACCTCCTCTTCAGCCACCTGCCACTTCAACTTCGCGACACGTTGAGTTATAGAGGTAATTTGGGTTCCTCTTGACATGGGGTCAAGATCAGTGATCAGATCTAATCAGGAATATGGAGATTCTTTTGATTTGATTTCGTAGAGATACTCTAGCATAGCTCGCTACTTCGCCTGTTGAGTGACTCTAAGCTTTCTTATGAGACCCATAGTTACAGCCAAACCAAGACCAAGTTTTGGCCTTATTAGTGTTAGGATATTAACAATCTTTTGTTACAGCCCGACTTCATGACGTCTTGACGTCGTGGCGTCATGACTGACGTGATGATATAAAGTTTTTGAGTTCTATATAGATTGTATGCATCTGCGCGATTTTGATTGATACGTCTAACTACTTAAATTTAAGAAGATAGTGTATTTTTGTTACTTTACTATTTTCTTTCAGCCTGACGTCGGCACATATTACTACGGCGATTACATCCAATATCTCACCGATGATGAAGAAATCGGTGCTGTGGTTTTCGATAGCGACTTCCAAGTTAACCTTGCCAAACTGTACAAAGCTCTGGCGTACCTTAAGAGACTTGACGTCATCTATATCAACGGAGCTACTGATAGATATGTACCTTTATGCCCGGGAATCTTATCTCTAGGTATTTTACTATTTATGAATTTTCTGAAGGAGGAGTCTAATCATTAGATTAAAGAATAACATTTGGATTTTCGACGAGAAAAGACCAATTCGCTCGAAACACAATTTTTTTCAAATCTAAACGGTATTCGCCACGATGATTAGAACTAGTTGTTGAAATGATCGTCGAGGATCTCAAAAAAACCCAATATAACTATAATCAATATAACTATAAACTAATTAATTTCTATGATAGTTCAAATGGATATTAAAATTATGTAAATCTAAACTGGTGGGATACTAAGGGAAGAATGTTTAAAGCGGTTCGCACGGCAACGGCGTCTTTATATCTTTTAACGACGCTGGTACTGTTTACCAGAAAGCTGGTAGTACACCGGCTTATTTGACATCTTATAATGTTACAACACTAATGCAACTATTAAACTGACTTTAAATATTAGTCATTGTTCAGCAGCTGAATCATGAAGTCGGTCGAAAATAATGTGTGCGTAAGTGGCAAAGGATTGGACAAACAATGAATTATTTATTAGTCATTTTATGGCATGAATCGGTAAAAAAAATTCGAAAACCATTGCTGATTCACGATATGCAAGTTTGAAAAGAAATAGCTTTAATGTATGTAGACGAATGTATAAATGGGTCCTTATTTGCTCGTATTCGTGTACTGATTATGTGTCAACTAAAGGAAGCTTTATACAATCCACGCTTAAATGGATTATAAAATTGATTTTCTAATTGAATCAATTAAACAATATCTTAATTTGGTATAAATATTATTCCAGGTACTGGGATATTCAGTGATGTAGTCAGCGAAGAATCAAAACGTACCCCAATATTATTGGGAAAGCCCGGGAAGATGTTTGGCGAATTTGCAATGAAACGTGCAGCGGTATCGGATGCTAGTCGAGTGTTATTCATTGGTGATATGTAAGTAATATATATTGAGAGTGCTATCGCTTTAACTTCTTATATGAGGAGTTTTTAGGTACCGATATTTAATGCGGTTTCATTAAAATACAACTAACTGCAAACGGAGTTATGATGTATTAAGAAACGCCGACGAATAAAAACCCTATAGAACTTTCTGAATTCAGTATAGATTGTCGACCGTATGCTTTTGCGCTATTGATCAATTCATATAACTCATTAAATCTTAGAAAAATATAATGCACTTCTAGACCAAGTTGGAGTTTTAATACTACGTCTATATACATGTGTTTTCTTAAACATAGCCTTTATATTTTATGTTTTGCTAGTACAAGTTATTTTTGCGTGAGTAAATGCTAAGTCTAAATAAAACCCTTTACGTTTAACTAAGGACATTAATCAGATCCTAACGCAGATATAGAACCGATAACTGAAAGAAACGCTCGAGCTAAATTATTATCTTATGTTTAAATCTACCTATCATTAAATGCAGTTATATACAATCGCATAATCAGTCGAATTATTGATTTAACTTTAAGAGTATATGAAATTACAATCAAAAAGATCTACATATGCTACGCATGCCAGCATGAGCTAGAAGCAAACAGGTATAGTATCAGCACGAGCTTAACACATGACAGCTTGGAAGCTATCCAATAGGATTTCTTCAATTGTGGTAGGTAGGTTTAAAAGATCCACCTATATGAACGTTTCGTACTTTTTGGTACTCATCAGGTCAGCGAAGAAGCTGACTACGTCATATAACTTTAAGAGTTTTTTTCATCCTGTTTCAAAATTCCCATTTTTTTGCTTATTGTTTTTATTTTCCAGGATAGAGCAAGATGTCGGATTAGGTAAAGCAACAGGCTTCAAGACCCTTCTTGTGTTAACCAACAAAACAAAAGAGGAAATGATGTCGCATGAAACTTTAAAACCTGATTACTATGCAGATTCGTTAGATAGCCTAGTGCCTGTACTCTCTAAGTAGTTGATTGTGATAATTATAATTATAGTTCCTAATTATTTGCTGCTTAATAACATGTGTCTTTTTGCTTTCAAACGCGTAATAATGGACATTATTATGTATTATATTAGATAAATGTTTAATGAATTTATCCGTGAGGTTGGAACAAAGATACGTACTATGAAATAGATTATTTCCATTTAATAATAATGAATAAATAATAAATATTCGGGACACTTCCGTTCCCAAAGTAACTGTTATGAGTGACGGACAACTGGTTAAATTATTACATATATAATTTTCATACTTAGATACAAATATACACTCAGACTCGAAGAACCAACAAATTGTTTATAGAAAGTGTAGGCCCTTAGTGGGAATCGAAACCGCTACCCGCGGAGCTGAAGGCAGGGTCACTACCCATTACGCTAACGGGCCATTTAAATTTAAATGTTCTATTTCATTTTACTTGTCTATGTTCCTACCTACGTGACTTGGATTAAACCGTCGATCTTCTTTTATATTATCTTCATTCTCCGGACCTTATCCCACTTTAAGTGGGGTCAGTACAACGTGTTTCACTTGCATTCTATCCTATATCCTATATCTATCCTATCATTCGACAACTTTGGCGCTTCTCTTTTGTATGTCATAATACTTCCACACAATCCAACTATCTCTGTTATGCCCTCCCTCTAGTCACATATCCATCCACATTAATACTCGTTATGTCACATGATTTTCATCCATTTTCATTACATATCCAAATGCACTTGTGTTTCTCTCTTATATAGTATGTATTTATAACTGAGCCTTAATATTTCTCATTTAAATTTTATTTGTTTTATTTTATTGCAATACCTAAAATCATAAGTAGTGTTTTATTGAAAACAGTATAAAATGGATACAATTTAGGTAGAGATTTGTTTACTTACGTAATTTTACCTAGTGTTGTAGTAATACGTAAAATTTTACCTACTTTAATTTTACTTTTATTGTTATATTTAAGGAAACGTGGATATATAAAAATTACGTAACTTCAGTATTTCGGTTAAAACGAATCTCTGTATACTTTGAAAGTATGTACTTTTATATTTATAGTATCGTCATTAAAGGACACTGAATACAACAGAATTATATTGTTACAACGTGATATTTGTATCACGTTGTATTTGTACAATCTGTTTTAAATAATTAGGTCGGTAATAAAAAATAACATTGTCACCGTCAATGTGACATTTGTGCGGTTTTGGGCTCTCTCGATTATTCTGGGCTAAGGAATGCACGGTTGTATCAACTGAGTTTTTATTCAGTTGTGCCGTATACGCTTTCCAGTAGGTTGTCACAGAGCCAGTCTAACGCCTCGTTAGGACGAGCGTAAGAAATACGTCGCGTTAAAATTCCGCAATAGGCGTCATAAGAAGTTTCGTATGGTATATTCAGCTTAACGCCCTCGCCCTAACGACTAAAATGGAACACTGCACGATAAAATACGTCGCGATTCAAATACGCTGTCGTGTGAATAGATATCTGGTTACCCATCTGTTTCAATTTGACGTTATTTTAACGCACGACAAAAATCCTCTTGTGCGAACGAGGGGTTACTGAGATCGAGCGACTTTTAGATGATGATATTTTGGTCTTGAGCTAAGCTAAAGTGTCATTTGCTGGGCTAATAGGTGGTGTGGTGATAGCGTGAGTCTTGCCGAGCTAGAATAGATCGCGCCGTGGCCACAAAGCTTTTTGTGCGATACAATATAAATGCGTAATTTACTTCTATGAAACCCTCTATAGTCTATTTGACAGATGTATACCTAGGAAATTTAGGCCCAAGAAGATTTATCGATATCCAGTATGGTTCACAAAAGATATCATCAAAGATTGCAAACTCAAAATTAAATTACACAAAATATGGAAAAAGACACAAGCTGACGTAGACTATATAAATTTCTCTACTCTAAGGTCAAAATTAAAGGAGCAGATACAATCTGCGTATGTCATTTACATCGAAAACGTCGAAAATGAAGTTAGAATAAACCCAAAAAAATTCTGGTATTACGTTAGAAGTCTGCGTTCCAAGGGAGGTTTTGAACCTGCTATAAACCATAATGGCGATCGTTTAGTTGGAGTTAAGGCAGCCCAAGCTTTTTCGGATTTTTTCTCTAGTGTGTATCTCAATGATGTCCCAGAACTTAATGCAGATAAACTAAGGTGCTCTGATGAGTCCAGCAATATTATTAGCATACAAAAACTTTCTCTTAATCTTGTTAGGGGAGGTATCAGAAAGCTGAAACCTGGCAACTCTATTGGACCAGATCACGTTCCACCAATAATACTCAAAACTTTTGATGATTTCGTCTATCCGCTTATACATATATTCAACCTTTCTTTGAAAACAGGCGTCTATCCCACAAAGTGGAAACTATCTAGGGTTGTACCCATTCCCAAATCTGACGTAACGTTAAATGTGGAAAATTTTCGACCAATTGCTATCTTATCTTCTCCTGCAAAGGTTTTTGAGAGTATTTTACAGTTTTTACTCTATAAACAGGTGAGCCCGTATCTCTCCGAGGAACAACACGGTTTTAGGGTAAAACGATCTGTTAATAGTAACCTGTTAACTCTTGTTGACTTCATTTCAGACTGTTTGGATCTTGGTAGTCAGGTAGATGTACTGTACTTTGATTTTCGTAAAGCGTTTGATAGGGTCAATAACGACATATTACTCTCAAAATTAAGTAGAATTGGATTTGCACCTAACCTGCTCCAGTTTATATCAAACTACTTACGAGATCGGAAGCAGTTCGTACGCTTTGGTTTGTACGAATCCGAGCAATACAATACTCATACAGGCGTTAGCCAGGGCTCGATATTAGGGCCCCTTCTTTTTTTGATCATGATCAACGATCTTCCCTCAGTACTAAGTACCGCTAGGTGTCTTTTATACGCAGACGACTTAAAGTTATTTGCTGAAATAAAATCAGATGCGGATTGTCGTGCGCTGCAAGCTGATATTGATAGGGTGCTCCAATGGAGTGAGGTTAACAAGATGGAGTTTAATGTGTCGAAATGTTCGGCTATGACATTTGGACGCAAGAAATTTCCCATTAACTTCAATTACCATTTAGGCGATGATATCTTGCCCAGAGTATGCACCATTAAAGATTTGGGAGTCACCTTTGATCCTAAACTGACCTTCCATAATCACATCTGTGCACTGGCTACTGAATCTTATAGGCGGCTAGGATTTGTCTTGCGCAATAGCTGCGATTTTCATGATCGCCGCACTATAAAACTCCTGTATGATTCGCTTGTACGGAGCAAGCTGGAGACTAGTTCTTGTATCTGGAACCCATACGAAAGCACCTATGCGCTGTTGCTCGAAAAGGTGCAAAAAGCTTTTTTGAGATATCTTTATAAGCGTCTTCATGGATATTATCCTTCTATGTATCCAACCAGATTTCTCCTGGGTCACTTAGGGTTTAATTCTCTGGAAACTCGACGAGCACATGAACAACTTATTACAGTTTGTAAAATTCTTACTAACAAGATTGACTGTATTGAGCTGCATAATAAGTTGTGCTGTATCTTTGTCCCAAAAGAATATGGCCGTTACCGCCGTATAAAATTCTTTGCGGTCCCTTTTTCTCGTACGGTGTCCCGGGCTAAATCACCCATACCTCGGACACTATCTGCCCTGAATGAGCTTTTAATGGAGTGGCCTCACTGCGATATATTTGCAGACCACTGGCTAAAGATTGTGTATTGTTGCCTACTTTTTAGTGAACGTTTTAATTGTACCATGTGCCTAAGTTAAGTTTTTATTCTATTTTTATTTTTATTTTTTTTATTTTTTATTCTCAATACTGGTTTTCATTTTATATCCTGTTTTGTTTATTTAGTTTCTTTTTTATGTTTTGTTTAATGTGAATGTTAATTAGTGTTATTGGATTACCGTTCTAATTAATTTATATAAATAAATAAATAATAAATATAAATAAAATAAATAAATAAAATATTTTATTTTGTATTGCATTATTAAATCTGGACGAAGCAAGTTATTGATGTGATTTTAGGTACGGGGATAGTTAAAGGGCTGAGCATTAATAAAAATGTCGCTACATCTTTTTGACTTTCATTTCTGTAAATATTTACGTCTACTATCACTTTTCTTATTCTGTTTGTTTGCTTACTGCATCTATTTAAATTTTCCGTTTAACCCTAAGGTTGACTGGTGTTGAACGCTTAGTTTAGTGTTTAGTCCGCCTTTTGTAATTTTATCTTAATAGTGCAATAAAGAATAAAATTAAAAATATATATATATTTTAGCTTTATACTGATCTCTAAAAAACGTCATAAACAGATGGATAGTAGAAACATGTGTTATAAAATTTGCGTGGTTCTAGAATAGGCATACTTATTTATTACGTAATCGACCAAGGGTTAGCTTATACCGTAGTGCTTGTAAAATTGATAGTGATACAATAAAAAATAAATTTGAAAAAACTTATTTCATTCTAGTCCATACTAATATTATAAGTGTGAAAGTCTGTCGGTTTGTCTGTTAGGCTATCGGGGCTAATCCGCTGGAGCAATGTCAAAAAATTTTTGCGCAATTGAAGCTTATACACCAGACTAATGTATAAAAAAAATTAAATTAACGACCTGTTACTATCCCACTTCTGGGCGTAGGCCTCCTCTCTCCGTTTTTGGATAGAAGGGTTGGACCTAAGACCCACCAGGCTGCTCCAGTACGGATTGGTAGGACACATATTCCCAGAATTCCCTAAACATATGCAGGTTTGCTCACGATGTTTTCCTTCGCCGAAAAACGTGTGATAAATCGCAAATATCAACAATCCATTAATTTAAAAACCAATTTTTTTTCACAATCGATGGGCGATCGAGATCTGCAGCTTAAATCTAAATCTTGAATCTAACGGCTTTTTTGAGGTCATCAGTAAAACTTGTTCTTTAAATCGTCCCAAGGTCAAAGCTATGGCATTTCACAGCGCGAATAATCGATGTGTTGTTTGTCTCCATTGCCAGATAGTGTATTAGATATTGCATATATGTTTAACTAGCAATGCCCTGCGGTTTCACCCGAGCCCATACCGATCTCGTGGTAGTGGAAAGTCTACGAAGTCGGACTATAGATTTACTTGTAGATTATTTAATTTAAAAAATGGGTATCATTAGTATTCTTGGAATAAGACCAATGACAAATGCAGGCCCTGTTCTAACGGTCGCTACAATGAATTTGTTATGGCATTATTTTCTTTCGATTTATATCTATATTTTTTTTATATATATATTTTAAATATCATACATAACATCCTAATTTTGATTGGGATGTCGGATTTTAACAATTTAACAAGCACTTTACAGATATAGAAATAGCTTTTAATAAAATATCATTTAATGGGATAAGGATTAATACAGAGATATGAATAAAATGGTTTGATTATTGTCAAAAAAATAGTGGCAATTTTATCAACTTTTACAATGTAAAAAAGTAGTTATATTGGTATAACTATAATAGTTAGATATATGATATAGCGGACTTTTTTGTGGATATTGATGCGTTCTATAGTACTGTAGAACATTTTTTTGTTCTATCCTCAATAGTTTCCGCAGCGCACGCGATAGAAGATGTTTACGACTAATTTTTCACACCTTATTACAATTTTAGTAGCGATCCCAATTTTTTTTTATATGTCATATAGCCTATGTTGCTCAGTGAAGAAGCAGCTTTCTAATGGTGAAAGAATTTTTGAAATCGGTTCAGTAGTTTTTGCGTGAAAACATTACAAACATACACTCATACAAACAAACATACAAATCTTTCCTCTTTATAATATTAGTATACATAAATACATTCTTAGTTTATAAAAATCATTTTAAATAGCTTATTGGCATTCTATGGAAGACAAATTCTAGTCAAATTTTAATTTGTCAGATTCAAACAACTTGTACAACCTTTACATACAAGTTAAATAAAAACTTTTAAAAACACTTGTTTTTGTTATTCCCCGAAAATCCATGATCCATGAAAAAACAAAAAAAAACAAAAATTGTCTATAATAGGGTACCGAAAGTCTTACATTTATCATGACCTTTATATATACATGAATTGCCCCGCGGAGTATAGGTGGTAATACAAAAGGGCTTGAAACCATATTTTTCGGACTAGTCCCTGGCGGGAATAGAACCCGCGTCTTCCATTCGCAGGTCTTGGGTCTGATTAAGCCAACATGTCTACTACGATTTGTTGTTTCTTTAAGTGCATTTAATATTTAATTAATAAGTAGAATACATACATAAATTATTTATATATAATATACCCATATTTAATATGTATAATTTATATATTAAATTTTTTTCATTATATAAGTACTATATATATTTACCAGTTGTCTGTCACACACTTAGGTTACATAATTATTAAGTTTTATTATTTATTTCTTTAAAAATTTTAAAAGTTTTTAAAACAATACTGTTCAATGAACATAAACATTGGTTACTAAGTAAGAGTATATTTTTTAGTTTTTTCATTGATCTGTGTTTTATGTTTTTTTGTCTGTGATTTTTCCTTTTTTAGATTGCTTGTGTCTTTTGTCTTTGTATTCATTGTTTTGTACATTATTTGTAACATTTGTAATTTTCTATAAAAAATAAACAATCTAACACGCTATAGTGTATTTTATTCAATAGAAGGTCTATATACCTTCAACAAATACTATGACACAATACTATGAAATCGTTGCACCAAAAAATGACGTCATAAACACAAAATAAAACCGGCTGGCAATGGAAACTATAAAATACAACGAGCAGCACTCGATAAAATTCAGTTGGAAATTTACTCTTATTGCTATATGAATAAAGTTCAATAGATAAGTGTGTGGACATATGTATATTTATGTTCAAGTCGACACGGACGTAGTGTCTACGCACGCTAGTTAATGAGCGCACGTGTTTCTTTCGTACGATATTTTAGTAAATGAACGAGAGTGTTGTAAATATGGAACCGGTGAATTTAATGGAATTAAATGAGGCAGAGTTTAAGGAATTCATGGAGTCATTCGATCATGTGTTCTCTGATTGCGATGGTGAGTTTGCGCAGTGATCGCGCCGATTTTTTCTATGGATTTTTCAGTTTGACGGCCGAGGTCGCTAATACTTGACTACAAGTAGTGTGATAACGCTTTTATGTATTATCGTGTTTCAAATCAGATATATTGGTTATGAGCTGTGATAGCCCAGCGGTAACCGTGCGACTCTTTCGAGGGAAAGACGAGTTCAAACCCGGGCAGGCACCAATGAGTTTTTCTAGACACTCATGTGTCTAATTAATAATTGCAATTTATCACACGCTTTTCGGTGAAGGAAAACCTGCATATCTCTAAAGTAATGTTATGTGTAACCTACCAATCCGCATTGGAGCAGCATGGTAGGACTTAGCTCCAACCCTTCTCTCCAGAAACGGAGAGAGGAAGCCTATTCCCAGCAGTGGGATTATAAAAGGCCGCTACTTTTTATTGATTAATATAATATATATTACTATATAATTGCCTTTTGCATTTGACTGGCCCGTTAGCGCAGTGGGTAGTGACCCTGCCTTCAGCTCCGCGGGTCACGGTTTCGATTCCCGCCGAGGGCTAAAATTTTCTATAAACAATTTGTTGGTTCTTCAAGCCTGGGTGTATATATGTATTTAAGTATGTATTTAAAATTATATATGTACTATATCTACCAGTTGTCCGTCACCCATAACACAAGTATTAAGTTACTTGGGGTGTAGTGGTATGCTGATCGACATGTCAATGGACGTGTAGCTCAAGTCTGTACATATCCACAATCTCTCCACTAGTGGCTCCTCGTAGCTGTAGTGTACACAGCGGCCACACCCTGGTAACCACGTCGATCCGTGGGCTAAACCTAGTGGAGGGGGCTTTGATTACCTAGTGTTTAAAGCTTAATCGGGTGACCCCCCGAAATGTATACAGAGCCTGCATCGGCCTGGAAGGCGAGCAACGTCGATAGGCAAATGCTTCAGGCAACCGCGGCGATGCAGCAAGGTGTTGTGACATGCCTCTAAGAGCGTTAACCAGGGTCTTTCAAGGTTGGCGGTCAAGTCACTGCATCCTTACTACCACCGATCGTACTGGGTCACTGGACCATCGGGACTTGGTAATTAAGGACTAGAGAGTGGGTTTGCACCTGCGCAACTGCTTACTCACTTT
Source organism: Morpho deidamia (assembly GCA_947086505.1). Classification (NCBI taxonomy): domain Eukaryota; kingdom Metazoa; phylum Arthropoda; class Insecta; order Lepidoptera; family Nymphalidae; genus Morpho; species Morpho deidamia. The sequence continues at coordinate 3,515,184 of CAMTZC010000017.1, forward strand.
AAACAATTCCCGCGCTGATGAACCTTGCTAGATTTTGGACTATGAGCTTTGAAGTCCTATGGCGATGGAGTAATGGTGGTGAGAATTTCGGAGCTCGGTGTATCCGAGTCTTAGCTGTTGCTCTGCACAAAGGCGGTCAGGTGAGAGTGGTCGTTCCTGGGATTGACGAAGGCGGGATTCCGGGTCTGGCAGCACACCTGACGACTAAGCAGCCCTATTTAGGATCGCTCTGCTTACCTCTGCATAGAGGAGGGGCCTAGAAAAGGTGGCCCAAACATAGTCTGCCTTGTCTTTTAACTAGATGGCAAACCGCGGTCATCTAGCACCGACATCAACGCGGTCGTAAACCAAATATAAAGAATAAATTTTCGTGTACAACTTTATTTAACCTAGCTTCTTGGAATGTTCGGACATTTTTAGATAACCCGAAAAACTTATGTCCAGAGCGGAAGACCGCTCTTATTGCGCGAGAACTGTCTAGATACAAAATAGACATAGCTACACTCAGTGAAACACACTTAGCGGACAGCGGAGAGCTCACTGAAAACCGTGGAGCGTATAATTACTATTGGATAGGGAAACCGTCCAATAAAAAAGCAAGCAGTGGGGTAGGTTTCGCTACAAAAACGAACATTGTCAAATCACTTGTTGAGAAGCCCAAAGGAATTAACGATAGACTAATGACGCTTCGACTCCACATCAATCTTAACAAATATCTACATGTCATAAGTGTGTATGCGCCTACGATGACATGTATTGACGATGATAAATGTCGCTTTTACGATGATCTTAGCAAAGTTATACAGCAAATTCCGTCCAGTGATAAAATTATCTTACTAGGTGACTTTAACGCTCGAGTTGGTTCTGACTATCATATCTGGACACGTACCTTAGGGCGACATGGTGTTGGTAAATGTAATTCTACTGGGGATCTGCTTTTGTCTATGTGTGCAGAACTTGACCTCTGTATCACAAACACTTTCTTTCGTATGGCAGAAAAATTTAAAACGTCATGGATGCATCCACGTTCAAGGCACTGGCATCTTATTGACTACGTAATCGTACGTAGAAGGGACGTTAAGGATGTGCTAATCACGAGGGTAATGCGTGGTGTTGAGGGCTGGACAGATCATCGCATGATACGTTCGAAAGTTCGTCTGTGCTATAAACCACCGCATAGAGCAAAACATAAGATCCCGGCACGTTTGGCGTATGCAAAACTTGCTTTGTCGAAAGATATGCAGAGACGTTTTGATGCCGATTTCAGCACGGTTCATTTTGATGCAGCTTCTTCAATTGATGAACATTGGAACAATATATCGCAAAAACTATACGATGTGGCTCAACGAGTAGTAGGGAAACCGAAGAAGAAAAACCAGGACTGGTTTGACGATTCAGATGCTGTAGTAATGAAACTTGTTACCGACTCGAGACGTATGCTGCGTACTTGTAAAGATAATGCACAGAGAAAAATAATACAACACGAGGTGAAATCAAAGGTTCAAGAACTCAAAGACAGGTGGTGGATGACAAAAGCCAAAGAATTGCAATATTTTGCCGATACAAAACAAATTGGCAAGTTCTTTGAGCATCTCAGGACCACTTTTGGCCCTAACCATCAAAAAACATCCCCTATATACTCTCATAATAAATGCACACGTCTGACCGAACAAGGTGAAGTTTTGAACCGCTGGGCCGAATATTTCAGTGATCTCTTTAACCCAGTCACATGCAGTGTAGATCTTAACTATATAAAATCAATACAATCTAGACCAACTTCTCTAGAACTTAACTACCCTCCATCTTTCGATGAATCTGTATGTGCTATAGGCAAACTAAAAAATGGGAAAACTGCAGGGTCAGACAGTCTTCCGGCTGAATTGTATAAGTATGGTGAACCTAATGTACAGAATAGACTCTTTGACCTTATGTTGCGGATCTGGGATTCTGAAGGTGTACCTCAGGATTGGAAAGACGCGACTATTTGCAAATTATATAAGGGAAAAAGTGACACTGCAGGCTGTAGCTCATAAAGAGGAATATCTTTACTTATTGCAGCTGGTAAAGTGCTGTCCCATATTTTAAACCGACGGCTTGTAACGCTAGCGGAGCATATTCTTCCTGAAAACCAGTGTAGATTTCGTCCAAAAAGGGGCACGGTGGATGCTATCTTTGTTGTCAAACAGTTGCAGGAAAAATTCCATGAACAGAATCGTTCGCTTTTCATGTGTTATCGATCTGGAGAAAGCTTTCGACCGTGTCCCGAGATCTGCTCTTTGGATTGTTCTTGCAAAAGTAGGTTGTCCCGATAAGTTCATAGCCTTAGTGCGTAAATTTCACGAGGGCATGATGGCACAAGTGCAACATGATGGCGAGGTAACGAACAACTTTCCGGTCACCAGCGGCGTTAAACAGGGATGTGTTATGGCGTCTACTCTCTTTGTCATCTATTTGGCTTTTGTATTAAAGAATTGCTACGACGAGTGCATTGGACATATTTGCGTAGATATCAGAACGGATAAGAGTGTCTTTGACATATCACGCTTTAGAGCAAGACGATCAGTAAAAGAACTTTCTATAGTCGAAACGTTATATGCCGATGATATTTGTCTGATGGCGAACGATGTCAGTAGTTTGCAAACATTTGTAAACCGACTAGACGAGGCGTGTCAAAGATTCGATCTGACAATCAGTGTTTCTAAGACTCAAGTGCTTAAACAGCCTGTACGCAAATCTACATCAGACCCATCGCCCATTTTTCTAGATGGTAAAGAACTTAAGGAAGTGTCATCTCTTAGGTATCTTGGCACCATTATTCGCGATGATAATCGTCTCGGATCAGAAATCTCCTCGCGCATTGCGAAAGCTGCTGCATCCTTTGGTAAATTTCGTAACAGAATTTGGGACTCGCATGACTTACGTTTGGGCACAAAGATTGCTGTATATAGAGCAGTAATTTTACCCATATTGTTTTACGCCACTGAGACATGGTGCCTTTATATAGACGATATAAAACGCTTGGATGCTTTTCACCTTAAGTGTCTGCGGTCAATTCTTAAAATCAAGTGGCAAGATCGAATACCAAACTCAGAAGTACTACGAAAGTCGAAAAGCGTCGGAGTCGAATCAATGCTTATGGAGGGCCAGTTGAAGTGGTGTGGACATCTTGTGCGGATGGACGACTCCAGATTACCGAAGGCAATTTTCTATTCCCAATTGAAAGAGGGTAAACGTAATTCTGGAGGCCAACATCTGCGTTATAAAGACGTTTTGAAACGTCACCTGAACGACTGCAACATTTCATCAGAAAATTGGGCTCGCGTTCATAGAGAGCAGTGGCGCAAACATGTCAGACGTGCTGTCAAGATCTTTGAAAGAAGTCGTCTACAAAATCTGGACGCAAAACACCTTCTTAAAAAGAACCGTCCCAGAATTACGTACACATACACGTACAACTTCTTCTGGCGAGCTGTACTGTGCACCTTGCAACAGGACGTTTAAAAGCAAGTTTGGTTTTGCCAGACATAGTCGCGCACATCTTAGGATTTAGCAGGGTTCGCCGTTGACGAATACGTCAAGGAGGACATCAGTTACTTATTTTGGGGGTCGGACGACCGTGTGTGCAAGTGTCCCATATATTTATTAATTTATTATTATTTTATTTAATTTTGTAATGGCAATCGATCACTTAAAAGTCTAATTTTTATTCAATTTACTTGACGTCTACTTTTTACATTAATTTGCAGAATTCCTTAACAAAAATAATAACAGAATTATTTAAATATAATTTGCATTTTTTAAATCTATGTAAAACCTTCCTTATACAGCATGATACATAAACCACGAACAAAAACCATAGGGTTATTATACTTTAGAGAAGGCAAGCCAGCCTAAAATGTGGCATATTACAGTAAAGACAAATAACGAGAAAGCAAATGAGGGTATATCTATCTGTCTCTCTTTTTTATATGTGATTAGACAAAGATGAAGCATACGAGTATCTAGGTTCCTCCCATTATTTATTGTGATACTCTCACTTACAGGCCTTCCTATACCTCGCAGTCAATTCAATTCAATTCAATTCAAATCAAAATATTCTTTATTCAAGTAAACTTGTAAACAAGTGCTTTTGAATCGTCAACTTTACTGCTGGTTCGGAAAGCTGTTCCTACCGAGAAGAACCAGCAAGAAACTCGGCGGTTGCTCTTTTTAAAATATAAATTTTAAAACTAGTAATATTTATTTATTACTGTCTTGTACAGGGTAGGAGTTCACCTATATCCACACATCCTTATCATCTATTTTATTTATTTATTTATTTTTATATACAGTATAACAGCTTTCTGTATCAGCCTCTTTTTAACAGTGTTTTTAAACTGCTGTAATGGCATGGCCAAATTCTCTAATTATAATAACTCTATGTCAAAATCACAATACAGAAGCACTTATCACTGACTGCACTTTCCAAAAAAACGTATTAAGGCTCTGCATACTAAGCAATGGTTATGGGTCAAAACACAAAATTACGATGCGTCATCGCATTTTCGCAGGCGTCGCGGGCGTTTTCGTGCAGGTCTCCCTTGCACGTTTCTTCTTCTAAGATACTCAAATGTCACTTAAAGGACATTGAAAAATTATTTTGTATTTTTATTTATATCAGATGACATTGAAGCAAGAAACAAAGATTTTGACTGATCTACAAAATTGTCGGAAAACGACGATTGTTATCGGTGCGATAGTGTCAATGTCTATTGAATACATCTTTGCTATTAATTGACCCAATAATCTAATGGATCCTTTCTATTCCTGGGATCCTTTATTTTATATATTGACTAAAACAAATATTATTAAATACCTCTGAATTAGAACGGTAGGTAAGTATAAAACCAGTTCTGAAGTTTTATAATTGACACATGCGGAAATGTGTGAATATTGCTGTCTCGTCAACATTAATAAAATAAATAAATAAGTAAGCGATTAGGAATAACACTTTGACTGGCTCGTTTGCGCAGTTGGCAGTTGCCTTGCCGTCAGTTGCGCGGGTCGCCGGTTCGATTCCGTCCGAGGGCCAATATTTTCGAGTATGTATTTAAAACCAGTTTTCTGTAACCCACAACACAAGTATAAAGTTCCATCCACATTCATATCCAACACTCGTTTGGTCACATGATTTCCGTCCCTCCTCATTACATGTCCATACCATCCCAATCTGGCACCTCTCATCTTTTCTATAATTTTCTATAATCATTTTCTATAATTTAAACTTTCATACTTCCTCTTATGTACTCATTTTCAAGTAGTTATAAGAATTATTTTGAAAAAAGCTACCGCCGAGTTTCTTAATGACTCTTCTCGATAGGAACAGCTTTCCGAACCAGTAGTAGAGTTGATCATTTAAAAGTTTACTTGAATAAAGAATATTGAGAATTAAAAAAAAACAATTGTCCATCCAACAGCTATCGACATTTTTAAGTTCACCTATTGAGAGCTGGAAATTCAGCGTCTTTATAGTTTAAATCACATAACATAATTTTGTTTTAGGAGTTATCTGGGAAACGAAAAAACCATTTCCAGGAGTAGGTAAATTCTTTGAACTTGTAAAAAAAATGAGCAAGACCGTTCACTTTGTATCCAATAACAGTTTGAGAACACAAGAAAACTATGAATCTATGTTCAAAGCGGCAGGAATCGAAAGAGGTGTTGTAAGTCATTTTTTTTAATAATCCATAAGCTACATACTATTAAGCTACTTGATCTTAAAGTTTCATAAGTTAAGTTCAAACCGAGCTAACAAAAGATTACTTCTGTTTAGTAAATGAACACGTGGCTCTTTATTTTATATCGTAAAGAAAGTTGAACAAATCCATACATTATAAAATTAAGTTCGCTTTAAACTTAAGCTTAAATATTCGAATAGTTATTTATTTGCTAATTTTCAATAAATATGCAGCATCATGTCATCAAAAGTTGTAAATTTCTTATATATCAATTCCATTGTCATAATTATTATTATTATGGGAAAGCTTCATTCTGTTCCTTAAAAAATCTTCATTTCTGCAAATAAGTTATAACGAATGTTATTACTTATTTATTATTTTATGCATACATTAACAGAAAATAAAATAGATACATATTATATTTACAGAATTTTTTGCAATAACTTGCAAGGGCGATCTTATTACCTACAACGATCTCTTATAGACTACACGTATGACCCAGAATGTTGGTAATATTATATACATAAACACAAGTATAATACCCGACAATAAATAATGCACATCGATGTTTACAACGAAACACACACGAGTTCTTCAGCCTGAGACAATGCTCTATGGAGCAGAATCTAGCTGATTTCTCTGTCTAAGCTTCGATATGCATTATTTATTGCCGGGTACTATACTTGCTTTTATCAACGTAAAAAAGCTATCATCATCCTCCTGCCCTTATCCCACTCTAATCGGGGTCGGCACAACATGTTACAAACATGTTGTCAAGTGATTTGATTTCGGATACCAAACGGTGAGTCAACTTACCTTAGTCACCTTTTACGACACCTCGGTAAGAAAAGAGGGTGGTCTATTCTACTCAACCGGATACCTTACGGTGGGTCGGCTTACCTTAGTCGTCGCTTACGACACCTCGGTAAGAAATGAGGGTGTAGTCTATTCTACTTAGCCGGATACCACACGGCATCAACGTAAAAAAGCCATATATATCCGAAAATTGCGCGGTATTAATATAAACAAGTGAAGTTAATAAAGCTTTTAATGTCTTTTCATATCCCTGTACTGTTAACCGTTGAGGTGTTTTCTGGTTTGAAGCCAACCCTGGCAGGAACATCAGATTATACTTATCATAAACATGTTACATTAACATGTAACACTGTTATCAGAATTCGACCAGTGTGTTAAATTTCAAATCAACTGGACCACGGCAAATGGTTCAAATTTAACTTGAAGGATTCAACCTTCATATACATACAAGTATAGTTGAATAAAAGCTTTTAAATACCACTGAAGCAAAATCAAATTCAAGAAACAACGAATTGTATTCGATATTTGATATTTGAAAGCTAAGATTTTTCAAATAATAAATAACTAGCAATGCCCCGCGGTTTCACCCGCGTCCATACCGATCTCGTGGTAGTCTACGAAGTCGGACTATAGATTTATTTTATAGATTATTTCATTATAAAAAATAGGTATCATTAGTTCTTTGAATAAGATCTAACTCACCAAATGCAGGCCCTGCTATAACGGTCGCTATAACGAATTTGTTATGGCATTATTTGCTTTCGATTTACATTCATAAATTCGTAATATCTTTTGATTGGGATGTCGGATTCTAATAATTTAAAAAGTATTTTACACGTATTGAAACAGTTTTTAATCAAATATCATTTAATGGGATAAGGATTAATGCAGAGATTTGAATAAAATGGTTTGATTATTTTCAGCACTTTTAGCAACTTTTACAATGTAAAAAATTAGTTATATTGGCATAACTATAATAGTTAGATATATGGTATTGCGGACTTTTTTTTGGATATTGATACGTTCTATAATACTGTAGAACATTTTCCTGTTCTATCATCAATAGTTTCTGCAGCGCACGCGATTAAAGATTTTTAGGCTTTTATACGGTTTATGTTGCTCAGTGAAGAAGCAGCTTTCCAGGGGTAAAAGAATTTTTGAAATCAGTCCAGTAGTTTTTGCGTGAAAACTTTACAAACATACATACATACATACAAACAAACATACAAATCTTTCCTCTTTATAATATTGGTATAGACAGTAATTCCTAAGATTGATAATACAAAAACACAATTTTCGCCTAATATTTTATTTTCTATACCACTATATTTCAGTAATATGATAGAATAGGATGAGAATAATACAATTGATTGATTAGTCTAATCTGGGACTATTGAGGCGTTCTATTGAACGAACGCACGTTATGGTTTCGAAAATTATTAGTATTTTTACGTTCTTTGTATTCACTGATTATTAATAACATTAGGGCGAACTCTTTGAACTAACAAATATACTATATATGATATAATTTCATAACAAAGATGATGTAGCAATTTTTTTTTATTGCAAAAGTTTCCTACATGTAATTTGGATGAAATATTGAGAGATTTTCCTATTTACGCTTTTGTCTAACTATAATATCCTTTCCTTTTTCTTACTTTATTATAATACAAGCCGATGTTGTATCTGGCTGAATAGTATAGACCACCCTTATTTCTTACCGAGGTGTCGTAACAGGCGATTAAAAGGTTTTTTTTTCCAAGAACAATATTTATGACTTATATTAATACATTAGTACATCTCTCGAAAACGCAGGGTTTATATGAAGGTGTGGAGTTCGCATTATTTCTAGTAATCTAATAGTAATGAAAACATAAAAAGTTTAAGTTTAATATTTAAGTTTATAAGAAATAAAATATCAAATATAAGTAGAAGTTACAGTGTTTCAAAATTATATTAATACAATTAAATAATATGGTTTATATTATTAGTTTTAAGCAAATATCTTTTAACCTTCTTAATGAATATATGTTTTTTCACGGACATACCTTGTAATGTAATTGGACACTCATTTAGGATTTTTGCAACAATATACTTGTAATTCCATTTACCATGAACATTATTAAAAGTAGGCAATTTTTAGGTAAATTGTCCCACCGTATGGTATCCGGTTGAGTAGAATATAACACCCTCTTTATTACCTAGGTGTCGTAAAATACGACAAAGTTGACATCAGGCAGGCGGCCGGGCGTAAAATACGTAGCCATGTCACAACATGTTTTGCCGACCCCTCTTAGAGTGAGAAAAGGCGAGTAGGATGATGATTATTATACAAGCCTTGCCTGTGGCTTCGACCCCGTGTAAATCAGTATAACAAAGTTTTTCCCGCGTAATTCCCGACCCCGTGAGAATTTTAGTTTAAAAGTAGCTTTTGTGTTGCTCCACAACGTCCTCTATCTTCAAGTGGAAGTCTTGCCAAAATCTGTTTAGGCGTTCGGGAGAATGTACTATTAATTAAAACCTTAAATAACAATTACTCTTGTAATAATAACCGTACAAAAAACTTTTCAGAAGATGTTGAGAAAATCGACAACTTATGGTAACTTTGTTTTGTTATAACTTTGTTTGTATAAATGTTAAATGTTTACTTATATCTTTTTAACAACCTCGTAATTTTATATGCTGGTTTACATTTTCACAGGATAACCTTACGATACCTTCTACAGCAATTGCAGAGTACCTAAAGTCGGTGAACTTCAACAAAACTGTATATTGTATTACATCCCCCCAGACTATTGCAGTGTTGAAATCCCAAGGATTCAAATGTAAAGAAGGGGTAAGAGAATACATGTTACACACGAGAACCTAAAATCACAAGCACCTCACACATTCACTATAACAATTTGAACAACTGTGCTACATAACCGAACCGTCATTAAGAGATTTCTAGAGATAGGTGGTTTTTAACACCCTCAGCGCCAGACCCTAAGTGAGAGTTAAAAAAAAAACAATATTTTTTTTTGTTGGAATATGTTTAAAACTACATAATATATCATATATTGTTTTCCACCCCCATTTTCCCTTGGATTTTTATCCGTGTTACATTTAGATACACGTGGCTTGGGAAATAATTCATTTGAAATTCATACCTCCCAGGCCATGTGTATCTGAAAAGATACACAGGTACATCGGAAAAATGCACCAGGGCAGGGCTTTCATTTTGGTATAATAAATGTATAGAAAACATGTTCCCAAAAGATACACGGCGCGTTTACTACATACAAAAATGTGTATACTTTTGGATACACAGTGTTCTAGACACTGTGTGACAAAAAGATACACATGGCGCTTAAGGTGTTAAAGCATGCGTTTTTTCAGTCAAAAATTTGGCTTACATATATTTTCAATTTGATTTTGGTTATAGCGAAATATTATTATTATTTTTGAGATATTTGCAACTCATCATAACCTTTACTAACGACGAAATCATTATGAATAAATCTCCAAATCTCAAAATTATTTTTAAGCAATACGAGGTGTATTTCTTGAAAATTCTCTCCAAGGAGAACTTGAATCCAGTATTATAATATTAACACCTTTCTAGCTTTCTTTTAGCCGGATGTAGGCACATATTATTACGGCGATTACATCCAGTACCTGACTGATGATGAAGAAATCGGCGCTGTAGTGTTCGACAGTGATTTCCAAGTCAATCTACCCAAATTGTATAAAGCTCTCACCTACCTAAAGAGGCCTGATGTTCTTTTCATCAACGGAGCTACCGATAGATATGCACCAATACGACCGGGAGAGTTGTCCTTAGGTATTTATTTTATATTACTATTAATATTGTTCTAGAGAAAAACATACTGTAAGCGGTAATTACAAGAGGTGTGACTACAGACTAGTGGTTGCCATGGATACAGAATAACAGGGATCCATATGGTGTGATATGACGCGTGTTATGTATTATTGTATTAATTGCGAATAAGGAAGTACAAGTTGAATTATTGATTGAGGATTAATTAATACTCACTTCTGAACATTCTTTAACAATACTTTTAAAACTAACAACGTGTGTATTGTTCTCCTTGTTAAAACGATTTTATATAAAGTCCTGTCTTAAATATTTTATTTAGGAAGCAAACAATAGTTCTATAAATAAATAAATATTTAAACATAAAGCTTACTAGTACATCAGTAAAGTTTCCAATATAAAATGTGACACAAATATTAGTAAATTAAGGCTTAACTTAACTTAACTTAGTGTTTTAACACAGTATTTACCTTATTTTAACTATAAATTTTAACCATATGAGTAAAAGAGTGTTTTTTTAATTTTTCTAATGTTCCGCTAAACTTGCAATGTTTTTTTCTCTTATAAGTAACCTTTTCATGACAATAATTAACATGTGTGAAGTATTGTGAAGTAAAAAAACTTTATACTTATATTGATAATAGATGGCGTATCTTAATCTCTGTTAAATAAAAAGGATGATCAAGCATTGATATGAAACGCGTGTACGAAATTTAAGTATTGAAATTAATAAGTAAAAAATTTACATTGAAGAACAACGCCGTTCGTTGAATACTTATTCAAACTTAAAATGAAATTGACGGAACTATGGAACTGTCACTGACATCTATCGAAGAGTTATAGAATTTTGAAGTAAATTAGAGCCTTTAAGCATAAAAATACTTTAAATTCCCAATAAATAAGACTAATGATCGAGATAAAACTATCCTGCCCTTTAAGTTGGTCCGAAATATAACTACTACCTAGAAAATCTTTGAAATCGGTTCAGTAGTTTTTAAAATTTGCGTAAACGAACATCGTGACACGGCATTTTTATATATAAAGATGTCTATATTTATAGTATTATTCCAGGACCAGGCATATTCAGCGATATAGTTAGCGAAGAATCAAAACGTACTCCAATAATATTGGGAAAGCCCGGGAAGATGTTTGGCGAATTTGCAATGAAACGTGCAGCGGTATCGGATGCTAGTCGAGTGCTGTTCATTGGTGATATGTAAGTAATATACATTGGGATTGCATTTTATTTGGTTGAAGAAGAATTATTATTGATGTGTCTAGCACATCAATAATAATGAATTATTTTGTAACGATTTAAATTGTAAAGTTACTGGTAGTCTTTAAATCTTTTCCAATGCTGGGCCTCCTCTCTCTATTTTTGGAGAGAAGGATTCGAGACCTACCATGCTCCAATGCGGACTGGTAGAGGCACTAATCGCACTCACTATCATAAACTCAATAATCGTTTCGCCCCGCAACCGAAGCATCATCAGGAGATAGACACCTCCAAAAATTCAAAAAAAAAAATTATTCAAGTAAACTTGTAAACAAGAGCTTTTGAATCGTCAACTTCACACTGGTTCGGAAAGCTGTTCCTACCGAGAAGAACCGGCAAGAAACTCGTCGGTTGCTCTTTTCAAAGTATAATTCTAATTACTAGTTACATTTAGTCATTACTGAATTGTACGGAGTCGAAGAGTAGCTCTGTCCACGCCTTCTTATCGTCGTAATTAATCCTCAATAGTATAGTAGGTTTTCAGTATACACTTTTTTAAATAGTGTTTTTAAAGTACTGTAATGACGAAGGTAAAATCGATTGCAGAATTGTATGATAGAATCTTATACCGAAACCCACAAACGACATAATTTTGCAAGGCGCAAAGCAGGACCCGCAAACTTATGTAAGTTCCTACTTTGTCTATTATATACATCGTCAATCCTTTTTTAATTATATATATTATTATGCTACTCGTAGATAGTTTATATTTCAATCTTATTTCGTTAATTCTATCATTGTCATCTTGGGTCATCAGATCTATGGGAGCTAAGGCAGCATTAAAACCAACAAAGATAGGTGGAGGAAATGTTAGTTCTCTAATAAATATAACTACGTGCTTAAATGCAGCTATAGCCAGTCTTAAAGTACATCCAATATTATGTATTTTCCATCTCTATTTCTAATTGGAATCGGTTCTATTCGGTGTTCGGTGCCTCTAATTGGAATCGGTTCTGTGGTCTGTGGTTCTAGAATATATTTGGAATCTATTTGGTTTTCAAATTTTATTTGATTGTAAGCTTTTTTTTCAGGATAGAACAAGATGTCGGATTAGGCAAAGCGAGTGGCTTCAAGACCCTTCTCATCTTAAGCAATAAAACAAAAGAGGAGATGATGGCGCACAAAACCTTAAGACCAGATTATTATGCAGATTCGTTAAATAGCCTATTGCCTTTGCTCTCTAACTAGTTAAATATTTGTGTTCCTAGTAATATTTGCTTAATAAAATGTTTCATCATATATTAAATGCTGAATATGAGACAATTTTCAAATTCAAATTCAAAATATTCTTTATTCAAGTAAACTTGTAAACAAGTGCTTTTGAAACGTCAACTCTACTGTTATTTTCGAGCTATTATATTAAACACATAAATTGATTGTATGATTAAAAAGTGTGTGTCATTATGTTATTTCTCCTCTCTCTAGGGCTGTAATTAAAACATCGATATTATAATAATAACTATATATATATTCTCCTGTCCTTATCCCACTCTAAGAGGTGTCGGCACAACATGTTACAAACATGTTGTCGCATGATTTGGCTAAGTATTTTACGACCGGCCGATTGCCTGACGTCCTACCTTAGTCGCCTTTTACGGCACCTCGGTAAGAAATGAGGCTGGTCTGAAGAGCCTACAAAGAATATTAATATTTAAAGGCATCTGTCATATATCCAGGACATAGAAATGTTGTTACTGTAAGTAATCATTTTAATATTTTGTCATACCTCAAAATTTAACAATGCCCCTTTGAGTTAACAACCAGTTAAGAGTTCTAGTGTAATGCCATGTAGAAATAATAAAAAAAGTCTTTTCCTTTTCCACTGAGCTTACTCACAACTTATTGGAAAAAGATTTCAACTAAGACCTATTAAACTTGTAATATTAATTTGCAAGTTAAGCACATTCATACAAATGTTGTCACACATATACACACCCATGTATTGTATTTCATTTATTTTCTTCAAATGCTCTAAAAAACAACACCTCAGTAAGAAAATGAGGGTGGTCTATTCTAAACAGCCGGATACCACACGGCGGATTATAATAATAACTATAATCTTAAATAGTCGTCAAATTCAAATTCAAATCAAAATATTCTTTATTCAAGTAAACTTGTAAAAAAGTGCTTTTGAATCGTCAGAATCTATTGCTGAGTCGGAAAGCTGTTCCTACCGAGAAGAGCCAGCAACCTCGGTGGTTGCACTGTTCAAATTACTATCTTATACAGGATAGAGGAGTAAATCATCATCATTCTCCTGCCCGTATCCCACTCTAAGTGGGCACAACAAGTTTTAAACATACTGTTACATGTTTTGGCTAGTTATTATACGAGGACCGCATGCTTGACGTCAACTTACCTTAGTCGCCTTTTACCGCACCTCGGTAAGAAATGACGCTGCTCTATTTTACTCAGCCAGATGCCACACGGCGATATCCCTAAAAATCGCATTACGATAAATTACCTGCGACTTAAAAGCAATCCCAAGGTAAAACCCACTAAATATTTCATCCGAGATCAGGTGAAGCAAACAAAATTCCTAAACTGTGACGTAGATTTATTGGGGGCGGAGAAATTGTGAAAATTGGGTTACATTTTATCGGATCAGCGAGAAGATGCGGAGGTGTTTCTCGTGAAAGGTTGATGTGGTGCTATATTTTATGTTAGTTTTTAAGAAAATAAATTTATTGAATAATTTATTTATCACTAGCTATTGGAGATTTTTTATACCCAATATATAGTACCCGGCATTAAATAATGTACGTCGATGTTTAGAACGAAACGGCCGGCCAGTTCGGTTTCGTAGAGCGCTGTCACTGTCACTCAGTTAGTATGTGACGTTTCACACGGGTTCGTCAGTCTGTGCGACAGAGACAATGCTTTATGAAGACGAATCTAGCCGATTATCTCTCTCTAAGCCTAAATTTTTAACTCATTTTTACTAACTATCCTCAGACTCCTTTGAAGGGACTTAAGTTATTATGTTTGATTATTTATCACTGAGTTCAGAAGAAGACAAAATAAGTGTTAAGTATCACTGATTGGGACAAGGGCAGGAGAATGATGATGATGCGATTTTTAGGGATATATTAAAGTTTTAATTTGTAAAGAGATCCTTATTAAAGTCTTTTAAACCAACCTCCAACAACTATTACCAAAAAGTTTGATTTCATTTACCCAATAGTTACTTGGAATGTACGAATCCCAATATAAATTCAGTCTGGAATTTTATCCAACGCGCAGCGTTACGATTCCGTCTTAAGAAATACCAACTAGACGTAAATAACGTTGTTCCTACGTTAAAGGAAAATAAAAAAGAAAAAGATTTAAGACGGGACCGTGGCCAGAAGTTACACATACTTTAGGAAGCGGGCGGTGTAAACAAGGTACTAAAATTTGGTATGGTGTGCGAATTGTTAGAAAGTCTTGAGGAAATACCAAAAGTATTTTTAATCGTTTATAGTTCTTTTCAATGATAGCCGTGTGGTATCCCGCTACATAGAATAGACCACCCTCAGGTCTTACCGAGGTGTCGTAAAAGGCGACTGAGGTAAGTTGGCGTCCGCAGGCGACCGGTCGTAAAATACGTAGCTAAATCATATGACAACATGTTTGTAACATGTCGTGCCGACCCTACTTAGAGTGGCATAAGAGCAGGAGAATGATGAGGAGTTCTTTTCAATGGATGCTTGATAGAGTAGAGGCCATTTATTTATATATTCTTGGGAAATAGCCGTCTCTATTCTTGAAAAGAAATAAAAGCTTAACTAGCAAAGCCATGATCCTTTGGCAGGTTATTCAAGAATTTACCAAAGCTATGCGAATTTCCTCACGATATTTTCCCTCAACGCACATAATTTTAAATACGACGAATGCACACGCTCAGTTTTTATAGAAAACTTACAGGACTGTCATTACTTTATAAGCCACTAGCTTTTAATTTTCGTTCGCGTGGACCGCAGTCTTATTATTTGAGTGGGCTTACCTTAAAAACTAGACATATGTTGTCGCGGACTTTTATTTAGAACTTTTAGAGGGGAACAATTGTGTAATACATATTTTTTGAATAACTTTCACCGTTTACTTAAGGCACATTAGGAAAGCATTTAATTTTGCCGTTTCCGTAATATTTTTTATTGCTGCTCCTCTCCTATTCATCTTAGTGCGATGGTGGTAGTCTATAGCCTTTCTTGGTAAATACGATAATACAGTCCGTATTACACTCAAAGATTTTTCAAATCGGTCCAGTAGTTCCTGAGATTAGTGCGTTTAAACAAACAACTATTCAGCTTTATATATTAGTATAGATTTATTCTGATTCAACATACATCGAGTCATTTATTTTAGTTTACTTAAGTGATTTATAGAAGCAGGCGTTACTTTGCGGAATTCCATATTACATGCACTATAACAAAACTACTTCGCTATAATCCGCACGGGTTAAGCGAATGCATGCAAAGCTAATGTGTATGAAGCAGGCAAAATCTACGAACCTTATACATGCAGGACAAGCCACCACACGCACCCCAAGGCTCCTCCACTAGCAACAAAGCACACAAGCAGCACACACACCCACCACCACAACAATCTCGACGATCGTTTCGCTCCGAAACCGAAGCATCATCAGGAGGATAGGCTCCACGACAAAATCATAATGCGCCTTAAGTACAAAGGTAACGAAAAGTAAAAGCTATTTTACTATAAACAGCGATCAAGTTGTACCTATATGTTCTAATGCGGTCGTAATTTCAACGTTGCTTATATACATCTATTCGTCATCATAATTTCGTACAAAATTCTAGTGAAACTGAAATCTCAATTTTAATGTTCAAACAGTGAAATTTCTGATTACATTGCCAATTAGAAATTTATTGTTTAAGTTTCCAAAAAGCGATGAAGTTTCTTTTGTTCGGTTGTGACTTGGGAAATTTAAATTTGCTTAGTAAGGTGGATGAGAGTTTTTGTTCATTTGTAATTGAATAAAACAACTCTAGGGATTTCATATCGTTTCAAATTTTCGTAGATGCATAATATCTTTAGAGAATAGCCCATTGTTGTAACTTCAGAGTAATTCTAGACATAAGCAAATCTTCAACATAGGCTCAAATTTTCTGTATTGACTTAAAATTACAACATCGTCAATTCAATCAAAGATTCAGAAAATTGCTTCTACCAAGAGGAGCAAGCAAGAACTCAGATGCTGTTGTTTTCAAAATATAATTCTTATAACTGGTTATAACTTATAATGTTATATTTTATTATATTTTTATTTACTTAGAAAATGTACAGCTAATTACGTTTGCGACAATCGAAGGAGTTAAAAAAAACAAAGAATTATAATTAATTTATTTAAAATTATACTTTAACAAATAATCTATATCTAAATTAACCTAGCTATTTGATCTAAGTGGGATCAAGAAAGAAGTGAAAGATTCTATTGCGAAACCGTAAAATGAAGAGTCGGCATGACCTCAATGACGGCTGCTGATTTCATCGTTCGATGATTGTCTTGCAATAATCGGAAGCTGCAACGTAGGTACTTAACTTTAGGGTTCCCTATGTAATTAGCTTAAGCTATTTATTTATTTTTTTAGCAACATTCAACAGATATGACAACATTGTAATACAAATACTTAATACTGTAATAACTATACTTTAATTATTGCTTATCCAACTTGTGTGCAGAATGCATGCTTTAATAATTTTTTATGTTCGCAAATTTACTTATTAATAATGAATTATTAATCCATTTAACTTACATATAACCTCTTAACTTATATTACATTCTGATACAATTTATAAGCAAAAAAAAGAACAGAAAATAAAATAGACCATAAATTTTACGAAGTATGGGAATCTAATCAAACTACATTCCAGACATATGTATGTTAAAATATTCCAGAAATATGCAAAGCCAGTTGAATTAACTACAATTCAAATGTATTGTTTGACTGGCCTGTTGGCGAAGTGGGTAGTGACTCTGCTTTCAGCTTCGCGGGTAATGGGTTCGATCCCACCGAGGGCCAACGTTTTTATAAAAAAAATTTTGGTTTTTGGAGCCTGGGATATTTGTTACATACAAATTTTACATACAATTTAAAAAAATATATATTATTTTTGTTTAATTTCCTTAAATTGTTTTTGAATTAGAAGCAGTGCTGTATATTATTTGTATTTTATTGTAAAATTATATATGTTTAGTATATTTACCAGTTTTCTGTCACCCATAACACAAGTATTAAGTTACTTTGGGGGTGTAAGTATCTCATATATTTATTTATTATTTATTTATTGTAGTGTTCCAGTTTACAAACTAGTTAAAGATTAACTCAGAAGAACTGATAGGTCTTGAGGTGCAATGGTGTTGAAGGCTTTCCAGTATCGAAAGACGTACCTTGCGTAAGTAGACCTCCCACTTCTTTCTGGTAATAATGCGATGGTGGCTGTACACTCTCGCTCGGGAGCACTCGCTATGTCTTTCTCGGCCGTGCCGTATTAGCTCAGAGTGGTACCACGTACACTCTTTTAAGTAATTTTACCACGCATTCGCCGATAGTGCGAGGCGACGCGAGACCTTTGACTCGGGCACATAAACCGACACGGGTGCGAGAGCGGGCGTGACACCCCGACATATACCTCGGCGAGAGCCTGTACCCTGAACACTTGCACACTCCGCATGTCTCGGGGTGAGGTGAGGGCGGGTCTCACAGAGAGTGTACAGCTACCATCAAAACCGTCAAGGCTGGTAGCATTTCCATAGTAATATAGTATTATTTTACTAGCTTATGGAATTACTACACTAATATTATAAGACAATGCTGAATATACCTTTAATGGATAAATATAGTAGTATAAGAATTAATATAAGTATAATGGTTAATGCATTTATATTGTATCGTTGGTGTATCTAATAAATAAATAAATAATATAATATATATGAAAGTCTGTCTGTCTCTGTTACGCTTTATAAGGATTGATGCTTGAAAAAAATATCCCTTTTCTCTTTAAGGAACAAAAAAATATATAATTGAGGGTATTTAAATATTTTAATATAAGTTCGAAAAAAGATCGAAAGAGGGAGCAGTACTTTTATAAATTTAAATTTACCGAG
The DNA here is from genome assembly GCA_947086505.1 of Morpho deidamia. Taxonomy (NCBI): domain Eukaryota; kingdom Metazoa; phylum Arthropoda; class Insecta; order Lepidoptera; family Nymphalidae; genus Morpho; species Morpho deidamia. Next base: position 3,533,921 of record CAMTZC010000017.1, read on the forward strand.
TATAAATTTATCATAGCCTTCTGATAACTTTGGTAAGAATTTCTAATGTAATCAAAGAGCTCGCTGGTTAAACACATTAAAGTTAAATTTACTAGAATTGTACCGAAAATTGAAATAATATTTAATAAAATTTTTTTTTGTTAAGGTTGTTCGCGACAACTGCAGCGTTTAAGTATGCTCAATAATTATCACTGCTGCCGAACAAGAAAACAGAAACAGATGAGCCCAGGATTTTTTTTAAACCCATGAGCTACCGCGCATTTGCATTTTATCTTTAATCAATATTGGTCTAGGGGATTGACCGTGAAAGTATCACTTATAGATAAAAAGACATAATTTCGCATTTATAACATTAGTAGAGTTTAAATTCTAGTTCAATATTTAATAACAACTACAACAGTAATAATAAAAATTATTTAGCTATAATCCGCGATACAATAAATAGATAATATATATAGTGATAAATGTATAGTGGACTATCCGGTTTTTTCATACCCGATACATGCAGGATTCGTAAAAACACATGCACAAACCTCCACCACTCCCACCACAATACATAAGCACTACACACGCTCACTATCACAAACTCAACAATCGTTTCGCCCCGCAACCGAAGCATCATCAGGAGATAGACTCCACGACAAAATCGCAAAGCTTTGCGATTATGTCTTTATGTATTATGGTGGCAGTGTTGGAGGTTTGTGCATGTGTTTTTCCGAATCCTGCATGTATCGGGTATGAAAGAACGGATAGTCCACTATACATTTAACTCTATATATCTTATCCCACTCTAAGTGGGGTCGGCACAACATGTTACAAACATGTTTTCACTTGATTTGGCTACGTACTTTACGGCCGACCGCTGCCTGACGCCGACCGTATTTTACAACACCTCGGTACGAAACAGGGTGGTCTATTCTACTCAACCGGATACAACACGGCGCGTCAACTTAGTTGCCTTTTACGACACCTCGTTAAGAAATGAGGGTGGTCTATTCTACTCAGCCGGATACAACACGGCGGTTCAGCTTACCTTAGTCGCCTTTTACGACACCTCGGTAAGAAATGAGGGTGGTCTATTCCATTCAGCCGGATACCGCACGGCGAAAATATGTCCTTCGAAAATAAGAAACACTATATATTTTTTCTATTTACTGTATCGCGGATTATAGCAAAATAATTTTTATTATTACTTTTTTATTATGGATCTCAGCAAAGTAACGCCTAATTCTATAAATTATTTAAATAACAACTAATTAATACGCTAACCGCACTGCAGCAATTCAATAAAATAACCGCTGCCTCGTACCATACGAAATGCCGCAACAATTTAATAAGGCCCTGACAAATGGTCGGGCTGAAGTAATATATTAGCAGGTCCGTGACGGCTAATCTATCGGTCCACAGCTCGTTAGGTCGGGATACAGCGCCACGTATCCGTTTAATGTAAACCTGAACAATTTGTCTCCTAAATACAGGCATTATCTATGCCTATCTTGTTTAACCTTGTATATTCCAGTAATTTATCCTGTCAACTCATTATTCCATACAACAGGGAATCACTCAAAGGAAAACGAATCGACGCGGTCGTTGACCACCGAAAATATAGGCGATTTATAGAAGCAGGCGTTACTTTGCGGAATTCCATATTACAGGCACTATAACAGAACTACCTTGAACCCTGAAATTTTCCTTTGTTTTATTTCACATATTTTAAAAGCACACAAAAGTTTATAAAACGGAAGTCAATGTTTCGTCACTTTTGATAAGAAACGATACACGAACGGCACGAAGCCTTTATTGTCTTCAAATTATTGCATATTTACTAGAGCAGTGAATCCAGCCTAAAATATCTGCCCTTGTCCCACTCTAAGTGGGGTCGGTACAACGTGTTACAAACATGTTGTCACATGATTTGGCTACGTATTTTACGATCGGCCGCTGCCTGACGTCAACTTATCTTAGTCGTATTTCACGACACCTTGGTAAGAAAGAGGGTGGTCTATTCTACTCAGCCGCATACCACACGGCGGTTTGACTTACCTTAGTCGCCTTTTACGACACCTCGGTAAGAAATGAGGGTGGTCTATTCCATTCTGCCGGATACCACACGGCGAAAATATGTCCATCGAAAATAAGATAAATTATTGTCTCTCTTTTTTCGTGCATAATCAGCAAACTTAATTTTTATTGAAAAGCTAACTTAAAATTTGTGTGTATTCGATCATATTGGAGTTTCATTTAAAATATATTAATTTGAGCCACTAAAATACCGTACATTGTGTGTAAGAAACACATAAACATTTGTAACATGTGTAATAACAATATTTTTAGAATTAGGCGTTACTTTGCGGAGATCCATGATACAAAAGTAATAGTAAAATTATTTTCCTATAATCCGCAATAAAGTAAATAGGAAATATATATAATGCTAAATGTAGAGTGGGCTATACCTTTTGATGGAACATGCAGCATTCGTTAAAAACACAAACCTCCACCACAATACACAAGCACTATACACGTTCACTATCACAAACTCAACAATCGTTTCGTCACGCAACCGAAACATAGTCAGGAGATAGAATTGGTTTTGCGATGCGTGTTACGCGGTTACTCATACTTTGTATGTTTAATAAAATTTCTTAGTAAATTAAGAAAGCCACTCATTTATAAGCCAGGCCATGGTTCGTTTAGTTTAGAAATAACTCATCATTATCAACGAATCATTTATGTAAAAAGCTCGCCGCACGGAGTAGTAACTGATGATACTAATTTCCAATTCATCCGCCTGGATATTACCTTTAGGCACGCACCTTAATAAGATATCTTATCAGCTCTCTCTAGGTAAGTAATAAAAGGTAAAAAGGTAAGTAATAATATATCTGCGAGGACTAGTCCAAATAAAGAGAGGAAACGTCAACGCCCGTACCCCAATGGCCCTCGTAAAATTGAGATGACCCTCACATTGGACTGAAATGGCATGGTGTATGAGATGAGATAAAGAAGCCTGAACAACGCCTGTTAAATTTATGCCGCAATAACAAGTTGCTACTAATATATGCCGGATATAACAGGCGAATTAACTGTAACATTTTTACTATCTATTGAAAAAGCTACGATGGTAGAACCATGAAATTTTCCTTTGAAGACGAATTTAAATTCAAAATATTCTTTATTCACGTAAACTTGTAAACAGTGCAAGTACTGCCTACGTCGTAGGCTCAAATCACGACAAATCCTATTTTATGATTATGTAACACTAGTCTTTTCCCGCGGCTTCGCTCGCATGGAATTTGCTTTGCCACAGTAACTAATTTAATTAAATTCATGATTCACAATTTTTGGTCATAGTAGCTTGCACGTAAAAGGTAGATCTATGCTGTCTTGGACTTTTATTTAGAACTACTCAAGACAAACAATACTACGGCACATCATCTTTGTGTAACTCCAATGGTTTAGGCAGCGTACACCGAGATAGCTCTCAGAGGCCAGATTTTTTCCGACTTTATTGACATGTATCGTTATATTACATGAAATCATTACAAATTGTAGCCTATATGCTATTCCGATGTATTACCTATATAACTGTAGTTTCATCCATATCCGTCTTATAGTTTTTTCTTGAAAGAGTAACAAACATCCATCCATGCTCACAAACTTTCGCATTTATAATATTAGTAAGATTATCAACAAGATGATTGATGATGACACCATTGCTATGACGAAATGAAACTAATTATAAGAATTATATTTTGAAAAGAGCAACCGCCGATTTTCTTGCTGGATCTTCATGGGAGGAACAATTTTCCGAACCAATAGTAGTTGATTATTCAAAAGCTATTGTTTACAAATACATGTTTAGAGGCAAAATCAATGGTGGGGGTTCTACTGTTTGTCTATAATACTGCTTGTATGGATGATGCATCGCTTTAAGATTTAGGCGTGGGGCCTTCTCCTTATGATGCTTCGGTTACAGGGCGAAACAATCGTTGAATTGTTGTAGTGAATGTGTGTTTTTCTTTGTTGTGGTGTTGTGTGATACGTGCGGTAACTAATCCTTTATGTATAAGATATGAAAACGATTTTTGCTTCTTAGACCCATTATTATATAGACGCCGTGTGGTATCCGGCTGAGTAGAATAGACCAACCTCATTTCTTACCGAGGTGTCGTAAAAGGCGACTAAGGTAAGTTGACCCACCGTGTGGTATCCGGTTGAGTAGAATAGACCATCCTCTTTCTTACCTAAAATACGATTAAGGTAAGTTGACCTCAGGCAGGCGGCCGGTCGTTAAAAACGTAGCCAAATCATGTGACAACATGTTTTTAACATGTTGTGCCGACCCCACTTAGGGTGGGATAAGGGCAGGAGGATGATGATGACACCCAGCATTATATAGATTTACTTAATAGCAAAATAATTCTATCATAACTTATGTACTTGTTTACTTGAATAAAATAATATTTTTGGTTTGAGGAGTATTGCGCGCTTAAGACATAAAAAGCCACATAGGGCGTATGCCATCTCGTTTTACAACGGAGCTGTGGGGAATAATAAAAGTACTTAATGACCCCAATTACCTTCACCCTCAACTACACTTAATTTCTACCTCCATTCCCTTAATTAAAATACTCAACGACTTCACAAGTACCTTCAACGTTTGCCAAGTGCCAAGATGAAAGTAACTGTGCCTAGAACCAATCAATTTAACACTTTTAAACTTTACTAACTTCAATGTATCGGTAAAATATTGAACTTTCTGCAGAAAGTTGTAACTTTACTGAAGTATTTAAAGAAATCTAAAGCAATGACTAGGGACAGGGTACAGTTTAAAAGTAATTAAAAACTATGCTTTGAATTAAAAATGAACCTTACATACCATATTTGATTATTTATTACATTAAAAATTGTTAGTTTTCATTTCATTCTATCTTTCGCTTTTTTAAATTATTTTAAATACAGTCGATAATGATTTACGCCTATTTCTGTTGCTTTTTGAACCAGCAACTAGAACCTGCAACTTGTCAAGACAACAAACATTATAGCAACATCAAACATTAAACTTAATAAAATAGATAAGTAAAAAGGATTTTTAATAGCCTATATACATAATGCCGGTGGCTTGCCCGCGTGGAGATCAGTAAAACATGTAAGTAGTTATTTTAAGTTAACTATAAGAGATAGAAATATGCCTATAAGACTTTTTTGTAGTATTTCTGTAGATCTACAATTCTCTTGTACATTACTTTAGTATATCTCTGTTGATTTACGCGGCGCACGCGACTAAATCTCGCAACAGGCGAGTTTTTTTTACAAGTGCGCAAATTTTAACAAAATTTAAATAAAACCATTATGTACTATTAACCTAATCTAACGAAATAATAGCATTTCCTTGTAGTAAAAAAAAAAACAAGCCGTGATAGCCCAGCGGTGAGACCGTGTGACTCATGAGATGATCATGGGTTTAAACCCCGGGCAGGCACCAATGAGTTTCTCTATTAAAACTTAAATGTCTGATGATACTTGCAATTTATCTCACGCTTTTTGGTGAAGGAAAACATCGTGAGGAAACCTGTATATCTCTAGAGAATTCTAGGGATATGTGTAACCTACCAATCCGCATTGGTACAGCGTGGTAGGTATTAGCTCTGAATCTTCTCTCGAGGAAACAGAGAGAGGAGACCTATACCCAGCTGTGGGACGGTAAGAGGCCGTTACATTACATATACAAAAAATAAATAATAGCATTACCTATTAGTGAAAATACAGAACATACAGAAAGACAGCTTTTGGGAGACTTTGTTTCATAATAAGTCGCGGTCAAGCCGTGTCCTCCAGGCAAACTTATAAAACAGTTGTAAATATATGTTTCAAACTTAAAACACTTGATTTATAGAAGCAGGCGTTACTTTGCGGAATTCCATATTACAAGCAATATAACAGAACTAAGGGCTTCACGACAAAAATCGTATGCATTTTTGTCGTGAAGCCTATCCTCCTGATGATGCTTCGGTTTCGGGGCGAAACGATCGTCGAGATTGTGGTGGTGGGTGTGTGTGCTGCTTTTGTGTTCGTTGTTGCTGGTGAATTGTGCCTTGGGGTGCATGTGGTGGCTGGTCCTGCATGTATAAGGTGCGTAGATTTTGCCTGCTTCATACACATTGGCTTTGCATGCATTCACTTAACCCGTGCGGATTATAGCAAAGTAGTTAGTTCTGTTATATTGCTTAAAACACTTGCTTATAGTGGCTATTAAATTGAGTTACATGAAAATTGTAAAAATCTTATCTAAGTACATCTTTTCATAGTTACACTTCGCAAACAATTTGCGTTGAAATCAAAACGAAAGTTCTCTAATTCGAAGGAAAGTGATTACGAGCCTTAAACTTGGTATAACGACTCATTATGACTACCTAAACTTTATTATACCTGGCAAGGGCTGCCACTTTCTAGTTTAACTTTTTTTCAAATTTAAAAATAAAATTATCTTGCTATAATCCACGATTAAGTAAATAGAACATATATATAGTGCTAAATGTATAATGGACTATCTGTTTTTAAATACCCGAAACATGCAGGATTCTTAAAAACACATACACAAACCTCCACCACCTCCACCAATATACATAAGCACTACACACGTTCACTATCACAAACTAAACAATCGTTTCGCCCCGCAACCGAAGCATCAGGAGACTCTACGCCAAATCGCAAAGCGAAGCATTATCCAAACAAGCAAGGTTATATAGTAATCGGTTCAACCCCACCATTTATTTTATTTGCCTCCGAACATAAAATAAATGGTTTCAGAGACGAGAAGGAGAGAAGGAGACTTACTTGGAAAGGGTAAGAGTTAAACTACGCTACTTCAATAAAAATTGCCATGGTATTTATATTCCAGAAATTCTCTAGGGATATGCAGATTTCATGCCAATTTATATTTACCATGAAATTCATGAGGTTTTTAATATTAGTCAAATGCATCTTGATGTGAGGACTCAAAATGACTTGCCCTCTTCAACCTCTATAAGATTCTAAGAACCTTTGATATGGCGTTTTCTATAATTAACTAGCAAGGCTATATAGCAGTGGAACAGTATAAAAATAAAAAAAATACTTTTAATCAGTAAATTTTTATTTGCAATTTTTGGCGTTCCAGAGGCTGTGACTAATCCATTGTCGTTCTGCTAATCTCATCCATTGATCTGTGAAGGCTATATAAATCATTGTTTGCTGGACATAAATAATCATGTCAGTGAAAATTATTCATTCAAATCATCATTCTCCTGCCCTTATCTTAATAAGGCTTAGAGTGCTAAGTGGGGTCAGCACAACATGTTACAAACATGTTGTCACATGATTTGGCTACGTATTTCACGACCGGCCGCCCCCCCGACGTCAACTTACCTTAGTCGCCTTTTACGACACCTCGGTAAGAAATGAGGGTCTATTCTATGCAGCCGGATACCACACAGCACATACCTTAGTCGCCTCTTGCGACACCTCGGTAAGGAAGGAGGGTGGTCTATTCTATTCTGCCGGATACCACACGGCGTTGAAAATTATTCATTCAAATGTAAGAAGAAAATATATTGGAAAAAAGTAATTATAAATGTCACGCTCCATTGTGTATTTGAAGGTTACACATATCCCAAAAAAAATCACATAATTTTTTTGCGTTCCCTCACGTTACTTACTTTTCTATTAACTTTTAAAGGGACCAAGAAGTAATCGGAATATAATTAATTTGGAATATAATTAACAAACCTGATTTTGAGTTTCGAACGCCGGTTTGTAAACCGGAACCAGTGAAAGCTCACAATAAACTAAATGTTTGCTTATACAGAAATAGTAATTACATGACAGAAAACTGCATTAACGATAAGTTATTATAAGTAGGCATAATGTCTGTAGCCACCCAGTTTACAATAAATAATTAACTTTTAAACCCAAACAAGACAACAGTTAATTAACAGCCTTATTATGTATACTGAAATATCAAATTCCAAATTTTAAATGTTTTGGTAATGACCTTAAATGAATAGAGTCTAATAATCAGGTATAGTACCCGGCATTAAATAATGCACATCGATGTTTAGAACGAAACAGCCGGCCAGATTCGTAGAGCGCTGTCACTGTCACTCAGTATGTGACGTTTCACACGGGTTCGTCAGTCTGTGTGACAGAGACTATTTAGATCTAGCCGACTTTCTCTCTCTAAGCCTCGATGTGCATTATTTATTGCCGGTTACTATAACATCTTTTCTGCGATTGAAAAATCAAATCATTTTGAAAAAATGTCTAACAATGGCCGTCATAGCGATTCACTCTGCACAGTTTTGGTACTTTTTTGATTTTGCTTTGTGGTTCTTAATGTGGCAACCCTAGAACTCAAGCTCTCATGACCGAGGCCTGTTTCCCCAACAAAGTTGCCTAATGTTAGAACTCTTTACTTTGTTTTCGTTACCAGAAATTGCGTGATAGCAGGTAAATTTACAAATTTAAAGGAAACTTTAAATTAACTTTATGTCCGCCAGTCCATACTTTGTTTTATACGCGGGAACTGACTCTGAGTGTTAAGGCTTGAACTTTTTTAGAATACGTTTATTCAAATACAAATTCAAAATATTTTATGCAAGCAGTTTAAACCTTTAAATGATTGTTTTAATCTTACTTTTTTACAACGAAAATACTTATTCTATTACCGTGGAATGGTTCTAAAAATGCTGGTTACGTTTCCGCGTTAAATCGCTTAACTAATTCTTTGTGCGAAAGTGGAGCCATCCTTCTTGTCACATGAAACGAAATTTCGGTTTTCTTCAACATTAATAATAATATATTTTATTCACCCTTCTTACTAAAATCCTCATATTTTAAAAATTTCTTTTCAATAAGGGAGCTTGTTTGTATCACCTTTATAATTCTAAGCCGTGGTCCGGCCTCACAGGAGGCACCCTTAGGACGACGTTCCCCGACGCTAGTAGAGCTTCTGCGCTTTACTCTCTGCATTTCGCAACCTCGACGATGCTTCTGCGCTCGCCCGTCCCGCCCGGTGACGCTGTAAAAGCCATTAGGGCTAACAGCATACAGTCAGTTCGAAAAAAAAACCTTTATAATTATAGCCATCGGTGTGATATAATGATGCAAAATCGTGTGGTAATTAAAGTACGACATTATTTGAATCACCAAACGGAATTGAATACTAAAATGAGTTCCGAGCGCTTTAGGGGATTAAATGGGGAACGAATTAACGTCACATTTGGCGGTTCTGTGGCGATTTATGGTTCTACCTCCATTACGACTGCCTGTGACTAACAATTTATATCACAAGATTTTGAAAACAACTAGATTTTTATTCTAACATCCAAAACTCTATTTACTAGCAATATATTTTGTTAAGGTTCTGTATTGGTATTGCCAACGCGCTTTAGCGGCCAGGCTGCGTGGCCAGGCAACCGGAGTAGCCGCATATCATATTCATCTGAGGCCATGTAGCAACAAAACGAAATCAGACTTCATAATGTACGCACATAACCCAAAGCCGCTGCGACAAGTGTGTGCACAGTGACCTATATATATCGGGTTCTTCGTCAGTCGCTGCGTGAGTTGTGAGAGCTTCACGACTCAAGGTCTGACCTCTTTACCCGGGCTTGTCCTCTCACGCGAATTTCTTCGCCCGGGTAATCTTTTCGACCTGTTCAGGTCAGAGGTCCGGCCTGGGCCTCGTGGGCGGATGCTGTCGGGACGCATCCTATCTTCATCTCCCTCGTTGTCTGCATTGTTAGGAGGTACAGTCAGGAGCTCTCAGTGATCTATTTCTTACGAAATGGCAGCGTGTGGGCAGCGATATTCCAGCTGGTCACGCAAAGAATATGTAGTCCCTGGCCACCTAGTGTGCGCACTTGCATATGTTACATAAGAATTAGTTGGCGGCGACGACTTGATCGCTTAATGCGTCAGACACTTAATAATATAGCATAAAGTCAGTTAGAGTCGTATAGCATATACTGTAGTTATAATTAATTTAACGAGCATTGTTTAATTTTGTAACGGAGCAGGGCGTTGGTCACTTCAAACACAGTTAATACTTCTACACGATTTAAGTTCATTTTCTTATATACAATGCATTGTCCTTAATAAACGTTTAGTATTATTATAGAAGACTTTCATTCCGCCTTATAGAAGCATAGTAGGTTTATGCACAAATCTAGAATTCTAGAAGGCGCCTACCTTAGGCAGCTTGACAGTTCGCATATATTTTTTTATTATTATAGATTAGCTGTGCCAACAACGGCTTCAACCGCGTGGAATTCACTGATAAACGAAAATTCCCTAATTTTTCGAAATTTTGGACACAAAAGTAGTTATTGTGAGTAAACCGTGAGAAATAGAGAAATGCTGTCCTGGACTTTTTGTTATATTTTTATAGATCTACAATTGGTAGTACATTAATTTAGCGTATCTCTGCTGGTTTACGCATTGCACGCGACTCAAGCTCCCAGCGAGCAAGTTTTTTAACAACTGCGCAATCTCTTCAACACAATTTACATAATACCGATATGTACTATTTACGTAAACCATCCGGAAGTATTGCAATATCTTTTGGTTAAAACTGTACAAAAATCCGTTCCGTAGATTTTGAGAAAATCGATTACATACAGGCAGACAGCTTTTTTGGGACTTTGTTTTATAATAAGTATATAAAGATGTATGTATTGATATAAAGTAGTGCTCAAATGATTCTAGAAGGAGGAAGAAGTCTGCACTAAAAAAGTCCTATTTCGATCGATATTCCAATATTTCCCGTGGGAACAGACAATATTTTAATACCACACGTATTCCCGTTACATTAACGGGACAAACGTGGTAATCGGGAAGGAATGTGCGGAACCCGATGCATTTATTAACAAGACCATTTACGCTTTGCTCTATAAGGGTAAACTGGTATAACATTTCCCCAATTATGAATATCACCTGCTGGGAGTGTGCTGACCCGACGAGGTTCGACAACCGATTGGTAAAATAATTGTTCATACCAGCTGATACAAATTCCGAGCAAGTAATAGCACATGAACTGTGCTAATACAAAAAGTAAGTGCCTCTTTCTATGTTTTCGCGGATTCTAAGGCGGTTATAATCTTCAGATGTAGAGCTTAATTTAGATTTCAAATTCATCATAGGCTTTTAATGAGATAAATTTAGTGAGTGAATCGGTATATTTCTTTAGATGTATATGTAATTTGCAAATCTACATTGGCTTAGTGATTCTTAAACTCTAATTTAAGACAAAAGTAATAATAAAAATTGTTTTGCTATAATCCGCGATACAGTAAATAGAGAATATATATAGTGATAAATGTTTAGTGGACTATCCGTTTTTTCATACCCGATACATGCAAGATTCGTAAAAACACATGCACAAACCTCCATCACTCCCACCACAATACACAAGCACTACACACGTTCACTATCACAAACTCAATCGTTTCGCCCCGCAACAGTAGCATCATCAGGAGACTCCACGACAAAATCACAAAGTCCTGCATGGAATCCTTCATGTATCGGGTATGAAAAAACGGATAGTTCACTATAAATTGATCACTACATATATTTTCTATTTACTGTATCACGGATTATAGCAAATAACTTTTGTATTATGGATCTCCGCAAAGTAACGCGTAATTGTATAAATTATCTAATTTAAGAATTTCGCCCAGGAGTGAAATACTAAAACTTATTTTTTATAGGCTACCTTATTTTACTTAGATGTATAGGAAGATCACATATATAAAAAAAGCTTGATATTTTATTTATTGAGGATTTATTATCGAGGATACTTAAACGCTTTAAGTTTAGGCGAACGAAGTCGTGTGTACCACCATCAACAAAGTCAAGCAGTACTTCACACCGAAACAACTTCTTACATTGTACCAGACTCAGGTACGTTCGTGTATGGAGTACTGCTGCCATTTGTGGGACGGCTCTGCCAAATACCAGTTGGATGCTTTGGACTCAGTGGATCGACGTGCCAGAAGGCTCATTTCTGATAAAACCCTGACCGATACCAAATTGCACAGTCTTCAATATCGGCGCAGGGTTGCCTGCCTATCGGTATTCTACAGGATATATTTCGGAGAGTGTGCTGAAGTACCCCATTACCTTGTCCCTCCATCACCATTCTATCAACGCACCGCTAGGCACCGGGAGAAGTTCCACCCTTACGTTATCGACATCCCACGAAGGCGCACGAAGCGCTTCGCGTCTTCTTTTTTACTGCGCACGGCAAGGGAATGGAATTCTCTCCCGGCATCTATTTTTCCCGAGTCATATAATAATTGATAATTGCAATTTATCACACGCTTTTCGGTGAAGGAAAACATCGTGAGGAAACCTGCATATCTCTAGAGAATTCTAGGGATATGTGTAACCTACCAATCCGCATTGGAGCAGCGTGGTAGGTCTTAGCTCCAATCCTTCTCTCCAAAAACGTAGAGAAGAGGCCTTAGCCCAGCAGTGGGCATAGTAACAGGCTGTTACTTTACTTTACTTTTATATAATACGGGTACCTTCAAAGCAAGAGCGAATAGGCATCTTCTATGCAAGCGCGCTCCATCTTAGACTGTATCATTGCTTACCATCAGGCATGATTACAGACAAGCGCTCGCCTATTACGCAAAAAAAACCATATATATATAATTACAGTCCAAATCCATTACCTTCTTACAAAGTTCTGCCACAGGTGTACAGGCGTGTGCAAACTTCTTAATTGAATTGCCAACTTTAAACGTTTGTTTTATAAGTTATATCCGCGTACCAATAATTCTAAAATTAATTTTAAAACATTGCGTATGAAAGTGAGTATTAAAGGTTAAAAAATAAAAAGTATTTTAATGAATAATTTATAGAATTAGGTGTTACTTTGCAGAGATTCATAAAATAAAAGTAACAATAAAAGTATTTTGTTATAATCCGCCACAACTAAATAGAAAATACGAGTAGGTAATGCTAAATACAGAGTGAACTATCCATTTGCATATATATGCAAGTGTCATAGAAACGCATGCACTACAAATCGCCAACACAACCACCACAATACACATGCATACACATAGTCACTATCACAAACTCAACAATTGTTTCACCGCGCAACCAAAGAATTATAAAGAGATAGAATCCACGACGAAAAAAGCGATGCATCACCAAATCTAGCATAGTTATATACTAATTGGTTCAACCCACACCATTTATTTTTCCTCTGAACACGTGTTTATTTATTTGGTGGCATGTATTTGGCTGGAGAAGATACACGCCATCAACAGACCAAACATTAGTACAGCACACGACCATATCAAGACATTTTATGAACGCTGAATTTCGTCAGGAGACTTGCTACCTGACAAACAACATCGTAATACCTTAGAAGTATCTAGATTATATACCCAGATTTTCTTCCTTTCTATTCCGACAAAGTTGCAGCCTACACTGAGACTAGGTTCAACAAGTTCAATGGGCAAGGGCTCTCGGCCTCCCGATATTTCCGTTCGCTCACTTTACTGTAGAGCAATCGACACTTAATATACTCGTATAACTAACAGTTGCCCGCTTCTCTAGACGTTAAGCGCTATGTTTTTCATTCGAATAATATTATATACTCGAAAGTATCTATTTATACGAGTATGTGCCGATTCACGGATTAACGGATCAATACTATAGTTTTTTAGGATATTGGTAAAAGAAGGTACTGGAAGGCTAGACGAGATAATGTAATAATAAAATAAAATTCCTCAATCCATTCTAGACCAGTGTACAGAGAGATTCCAAGTTTTAAAAAATATGCTTATACGTAAAGCATATTACAAAATTGAAGATTATTTGGATGATAAGAATGCCTGGATTTGAAAATCCTTTTAGCTTCATACAAGACAGGTTTAATAATGTATAATTGAAAATATTTAAAAGATTGACCGCCAAGTTTCTTGCTAGTTCTTCTCGGTAAAAGCGACATTCTGAACCAGTTGTAGCTTCATTAATCATATTGACGATTCAAAAGTGCCTGAAATGGTTTATTTGAATAAAGATTATTTTAATTTGATTTGATTTGAATGTCCCGGGGTCCCAAAGCTTAGGAAGCCTCTCAGACCAATGACTTCCTTCTTCAGTCGTGTGCTCACCGCTGAGCATCATAGTGTACCCGATCTAAAAAAGATCGGGTACATTCTCTAGGCAATATAGTAGCAATATTTTACCCTTGCCTTTTACGCTGAGTTGTACGGAGATTATTTAATTCCTCCAGGCCCCCATAACCTCTCCTGACCAGATCAGGGTTCCAATTATCATATCCACCGCCCGATGTTCGGCGTTGTCAGCTCATTTCGCAACACCCAAGGCATTCTGCAGAATTCTGGAACGTTGATCTTGCGGACGCGAGCGACCCCATCCTGCTCTCTCGACTCTGACTTACCTAGTAAAATTAAACTTATGAAATATGGAAGTGTTAACCTATCATTTTTCATAATTAAGTAGATATTTTAAAATCGATAAGGCCACTTCAGTCAGTCAGAGACTGACTGTACGTATTACGACTCGGAACACAACGAATACGGTATAAAACATTTTTGATAGTTTATGTAGACCTTGTTTATTTTCCCGACAGGGCCTTTGTCTACCTAGCTGCGCTACTGATATTAATAGATAAGATAGGTAAGCGAAACGTTTTCCGTACAGTTTTAGAAACTAATTTCGTGTTTTTCTTCTTATTATTTAAAGACGTCCACGTGTAGACTTAGGTGTATTCTGCGATTCTCTACATCTCTTCACCGCGATATTTTTTCGGTTGATTTTGTACAAAATAATGTTAAAATTATAATGACCTAATTCAAAAAAGTTGTTTTGTGGAATTTTGCAACTACAAAAATCGACACTGTTAAAGATACCCATAACTAAGAAGAGCAAAAAACACTGGTTTTGTTTTTGTTTTGTGAACAAATACAATATTGAAATATTTATTTTTGAAAAGACTGAACGCCGAGTTTTTTTGCTGGTTCTTCTCAATTAGAGGACCTTTCTGAACCAGCCGTAGCTTCATTTAAATTTGACGATTCAAACTATTTGAATTGCAATAGTTTGTTGTGTAATATAGATGGCATTGAAATAAGGCTTGAAATGTATCTAACTCAATTAAGCCTAATTTAGAATTTGAATATTTTCTTTTATCACGGATTATATAATAACATTATCATTACTTTTGTAAGATCTTCTATAGTGCCGTGTGGTATCCGGCTGCATAGAATAGACCACCCTCATTTTTACCGAGGTATCGTAAGAGGCGACTAAGGTAAGTTGACGTCAGGCAGGCGGCCGGTCGTAAAATACGGAACCAAATCATGTGAAAACATTTTTGTAACATGTTGTGCCGATTCCACTTAGAGTGGGAGAATGATGATTTTGTAAGATCTTCTATAATATTATATTCTATCGATATTCTAGTTACCTCTTAGAATAATTCACGTAAAAGCCTCTTTGAACCACGCAAGCCTCTTGGAAAGTTGGGTACAGATGTACAAACCTATATAAACTCCTTAATTGAATTGCGAACTCGCAATGTTTGCCTGGGCTATATCTACGTAGATAATTCGACTAATTAATACCAAATTGGATAAGGTATTAACGTGTTGGATAAAGCAAATTTCTGTATAATACGACCTTAGAAATTATGCTGCCTACTGTTTTATTCGTAGAGATTATGCAGGGGAACCATATGCAGGGCTTTGGGCGCGAGTTTACAACAAATAATAAGAGAAATTGACTTGAGAGACTACTTATCTTTGTCAAATCACATATGCGGATTAATGGAGCGTTTTTAATATATATTTCTAAAGTAATAATAAAATTATTTTGCTACATACAATACACAAGCACTACACACGTTCACTATCACAAGTGATCTACGAATCTTGCATGTAACCGATACGAAAAAACGGATAGTCCATTATACATTTAACACTATATATATTTTCTATTTACTGTATCGCGGATTATAGCAAAATAATTTTATTATTACTTTTGTATTATGAATCTCCACAAAGTAACGCCTAATTCTATAAATTATATATATTTCTGTATATACGTGTTATCGAATCAAATCAAAATAATCTTTATTCAAATAAACCATTTCAGGCACTTTTGAATCGTCAAGGATCACTATGATTAATGATGCTACAACTGGTTCGGAATGTTGCTCTTACCGAGAAGAACCAGCGAGATATTCGGCGGTCGATTAAAGATTTTCAATTTTATATTGTTAAACCGCAGTCTCGTTTGAAGCTGAAAGGATTTTCAAATCCAGGCATTCAAATAATATATCATCCCAATAATCTTCATTTTTGTTATATGCTTTACGTAAAAGCATATTTCTTACACTTAATTTTAACCTTTCTGTAGACTGTCAAACTTTCTGTAGTTATAGTTCACCTATACATATACAATATATACGGTCACCTCTTGTATATCACGCTACGAGCGCTCGGCGCCCCCACCTGCCTCAGTCCCCGTTCTAGTCATACCTCCACGCCCTTGTACAGGCGAGGACTGAGTTAAGTGATTAGCCTGTAATGCTAATTACAATCCGGTACAACTTTTTAAACACGGTTCAATTGTTTTTTCAACAATCCAGAACTTAACAACTTGATTTCCGTTACAATTTTTCATCTCATATAAGTTCATTGATTATATAACGAATCTCAGGAGACTTTAAAATAATAAAGCTCACCGTCATGTATAATTTCAGTATGCCTTAAGTAATTTTATATTTTTATCCAATAGATATATTAAACACATCTTCAAAAAGTTAAATAGGTAGTTACAATATTATGTCTAAAATTTTCAACTTCACGTAAGTACGTTGGTTATGTAACGAGTCTCAAGAGACTTTTAGAATTCTTATGAACACTATCAGACGTAAATACAGGGTTTCCAAGGAGTCGTAAAAGGCCCCTTTGATATGACAATATAAAAAGTTTTATGATTGCTCTGATATCCCGCGAGCCGAATTATCGACGTTGTTTGGAATTTTGTTGACAACTTTAGTTTTATTACTGCGTGCAAAGTTTGGTATAGAAATGCAATTGTTTAGTTAGGTAAAAAACGAAGTATGAGTGGCTTAGTAGAGTAGTTATCATGCTGTTAATTTCTTCACAAAAAATATTTGATGAGTCCGATTAAATTGTAAAATATTTATTTTAAATGATTATGCCAGTCAATGATTTAGTTTTTGATACTCAAAGTAGGGTGGTTAGAGACATAGAGTAAATGAGGTTCAAATAAAAGATACCCCTGTCTACGTAAATTTAAATTCAAAGCATTCTTTATTCAAGTAAACTTGAAAATAAGTGCTTTGGATTCGTCAACTCTCCTACTGGTTTCGAAAGCTGTTCCTACCGAGAGTAGCCAGCAAGAAACTCGGCGGTTGCTTTTTTCAAATTGTAATTCTTATTACTAGTTAGTTACATTTAGTTATTTCTGACTTATACAGGGTCGAAGAGTTGCTCTATCCACGCCTTCTTATCGTAAGTAATCCTCAATAGGTAGGTTTTCTGTATACGCTTTTTTAAATAGTGTTTTTAAACTGCTGTAATGACAAAGTTAAAATTGATTGCAGAATTGTATTATAGAATCTTATACCGAAACCCACGAACGACTTACGGACTTTTGCAAGGCGCAAAGCAGGGGCCGAAAATTTATGTAGGTTCCTACTTTGTCTATTATATACATCGCCAATTCTTTTATAATTATGTGTATTTGCACAAAAATAATATGGCCAAAAATATACTGAGAAGCCAATGTAAGAATACCTATTTTCTCAAACTTAAACGTCTGCAATAATAATTTACTCAAATAAAAGACTTCTTTCGTTTCATAAGATTTATTTAAGTGATATTCAATTAAATTGAACGTAAGTCATAAATATTACATAAATATCAGTTCCATATATCAATCTACAATATTAACTTTTACTTGTTCTAACAGTTTAGATTTTGTTCTATTTATTTTTTTATACTTAGGATTAGCTTTAACAGATCTTCTAATGCTGCTTCTGGTCATAACCCTGTCGAATATTTCTTCACTGGTGTCTTCGCTGCCATCATCAGAAAAATGGTTGTTCATGCTATCATTCATTTTCTTAGGTCTTAATAAAACTGATTCCGTTGTCCCATTCGAGAAGAGACTGTCGTCGAAAGCTCGGTCATCATCGCTAGTAATTTTTTCATTACTTAATTGACGTACTAAAACCCTGGCTTCAGTGCATGCTACTTCTAAATTTTTCTTCTTCTCGTCTTTCTTTTTAGCACCCTCTCGATTACTGGGTTTGTATTTCATAGGAGAGAAGTCGACTCTACGCAAAAAACTAATGGGATCTGCAAATCGTCGACTGTATTTCCTTGTCGCTTTCGTTTCAGTCTTAATTGGTTCGGATTTGTCTAAGCTGTCATCATTTTCCATAGCAACACCGGAGTCAGAATTCGACTCGACATTAATCGTAATTTCGGGCACAATACAATCTTCCTTAAGTTTCAGCTTTTCGTTAAGCTCGTCGATTATTTCCTGCTGTTTTTTAATTACATCATCTTTTTCTGACAATTGTTTCTTGACAGATTCTGTTCTTAACGCTAAGTTGAGTTCGTACTTTTGGAGTTCGGTAGATAAATATTCGAGTTCCTTTTTTCTAGTCATTTCCAATTTCTTTATAACTTCAGCTTGCTTTGCATAAGTTTCTTTCATTCTTGCTATTTCCTGTTTATGTGTTAGTTTGAGGAATGTGATTACATTTATAGCTTCATGTAATGTTGCCGGTTGCAACTCATCGTTACTTATATTTGACATCTCTTCTGTTAGATCTGTAACAAGAATAAAAACTTTTAAAATATAAATATATAAATATGTTTTAATCTAACTACAATCACAAATCACATTCAGTCAGAAAGCTTCTGGGCACTTTGTTTTATAATATGTATAGATGTAATTTTAAACCTTAAATGTAACTCGAACCGTTTCATCTTAATTAATTGTTAAATGTAACTGATTATTAGATTACTCATGAGCATCCAATAGAAATACGTAACATTTATTTCCGAATCTCTCAATAGCCACTTATAAACACAGCCTTTCATCATTTGATTGCGCGAATCCAATTAAAATTTCGACATCAACCGTCGAGTCTGGTTTCGAATCATTTTTTTATTTAATTAAGCCATACGCGAGCAAAATTTTCGATACACGTATTTTATTTCGAAGCAAGCTCTTTTTCTTTACAGAATACTTTAAAATTGTTTCCAATTAATTACAAATACTATTTCATTATATATTAATATTAAATAGTTATATTCAATTTCCAATTCAAAATATTCTTTATCAAAGAAAACTTGTTGAGTAGTTTCACGTAGGTACAGCTAGTAGAACACGTAGGAACAACTTTCCGTAGAGTTGACGATTCAAAAGCTTACAAGGTTACTTGAATAGAGAATATTTAGAATTTGAATTTGGTATTCTACACGTGCTTCTACAAATTGTCTATTTGACAGTTGCATCCAACCTTTCCAATTAACATATTGATGGGTTCATCGGATTCCACGAGTGTCAGCGATGTTATTATCGATCTAACCGTAACCGTTCGCACCGGTATAATAATAGGGTATTGTTCTCACAAAATGACCTTTTCCAAACAAAACAGCTGATATTTTTGTTTCATATCCTCAATCCATTGTATTAATTTTCAAGGCCGCGTAGCACAGAACTAGATTCGTAACGCCAAATGCTGTGACTCTTTTAAAAGGAAATTGAACAGTGTTTGATCTCTTAAAAATAATTAAAATGCATACAATTTTTTAAATTTTTTATTACTTTTTTAGTATGCATATTGCTGCACGCTCAAAAGAAGGTCATAAACTTGATGTAAACTTTATTGTGTCTAATGAAAAATAAATGTATTATTATTATGTCCATTGTTTTTCTTAAAACTAACTTATTATGTTTTTAAATATTTCGAATTACAAAAAAAAATATTTTTATTAATAAATATTATAAACGAGAATGTTTATTTATTTCTCCTGTTTTTAATCTGAAGTTAGTGTTTTTTTTATACGGGGAAAGTTAAAAGGCTGAAGTGATATACGTCATGTAAAAAAAGGTATTTAATGTATAAAGATAGCAAATATTTGATAACTGGACGGTTCTATCAACCAACCATGCCACCTGCGAAACCCTTTATAAATAACCGCTATCTCTCGCGACCGACTAATAGCTGTTTATCATTAGCTGTTTGTGACGTTATCATTTATCATCTTTTACAAAAACAAGAACTACCCTGTTGATACCTGTTGTACGCTGAAGATAATTTATTACAGGAAGACAAATTTGACGAATCCAATTTACGTTTATTTTATCTATTATAAGGAATTAAATGTCTTTTTAATTGTATGCTACGAATATAGTTCGACAATTAGCAATAATTACATCTATGAATATATTTATACGAACCGAATCTAGTGTTTTATGTCCGTGACCCTCCTTCCTTTTTACGTAATATAATATCATTTTATATATTAACTGTTGATTAAAAATATTTTATTTTATACATAAAATATATGTGCTGTTCGCATTTAATCTTAAATTATTAAATATATAACAAGACACTATTGACTGCTCGAGTAAAAGATTGACTCTACTTGTGTCGTTACACAAATGAGTAATTTACATCGAAACAAATTATTAATTGAATAATTTATATACATTAAACAAGGTCACGTATAGAATATTTGACTATTTGATTTAGAATATTTGATTTAAATAAACAATTATAAATTTATATAACAGTTTGTAAAATATTCCATATAAATAATAATTTAGTATCATGTTTGATTCGAATCATAATAAAAAATTGTGTAATACCGTTTCATTACTCTTGTTTAATACACAACACGAATTAAGTAGAGATTTTAAAAAAAAAAAAAGTATTTAACATAGACCCTACAAATTTTGTGAAATAGGCAGCATATTTTACCATTTTTAATATTGAGAGAGTTTTCTATTACCTCTTTCTACATTTATTTTAAATATAGAAAGCAAAACAATATTTAGCATATTATTATGCAGGATAAAACTGTAATTCACGAATAGATATTAGTATTAATTTTGTCGAATTGTATATCACGTTGATAACCTAATAAACAAATATTGCAAGAATTCCAATAACAATAACTGAAAATTAATCATTAACTAAAATTAGTATTACAAAAGTATTAATAGAGATATATTACCTGAAAGCAAAGACCTCGAAATCCACACACAAGTACCGATTTATCAAAACAATACACAATACACCACTTGACTTGTCGATATTCGAACACTGACTGAAAGAAAACAATAAATTGGCAAGAAGACTAATTGATTCCTTCATGCACCACACAAAGTCATCCATAACTGGAAATTATCATTTTTTAACAGATAATCAACCTTAATATAATGTACATAAGGTTGTATACGCTTTACGTGGATGTTAATCCCCATTGTTAGTCAGCCCGTCGGGACAAGTCTACCTGCGTTCCTAAGACCCACCAAACAGGTTCTGGACCAGTTTATAAATAGATTGTGGGAGAAAATACACCGTTGTTGTATAAGTAGGTACAGGTAGGTTTTATGTACTTGCAACTTTAAAGCTTTTTAGTTCGGATTAATACAAATACATGGAAATTTATGGCATGGCATTTATTTTTAATACAAGCTTATTGGATTTTGTTATTTCTATGGAATAAATGGTTTAAGAATTCAATAATAATATGCAACCGAAAGATGCGCAAGAGTTTACGTTAAATATTCATAATATAAGAGACAAAGGGAATGCCCTAAGTGACCATCTGAATAATCTGTTAGATGATACAACTAACTAATTATTGTGTGAGTGTGAGTGGGTGTGTGTGTGAAAGGGTGTTGAATGTGTGTTAGCTTACAATGCTTATCAAAGCTTCAGTTACATTGAAGTTAAGGTTATTTTCAAAAAAGCTGTGATAGCCCAGCGGCGAGACCGTGCGACTCTTTCGAGAGGAACACGCGTACAAACCCGGGCAGGCACCAATGAGTTTTTCTATTAAAAATAAGTGTCTTATTGATAATTGCAATTTATCACACGCTTTTCGGTGAAGGAAAACATCGTGAGGAAACCTGCATATCTTTAGAGAATTCTGGAGATATGTATAACCTACCGATCCGCATTGAAGCAGCGTGGTAGGTTTTAGCTCCAACCCTTCTCTCCAGAAACGGAGAGAGGAGGCCTATTCCCAGCAATGGGATAGTATCAGGCCGCTACTTTACTACTTTACTTTAAGATTAATTTACCATAAAATAAGTTTTTTTACCAGGTTGACTTTGGCAGTGAATAGAAAGGGCTTTATTTACTTTATTGTCTAGGTAATTACGTAAGAAGCAGAAAAATCTCTGACAAAATCTTGTTTTGAAAGTTTCAATTTGACAGATAATATATTATCGACGTTTGTCTATGAGAATTACTAAAAAACTATTTATGTAATAATGACCACGCTTATCATGTTGGTTGGTAAATATAACCCGGCATTAAATAATGCACATTGATGTTTAGAACGAAACAGCAAGCCAGTTCGGATTCGTAGAGCGCTGTCTCTGTCACTCAGTTAGACCCGTGACGTTTGACACGGGTTCGTCAGTCTGTGCGACAGAGACAATGCTCTATAAAGCAAAATATAGCCGATATCTCTATACGCCTCAATCATAATCATCATCCTCCTGCCCTTATCCCACTCAAAGTGCGGTCGGCACAACATGCTACAAACATGTTGTCATATGATCTGGCTACGTATTTTACGACCGGCCGCCTGCCTGACGTCAACTTACCTTAGTCGCCTTTTACGACACCTCGGTAAGAATTGAGGGTGGTCTATTCTATTCTGCCGGATACCACACGGCATTTACCTTAGTCGCCTCTTACGACACCTTGGTAAGAAAGGAGGGTGGTCTATTCCAATCTGCCGGATACCTCACGGCTTTCTCTATATGCCTTGATGTGTATTATTTATTGCCGCGTACTATACATATGTTTTCATATCAATATATCAGGAAACTGACCGGCACGTACATCTCTTTACACCCCCTATGATTTAGAAATCACTATAGTTATATTTCACAACAGCTGAGTTACTAAATTGAGCTACTAATGCAAAATTAATTAGAGCAAATTGCTTGCGTACTTGGAAGGTGTTAATGGGAAAATAATTACTTGTTGAAATTATACAATAAGTTAGACAATGGCGTTGTGACACGGGATAATGGGATTTACCAATGTAATAATGTACTAGAGGCTTCTAGAGATGTTTCCTGCGGGAATTGTTCGCAGTAAGTTAATATCTATCCTATTACTATATACTATACTAATGTTACCCACGTTTTCGTTTGCAACAACTTAGAATTAGTTGCCGCACATATCACAAACACCAACACTACACATGCACTAGACACATTCACTACGACAATCTCAACGTTAGTTTCGCCCCGTAACCAAAACATCATCAGGAGATATACTCCCCAACAAAGTACCACAACACGACAAAATTGCAAAGCTTTGCAATTTTAATGCGTCATATTTGCAAGCTGCATGCATGTATAAGGTATGAAGACGGTTTTTGCTTCTTACACTTAGCATTCTATAGATTTTATTTACTAACGCGGATTATAGAAAAATAATTCTACCTTAAATTTTGTATTTAGTCACAAAGATATGAACATCTATACATATTGCAAGCTTAGTATAAAACTGACGTAATTCAAAAAAGTTGTTTTGTGGTAAATTGCAATAAACCGTAGCGTAGCGCCTACAATACTTGAAACTTGGAAGAGTAAGAAAACACACGCTTTTAGAATTTTTAATTCAGTGTTTAATACTAAGCGTGCGATAAGTACCAAGAATCCGAATTACGTGTCTGAAAACCCCAAAAACGATCTATAACTACTTCTTACTAGAGTAATACTGAACACGGTTAATTAAAGGCATCAAAAGCAACAGATGTTCAAGAGCTTTTGTACGGTTTCGTAGAAATGACCGCAGCTTACGATATTGTCGGCGTTTTTTATTAGAGATAACGAATTTTTAATGATGTCTAAACAATGACGTATATCTTTAAAGATAAGGTGACGTCATAAAAAGTGGTACAATTTATGAATTAAGAAGTAAACAAAACGAATTACACCCCTTTTGAAAATAAAAATCATGTTAGAACTGTAAAAAAAGAATTTTTCGATAAATTCAAATTCGAAATATTCTTAATTCAAGTAAACTTGTGATCGAGTACTTTTAAATCGTCTACTTTACTGCTGGTTCAGAAAGCTGTTTCTACCGAGAAGAACCAGCAAGAAACTCGACGGCTGCTCTTTTTAAAATATAAATCTTATACCTAGTTATAGATATGCTTCTAAAATCTCTGTCATGCAAAAGTAGAGTGTATTATCCTTTATCATACCTTTTGCACATTTTACTATGTACATCACTTTCCATATATAAATTTAAATAAATACGTAAGTACAGAAATATACCCAGATTCAGAGTACTAACAAATTATTTAAAAAAAAATGTTAATCTGGCTAAAATCGAACTCGCGATCCCCGTACTTGCCTAAGGTCACTGCCACCAGCGCAAACGGTCCAGTCAAAATATAAATCAGCTCGTTATAGAATTACCTATTGTTTGCTTTTCTATTGTCCTTTTCTTATCTATGTGAGCTTTTGTACAACCGCGTGACAAACTTTTAAGAATTTATTTAACTTTCTTGGAATTTTTAATTTCAATTCGTAGTAAACCTTTGTCATATTTATTGCCAGATCTTGTCCTAAATTGTGATAAAAAATTGTATAGAATCATACCAAAGGACCATGACTTTGATTTTCGGGCAGTATTAATTTATCAACGTGCATTATGGCATTACACAATGGCGTCAATCCATGACATATAGAGTCATTAGGATGCGCGTCAGGTGATTAGAACTAGAGATTATAACTGTCTTAAGAAAATAAGAAGCTTTGAAAATACCAATTTTTTACCTACTTTAAGAGTACCAAAATTTCCAATGCGTTTCAAAATCTAAGCATCCAGTTAATAGGGGTGTCCAAAAAATTATCGATTTTTAATAATCGATTCTTTAAACACTATAAAACGTTTTTATAAAATTTACATTGATACTGTAAAAAAGTTTGGAGTAGTACAACATCATGATTGCGATAAAAATATCCATACTAATATTGCGAAAGTCTGAATATCTGTCGATGAGCTTTATCACGAGTGTATTTTAAGAAAGAAATTGCAATAAAGCAATATACATGTAATCGCACGCATGATGGCTAACTAAACGATAAATAAACCAAAATGGCGTACGTGCAAGGTATAATAACAAAGATATGTGTTCGCAATCACGTGGTCGTACTATAAACATTAGAAGAATGTCAATCAAACGTAATTAAGACTATAATTGCGATTAACAAACTCGAATAAGCTAATTAACAAACAGAATTATAATAATTCATGTAATCATTTAGTAACTTTTTGCAAACACGTACGCGGCAATAAATAATACAAATCGAGGCTTAGAGAGACAAATCGGCACAAGTATTAAGTTACCAAAGTAACTTAATACTTGTGTTACGAGTGACAGACAGCTGATAATATATACATATATAATTTTAAACACATACATACAAATATACACCCAGGTTCCAAGAACCAACAAATTGTAATTAGAAAATGTTGGCCTTCGGCCAGAACCGGAAGTCGGGAATCTTTTTTTTTTAATATATGGGGCACTCACATTCACGCTCATCCGTCCCGAAGTAAGTAACTTAATACTTGTGTTACGGGTGACAGACAGCTGATAAATATGTACATATATAATTTTACACACTTAAATACAAATATACACCCAGCTAGTTCTTTTAGCTAGTCGAGTTTTTGCGCCCTGCACTCTGCATTTCGCAGTCTCGCAGTGAGTGAATTATTTTAATTTGTATATACCCAGACTTTGACAGACTTATAAAAAATTTATTGGTTCTTCGAGCCTGAGTGTATATTTGTATTTAAGTATGTATTTAAAAATAACACATGTATTAAGTTACTTACTTTGGGGACGGACGAGCATGTGGGTGCCATACATTTATTTAATATTTAGAAAATTTTGACCGTCGGAGGGAATAGAACCACCTGTGGAGCTGAAGGCACTTGCACTACAACTGCGCAACGGGACCAGTCAAATCAATATACAATAAAGTTAATAATTTAGGGTAATTTAACAAATATGTTATAACCATCAAATCGCAATAATCTTTACTCGACTGCGCTTTTGCAAGCACTGTTGAATCCTCAAGGATCAATCAGATTCTAGAAGCTATCACTGTAATAAGCGAATTGGCAGGTACAGTTAGAAATATATATTGTGATGATGTCGACTATCCTACGCATCATTATTAAAAAAAGTAGCGGCCTGTTACAATCCCACTGCTGGGAATAGGCCTCCTCTCTCCGTTTCTGGAGAGAAGGGTTGGAGCTAAGACCTACCAAGCTGCTCCAATGCGGATTGGTAGGTTACACATATCTCCAGAATTCTCTAGAGATATGCAGGTTTCCTCACGATGTTTTCCTTCACCGAAAAGCGTGTGATAAATTGCATTACCAATTAGACACATGAGTTCTAATAGAAACACTCATTATTGCCTACCCGGGTTTGAACTCGTGTTTCCCTCGAAAGAGTCGCACGGTCACACCGCTGGGCTATCACAGCTCAATTGGCAGGTACAGTTAGACATATATATTATGATGATGCCGACTGTCCTACGCATCATTATTACTGTCGATTAATATTAACAGCATTAAAACATAATTAACAACATCAATTAACGTCGTATTTAATTATACTGCAAAATTACATTTGGTAAATACGTCAACAAGTATGTACGTGTTTAAATACGTGTGACATTACCATAGAGCATGGATGCACAGACCGCGGCCCGCGGGCCGCATGCGGCCCGCCAGTCGAATACTGGTGGCCCGCCGACAGCAAAAATAATACTCTCGTACATTCCGAAATATCGAATTCTATTCCAAGACAAAATATGTTCGAAAAGTAATTTGAATCTCGCGCGCGCGCTATTTGGATCTAGCGCCCAAAAATGCTAAGTCAAGTAACATCGCTTGCCGCCTTTATATAAAGTTCAAAATAGTAGAGAAATCAAGAATTTCTATCGCGGTGTGTGCAAGCGAGATAGAAATAGTCACGAAGTCCTGATTGCTCGCGTCAGTTCGGTTTTAATTTGAGTGAAGTGTCAACAGAAAGAAATAAGCTCGAAAATACAAAGCGAAGTATAAGTGATTGAGAATAAGTGCAGTTTAATAGTGTTTTGGGGAGGCAATAGTTCTAGAGTAGATTTTAACTCTACTGGCCGGTGTCATATATTTTGATCCACATTCAACGTAGATTTCCTGTTGCAGTGTTAACCCGTCAAGTGCCGTGTATAATTTTGTTGTGAAATCGTAAGTAGAACTCTGTCATTAATAAGTGTGGTGACGCCAAGATGGGTAGATTTTTTACTGGTCTTGACAAATGAGTTATTTATTGACTTCCACATGTACCACCTGGGGCGCTAATTTGTTTCGCAGATACTTTGTCTTTTCCGGGTAAGTTGTTCCCACGTCTGCGTCCCACATTTGGTGCCTTTGTTGCACAATTCCGCCCCCGCCTCCTTTACCCTTTTCTTCCCTTAGCGACCCTTACGAGGTTACGCATTCGCACCGCAATATTCCAACGCATCGCACACGTATCCTCGCTCGCTGTGCTAGATGTAACGCGCCCGCACCTTTATATAACCTAATTTATACTGTCCGCATTCCTTCCCTTCCTTCGTCGTGTTATACTGTGGGGCTGACCGCAACAACATCCTGAAGCCTGAAGAGACATCAGCAGTCTTCAGAACGGTAAGTGGAGCTTTAATATTAACCACTTGTCGAGATTAGTAGAATCCAGAACCCACAGCGCCGCCACGCATTATTTAATTACGATTACGATCCCGCTGGACTGTGGCTATTTACACGCCACGCCACAACTAAGTGTTTCCCTACCTATTTAATCATATTTAATCCAATTTAGCTTTAATATTGGCCAAATATTAAAATAAAACAAATAAATTACTATTTTTATCAGAATTTCTTTAACTGTTTAATTACTTCATTATTTCAGATATAAAATCTGTATAAAAATCTTAAAATTTCTGAGGAATAATATTCAACCAATTATTTTTGATAATTTAAAAAAGGATGGGTAATTTAATTAGGTACTGTAATTGTTTTTAGGTGCTTTGTTAATCCTAGCCAGGATTAGAACGCAACATGGAGAAGCCAGGACCTAGTAAAAAACGTAAGGTTAAAGATGAAAATCGGCAGTTTCAAGAAATTTGGACTGAGAAATACTTTTTTGTATGGTCGCATAACAAAGTCGTTTGTTTAATTTGCAAGAATTCTGTTGCGATTGCAAAGGAATATAATGTAAAAAGGCACTATGAAACGCAGCATCCTTCTTTTACCAAGTTTACAGGCGAATTAAGAAAGCAAAAAATGTTGTCTTTAAAACGGGAGCTTATTGGTCAGCAAGCTATGTTTACAAAACCCATTCAAGATTCAGAAACAGCTACAGAAGTTAGTTATGAAATTTCTCGAATGATAGCAAAGCGAAGTCGCCCCTTCAATGATGGCGATTTTGTAAAAGAATGCATAGAAATTGCCGTTAAGAAAATGTGTCCAGAAGCAGCAAAAAAGTTTGAGAAAATTCAACTGAATCGTATGACTGTCCAAAGACGAATTATGTCTTTGTCAGGTAATATTGCGGAACAATTAATTGAAAAAACTAAGACCATTGAATTTTTTTCATTAGCTCTCGACGAATCCACTGATATTAGTTCCACAGCTCAACTTCTCATATTCATACGAGGTGTTACTCAAGATTTTGAAGTCTTAGAAGAGTTATTAGGAATGTGTTCATTGAAAGGTCAAACCAAAGGAGTTGATATACTCAATGTACTTTTGGATGAGTGTTCAAAAACTGATTTGGACTTATCAAAATTATCGGGAGTTGCGACTGACGGTGCTCCTTTGATGATCGGTGTTAATTCCGGGTTAGTTACTTTGCTGAAAAAGCATCTGCAAGTAAAAAACATAAACGCTGAAGATCTCATGCAGATTCACTGCATTATACACCAGGAAGCCCTCTGTTCTAAAAAAATTGAATTTCAAAATGTCATGAAAGTGGTAGTTTCGACTGTAAATTTCATAAAATCTCGAGGACTCAACCACAGTTAATTCAAACAATTCCTTGATGACATCGAAAGCGAATACGGAGATTTACTGTATTATACAGAAGTAAGGTGGCTAAGTCGTGGATTGACACTGGAACGATTTCTAAATTTAATAGAAGAAATTGGAATATTTCTGGCGGAAAAGCAAAGGGATGTCCCGGAACTTAAAAATCCTGATTGGTTGTGTGATTTGGCTTTTTTAGTTGACATTACAAATCATTTGAATGTCTTGAACACACGGCTTCAAGGTAAAAATCAACTGATATCCCAGCTCTACGCTCATGTATCATCCTTTCAATGCAAGCTGACACTTTTCAAATCACAATTGAATTCTGGAAATTACAATCATTTTCCGAATTATAAGAAAATGGCAGAAAAATTTAACAAAACTGCGCTTAATTTCAGTTATGTAGAAAAGCTAGATATATTGATTCAATCTTTTCAAGACAGATTTTCGGAGTTTAAAAAAGTGAAACCTCTGTTGGACATATTCAGCAATCCTTTCACGATTTCAGTTGAGAATGCTCCAGAGTCAATGCAGTTAGAAATTATCGACATTCAAAACGACCAAGATTTACGCAACAAATTCAACGAAGGAGACTTGCTGAACTTTTACCGTTGCATTGATAAAAATATGTACGAAGAGTTGCGCATAAACGCTCTGAAATGTGCCAGCTTGTTTGGTTCTACCTATATATGTGAACAAACTTTTTCAATACTCAATAATAATAAAACAAAAAATCGAAACCGCCTTGCAAATGAAAGTTTGGAAGCAGTTTTACGTGTTGCTACAAGTAAATTTACGCCAAACATAAAAAAGATTGTAAGCACTATGCAGTGCCACGCTTCCAATTAATTAATTCTTTTTCATTTTTAATTAATTATTATCAATTCTTTATTGTCTTTAATTACCTATACTTCTGACGGCCGGCCCGCCCAGTTCATGATTTGCCCGAGTGGCCCCTAGTCTTAATAAGTCTGTGCAACCATGGCATAGAGTTATTGTACTAGAATAGGAAAGCCAGCAAAAATGTTCTATCCTATACTTATCATAAAACAAAGTACCCAAAGGGGGTATACAACAGTACAACCTGGTTTATTAAAAAAGCGTGGTTTGAAGATACCAAGCTTACTAGGCATGATGTAGTCAAAGCATTAAAAAAAGCTTCGATCCGAACACATGTTACAAAATTGAAAATTATTTGGATGATAAGAATGCTTGGATTTGAAAATCCTTTCAGCTTCATACAAGACAGCGGTTTAATAATGTAAAATTGAATATATTTAAAAGATTGACCGCCGAATTCTCTTTCTGGTTCTTCTCGGTTTGAGCAACATTCCGAACCAGTTGTATCTTCATTAATCAATTGATCCTTGACTATTCAAAAGTGCTCGAAAGAGCTTACTTGAATACAGAATAATTTGATTTGCACTTTCTTCATCAAATATCCAAATCTATTATAGTACCCGGCAATAATAATGCACATCGAGAACTTAGAACGAAACAGCCGGCCAGTTTGGTTTCGTAGAGCGCTGTCACTGTCACACACGGGTTCGTCAGTCTGTGCGACAGCGACAATGCTCTATCAAGCGGAATTAAGCCGATTTCTCTCTGTAAGCCTCGATGTGCATTATTTATTGCCGGGTACTATAATGTACTAGGATACTAGAGAATGGTAGATATACAAAAATACTTAAAACCGATCCCTGACAACTTAATTGTTATTGTGTGTTAACCATATGAGATAGAGTTCTCTTTTAGTCACAATAAGTACTTTTAATGTCAAAATTTTTGATTCAATGCACTGATTTTCACATATATCTATCTATCTAGCATCTAGATAGCATGTATCTATCTCTTATGTTTGACTTTTTATGTGTGATTAGAAAGATAAGTATACAAGTTCCCCTTCCCTATCATTATTTATTGTGTCATTATCACTTACAGGCGTGTCTTACTCTAGTATGAACAACTCTATGGTATTACTACGTTTGACATTGCCCGTATACATATATTGTGTGGTTTGGATGGAACATTGTTTTTTCTATGGAATACCATTATTCAAATGAGAGTGGAATGTGGTCTAAACTACATTCTTTTCATCTCGTTGCAATATCCGTATCGTAATGGGATTTGAAGCATGCATATGCAACGCTAGCCGCAGCTGTGCGCATCTTACATTGAAATTTCTTATTTCGTAATGGATGTTTATTATCTATTTAGTGTGAAAAAACCTAACGGTGATATTTACTTCTTTTCTATTATTATTTTATTATTTATAGATTTTATTGTATTTATTATATTCCTAGCTTTTACCCGCGACTTCGTTCACGTGTACCATTGAGTCTTGGAATAAACAGAAGCTTTTGTCACTCACCAATCCTGCAAATATCTCCATCACAAAAATCAGATCGATTCGAGGGGTTAAATTGCAATTAATATGAAATTTATTAACAATTTACAATAATTAAATTCATTATATATAATTTTCTCTGGAAAGCCGTGAGGTATCCAGCAGAATAGAATAGACCACCCTTCTATCTTACCGAGGTGTTGTAAGAGACGACTAAGGTAAATGCCGTGTGGTATCCGGCTCTATGGAATAGACCACCCTCATTTCTTACCGAGGCGTCGTAAAAGGCGACTAAGGTAAGTTGACGGCAGGCAGGCGGTCGGTCGTAAAATACGTAGCCAAATCATATGACAATATGTTTGTAACACGTTGTGCCGACCCCATTTAGAGTGGGATAATGATGATAATTTTCTCTCGAAAAGATTGTAAAAAATCAGGAGTATAGTACATCGATGTTTAGAACGAAACAGCCGGCCAGTTCGGTTTCGTAGAGCACTGTCACTGTCACTCAGTTTCACACGGGTTCGTCAGTCTGTGCGACAGAGACAATGCTCTATGAAGCAGAATTTTGCCGATTTTCTCCTCGATAGCCTCGATGTGCATTATTTATTGCCGCGTACTGTATTATTGAGATGGCGAGCGTGAATATTAGAAGTATTATTAGCGTCGCGAACGACGTATTGCGAAAGCCTCCTGTGAAGAAAGACCATAGTTTTAGGCGTGTAGTGGATTTATCTGATTTTTTATAGCGGTGGTTGAATAGAGCGACTAATTTATCCCAATTCGATATCGTAAAAGCTAATTAATTAATAATAAAACAATTAGGAAATGTAAGGCCAAAATAATAATAGCAAAAGTAATAATAAAATTATTTTGCTATAATCCGCGATACAGTAAATAGAAAATATATATAGTGTTAAATCTATAGTGTTCTATCTATAGTGTAATAGGAAATCTATAGTAGTTATATCTAACTATCCGTTTTTTCATATCCGATACGTGCAGGATTCGTAAAAACACATGAACAAACCTTCACCACTTCCACCACAATACAAGGCACTACACACGTTCACCATCACAAACTCAACAATCGTTTCGCCCCGCAACCGAAGCATCATCAGGAGATAGACTCCACGGCAAAATCGCAAAGCTTTGCGATTTTATGTGTTTTGTACAAATCCTGCATGTATCGGGTATGATAAAGCAGATAGTCCACTATACATTTAACACTATATATATTTTCTATTTACTGTATCGCGGATTATAGCAAAATAATTTTATCATTACTTTTGTATTATGGATCTCCGTAAAGTACCGCCTAATTCTATAAATTAATAATAATAGCACTTGATAGAGCTCATAACAAATGGCTCCGTCAAGTTTATGGGTCGTATTCAGTTTTGAATTAGAGATCGTTTATTTTGATTTCATTCCAAACTTTTATGGTGTCACTTTAATTTTAACTTTTATGAAATAATTAACTTTAACGGTAAAGGACTTAACGGGGTTCAGCTAAAGACGTATTTAAAACGGAACGTAAATACAGTTTTAGAAATTTTGCGATTAATTTTAAATTATTAAAAAGCAAATTCTAAATTTCATTTTATATTATACTGCTTCAAAGCCTTTTACCTACATAATACGGAAATGTCAAAAGGAATCGTTGTGAAACGTCCCCGTAAGAGTACTTTCCATGAAGTCGATATCTCATGAACAACGGCAACAACATGAGACAATGCTGAAGCATAAAATAGTCATCGAAAATTTGTGTGTGTGCGTGTAAAACAAACACACAATGTATTTGTGTTGCGAACGTCTATATATTTTATGTATAGGAAAGTTTTAAAACCGTTTTTTGGTAGTTTAATAATCGGTTAATAGTTAAACTATAGTAATCTAAACTAATGACTAAAGATTAGACATTCAATAGAAACTTCATAAGATTTTAGCTTAATGTTCACAAATATTTAGTTATACCCGCAATTCTACCTTTAGTTTTAAAATACCTTGAGTAGACCTTGTAACAGACAGATTTCTCATTAATATTATTATTATTATAGCCTTTATTTATTCCTTGAAAGATAACATATAATATTACATAAAAAAAATATATTCACAATAATTATGATACATTTGCACAATTTGGATTTTAAATACATTTTAAATAATACAATACAATTTAACAAATTGAATTTTTTTTTGTATTATTTAAATAATACACTTCATTGAAAATTGTGCATTCCTCTTTTTTGAGTGGAATTCGTTTAATTGTTTCTAAAATTCCAATGCAAGTTAGTGGTTACAATGATTGGAATTGTTTTAATATTTAGTTTTGAAAAGGACTTATGATGTTCTATATAGCGAATCCTAGGTCTCAAATTCAAATTCAAAATATTCTTTATTCACGTAAACTTTTAAACAACTGCTATTGAATCGTCAACTTTACTGCTGGTTCAGAAAGCTGTTCCTACCGAGAAGAACCAGCAAGAAATTCGGCGGTTGCTCTTTTTAAAATATAAATCTTAAAACTAGTTACATTTAGTTATTACTGTCTTGTACAGAATAGAAGTGCAGCTATATACACACATCCTTATCATCTCAGTAATCTTCAACAGTATAGTAGGCTTTCTGTATCAGGCTCTTTTTAACAGTGTTTTTAAACTGTTGTAACGGCATGGCCAAAATTGATTTCGGAATTTTATTACAGAATCTAATACCCAAACTCATTATCGATATAAGTACTTTTGCTAGGCGCTAAGCAGGAATCGCAAGTTTATGTCGGTTCCTACTTTGTCTATTTTATACTTCACCTATCGTTTTATAATTCTTTATACTTTTATGTACAAAAATTACATTTTAAATGTAAGAATACCTATTTCCTTAAACTACTCTCTAAATTCGCACTTCAGCGTTTACCCTCAATGATTCAATGTGTGTTGTTCCGAATTCCCAAGAGAAAAACGAGAATTGTTTCATTATATATTGGCCCAATATATAAGCTTTAGTTGTACCAAATTCCATCAATATTGGTCCAGCAGACTGACATGACAGCAGAGCAGACTTGCATTTTTAACATCAAGTCAACATTTTTATTTATATACTCAAATGTGTATGAAAGATTATATATGTGTTGTGGAAGCGTGAGTGTGTATGAAAAGCGTTGTCTGAGTTTAAATTTCTGTCGTCATCTGTCTGTCCTGTGACAGGCGAAGATGGAAGTATCGCAAAAGTTATAATAATAGAGTGCATATTCTAAACATGCGACTGGAACACATAAAGAGAATTATAGTAGATTAGAGTGGATATGCTTAAATTATATTGTTTATATTTTTAATACTATATGTTAATTCACTGGAGGTCTTGGGTTCGAGTTTATGTATGAGATGCAATAACTATTTTCCAAACTGCCATCTTTATTCTAGTGCAGTGTTTACCAACCTTTTTGTTCCATGCCCAATCTTAAATTTTCTAAAATAATTATGCCTACGGATTTTAAATTACATAGCTTTTAATATAGAATTGAATTGTTCACTTGAGAAACCTAAATGATAGGTTTTAGGAATCACTAAGAAATTATGAACGAAACACAGTAAGTAAATTACAATAAGTTTTTTAAAAGATTCTTCATTAGTTTATTTTTTTATTTAGTCATGCTTGATGCTTGCTGCTCGGAGATTTTATGTTAGGATCGAAACGGTTAAACTCATGTAGAGTCCATTTTCCAATTGACTTTCGCCCATTCCGTGGGGCGTGGTCCCCTGGGAAACACTATTCTAGTAGAAATCCAGGTCATGGATACAACGATAAGAGGCGTTATCACTTCAGAGTTCAGCATGAACTCTTAGCCTACTATAAACTCTTATTGCGACTCAATTGAAGACGTAAACAACGACCACGAACCGCTTTCTTTTCGTACTATGAAGTGTGAATTGCATTGGGGTCGTAATGTTTGAAAAGGATAACGTTATATGAACTATAGATAACTCTGTCTCTTTTACTCACATGTTCTTAGGACCAATTCCGAACGCTCATTCGGCAACGACTTAAAGTGTGTGTCTTTAAGACGTCATGGTGTGGAAAAGCAAAACATTTCGTTTACGTCTTCAATTGAGTCGCAATAAGAGTTCATGGTAGGCCTGCAGTTCTACTATTCTACTGTGAGGACAGGAAAAGACCCTTATCTGTATCTTGCTTTACTATCAGGTGAGATAACAGTTAACATACCGGTTACCAGTAAAAAAATATATATAGGTATCACAGGAATATAATGTCCGAAATTTATTACCTGTGAGTATACACTTCTGCAAACGCCCGATCCCGAAGTGCCAATTCAATTAACAAAGTTCGTACATCTGTTAGGGGAACTTTTTGAGAGGTCCGTACAAGATACAAGGAGTTTTAAGTGCGAAGTGAGTCGTGCAGGTGAGTGCTTGGATTTATTAGGGGGGTAGTTTGAAAGGGAGATCGGACAACGGAATTTTGTAATGTCAGAGAAAGTTATCTCGCTGTTCTAAGATTTATTTATTTCGTTATTGTATATACATATTGTTAGAAAATAGAAAAAGCTCGAGATTGGTGATATAGAAATCGGCTATACTCACGTCGTACATATCGGTTTTTTTATTCTGGAAATGGTTTATGGTTTACCGCAGCCCGATCGGGACAGGAGAAGGGATGGACAGGATTCTGTCCATCCCTACTTGGTGATTACCAATCACATCATCATATAGATGAGTGAATCATGATATGATTCACTCATCATATAGCATCATCTGCTCTTGAATTTTAGATAACTGCTATTGCTATACAATATTCTGGATATTCCATAAAAGTAAAAAAATAATATTACAAAGGAATCATTATATGTATCGAGATTATGTGGCACTTTCACGATATTCCAAGTGAATGTATTACCTAGAATTGGCCAAAATTATTGTTACACAAACAAATCTAATTCTTATGTCTTATGCAATATGGTCTATATTTCGGGATTATGCGACACTTTTACGCTTTAACTGAAAGTATAACCTAGAAATAACCTTGAATATGATTTAAGTATTGCGTTTCTTTCTAATAACAATAATTTTGTCCAGTGATAGCTGAATAATATAATAGCCGATAGCCTTTTTTACTATTTGCTATTTACGCTTTTAGCGATTCAGCGATTACTGGACTAAATGATTGCTTATATAAACAAATGTAGTCGTTATATCGTATACATTGCATACGCATATAAGGCCTACATTTGTTTGTTTTCACAATAGCAATCGCAATAGCAGCACGATCACCGTGGTCACCTTTGATCATATCATGGTGCAAATATGATACTCAAATCGCAATCATACCTAAGCTTAGACAGGAGACGGTTATGTCGAACACGCACTGGCTATAACAAATTGCATGCCGTTTGACACATTGCCCCCATCCCCAGCAGCAGTACACTCTGAACCCCAGAGTGCGTGACCTCTGTGTCAGGATCTGTGTCTAAAAGTAACCCCTCTCTCTGCTAAGCATATACATCAATACATTGGGAGCACCAGATGCATAGACCGCCTCGGGAACTTGTAAGCCAGGCGGCCATATTGATTTATTCGTCATGAGTTGTGCTATGGTGGGATGAAGCGGTAGAAATCACAAACTTTACCTTGAAAATATTAGCTATATTACAATATAACTAATGTTTTAATATTTAAAATTAGTCATACCCGCGATTTTTTTTGCATCAACTTAAGCGTTTAAGTGTCCTCAATATATATTTTTTCCTATTGCTGTAATAAAAACAGGAAATTTTTATTATATATGTTAGCCCAATGTATAAGCTTTAGTTGTGCAATTTTAACAATATTGTTCCAGCGGTTTAGCTGTGAAAGCGTAACAAAAAGACGAACAGACTTTCGTATTTATAATAGTAATTATTAGTATTAGTAAAATGTAATAGTGTAGATGTATCGCAATTAAACTAATTATTTTTTGTTTAATTCTAAGACAAGAGCAGAATGTGATTTTGTTAGTAAAGATAAACTCAGGAATTCCTTTAGGTTCCCATCACATTTTTAAAGAATTTCGAATGATTTTTTGTCCCGAAAGATCCCCGGAATTTGATTCCAATTAAAAAGCACGTAATCATTAACAACATTCCTATAGCCCTGAAAGCCAATTGAACTAATTCTCGATCGATAAAAACATGCTTGTCCCGTTAATGTAACGGTATATGTGTATGTGTGTATATGTAATGTACACTGTCACGGAGTATAAAGCAAGTCCAGACATCGAAAGCTATCTAAGGTAATTGGACGCAAATATTTTTTTTGTAGCAATATTATTTACAAGCAGTACCTTCTAGTTATTCGAGTTGTCTCAAGTGGTAAAACACCCTTAATTATGTACTGTACTTTTTAGCTGTGGCTCGTAGAAGAACGGGGTTATTTTATCGTATATGTCAAGCTTTAATTCTAACTAAATGTATATAATATGCTCTAGCGGATTACCTTTAAAAGACACACAGAATTTCGCATTTTTAGTATTAATATGAATTGGAAGGCTCATCAAGAATTTTTATGTAAGGTTTTTATATATGTAAGTAGTGTAATTATTATTAGCTTTATCTACAAAAGTGTCATGTTTAATTTTTGTTACACATAATAGGCGTTGACAAAAAAGTTTATGTTTCTTGTACATAAATAAAACTGTGATTATTTGGCAATGATGGTAATATGTCCAGGTAATATGCAACTAATTCCATATGAGCCGAATTTTGACACATTTAATAATTTAATTTAATGTTTTTATTTTTTCGTTTTGATATTCTTATTAAACTTAGCGTTGTCCTGAAGACACGGGGTTCGCTTTCCTAATAATTTTCTTCCACTTTGTCCGATCTTGTTGAAGTTTATGGGGTCCCATTTGGATATCTATAACCTCAAGCCAACGCTTTTTAAAACGGCCGCGGGATCTTAGCATCTATCATTAATTTTACATGAAATCTATTAATTTTGTTATTAAAATATTACTGATATGATATAAATTAATATATGCTTTCTGTCAAATTTAGATGAAACATAAAATGATATTAAGATAATAAATAAAATAATATAAAATAACAATTAAGATGAAATAAAATGTTCATGAAGAGTCAAATGAAAACAAAAAAAAACCATTCAAATTAATTAAAATAAATGAACACCAAAGAATTTTCGGATTCTGGTATCTTTTTGTAATCTGTACTCTGTTATCGAATTATGCAAGTTGCATGCTTGTTTATTGAACTGAGATAATAAATACTGCTTAAAACTTTATATTTCACAACATTGATAAAAGTAAAGAAAAGAACTGGTTTGTCAGTAGGCGTTGATATTATATATTGATACTTATATTGTAAAGTGTTTGTTTGTTTATTGATCTTCTTTGACCTCAAAGTAAAGCAATAGGCTACTTCTGCAGTTCAGGCACGCTAACTCACGAGCAAAGTTACGGATATATTTACTTTATATATATTTTGATTGGCCCGTTGGCGCAGTTGGCAGTGACCCTGCCTTCAGGTCCACAGGTAACGGGTTCAATTCGCGTCGAGTATCAGCATTTTCTAAAAACAATTTCTTATATCTGGGTGTATATAAAAGTATATATTTACCAGTAACCTTTGACCCATAACATAAGTATTAAGTTACTTTGGGGATGTACAGCGGTGTATGTAATTATTCCATATATTATTTATTTATTTTAATTTCAGTTAATTACATTACTTTAAAAGTACTCAATTTTACATAGAGTACTTCTAAAGTAAAATCCTCTTTATGTATCAGAATTTCCTCTGATGACCAGTTTAATAAGTCAAATGTCTAATGGACTAAGCTAGGCATTTTCAAACCCAATATACATGACCTTGTACAAGCGCTGTGGTTGAGTCAAGGAATAAGATAAATACAGTAAATAGAATTTCATTTTCACGAAAATATTCAATCTATTCAAGAGGAATTCTCATATAAAAACATTGTGTGACGCCTGTCTATAGAGTAAAAGGAAGTCGATTGTGAGATTACTTTTATTCTTCTTTAAGAAATATTTATAAATTATAATACACATTTTGTTTGCGCTAAATTAAAAAGTATGTTTCACTTTGAAATTTTAAATAACTAAAAAACTAAAGTAAATAAAAAAATATCTCGTAGTGCCCACGGATTAAACAGGAAGAGGAAGACTTAACCACCTGGTTGACGTCTCCGACAAGAAGACGCCTTTTGTAGTGAAAAATGGCGCATGATTGAAAAAACAGAGCTCGTGTAATGGATAATGCGAGGACAATGTATAATACCCAGCATTAAATAATGCACATCGATGTTTAGAACGAAATAGCCGGCCAGTTCGGTTTCGTAGAGCGCTGTCACTGTCACACAGTTAGTATGTGACATTTCGCACGGGTTCGTCAGTCTGTGCGACAGAGACAATGCTCTATGAAGCGGAACTAGCCGATTTTCTCTCTCTAAACCTCGATGTACATTATTTATTGCCGGGTACTATATGTACGTGAATGTCTAAGTACTGAGTACTGGGTTAGTTAAATTATAAAATATATTAAAAAATACATTTACAATTTAAATTTATACATCAATAATATGTACCTTTATGTACCTTTTTATCAAGCCAATCGTTTCCAATTTTATTAGGTAATGTGTATCAATCAGTAATAAATGCGTAAATAAAACACTTGGAGACAAGTCTAGGCTAGGCGCTAATTTATTTTGGGCCGTAAATCAAAAACGTGTGTTAATTGCTGAGGGACTTTATAGCGAAATGCCGTATAAAGAGCGGCCGTATAGCAAGGTATGGGTGTAAAGATTTAGTAATTCCTAATAATGAGTTATAACATATAAGTTGAATGTGTCTCTTGATAAGTGCGCCTGTATAATATCTTACTTCAATCTAGAATTAAAATATATTTTAAATTAAATTCTGTTATTTATTAAAGTCCATAGAGCATCAAACTTATTTCATTATCTTTGAAGCGCATAACGCAATTTAAAACAAAATTAATATATAAGTTCTCAAGAGATCTCCCTCGTAGCAATCAGACGCATCTGCGGACTTGCTTTTATGTACCGAGACAAATAACAACTCTTGCAACAATTGTAAAAGAAACTTGTTCCCTCTATACAGAATACACCCGTGTCAGCCAATGGACCGCGAAATGCAGGTCTGCCGAATTTACGAACACACTATAAAAGTTTTCAATTGCCACAACAAACTGCATTCAAACCTCTTTATATCATAGTCGATTTTAGTATTTATGCAATATACGATACAGCTGTTTTTGCTCTAAACATATATGTACAGAATTTGTTTACTATTAACACTCACTGTTCAAAGTATAAAATGTATTTGAGACAAACAAGTTGCTCGGTACGTTGAGCCTGTGTTCTGTTCCGTCGAGTATTTTATTACTATTGATTTCTATGTACCATTTTGAACGTACAATTTTTAGAATTTACACAAATAAAAGTAAAGTAAAGTAACAGCCTGTTACTATGCCCACTGCTGGGCTAAGGCTAGCACCTACTAGAGCTAAGACCTACCACACTGCTCCAATGCGGGTTGGTAGGTTACACATATCCCTAGAGAATTTTCTAGAGATATGCAGGTTCCTCACGATGTTTTCCTTCACCGAAAAACGTGTGATAAATTCCAATTATCAATTAGACACATAAGTTTTTTAATAGACAAACTCATTGGTGCCTGCCCGGGTTTGAACTCGTGTTCCCCTCGAAAGAGTCGCACAGTCACACCGCTGGGCTATCACAGCTTTTTACCATTTCTGTATTCATAGTACAAAATGAATGATAGGATAATTTTGCGATCCGTAATTTCTAATCATATCTATGTAATAAAGGTAGCAAGGGCCATCTGTTCTCTTAAACATGCAGGATTTTTTTCATATTCTTTGTTCAAGTAAACTTGTAAACAAGTGCTTTTGAATCGTCAACTCTACTGCTAGTTCGGAAACATGTTCCTACGTAGAAGAGCCAGCAAGACACTCGTCGGTCGCTCTTTTCAAAGAATAATTCTTATTACTCGTTACATTTAGTCATACTGTTTTGTACAGGGTCGAAGAGTAGCATGTCCGGGCTTTCTTATCGTCTAAGACCTAAATAATTCGTATAGTAAGTAGGCTTTCTGTAGCCCTTTTAGCAGTGTTTTTAAACAAAAGTAATAGTAAAATTATTTTGCTGTAATCCGCGATACAGTAGATAGAAAAAATATATAGTGCTAAATGTATGGTGGACTATCCGTGTTTTCATACCTGATATATGCAGGATTCGTAAAAACACATGCACAAACCTCCACCACTGCCACCACGACAAAATCGCAAAATCGCAATCGCTTTGCGATTATCTCGTGAAATCTATCTTAGTAGCCGTATGTACCAGAAATCATCACCACCACCAAGACACTATATAAGGAGTTGCACATATTATATGCACTAAGACAAGGTTATCGTCATCATCAAGCTTCTCATAGAGATTTTGTCGTGGAGTCTTTCTTTAATGTTTTACATATTTATTTACCTAGCCAACATCAGTTATCTGTCAGATTAGTAAATATTTTGTCTAACGCCCATGCTAGCTAGCATTTGCTGCAATTACCTAAGATTATTAGATTTAGCTGATTAATATTTCATAACCGTGTACAGCTAGTACACATTTTCTTATTATTTATAGTATATATTTTATAGGCACTATAGCAGAACTACCTCGCTATAATCGGCACGGGTTAAGCGAATGCATGCAAAGCTAATGTGTATGAAGCAGGCAAAATTTACGAACCTTACACATGCAGGACAAGGCACCACACGCACCCCAAGGCTCCTCCACCAGCAACAAAGCACACAAGCACCAACACAACAATCTCGACGATCGTTTTGCTCCTGGTAAGATTAAGGAAAAAGAGGTCTAAAGATCGCAATCCTAAGAGATGGTGATTATTATTTGGTGTTGTAAAATTCAAAGTTCCACCTTATCTATATGGTAAACTTCGGTGGGCGTATGATGTTAGAAGTGACGCGCGACGGGCCGGTACCTTGACGTGGCATCCTTACCGTACTGTTTCTTTCAGGGGTAGCTTTTACTACGCCGCAACCAAGTGCTGGAACAACTTAACACCCCCTTTTAGAAATTGTAATACCTTAGCTAATTTTCGATCCAACTTTAAAGAAAATTTACTCAAGGTTCAAAATAAAATAAAACAAATACAACCCCAACGGTCATAATATGAAATTCTTCACTTTATTTTATTTAAGCAACTTTCATTGTTTTTCTTTCTTTCCTTTATTCATCTTTAACTTATACCACGCAAATGCAACTGATGTGCCGTGTGGTATCCGGCAGAATAGAATAGACCATCCTCCTTTCTTACCGAGGTGTCGTAAAAGGCGACTAAGGTAAGTTGACGCCAGGCAGGTCATAAAATACGTAGCCAACCACCACTCCAAAACCGAAGCAAAACGATCGTCAGGTTTCATCAGGAAGATAGGCGATCCAAGACAAAATCGTAATGCATATGCGTAATGTATATATTTTATATTTACTGTATCGCCGATTATAGCAAAATAATTTTTATTATTAC
Source organism: Morpho deidamia (assembly GCA_947086505.1). Classification (NCBI taxonomy): domain Eukaryota; kingdom Metazoa; phylum Arthropoda; class Insecta; order Lepidoptera; family Nymphalidae; genus Morpho; species Morpho deidamia. Next base: position 3,577,294 of record CAMTZC010000017.1, read on the forward strand.
TTTTATCCTAAAGCTTATTGTTATATTTATATAAGAAGTACATATAATTAATTGTTTTATCATGAAAAAATATATTCAATATTTTAAAATAAAATGAAATTGGACCATTTCTATCCTAAGATTGCTCCTAAGGCTTTAAAACAATAATAACACTTTCAATTTTCATATTATCTTCATTTTGCATAAAATACTTTGCATATATTTAAAATTTAAGATTGCTCTCGCGAAGTCTTAAATGCATTCTTCAAAGGATCGTTTCTAGGGATAATAAATTCTGCTTACGGAAACAAATTGTTCCTATCTCGCGGGTGATGGTTAAAATTTGTCCATATTAAAGACGTGAAATTAAAGTAACTGGAAGCGATAACATTTTATTACTTTATTGGGAACAATTATTGACTTATTACGAAGATGTATCTTATGATCATACTCAAAATATAACAATAAAACAACCTCAAAAAATTCATTATTAAACAAGCAATGTCAAAAAGGCCTATGTAGAACACTTAAAATAATAAAATATGAAGTATATTTTATAATTTATTACATTTATTACAATATTTTCAATATTAATAACCTCATTACTATAAAGCCATTTAATTACATGAAAAAAAAAATGTCTTTTATACGGAATTCCATAATCTCTTATGATACCGAAATAACAAGCCTATAATGTGTATGTTTTGACATAAAGTACTCTCATTACTAACCTAACCTTAAGCTTATATTACGGTAACTATATAGACACACCCACGCACACATACACATATACACACGCACGCATGCACTTACACACTAACACACACACACACACACACACACAATAAATAAAAATATACCTACATTTACATACACCCATATTATATATCATAAATAAAAATAACTTAGAACTAACCTAGTTTTAAATTTTGTTATTAATAAACAAATACAAACACTGTATAACTTATTAATAAGGGAGGGCACTGGCTCCTGAAACACAGTTAAATCTAGTTTAGAGGCCAGGGTTCTAATATATTATGTCAAAATTATATGTTTGCATTAATAAAGATTACTATTACATACGGATATACGTTCTTTATATAGCAAATTATAGGGACCAATTCCTTTAATATATCCTGGAATTGTGAAAAATTATGTCCACTTCTACTAAACCTTGCACCACGTTATATATAAGTCACTTATATTTTAGAACAGTAGATGATGAGTAGATGATGAGAAAGTGTGTTTTTTTTACTTTTATATCACTTCCGAAAGGAGTGCTTCACCGATTTAATTTTTATTTTAAAAATAGTTGAAAGAATAATCTAGCTTTTTTGGTGCAAGTAAATTAAACTACAATACAATTTTTAAAATTATCAAGATTAAAATTAAAATTTCTATTCCAGTAATGTATGTATATCCATGTTTCCAAGCTGCTGTGGGATATGGAGAATTAAAATTTTCCTATAATATATTACGTTCTTCAAAACAAGGTGATGGTTTAATACGTGATGACGGCATTGGCTATGATGGATACTTGAAGTTACATACCAAAATTATTCTCTGGAGAATTAATTCTTAGGTTTACAAGAGTAATTGAAATTATTTCGCTATAATAGTTTCATTATTACTTTGTATTATATTCTACTATATATTCTTCTTCATTGTTCCCTCGCTGCTGAGCGATCCTTCTCAATGGAGGCACGATTTGACTCCATTTCACAATGGCTACTAACTGCTTCCATCAGTTACGCTCAAGTGCCTGGTGTAATGCGTAACTGACAGGTATCTTTAGCTGCTCAGCAACCTAGTCTGACCATGAAATGAAATGAATTGAAATGAAAAATCTTTACTCTGTAAATAACAGAAAGGACTCACAGCTCAGCGTTGCCGCATGTCATCACAGGAAGTAATGACATACGGCACTGATTTTCAGCTGCTGCCCGAGAAAAATAACAGAAACCAGTATACATACAATATAGATAAAAATAAGCTGGATACAACCAAACAAGCACAAAATTACAATAAAAAGAAATGTAAAATACCAATATAAAACTAAAACTACAAAAAAATAACATAAATCAAGACAATAATATCAGTTGCATTTGCGTACATACATCTCCAACTCTAAGTGGGGTCGGCACTACATGTTACAACATGTTGTCACATGATTTGGCTACGTATTTTATGACCGGCTGCCTGCCTGACGTCAACTTACCTTAGTCGCCTTTTACGACACCTCGGTAAGAAAGGAGGATGGTCTCTTAGGATTGCGATCTTTAGACCTCTTTTTCCTTAATCTTACCAGGTGGATATTCTGATTATAATTCCTAGTACATTAAATTGTAAACTTTCTATTGAGATAATAAATGTACTGTTATGTATAAGCTGTGATAGCCTAGCGGTGAGACCGTGCGACTCTCTAGAGACGACATAGGTTCAAACCCCGGGCAGGCACCAATGAGTTTTTCTATTAAAACTTATGTGTCTAATTGATAATTGCAATTTATCACACGCTTTTCGGTGAAGAAAAACATCGTGAGGAAACCTGCATATCTCTAGAGAATTCTAGGGATATGTGTAACCTACCAATACGCATTGGAGCAGCGTGGTAGGTCGTAGCTCCAACCCTTCTCTCCAGAAACGGAGAGAGGAGGCCTTAGCCCAGCAGTAGGCATAGTAACAGGCCGTTACTTTACTTATGTATAAGTTTATAATTTTAACGTCATTTGTCCACTACAAAGTATCACCTAACTCAGGGATAGGAAACCTTTGAAGACTAAGGAAACATGGGTAATAATTTAAAAAAATTAAGCTTTTAAATAGTCATTAAAATTATAAGTTTTTCTCATATTTTCTTTATTTCATTTTTGATTTAAAATAAATGAAATTAAGAACTAATAATTATTATAATCCCGTTGATGAAACTTTATTACATCAGCGCGATCATCAGGCCTGCATGCTTTTGAATTAGTTAATTCTTTATTACGATATTAATTTTAATTTAAAATATTATTAATTTGATATATTATTAGTTGAATATATTAATAAATTTTAATATACTACTAATTTAATAAAACACTGTATTTTTAAGCGTATGGAAATAAAGAACCACAAACTTAAATGTTAAGATCCGTAGGTTGCCGATCCCTGGTCTAGCCCATGGTTAAAAATTGCCTTAAATTGCCAATATGTACCTCTAAAAGCTGACAATTGCGTTGAAAAAGTTCACGTAACAAGCCTTTTTTCATTGCTACCGTCGTTGAAAAGCGGCGACCGATTCGTTTTAACATGTTCTATTTACCCGTTCTTTGTTCTGTATTTCACCATTATTAAAAAGAATGAATGATCAAAAATTGTAGAGTTAGTCAAACTGAAATTCAAAATATTCTTTATTCAAGTAAACTTGTAAACAAGTGCTTTTGAATAGTCAACTCTACTGCTAGTTCACAAAGCTTTTCCTAACGAGAAGAGCTAGCAGAAACTCAGCAGTTGCTCTTTTCAAAATATAATTCTTATTACTAGTTACATTTAATGATTACTGGCTTGTACAGGGTCGAAGAGTAGGTATATCCGGCTGAGTAGAATAGATCAACCTCATTTATTACCGACGTGTAGTAAAATACGACTAAGGTAAGTTGACGTCAGGCAGGCAGCCGGTCGTGAATAACGTAGCAAAAATCACGTGACAACATGTTTGTAACATATTGTGCCGACCCCACTTAGAGTGGGATGAGGGCAGGAGGATGATGAGTAATGATACAGTTATGAATAAATAATAAGCATTCATACATACAACGAAGTTATAATTAAGTCCACACGCGTCAATTGTTTCATAAGCCATATATGATAATGTTTGTAGTGGAAATCATAACAGCAGCGCTCCGGGCATTCACATGTTCAAGAAAATAAGGCGAGTCTTGTATAACAGCGAGTTAAAAAATAGATAAAATTTATTACAGGTGTTCTTCACACTAGAGATTTCCTTTTATATATCTGGCATATACAATATTTCAGGATTTTTTTCTTACTTGTAATTGATAATTCTAACCTTTCTGTCTCCTTGGAGATAAGTAATTGAAATTTTTGTCCCAAACAGCCGCTCCAGTGTGAATTTGTAATAGATGCATATCTCAAAAATTCTCTATACATTTGCAGATTTCACTGATAAATATTAGCCGTGGAAGCATAATAGATAGATAGACAGACAGACTTTCGGCATTTATAATATTAGTGTTAATTTTTTAATGGTTATTTACAAAGCTTACTAAACACCTATTTATTTATAATGTATACATGAAATTTCAAAATAAATTTTGGATTGATTGAGGCATATTAAGAAAGATTTAAGGAAAGGGACAGACAAGAAATATAACTTCTTCTTATCTAATCTTACTTTTAAACCAAAATTTCTCCACTATATACATGTATGTATGTATGTTTATATGTTCTATTCTATATGTCTGTACATGAGTAACATACGAATGTTACTCGAGTCCAAATATCTCCAGTCCACTTATTAATAATTATTATTGTGAACCCTTTATCAACTCTTCTAATTCAATCAAATCTAAAGAAAATGTCAGTCATCCATACTGTTCGTTCATATTGTCAACTTTATAGTCAGTCGCAAACACAACTGTTAAACGTGACAAACGTGAAGACGTATTTTTCATTTAAATGATTCTTAGCGAAAGTGGTAACAAAATCAACCTTATAATGATCATCATATGATCACAATCGAGCCGGAAATTTATAGCGAAGCGAAAACGGTATATATGTATATTTTTTTGTTAAATGTTTTAATATTCCCGCTATCAAAAGCAACCAAAGCCTAAAAAAACAGGTTATACTAGCACGAGTGTCAGAACTATGCAGCTTTAAGCTCACGTGTTCATAACATCTATTACTTGGAATACGATGACTAGCTTACATAAATTTTATATCAGCAAAACATTTGAAGCATTTATATTTTTAAGTTAACAGAATTTAGGAAATGCACATTTCATTAACAGAGTACTTTATAAACATACTCGTCTGAATGTACTGCCCATCTAAACCTATTTATAGGTATATTAGCTTTTAAAAGCAACTTCGTTCGCGCGGACTGCAATATTATTATTTGAGTAAACCTTAATAATTTATAGAATTAGGCGTTACTTTGCGTAGATCCATAATACAAAAGTAATAATAAAATTATTTTGCTATAATCCGCGATACAGTAAATAGAAAATATATATAGTGTTAAATGTATAGTGGACTATTCGTATTTTCATACCCGATACGTGCAGGATTCGTAAAAACACATGCACAAACCTCCACCACTTCCACCACAATACACGAGCACTGCACACGTTCACTATCACAAACTCAACAATCGTTTCGCCCCGCAACCGAAGCATCATCAGGAGATAGACTCCACGACAAAATCGCAAAGCAAGCTAAACCTAAATACTTTTATTACTTACAGTGGGTTGACCTTAAAAGCTGTCGCGGACTTTTATTTAGAACTTTTAGAGGGGAACAATTTTGTAGTACACGATTTTGTTTACTTAGCGCACGCAAGGAAAGCTTTAAATTTTGGCGTTTTCGCTATATTTTTTATTTTGTTCCTATCCAATTCATTTTAGTGTCATGTTCTATAGTCTATAGCCTTCCTCGATAAATGGACTATCTTACAATCAAAGAATTTTTCAAATCGGTCCAGTAGTTCCTGAGATTAGCGCTTTCAAACAAACAAACAAACAAACAAACAAACAAACAAACAAACAAACAAACAAACAAACAAACTCTTCAGCTTTATATTATTTATAGATTTACAGGTGCCAACAGGATGGGAATGTGGAAAATGGTGAAAGTGTCCATTGCTAGAGTATTATTCTGTTATAGATGGCGTGTAATGAGTGAGCTTTTAGGAATTCTACATGTATCGGGTATGAGAATGGAAATATAACGGATATAGCAGAATAATATTAACTTAATCTTTACTTTCCATAAAACCTATTTTATATGTTTTTGTGGTTTTAAAACTAATAACAATATTGCATTACACCTAATACTCGCAACAAAACGTAAAGTAAAACTTTTGTGTTCTAACAAAGTATTTCCGAGTTTAAAAGATGGTCGGGTGTCTTTCCTTTTTTTGCAAACTAACGCGAGGGACAAAGAACGTACGAACAATTGGACTTGAACTGCTCTTTGGTCTAAGGTATAAGACATTTATAGAAGCAGGCGTTGCTTTGCGGAATTCCATATTACAAGCACTATAACAGAACTAACTACATTGCTATAATCCGCACGGGTTAAGCGAATGCATGCAAAGCTAATGTGTATTAAGCAGGCAAAATTTACGCACCTTACACATGCAGGACAAGCCACCACACGCACCCCAAGGCGCCTCCACCAGCAACAATGCACACAAGCAGCACACACAACCACCACCACAATCTCTTTGAATTCAATTGAGATACGAATCCTGCATGTCCTATATATATTTTCTATTTACTGTATCGCTGATTATAGCAAAATAATTTTATTATTACTTTTGTATTATGGATCTCCGCAAAGTAACGCCCAATTCTATAAATTATTTAAACAATAAAAGTAAATTAACGTCCTGTTGCTATCCAACTGCTGGGCATGCGGATTGTTTGGTTAAACCTATCCCCAGGATTCTCTAGAGATATGCAGGTTTTCACACGATGTTTTCCTTCACCGAAAAGCGTGTGATAAAAATTCGTTTATCGATTAGACATATATTTTAACAAAACTCGTAGGTGCCTGCCTTGTTTCTGAACCCGTGACACTCTCGAAGGAGTTGTACGGACTCAGCACTCTTCCATCACAGAACAAGTATACTATGGAAGAAGTATATAACATTACTTTGTGTTTTCATTCAAGTTTCTTAACATTTTGATGCAATTTAATTTTGATTTCTTATTTCTTTGTCTTCAATTGTTTTACGCCAACAAAATTTAAGGTATGAGAACTATATTGCCAATATATTTATGGTATGCAGAAGAAATTAATTTTTTGCTTATTTAGGTCCATTACCGTAGTGTTCATCCTCACTGCACTCACTGCGCACTTATCCAAAACATCCGTCACATCACTCAAGATGGCCCGTTACTTTCTTCTCATTGCCATGGACACCTATTTTTGTTGTTGGGCATTGCACTGAGAGCGCCATCGACTGTGTTCGTAGGACGCTTGGTGACAGGGAAATCTATACTTGACTTCTGGCGTCGCGGCGAGTTTGTTATCCAAAGGCTGCACTTATTCTTGTAATTACCCTTTACACTACACGATGGGTACGAAAAGTAAATTCAAGTTAAATCCATTAAACGATGTTCAAATTTAATATTCAAATTCATCAATTGAAATTTCATGAAATAAAACACCGTTAATATAACATTGATAAATCGCTACCGCTAGTGCTTTGTACCAATTTGCATTAAAACCGCGCTGAGCGGTCTCGCGCTCTTGAAACGGTCAAAAGAGAGTTTAATACAAGCGCTCGAGATATTTCCAGCGAAATAAGGATTATTTCAACTTAATCCGAAGTGAGATTTAAAGAGCGTGTACACTTAAAGCAAATAGGTCTTGATTCACTTGTGTGGAAAAGTTAATACTTTACCTCGACATCGAGCTTATTTCGTTCCGCAACCTTGCTTGTATGTCAAAGCAATTATCCCCATTGTAATTTATTGATGCCATTAATCCTTTCTAACCCAAAAGTAATAATAGAATACTTTTGCTATAATCCGCGACAAAGTAAATAGACGACAAGATTTTGCGATTTTGTCGTGAACTATATCTCCTCATGATGCTTCGGATGCTGGGTGAAACGTTTGTTGAGTTTGTGATAGTGAACGTGTGTAGTGCTTGTGTATTGTGGTGGCAGTGGTGAAGGTTTCTGCATATGTTTTTACAAATCAGTTAAGATCCGATTTTTTCTATCCGAAAATTTTCTATTTACTTTATCGCGGATTATTAATTCTATTATTACTTTTGTATTACAGATCTCCGCAAAGTAACGCCTAATTCTTTAAATTACCATTCTAACCCCTTAAAAAAACACTACCAAGTGTTTTTGAATAATAATAAATTTACAAGGTGAACCTAACTTATCAAAAATGCTTCGAAAACGAGGGGAAACAAGCACACAGATTGTAGCAAAATAATTCTATTATTACTTTTGTATTGTGGATCTGCGCAAAGTAACACCTAATTCTATAAATTACCATTCTAACCCCTAAAAACACTACCAAGTGTTTTCGAATAAAAAAAAATTATTTACATAGTGAACCCAACTTAACAAAAATGCTTCGAAAACGAGGGAAAACAAGCACACAGACTGAGGTCTGGTCGGAGGTGGGAGAAACTGTTAGACTGTGTATATGACCCCAACGTGCGCCCCGTATGTCTTGAAAAACTGAGGCGTGAAATCATGAAGCCCAGCAGTGAGTGAACTGTTAAAGGAAGGAATATTGAAGCACAAAAAGTATCTTTGACCAAAAAGTTCGTGATAAATTCTAAATATCAGTCACAAGTTTTAATTTAAAACTTTTACGCCCATGCGTGATTTGAAATCGTGAACCCGTAGTATAAATCATTGTCATTCTCTCAAAGGAAAGAGAAGCTTGGTATAGTTCATCATCATCATCATCATCATCATCCTCCTACCCTTATCCCACTCTTAGAGGGGTCGGCACAACATGTTTCAAACATGTTGTCACATTTCAAACATGACGTCAACTTACCTTCGTCGTATTTTACGAACCCTCGGTAAGAAAGAGGGTGCTATATTCTACTCAACTGGATACCACACGGCGGGTCGACTTACCTTAGTCGCCTTTTACGAACCCTCGGTAATTAATGAGGATGGTCTATTCTACTCAGCCGGATACCACACGGCAAAATATATAAGTATAGGTCATATAGCACTGAAATATTAACAGGTAAAAAACCTGCATACAGAAATTTACGACTCATTGGTACCTGACAATTTATATTAGTAGGTAACAAATACAAATTCACAGAATAAATATTTCTTAAGCTATGGAAAACATCTAGCAATTCCTAGTACAATTGTAATAGAAATTTGTTCTCACTAGCTCAATAATTGAAATATTCAATTGAACAAGAGATTGTGATTTAATGTCATAGATTGTAAAACTAACCAGATACTACGAAAAAATATATTTTATCTCATTTCTCATTTCAACCGTCGTTTGTTTACTACTGGATACAGATGATCGCAAGAGATTTCACGTCACATCATGATGTGCCACTTATGTCTAGCACCCTTTTTTGAGGGTCAATCGATGCTGGATTTAACGCCAAGGTGTTTCTTGCGTGGCAATTTGGTACCGCTCTGAATGAATAGACAGATGTATGGAACTCGCTTTATATGTCAAGAAATAATATTAAGCTATAATGAGTATGAAAAAATAGACTTAAGAAATTGAAATTTATACAATTATGAAGCAAAGTCCCCAAAACCTGGCTGTCCTTTTGATTAATTTTCTTAAAATCAATTAAATAGATTTTTTGTACGGATTTTACTAGAAAGTAGAAATTCTTGAAGACGGTTTAGATTAATAATTCCCGGATCGACTTAACTGATTCTGATGGACGATATAGGAGGCCATGGAGCAACATCTTAAGATAGCATTTTCAGTCAAGATTTCTGCGATAAAACTTTATAACACACTGATTTCAATGTGGACAAAGCCGCGGGCATAGCTAGTTTAAAATAAAATCACATATCCAATGATACAAACACATAATGTTGAGACGATAATTATTAAGATTATAAATATGATACTAAAATACATATTTCCAAACTATTAAAACATATGAAAAGTCCGCCGTTGCCAGTCCCAAGCCCGGATGAAAAAGAAGGAGGGTTGGTTAGGAAGCAACAAAGAGCAACCGTAAAACAGTCAACGTCGAGCATCAGGCGGCGGGAAATAACCTGTTACTTCGCAACCGTCATGTGTGCGAAAGGCTTCCAGTGTCCCTGGGGTACTAAATAACCTCAAAAAGACTGGCGCAGAAGGATCTGAGAATCCACTGCGTCCATTTTCCCAAGAAAACCTCCCCATGGTAAACGTATCAAAAGTGTATCGCTGTAAATACAGTGCATGCTTCCGATAAATACCATGCATAATTCATATGCGTATTTTAATTTTGGCTGTTCATTTATTTTAATTTACACGGCGTCTGGTATTTCCTATGTTTCAAACTTACAATACAAACTAAAACTCTACTACATTCATCTACGCGTTGAATGAAAAGTGCACAATGAAGTCGTTAGAAGTAGTCGACGGGAAGCAATTTGCAGTGCAGAAAATTCTTTTAAAGGATACGTTCTGGAGGTGGCAATACATACCTGTCTAGAGGAATATAAATCCTTTGCTAAATGCAATACGATACAGTTTTGCTTGTATGTTTTTTCACATTTTTCCCAACGTGGGTGACTGTATAGAAACGTGGGGAGTCGATACAGACAATTGGCGCACTTGTTTTAAAATAATGAGTCTTGTTGTACTGGTTGATAAAAAGAATGTTATATTTAAGTTCAATTCTACAGTTTTTTTTAAACTGTATAACGATAAATATCGTCAATTAATAACTACGTCTATACTGATATTATAAATTAATATGATAACCTTCTTTTATAAATATATTGAACAAACATGGTCGTCCATCCCCAAGGGACGTAACTTAATACTAGTAGTATGGGTGACAAACAACTGGTAAATATACTACATATATAATTTTAAATACATACCTATATACAGATATACACCCAGGCTCGAGGAACCAGATTGTTCATAGAAGATGTAGCCCCTCAGCGGTAATCGAACCCGTGACCCGCGGAGCTGAAGGCAGGGTCACTACCTTCTGCGCTAACGAGCCAATCGTTATATGAAAATGGAAAATGAAAATTTTCCAATCCAGGCTTGGCTTTCTGGCTGTTACGGTTTGAATTGGACCGGGGTGAGACCTATACTTATTATAAAACAAAGTCCCAAAAAGCTGTGTTTGTATGTAATCGATGTTCTTAAAATCTACTGAACGGATTTTTGTACGGTTTTCACCAAAAGATAGTGCAATACTTCCAGATGGTTTAGGTATTGTGTTGAAGACATAGCGCAGTTGTTAAAAAACTTTGGCTGGGAGCTTTAATCGCGTTCGCTGCGTAAACCAGCAGAGATACGCTAAAATTATGTACTAGAGAATTGTAGATCTATAAGAATACTATAAAAAAGTCTGCAATGGAATGTCTCTATCTGTCATGGTTAACTCACAATAACTACTTTTATGTTTAAAATTTGAATTCTAGAAAAAAATTGTGACACGCTGATTTCCACGCAGGCGAAGCCACTGGCACAGCTAGAATAGAATAAAATAATCCCGTATTTTCATTAGAAACTGTGTGTTGCTACACACAGTACATAATTCATACTCGGTACCACCCTGTATATAGAATTTTCGTGTACTCCAAATGAGATTCACTTTAGCCAAAGCATCGTAAATTCATTCTTCATTCCAAGGATACATTCGTTCAGATTAGCAACGGTATGTAAGCTCATTTGCAAAGGTATTTAAAATAATCAGATGTTCAACAGACTTTAATCTATACAAATACTTCAGCAAGAATAGAAAATATCCAATAAACATTTTGAAGTACTTCGAACTAAAAAATTATTTAAATGAGTCTCAGAAATTAGGCATATTATCATAGACATATTTAGTGTCTGTAAATAACCTATTCTATAGCATAATTGGAATACAATTATATTAAGACAAAATTATATACCATCAATATAGACTTTTAATAAAACTTTAAACAATATTAAGATGTTATAAATTTATTTTCATTTAAACATGAAGCCCCCGTGATAAGAAGTCTTCAATTTCATTTATTGTCAATTCTCATTAAACTCAAATCATTCTGTAATTTCTATTCCGAGTATAATCTACGGGCACAATAAATATTATTGATCATTAATTAGCATGTCACGGCAATATCTTTAAAAAACAAAGTGCCCATAAAGCATTGCATCTTTTACTGTAGATTTTAATGCAAAAATTACGGAACTTCATGATTATGTCAAAAGGTAAATAAATTTATGAAAATACTGTAAATATGTTTTTTCCTTAAATTCCCACTTCAATTACACATATACGCAGTTTTATATGATTATTTTTGTTATAAAAACTAATCATAACAATTCAGTTTACACAAATTAGTACGTTATATGTCCTAGTTTAGTCATAGATTATTATCATACCTTCAATTTCAATTTGTCTTTATAAAAATTTGATAAATTTTGTGACATAAGCAAAATAACGGTGTTTAGTTGTATACACAATATAATAATTTGAATAAAATGAAAACTGTTTTAAATAGTCTAAAGTGGAACAACTAGAATTGATTATAGTGTACGGCGATACAGTGGCTTTAAATAAAAGTAAGTATTTTTTATTGTTTACTTACATATCAAATCTTGCGTGTTACAATAAATGAAAAGTTTCTCGGGATCTTGTTATCGTTTAATTTAGCTATGAAATCTGATCTGTTTTTCTGTACATTGGTTAGTGTTGTTTATATTGCATTATCTTTAGAAAAAGAACTTAACGAAACATAGGTGGGAAAAAACGAAAAATGAATTTGTTTTAGCAATAAAAACAAAAACAGTGTTATAGTAGAATAATGTTATAATTTCTTCAACTTTATCTTATTTGTCATTATTATATTCGGTATCAAATTTTGTTTTAGCATTTGTATAACTTTCGTAACATGAACGGTTTGTATTTGAATTTGTTATATTTTTTAACGAAAATCCTTCCAATTTTAATTACAGGTATGCTCAGTTATGGCCTGTAATTACATTAATATTGATGTCAGATCAAATTTTGCCCAAAATAAACGAAGATATTTGGAATCCGAGGAAAACCAAATCGTACAAAAAACCCAACGTAATGTAAAAGTTAAATACACATTGAAAATATATTTTTGAAGTTAATGAAGTTAAAAGCAAAAGAACAGGTCAAACAAAAAAATTGCCGCTCAAAGTCAAAGTAAAGTAAACATCAAAGGATAAATAAGTAGAAATAATATAAAGGAACTTAGAATCTGATAAATTATAAGTAAATAAGATTCGAATATACTACAGCGAAATTAAAGCAACACAAAAAGAAGATCAAGTTAGGAAACTAATTTTTATAATATTTCTAAATTTGTAAAAAAAACAAAATATTCCAAAGCAAGAAGCTTATTTATAAACATTTGCAAACAATCATCGCAATGACTACGTACTACCCCCAATGTCAAATTCCACAGACATGCAATTTCCCATTGATGGCGTCAGAATGGAGCTATGTAGAAAATATTTATCCAGCACCGATAGTTCCAATAGCAATACCAATAGCAACCCTAACATCACAATTAAGGGCTTCTATGTGTCCATATACAGGAGCTTTAGTTACAACTGAGTCATTAGTGCATACTGCACCTATAATTGGTGGTGATTTTATGCCCTTAATATGCAATCATTACAGTTATCCTTTCAATTTCGAAGTAAATTGTGTAAAAGAATTTCCGGAAATAGAAGTTTATTCAAAAGAACCTATAGCTGAAGCTGAAGAGCCCCTAACTGATAATAATTACACATGTTTTACAGCTCCCAAACTAAATTGTGTAAAAATATCTAAATTTCCACCAAAAGAACTAGAAAATGATCAAGTTCAACACTTTATGGTTGGTGTACCAAAAGAAATAACACATGAAATGAGCAATAAAATAAAGGATAAAAAAGCGAACTTAGATGTAGACCCGGTTGAAGTTTATCTGAGTTTGCCAAAGGATTTATTTCCAAAGGCAAAAATGTTATCAATCGATTCAAATCCGATAATAGACCAGTTGTGTAAGTTAGAAAATATAATGGAGCATGTTTCTTGGATATTAGATTTAGAATTCGGTGTGCCTAGGGTCGCTGTAACAAGAACTATTGCGACTTATGATGTAAAATTCAACAGCATCCATTGCAAGAATACCCCAAACGCTATACATCCGGGGTTTGAGAAGTGCAACAGTGATTTTAAGCGCATCATCCTCTTCTACTACGACTGCATTGTATCCAATTGGTATAACGGCTTTATTATTTTGAAAAACGATAAATCGGTGGAGAATTTTCAATCGTGGCTCTCTATACCGATGCAGATGTTTGGAATGTGTTGGCCTTAGCATGCGGCAATTTATATATAAATATAGGGTTAATAATTTTTTTATAGAGTTAAACTTTCATAATTACTTGTGCATTATTTTTGCGGGTTAATTTTAGACTCAATGTTCGCGCTGAAAAACTTCAATAGTCGTAAACGACGCGGTTACATTTGCCGATAGACGAAGATAGATTTATATTCTTTCAAAAATCTCCCAATCTTATAGTTATGAGTAAAAGTGACCCGTGAAAATGATACATTACATGAAAATTGTACATATTACGTGTTTTGCTAAAATGTAAATAATAATTAATAAATGCAAAGAAAAATGAAATTTGTGTTTTATTAAGTAATTATTATTTTTTAAATAAGACAATCATAATGTCATGATAATTAATAATCCTAATATACATATGTATATTAGTATTCTTTATTAATTCTTATAATTCCTAATATTCATTCTTGGTCGGCTATTTTTGATAACAAGTGGTGTTTTAAAGAAGATACAGAATAAATAAGCTTATAGCCGTGTGGTATTCGGCAGAATAGAATAGACCACCCTCCTTTCTTACCGAGGTGTCATAAGAGCCGACTAAGGTAAATGCTGTGTGTTATCCGGCTGCATAGAATAGACCACCCTCATTTCTTACCGAGGTGTCGTAAAAGGCGATTAAGGTAAGTTGACGTCAGGCAGGCGGCCGGTCTTAAATTACGTAGCCAAATAATATGATAGCATGTTTGTAACATGTTGTGCCGATCCCATTTAGAGTGGGATCATGATGAAATGATGACAATAAATAAGCTTTGATAGCCGAACGGTTAGACCATGCTCCGGGCAGGTAATCAATGACTTATTGTAATTAATATCGATATTTGCAATCTATCACATATCTTTCAGTTAAACAAAATATTGTAAGTAAATCTCTAAAGAATTTTTGGAATATGTGTAACCTACCAATCTGCATTGGAGCAGCTTAGTAGATCTTAAGTCCAACATTTATCTTCAAGAATGGAGTAAGGAGGCTTATGCCCAACAGTGAGATAACAGGAAGCTGTTACTTTACATAATATACGAATACTATATGATATACTAGCTGTGCCAGCGGCTTTGCCCGCGAAGAAATCTGCGTGTCTCAATCGTTTTCTAGAATTCAAATTTTAAACATAAAAGTAGTTATTGTGAGTTAACCATAAGAGATAGAGACATGCTGTCGCGGACTTTTTTGTAGTAGTCTTATAGATCTACAATTCTTTAGTACATTATTTTAGCTCTCTGCTGGTTTACGCAGCGCATTCGACTTAAGCTCCCAGCAAGCAAGTTTTTTAACAACTACGCGATCTCTTCAACACAATTTACATAATACCGATTTGTACAATTTACCTAAACCATCCGGAACTATTGCACTATCTTTTGGTGAAAACCGTACAAAAATCCGTTTAGTAGATTTTGAAAAAATTGATTACATACAGACAGACAGCTTTTTGAGGCTTTGTTTTATAATAAGTATAGATTAACACGTGGAGCAGTTGTTTCAATACAGTATGGAAGTCATTCTTACTCTCAACAATTGAGATTCTTCAAATCAAAATAATCTTTATTCAAATGAACCATTTCAGGCAGAGAATCGTCAAGCATCAATATGATTAATGAAGCTACAACTGGTTCGGAATGTTGCTCTTACCGAGAAGAACCGGCAAGAAACTCGGCGGTCAATCTTTTAAATATTTTCAATTATACATTATTAAACCGCTGTCTTGTATGAAACTGAAAGGATTTTCAAATCCAGGCTTTCTTATCATCCCAATAATCTTCAATTTTGTTATATGCTTTACGTATAAGCATATTTTATACACTTGATTGGAATCTTTTTGTACACTGGTCTAGAATGGATTGAGGAATTTTATTATAGAAGCGAATAATTTAGTTATGTTACTTATATAATTTATAATGCTCCAAATATGAACCTAACTTTTATAATCATTAGCTGTATCATGCTCAGGTAAAATATCTCCTTGATGCGTATGTAATTCCATTTCGAATCGAATGTTTATCGCCGTTCAAAATGTTTGACACGTTTACATATAATCCTACCGTCAATTTAATTTAACACCAATATTGTGTAAGGTGTGATATAAGTTGCTAGTTGACCAATGATATCATACCTCGTATCATGGAATGGAAAACATCTTGTGCCAACCTCACTTAGAGCGGGAGAATGATTATTTAAACGCAAATATATTTGAAGATATTATTTAAAAATCATATGAACAAGAAACCTAAGTAGTAATAAAATTATTTTGTTATAATTCGCTATAAAACCTAAGTGACCTAGTGAAGCTGTGATAGCCTAGCGGTGAGACCGTGCGACTCTCTAGAGACGATCATGGGTTCAACCCCGGGCAGGTGAGTTTTACTATTAAAACTTACGTGTCTAATTGATAATTATAATTTATCACACGCTTTTCGGTGAAGGAAAACATCATGAGGAAACCTGCATATCTCTAGAGAATTCTAGGGATACAAAAGTAATAATAAAAGTACTATAATCCGTGATACAGTAAATATAAAATATATAATAAATATTGTTAAATGTATAGTGGACTATCTGTATTTTCATACCCAATACGTGCAGGATTCGTAAAAACACATGCACAAACCTCCACTACTTCCACCACAATACACAAGCACTACACACGTTCACTATCACAAACTCAACAATCGTTCCGCAACCGAAGCGTCATCAGGAGATAGACTCCACGACAAAATCGCAAAGCAATCGCAAATTCTAGGGATATGTGTAGCCTACCAATCCGCATTAGAGCAGCGTGGTAGGTCTTAGCTCCAATCGTTCTCTCCAAAAATGTAGAGAGGAGGCTTTAGACCAGCAGTGGGCATGCTAACAGGCCGTTACTTATATTATTTTTTCCCCCTATTCTCGAAAAACAACCAATTTATTTAACCTGTATTAGCCCGTTATATAAGCTTTTATTACATCAAATTCCATCTATATTACTCACAGACAGACGGACATATTTCACATTTATATTAGTTTGGATGTAGTGATACAATAATGTAAACGAACCCCGATCTTTAATGGCGATTTCGGAACATTCTAGCATCCCTGGAATTCAATACAGAATCAAATCTATTGACCACAGCTATGATCCGAATTAGTAATTGGGCTTAGTAATTAGCGAATGTGGTTTTCGGTCCTGAGGCTTCTGAATTCTTATATATATATGGTAATTTTGAAAGGGCATGTAACGTTTTAAATGTAATTATTTTATCGATCTACGGATATCCAAGAGTTGTGTTAAAATTATTTTATTGCAATCCGCGGTCGTCAAGAACATCTAGGTATTGACATTTGTCCTACTTTTGTAGGAAATAAGACCGTTCTCATACCTTATATACATGCAGTATTAGTTACCGCACGTATAACAAGACAACACTACCAAAAACATACTACATAAGCACTTCTCACATTCACAACTACAATCTCAACGATTGTTATACCCCCGTGACCGAAGCGTCAGGAGAAAGACTCCGCGAAATAAGTTTTTTTCATGTAGTGCTTGTGCTGTTGTTGGTGGTGTCTAGTAATACGTGCGGTATATAATCCTGCATGTATAAGGTATGAGAACGGTTTTGCTTCCTACACTTGGCATTATAAAGATTTTCTAATCAAACGCGGATTATAGCAAAATAAACCTGTCACAACTTTTGTACTATGGAATTTCGCACTGATTTCTAGAAATTACAATGAATATTCAGGAATTCAACCGCGTAATTATCAAGTTCAATAAATGAATACAAAAATTGAGTCAATATTTAATTATTAACAAAATTACTGTGCAAACAGACAATACTTCAACATCATCATAGACTATTCATTCAAACAAAATTATAATAGAATATACATTATTGTAAACATCACTTATGTATATTTACTACGCACATACATATATATAGAGTTACTATAACAAATTGTGATTTGGTAAATTTCACATTTTTTGTTTATCCCTTAAAATTAATTAAGCTATACAAAACTAACGTAAACTTAAAGCTAGATATAAATTTGATCTTATTTGGTTAATTAATTAAAAGAAATTGTTAAAAAATAGCGATGTTATTTACAGAAGAATGCTCAAATCCTGCCAAGAAAGAGCTGAAATAAATAAATAATACTGTATACAAAATATAAGCATCTAAGGCAAGAAAAATATTTATTTACACTTAAAAACTAAAATATACTAAGAGGTCATCTATTATGATTATGATTCTAAGAGGCATTTACATAATAAACAAGTGTCAATTCGGACGGCCGCTAAAATCACTATTGAGGCAATATTACAAAGAATTCGGTATTCATCTATTACTTTACGTCACCGAATATAATAATGCCCGCCGTGTGGTATCCGGCTGAGTAGAATAGACCACCCTCATTTCTTACAGAGGGGTCGTAAAAGGCGACTAAGGTAAGTTGACCCACCGTGTGGAATCGGGTTGAGTAGAATAGACCACCCTCATTCTTACCGAGGGGTCGTAAAATACGACTGAGGTAAGTTGACGTCAGGCAGGCGGCCGGTCGTAAAATACGTAGCCGAATCATGTGACAACATATTTATAACATGTTGTGCCACCCCACTTAGAGTGGAATAAGGGCAGGACCGAATATAATAATGCCTGCTCTTTACTATCGGCGATGATCGTGGATGATGTGATCGTCTATAATTTAATTTAATTTAAATAAATTGATCGTCTATAATCATGTGGACACCTTACACGATCATCGTGTAAGGTGTCCACATGATCGTCCGTGTTATTGATATTTACTATCATACGTAGCACCCAGCAATTCCCTTTGATGCGTGTCGGAAAAATATTGTTGGCGATCGTGGGCGACCACAGATGTGCCTTTACACGATCGGCGATTACAAACGATTAACCAATCGTTTGTAATCGCCGATTATGGACAGGAGCCATAAAATATTAACATGTATGGTAACTTTACCGCGCTGAATATTGTTACGAACATTCGAAAAGAGTTCGTAATGCATATGTTATAAAGTTCAAATTGGATGGGGGCAGTTTACAAACATGCGAAAAGAGTTCGTAATGCATATGTTATATAGTTCAAATTGGATGGGGGCAGTTTACAAACATGCAAAAATGGTTTGTAAATTGTCATAGAGTTCAAATTCGCTTTACGCTAATTCTCTAGAGCATTCGGTTTGTTCGCCAAAACATGTTTACAAAAGATTTGTTTACTATCTCCCCAAGGTCTCGCGAATGTTCTCGAACATCTCTTCGTTCGATATATAAGCAGACGTATCGTGCGTCTCGACATTCAGTTTACGATTAGCGATCAAGAGTAAACAAGCCAAAATAAAAGTGACCTCGGCATTCTTATTGGACAACGGACTGTACAGAGACTGTAAGTACTGTTTCTAGTAAAAAAATTGAATAAAGTGTCTTTAACGAGTCACCAGGTGTTTTCATTCAAATCCACGAACCCCTGTACGTTACAATATCATCACTTCGATAGTTAACCTGTGTTTATTATCTTTATACTCGGAATACGTTAATGCAATTAATAATTTCGATGATACGGATATAAATTGTACAAAATGTATTTTGTATTTACAATAAGCTCTTTGATATTGCCGTGATGCGTGAACCAGATAGTAAAATTGTGTCGAAACAAGCTGTGATTGCATTGTGTAAGGGCGTTTATTGAAGTCCAATCCTGAAAGGTTATTGCAGATTACCGCCCGTTATAATTCCGTATCGTGTTTGAAATTCATATAATTTTTGCATTCTATAAAAATAACGTTGCTAGAAATAAAATATATAATGCGTTGTATAAATTTAGAAGCACGTTTGGATTATCGTTTATCGTTAAACTAAAAATTGGAATAAAGGAGTCCAAATGTAATAAGGTGGAAAAAAATCATGAAAATCAAGTTTTACATATGAATGTGGTAGAAGGAGGCTGATGACGGATTAATCGTGTGTAAAATGGTATGCATATAAAAGGGGTAGCGCCAGAGTTAATGAGAATGGCAGATTAAACATATTGTGTTGACCCCAATTAGGCAATAGGCTTTGCGATTTTGTCGTGGAGTCTCCTGATGATGCTTCGATTGCGGCGCGAAACGATTGTTGAGTTTGTGATAGTGAACGTGTGTAGTGCTTGTGTATTGTAGTGGTGATGATGGAGGTTTGTGCATGTGTTTTTACGAATCCTGCATGTATCGGGTATGAAAAAAAATGGAAAGTCCACTATACATTTAGCATTATATATTTTTTCTATTTACTGTATCGCGATTACAGCAAATATATTTTTTATTATTAGAGATATAAAAAAATAGAAATAAACGTCTTTAAGTGGCAATTTTAATCGATTTTGACACGATAGTACGATTATTTTTCGAGAAGTAATCTGCAAAAGCGATAGTTGCTATATACATCACCGTTTAAACAAACGTGATACAGAATCTCGCATTCCGCGAGCCCTGTTCAGCCTCCGGGTGGACCGTTTCCATAAAACGCCTCAGAAAATGTTGAATTGAATCAACATTTTTGAAGGTAAACCTGATATCGTCAGTTCGTTATCGACAACACTTATTGTAATATCAAATGATGTTCTTCGATGTTCTTATTAGTTTTAATATAATAAGGTAATTGACTCAGTCGCGAGTCAATATATCGAGTCGAAATAGTTATGATATTAGGTTGAGTAGAATAGACCACTCTCTTTCTTACCGAGGCGTCGACGACTGTAAAATACGACTAATGTTAGTTGACGTAAGGCAGGCAGGTAAAATACGTAGCCGAATCATGTGACAACATGTTTGTAACATGTAACCTACCCCACTTAGAATGTGATAAGGGCAAGAAATGATGATGATAAATTGACTAGTTATATATTTTTTTAAACGTCTTAGCCATTTGGGAACATTCTAAGGTCTATACTAAGGGTGCTTCCCATGAGGCCGGATCACGGGTTAAAGTGACGTGTAGTGAAGGGCTGGTGGTAAGACTGTGATAAGTCACCACCGGAAATGTAGAGGGAATCCACGGCAGTTAGCAATTTAACAATTACAGTAAATACTATAGACTGCTTCTAACCCGTGACGGCATATATATGTACTTACACAATTAACTGATATAAAGACAATAAAGTTTTTAGGTAACTAAGTACGACAAAAAGGTAAATTGTGTTTATTGTTACTTTTCGTCAGTTAATGTCATAGACACGACATATACCACCTTCATTTCTTACCAAGCTGTCGTAAATGGCGACTAAGTTAAAATGACCGACCGTGTGGTATCCGGCTGAGTAGAATAGACCACCTTCTTACCGAGGTGCCCTAAAAGTGCCTAAGGTAAGTTGACCCACCGTGTGATATCCGGTTGAATAAAATAGACCACCCTCTTTCTTATCAAGGGGTCGTAAAATAGGACTAAGGTAAGTTTACGTCATGTAGGCGGCTGGTAGTGCAATACGCAGCCAAATCATGTGACAACCCCGACCCTACTTAGAGTGGGATAAGGACAGGAGGATGATGTTACTTTGCGTCAATTACCTTATTATATGATATTAAAAAATTATAATTAACCAATTCATAACATCTGGTTGTGGGAATTGTATGATCTATATAACTGTTCACAAGCAAGTTGCGAAAAAAATGAATTTTACACGCATTTATACATTTACAAAATGAACATTTTACGTACACTCGTTGTATTCTATTAAAATGTTTGTCACAATAAATAATGAGAACGAAGATGAAACTCGTATACTTCATCTTTGTCTAATCACAATTAAAAAATAGAGACAGATATATTTGCTGTCTTATTATTGTAATAGGGCACATTTTAGGCTCCGGATGGTTTAGATAAACATAACATATCGGTATTTTGTAAGCTCTGTTGTAAGTTCTGTAAATATTAATATTAAATTATTGTCCCGACTAAAGTAATATGCTGAATAAGCTGCCATTATCTTTACAATTATTTCAATAACACTACAGAATCATCATCAGAGAAAGCAAGAATCTCAATCGTTGAGAGTAAGAATGACTTCCATACAGTATTGAAACAACTGCTCTACGTGTTAATCTATATTTATTATAGAACAAAGTCCCAAAAAGCTGTCTGTCTGTATGTAATCAATTTTCTCAAAATCTACCAAACGGATTTTTGGTGAAAACCGTATCACCAAAAGATGCAATAGTTCCGGATGGTTTAGGTAAATAGTACATATCGGTATTATGTAAATTGTGTTGAAGAGATCGCGCAGTTGTTAAAAAACTTTCTTACTGGGAGCTTTAGTCGCGAGCGCTGCGTAAACAAGGAGAGATACACTGAAGTAATGTATTAGAGAATTGTAGATCTACAAAAATACTACAAAAAAGTTCGCTATAGCATGTCTCTATCTCTTACGGTTTACTTACAATAACTACTTTTATGTTCAAAATTTCATTCGGGAATAGTTCCATAAATCACTTAATTCCGTTGTTGGTACACCTAATACAATAATTCCATGATTTTCGTCCGTAATTGTTCACTAAATGTTTATTTCCAGCAGTCACTTTGTCTTTAAAGAGATATCAACTGAACTGTCCATTCAAGAGTTCGCAGTCTGCAATATCCAAGGCACAAACTTTGAGATTCTAGTACAAACTCCAGGCAAGTTTGCTTCCCCACAGCCAATGCCCCAACTTATAATGCCTGCTAAGAAATACCTTTGATCTTTCCCCTTGACCTGGAAATAAAGAAACATAACGAATACATTTACAAACAAAAGAAAAAATATAAATTTCACTTTATTCACCAACATATATATCAATTAAAGATAGCACAATATTTTTATATAACTACGTATGCTGATGAGACCGCCGTTTCGTATCCGGCTGAGTAGAATAGACCACCCTCATTTCTTACCGATGTGTCGTAAAAGGCGGCTAAGGTAAGTTGACCCACCGTGTGGTATCCGGTTGAGTAGAATAGACCACCCTCTTTCTTACCGAGGGGTCGTAAAATACGACTTAGGTAAGTTGACGTCAGGCAGGCGGCCTGTCGTAAAATACCAAATCATTTGACAACATTTTTGTAACATGTGGTGCCGACCCCACTAAGAGTGCGATAAGGGCAGGGGGTTATGTATCAATGTAGTCAATTTATCCGATCTCGGATGTTTGAGGATCACGTTTGATTGGTTAATGGCAACCACCCGCCATTATCCTTTCTACCCCTTCCTACCCCTTAACACCGTTTGAAATTTGGGCAATGTACGCCCAGAAACAGTAATTATCCAAAAAAACCTGTGTTTGTGACCTAAACTATTTATAAAGTGTCCAGAGTGTCCGGAATTGGTTCCTTATCCTGTAAAGGTAAGTGGACCCTTTTCTGTCCAAATATTTTTCAATAACTGCGTATGATGATGAGAGGGATTTTACAAAAGCAATAGTGAAATTATTTTCTTTAATCCGCAATAAATAAATAGAAAATACGAGTATATGTAATGCTAACTATAGAGTGGACTATCCGTTTTTTCATACCCGTTACATGCAGGATTCGTAAAAACACATGCACAAACCTCCACCACTGTCACAATACACAAGCACTACACACGTTCACTATCACAAACTCAACAATCGTTTCGCCCCGCAACCGAAGCATCATTAGGTGATAGACTCGACGACAAAATCGCAAAACGGATTGTCCGCTATACATTTAGCACTATATATATTTTCCATATACTGTATCGCGGATTATAACAAAAAGGGACTTAAATCGTTTGTGTATACGTCATTGTTGAGATAAATACGACTAAATCTTATAAATCTCGTGTAAGACCTGCACGCTCTTGCGTGGCAGTTAAATCATTGGCAGTGCCTTCTTATAAAACTATGTTTTTCTCTAAGTCTTTTACAGTCCTTGCAACCCGTCTTTGGAACTCTTTACCAGATAGCATCTTTAAAGACTCTCCTTCTTTGCACATTTTCAAAATTAGGCTAAAGCAACACTACCTTTCCTCGCTGTCATAACTTATATCTATGTAGGTTTATTATATTTTGTATTAGTATTAGTGTATTATCTTGTATTATATATATGTATTCTATTTTATGATTATAAGAGAGTAAGTTTATCCTAATTTAATTATTAATTGTTTTATAGTGTTTTTAATAATTTATCTTTTACTATTAATGTACCTATACTACGTTTTCACTTACTTTCAAACCACCAAGGGTCGCCGGCAGAGATCTCTTATAGAGATAAGTAATCCTTTGTACTTGTTTTCTTTACCTGTATTTTCTTATATATTTTAATTTTGGTACATAAATAAATAAATAAATAAATAAAATAAATCTTAATATAAGACCTGAAAATACAACAAGCTAACTAATAAAGGAATGGGGAAACTAACGACCGTTTAAAGCAAACATTAGCACAAATTGCTAGTCAGGAATAATGTGTTGCTTGACAATATAATGTTTGGAACCATCTCAAGAGAGTTATTAAGCTAGATCTGCGAATATGTCAACTTTATATGCGGTTATTGTCTGACCTAATAAACTTATTTGTCGTATCACCCATTTTATTCATACAGTATATATTTTATAAACACTTGTATATTTTATAAACATTTTATGTACACTTGGAATATTTTATTTGAATTTTTCTTATTATAGCTATGATACATTGTTTATTTTGTATATTTATGTATGTTTCTAAACTCTCGTTAAAACTTGTAACCAAATTTCATTTTGATTTTACTTTTGATTGCATATTTTTTGTATATGACTACGTATATTTTGGTTAGCAATTATATTAGAAATAAACCTAATTCTAATACTATGAACAAAATGGTTCCTCAAATGCGATAAAATAGTGACAGTTTCCCAATTCTTACCTTAATTTATGTTAATTCAAATTACCTGTTAAAAATTATTATTTGCTAGCTACATAAGGATTAAACCCTCAATCAGAGGTTAAAAGTAACGTACACTCGGCATTATTTTAAGAAGCGTAAGAAGCAATAGGCAAAAACATTCGGCTTATGTCTTGTTAGTAGGAGGCCATTTTTAAGAATATTTTACTCTAATTAAATAAAACTTAAGTACCTGTAATGGACCTCCCGAATCACCCTGGCAGGAGTCATGGCCTCCCCTCTCGTGACCAGCACAGAGGAATATTTCCGGGATAAATTCATGTCTGCCTGCCCGGAGGAACATCGACTTACACCTATCGTTGGAGACAATTGGAACTTGGACCTGGAATTATATAAATACAATATTTTAAGTCGTTGGCAGTAAATTAACACTTTCACCGCCATACCGCTGGCGGGTCGCATCACTTCGAGTTCAGCATGCTACCACTAAGCGAGATCATCAAGACGTGCATGCAATGCAAGCATGCATACCGTATCTTTAGCGCCAAAATTTATTTAATTAGCTTATTTTTTTGTAACAGCAGGCCACGATTTACAAAATTGATCATCATCGCCCTGCCCTTATCCCACTCTAAGTGTGGTCGGCACATGTTACAAACATGTAGTCACATGATTTGGCTACGTATTTTACGACAGGCCGCCTGCCTGACGTCAATTTACCTTACTCGTATTTTACGAGGCCTCGGTAAGAAAGAGGGTGGTCTATTCTACTCAACCGGATACCACACGGTGGGCCAAAGTTACCTTAACGATAATAAAGCGCGTCATAGATAAAAGAATAGAAATAGAATCGAGCACTAGATGGAAAAACACAACATTTCGACAATCAAAGCTATTTCTCAAATCTTTCGACACAAAGAAAACAAAACAGCTAATGTCTCACAGCAGGAGAAATGTGGCAATTATAACAGGCATAACTACTGGGCACTCTGCCTGTTAAACAGACACTTGTCAATAATGAGAATAAAAGAAGATTCAGCGTGCCCAGAGTGTGGAGAAGAAGAAACGAGTCTCCACCTTATGGCTGAGTGCCCCATGTACTCGCTGGTAAGATGGGAGATATTAGGTAAGGACGAAATTGAAGCTGATGACCTAACAAATATCTCCTTCAGGAATATTATAAGGTTTGTAAAAGCAACAGGTAGGCTAGAGCAGGTGACACTGTCGGGACAACAGTGAAACCCTTGTCCCAACAAGGGGAATTGGGTGAAATAGTCCAGTATCGGAGCTGACCACCCGTCCTGTACCGGCAGGTGTCCCCAAAATTAGATAAGATAAGATAAGATACCTTAGTCGCCTTTTACAGCACCTCGGTAAGAAATGAGAGTGGTCTATTCCACTCAGCCGGGTACCACACGGCAAGTGTTACTAAATTGATATGGAATCAATTACTGCTGGTAAAAACTAATAGTGTGGCCGTGGTAGTAGGTCTGTATGGCCTGCTAAACTCTATGATATGTTTTGTAGCGTGGCCAGCAAGGACAAACAAAGTTACGGTCGCCAGCAGACCGCATGGCGTATTGGACAGAAAAAAAAAATATTTGTGGCGGTGAGAGTGTTAGCAACTCTAAATGCAGGGAAAAATGCAAGAGATTCATGGAAAAATTCGTGAAAGATTTTCAGGATATATTTGTGGCAGTGACAGTTTTAAGCAACTCTAAATGCCGGGCCAAACGCAAGAGATTAATGGAAAAAGTAGCATAGGACTTTCAGGGACACTACTTTCAGTAATAAAGATTAAGTCCAATTTAAACCGAAATCATTCTGATACCTACTCACTGGTTTTTAAGTACTGTCTGTTTTTATTTATGGCTTCTATAAGCTCACAAAAATTACTGTATAATGACGAAGATTCGGATTATGTTTAGGATAGATTTCTGCCTTCGAAATCAGGAGTAACAGAATTAATATCTCCGATATCAGGGACAGGGAGTTGAAAAGGAATACGGGGAAAGGAATCATAGACCTAAAGGACTGATCTAGCAATAGGGGATACATTAACCTATCTTCAGATATTTATAAAATATCATAAGCGTAATACTATACTAATAATACACTAAAGCGCCTTCTATGTATATGTTTCGAAACCTCGTCCCCGTTTCCAAGGAACCAGGGTTAAACCATCCGGTATCTTGAAATCATTAACTTACTCACTACACGAAGGCAAATCCACGTCTAATCTATCCAAGTCTTGTCTTAGGTTGGAATAGAGTTTTATATATTACTAGCTACTTCTAGATATCTTAATTTTTCAATCCCTTATAGGGTAGGGGAATGATAATTAATGATGATCCCACTGTAAGTTGGGTTGGAAAAACATGTTTAAGACATGTTGTTACTTGATTTGGCTTATTGTTTTATGACCGGACGCCTGCCTGACATCTATATACCAAAGTCGCCTTTAACGACACCTCAGTAAGAAATGAGGGTGGTCTATTCTACTCAGCCGGATCCCACCAAATCTTAATTTTTAAATACAACCCACAATATATTTGCAACCGTAAAGCACAGTTAGTAGGACATACTTGTAGCTAGTATAGCAAACATGGCAATTAAAAAAACTTTAAACATGGCAATAAAACTAGCCTCAACAGCCAAAAACACTAAAAATAGTACCTCTTGTAGAACGGACGGTAAAATTCCACCTTCGGATAATCTTCCCCACCCAGTCACAGTGGCGTTTTCACCGACCAGTAAATCATCAGTAGCCGGCAGACATATGGGCGAGATGTGAGGAGCAAATTGTACCGCTGAATCCAACTTCACCAACGCGAGATCGTACTCATAAGTGTAGAAGTTATATTTAGGGTGAACTGCTTTTCTGGCGACCCCTCGTTCCACGTAAGGATACTGTTCAGATACTGATGAAAAATCATATTCGCCTACGCGTATCCTTATTTGCGACGTTAGCAGACTGAAAGAGAAATTTCGGGCGTTAATAATAAATAAATAAATACACTTATTTCGACTTCGAAAGTCATAATTTTTTAGTAATACACACTTACATAACTTAATCTAATGTTAGTAAGCTTAACCTAACTTAATTCTAAAGACTTATCTAGGATAGGCCCGATTTGTGAATCATGTGACAATGGTTCAGGTACTGACAATCAAACCTATCGGCAAATACTTGTAGGATGCTTTTATTACTGGCCCGCACTCTGCGCACCAGGGATGTGCATCTTTTGCGCATACAGTATTACAGTATCGAGGTAGTCCTATTGGCATCCTGAATGCATTATTATATTAAACACGTAGGGCATTGTACTGTTTTTGCGTATAATCCATCTACAGTCTGCAGTATGCAGTGTAAAAAGTTGTGTAGTAAGCTCTGAATAAAGTTACTTTAACGGGAACCTGCTTACAATCATATTCGCCCTAACAGACAGCACCCTATGCTCTCTACGTTAACGTAATTAATGTGACTCAGTATGAGATGCGATTCATGCTCAAACAGTTGATGATCAAGTCTCCAGTCTAGTCCGAATGGAGGTTACGGCAACGGCTAGTTCAAATCAAATCAAAATAATCTTCATTCAAGTAAGCTCTTTCGAGCACTTTTGTAACGTCAAGGATCAATATGATTAATAAAGCTACAACTGGGTCGGAATGTTGCTCTCACCGAGAAGAACTAGCAAGAAACTCGGCGGTAAACATTTTCAATTTTACATTTTTCACAGTCTTGTAAGAAACTGAAAGGATTTTCAAATCCAGGTATTTAATCATCGAAATAATGTTCAATTTTGTTATATGCTTTACTTATTAGAAAATCGCTTGAAATTATTGAGTATTGCAATGAAGAGATCCGTGACGCTGTGGTTAACGTGTCTACGTGACGTATGAGATGCAATTGTTTAATTAAACATGTTCATCGAAGCGATACCTCTAAATGATTATTTCCGGTACAATATTATGTCGCAATCGTGAAAGGATTATGTATAATTGATTCGCATTATTTTTATTCGCATTGTCTGGAATGTCAATTTATTCGCCAACATTAGAAAAGCAATTGAAACGCCTCGCATAGATAAATCCCACTAGACAACTAGAGGAAGGCTGAAGAAAGAAATAGATGACAATAAGTATGACAAGTATATAAAAGGAGTAACGCCTGAGCTGCCAAATAAGAGGAGAGAATGGAAGATAAAATATATGCCTACTTAGAGTTGGATAAGGACAAAATTATGATTATATACTTACTCATCTACACAATGCCCTGCTGTGGCGATCCAGCCCTCATTTATGATTGCGCCTCCGCATCGATGAGTTGAAGAAAACCCGAAGAAAGAGTTGCGTCTGACTGATACCTGCCACGGCCACCTGCCAAAGCTTGAGTCCTTGCCGCCCATGATCCGCGTTTCTGGACGAGGCCACATTGCTGTAACTCCACATTCTGGAAAATGATGAATAATTATTACAATACTACCCATAATTATAAACGCTTTACTAATTAAGTCTCCCTGCATCGGACGGATAGGTGGACAACAGCGATGAGCGCTTTCACTCGATAGTTTTTTCAATCAAAAATCAAAATCAAAATAATCTTTATTCAAATAAACCATTTCAGACACTTTTGAATCGTCAAGCATCAATATGATTAATAAAGCTACGACTGGTTCGGAATGTTGCTCCAGAAGTTGCACCGAGAAGAACCAGCAAGAAACTCGGCGGTCAATCTTTTAAATATTTTCAATTATACATTATTAAACCGCTGTCTTGTATGAAGCTGAAAGGATTTTCAAATCCAGCCTTTCTTATCAACCAAATAATCTTCAATTTTGTAATATGCTTTACGTATAAGCATATTTTTTACACTTGATTGGAATCTTCCTGTACACTGGTCTAGAATGGATTGTGGATTTTTTTGCGATAACATATCCATTTAGATAATAAATAGTGTAAACGATAATACTATTAAGCGCGAAACCCCTTAAACAACTAAAGTATTTAACTTGATAACTACTGTATGCCTTTGAATAGATTTCCAAGTAGCGCATTTTACGAGTTAATTTTCTTTATAATTAAGTTAAAATAGGTATTAATTGTTTAAAGTAAGTGGCTATTAAGTACTTTAAGATAGGTATATACCAACGCCAATTATAAAAGAGGAATGACCGCACCATACGTTTCGTTATATCTCAAAGGATTCTGGAAACGTTTTTAATGTAAGTGCCCAGGTGGCTAGACGTTTTTCCTAAATTTTTCTATAAATTATTGTATAGTATAATTATAAGCCCTAACCTACCTTACCTATCACTCTGTTTATTGGGAAAAAATAGGATAAATTATGAGCTCTTCGGAAATATATAGATAAACAGATGAGACGTGCATTCGGAAAATTTGTCGTAAAACATGTATCAATGATAATACACATTTTTTTTTTAATTTTAAATCTTTGTTCAGGGCTCTAAAACTTCCGTTCTTTCTATATGGAGTCGAGACTTGGACAATCTGAGGAAGGGAGAGATTGAGAACAGATGCATTCAAAATGTGGTGCTGGACGCGACTACTCCGAATAACCTGGGCGGCCAAGCGCACAAATATATCTATTCTTTCTCAACTCGGTATATAAATCCGATTGTCCACCACCTGTCTTTAACGCGTACTTTCGTATTTCGGCCACATAATGCCAAGAGGAAATGACAACCTTGAAAAGCTTGTCGTTGTTGGCAATTCTGAAGGCAAGAGTTACAGTTAGAGAAAAAATGGAAAAAGTTAGCTAAAGCAGAAAACATACCAACACTATACGTTGCAGCTGTAGTCTGTATTGGCGCTGACGTCGAGTCCTCTGTCTTATTTATCATATTAAGTGCTGGATCCTTTGGTTTTAAGTAGTTTTTGTAGGGCTTGCTAGTAGTAGTTGTGAACTTTTTCGTTGGTTTAGGCTTTCCCGCTGGTTTATCCCAGTTCGGTCTTGGTTTCGTGATGAAAGACGGCTCGGTGGTCGCCTGCCAGTGGATTGTGTTGAAATTGCTCGGCCGTGACATCATGTGTGCTGGAAAATTGTTTTTTTTATTACTAACCACCTGAGTGTGGTTTTATAACTGTGACATATTTATTAACATTTATTTATCGCTTAGACTCTTTTGGTTTTGTTATTCGTCTATATTTAAAAAAACCTATTGTTCAATAGTAGTTGTTATACTGTACCATTTAAATAGTCTTAAAATGTAAAATATAATTAAAAATGAAGTTGAAATAAACTTTTGCGATTAAAATTATATAGTATGCTATATTAAAATCATATTTATATAAATGGAAAATGTAAAGAAAGTCAAAGTTTTGTTTTATTTTAAATGTTTATACAACGACTTATTTAAAATTTTGTGTAATATAAGACGTATGATCATTGGTTTTCGAATTTATTATGGATGATATTGCCAGTATATATAATAAATCGATTGTAATAAGAATACAAAAAAAAACTCTAAATTCTCTCTCTCAAGAAAACCTAATAACGTGTGATCAGCAGGCCTACCATGAACTCTTATTGAATTGCATTAAACGCAATTGAAGACGTAAACGAAATTGTTTTGCTTTTTCATACCATGACGCCTTAAAGACGCACACTTTAAGTCGTTGCCGAATGAGCGTTCGGAATTCGTCCTAAGAACATGAGATTAAAAGAGACAGAGTTATCTATAGTTCATATCATATAGTTCAAACGTTATCCTTTTCAAACATACCAGACAGACTTGTACTCATCT
Source organism: Morpho deidamia (assembly GCA_947086505.1). NCBI lineage: Eukaryota > Metazoa > Arthropoda > Insecta > Lepidoptera > Nymphalidae > Morpho > Morpho deidamia. The sequence continues at coordinate 3,609,182 of CAMTZC010000017.1, forward strand.
TACGAGAGTACCTGACTAATCGCACCTTTCGCTATCGCATAGACGGTACTTTATCGTCTCGCCGCACAATTCGTGCTGGTGTCCCTCAAGGATCTGTGCTGGCACCCTTATTGTACTCGCTCTACACGAGTGACATTCCACGGGCGCCTATCAAAGAGCGTACACATCTTGCCCTTTTCGCGGATGACACCGCTGTATTTACCACATCCCGCCGACCTCAAGTAATAACTAGACGTCTCCAGAAAGCGGTAGACAGCCTCGGACGCTGGTTCCGCCAATGGAGAATCGAAATAAACCCGGATAAAAGTGCAGCCATGCACTTTATCGGTAATCGCTTTCGATCTCACATAGACACACCTACGGAAATATCCCTTTACAATACACCGATTCACTGGCAACAGAAAGTCAAGTACCTAGGTGTCACCTTTCAACCTTCCATGACCTTCCACGAGCACATACACATAGTCTGCAATAAGGCTGCGTATGTCATGGGACGACTTTATCCGATGTTATGCAAGAAAAGTAAGATGTCGCTTCGCAACAAAGTGACACTCTACAAAACTTGCATAAGACCAATAATGTCCTATGCGAGCGTTGCGTTCGCGCACGTTTCAAAGGTCAGATTGCTCAGGCTCCAAAGACTTCAGAACCGATTTATGCGGACAGCCACTGGGTGTCCGTGGTTCATGCGGAACGTTGACCTCCATAGAGACCTCGATCTCCCTACCATTACTCACCTCTTTAAACGTTTTTCGAAATCTTACTTCGAGAAATCTGAGGTACACTCGAACCCCCTTATTTCAGTTGCTTCTACCTACATCCCAGTTAGGTCCGACCATCGAAAATATAGGCGTCCAAAAAGCGTCTTGTATGACCCCGACGATCAAATAACGATCGCCAACACAGATACACGTAATACACACACACAGCGTCTTCGCCGGCGAAGACGAGGTCCCAGTTTTCTGACGTCGGTCGGTCGTGGCTTCTCGCCACCCTTCCGACGCCGCAATGACTAATCTAAGTCATACCATCAACCCTCCACTACGCGTCGCCCTAAGCCGTGGTCCGGCCTCACAGGAGGCACCCTTAGGACGACGTTCCCCGACTTAAGTAGAGCTTCTGCGCTCTACTCCCTGCATTTCGCAACCTCGGCGATGCTTCTGCGCTCGCCCGTCCCGCCCGGTGACGCTGTAAAAGCCATTAGGGCTAACAGCATACAGTCAGTTCGAAAAAAAAAAAAAAAAAATTTTCAAACATTACGACCCCAATACAATTCACACTTCATGGTACGAAAAGAAAGCGGTTCGCGGTCGTCGTTTACGTCTTCAATTGAGTCGCAATAAGAGTTCATGTTAGGCCTGCAGGAAACATGAAATCAAGTTAAAATATATAGTTTTATTTCAGCGCCATCTGTGCTACATCAAAGAAAGCTTATGGTTCTTACCAGAGGAAATACTGTTCTCGGCATGATGCTCTGACACGGCCATAGGTCGCGCTCCCGAAATTATACTAAGACTAGACGAAATTTTGTTGTGGGGACTAGCTTCCAATTCACCGCTCGGCCTATTTACATTTTGGTACTTATTTACATTGCTATATGTTATTTTATTAACTATATCACTATTTTGTTCGCTATTCGCTTCTACATTGCCTACTGGTAAGTTGATTTCGGGCGGGTGATAGCTGTAGGATGTGGGTGCGCCATCTATGGGTTTGGTCATGAATGAGGGTCGCATGGTCTGTGCATTGGGCCTGGTGGTTGTGGTAGACTCCGTTGGGGCCTGTGTGGTGGTAGTGACACTTGGTGGCGGTGTATACGGCCGCTCCGTCACCGTTATGGGCGGCGATGTTTCTGGAAGATAATAAGAAATACTAGTATTTTCTTAAATATTTTTAATTAGCTATTGCCCGCAGTGACAAATTATTTTAAATATTTTTTTTTACTTAATAGTAGAAAAATATATATATTTAGTTACTCGTACATTCAAAATATCAGATATCTAACTTGAAAACTGAGGGATTCCATACAAACTTTACGCCCCGTGGCGATTAGGCGCAATATGGCACTCCATTCAAGTCAATCATATCGTAATAAATTTATGACTATTAGGCCAAATAACTTAGTGTGAAAGACAAAGTTTATCTACATCAAATACTGAAAGCGACAAATGTATTGATTTTTATAAGAGCTTGATAATATACTAAAATGTGCATTGTAAAATAGTATCTAATTTAATTAAATTTATGGTTCACAATATTGGTAATAGTGGTTTCCACATAAAACGTAGATATATGCTATCACGGACTTTTATTTAGAATTATTCAAGATTCATTCATAACAAATTGTAGCCTATATGTTATTCCGATGTATAACTTATATTACTGTAAAGTTTCATCCGTCCACATCATGTAAGGCAAAATTTATACATAGTACAATTTAGGAAAACAGTTATAATTTAATTTAATATAAAGTTAATGACTATTAAAGAAAAGTTAGCACAGTTTATAAAAATAAAGAATACTTTTATATATAATAAAAATTTTCAGCAATACAGCGTTTAATTGGTCAAAAAATAGTTAATAATTAATTAGTTAATTTTAAAAGAATTTTATGATTCACAATATTGGTAATAGTGGTTTCCACATAAAAGGTAGATATATGCTATCACGGACTTTTATTTAGAATTATTCAAGATTCATTCATAACAAATTGTAGCCTATATGTTATTCCGATGTATAACTTATATTACTGTAAAGTTTCATCCGTCCATCAGTCATCAACAGTTTCGTGAAAGAGTAACAAACATACATCCATACTCACAAACATTCGCAATTATTTTATTAATTATTAACCAGGACATTTGCACGATGATCGTGCCGATTAGACGATCACCGATCACTCGACCCACGATCATCGCTGATATAGAACAGCAGACATTAGATAAGAGTGTATCAGTGGATAAGAGTATGGTAAGAGTTAGAAAATGAAGTAAGGTGTTAGAAAATAAGTGCATATGAGTTTTTGTGAATATGTCTGTGTTATAACTGTTTAAATTATAAATAATTTATAGAATTAGGCGTTACTTTGCGGAGATCCATAATACAAAAGTAATAATAAAATTATTTTGCTATAATCCGCGATACAGTAAATAGAAAATATATATAGTGTTTAATGTATAGTGGACTATCAGTATTTTCATACCCGATACGTGCAGGATTCGTAAAAGCACATGCACTAACCTCCACCACTTCCACCACAATACACAAGCACTACACAGTTTCACTATCACAAACTCAACAATCGTTTCGCCCCGCAACCGAAGCATCATCAGGAGATAGACTCCACGACAAAATCGCAAAGATCGCAAAATCGCACGACAAAATCACTTTGCGATTTTGTCGTGGAGTCTATCTCCTGATGATGCTTCGGTTGCGGGGCGAAACGATTGTTGAGTTTGTGATAGTGAAACTGTGTAGTGCTTGTGTATTGTGGTGGAAGTGGTGGAGGTTAGTGCATGTGCTTTTACGAATCCTGCACGTATCGGGTATGAAAATACTGATAGTCCACTATACATTAAACACTATATATATTTTCTATTTACTGTATCGCGGATTATAGCAAAATAATTTTATTATTACTTTTGTTTAAATTATGCTCAGTGAAACAGACCTTCGACGATGATCGGCCTGTCGGGCAGCCGGCAGCACGACCCGAACATAAAGCCGTCCACACACACGCCGGCGTGCACTCCGCCGACCCTGTTGCACTCCTGCACCCACATGCAGGCGCCCCGCGCACCGCCCACCGAGCACGACTTCCGGGACATTTGATAGCCTGGAAAAATATAACAAAGAACCGTTAAACAGTGCGTATAGTATTCCCGTGACGATCAATTAGTTTTTTTTATTTTTATTTATTTTAAAAGTACACTAACAATATACATATTATTACACTAACCACTAAATTCACATTCATACTTTAAACATACTGATATGCATATCTCTAATAAGTGCACATAACATCTACCAATTAACATCATGTAAGGCAAAATTTATACATAGTACAATTTAGGAAAACAGTTATAATTTAATTTAATATAAAGTTAATGACTATTAAAGAAAAGTTAGCACAGTTTATAAAAGTAAAGAATACTTTTATATATAATAAAAATTTTCATCAATACAGCGTTTAATTGGTCAAAAAATAGTTAATAATTAATTAGTTAATTTATAGAATTAGGCGTTACTTTGCGGAGATCCATAAAACAAAAGTAATAATAAAATTATATTGCAAAATAATTTTATTATTACTTTCAATTAGTCAATCATCATAAAAGCTACATTTAATAGCTTAAAAAAATAGAACGACACCGTTTTACCACAGTGCGAATAGTGCACCTGTGATGTCCAATATTAATCAATCATCATAAAAGTTACATTAGATAGCCTGGTATAAAGAAAGTTACCGTTTTAGCACAGTGCGAAAAGTGCAACTCTGATGTCCAATATTAATTAATCATAATAAAAGCTACATTTGATAGCCTGGAAAATAGAACAACAAACCGTTTTACCACAGTGTGAATAGTGCACCTGTGATGTCCAATATTAATTAATCATAATGTAAGCTACATTTGATAGCCTGGAAAAAAAGAATGACACCGTTTTACCACAGTGCGAATAGTGCACCTGTGATGTCCAATATTAATCAATCATCATAAAAGTAACATTAGATAGCCTGGTATAAAGAAAGACACCGTTTTACCACAGTGCGAATAGTGCAACTCTGACGTCCAATATTAATTAATCATCATAAAAGTTGCATTAGATACCCTGGAAAAAAGAAAGACACCGTTTTACCACAGTGCGAATAGTGCACCTGTGATGTCCAATATTAATTAATCATAATATAAGCTACATTTGATAGCCTGGAAAAAAAGAATGACACCGTTTTACCACAGTGCGAATAGTGCACCTGTGATGTCCAATATTAATTAATCATAATATAAGCTACATTTGATAGCCTGGAAAAAAAGAATGACACCGTTTTACCACAGTGCGAATAGTGCACCTGTGATGTCCAATATTAATTAATCATAATATAAGCAAAAGTCAAATCAAAATAATCTTTATTCAAGTAGGCTTTTTACAAGCACTTTTGAATCGTCAAGGATCAATAATTAGATTTAATAAGCTACTGGTTCGGAATGTTACTCTTACCAAGAAAAACCAGAAAGAAACTCGGCGGTCAATCTTTTAAACATTTAAATTTACATTATTTGATTGCAGTCTTGTTAGGAGCTGAAAGGATTTTCAAATCCAAGCATTTTTATCATTCAAATAATCTTCAATTGTGTAATATGCCTTACCTATAAGCATAGTTTTTACACTTAATTTAAACTTTTCTGTAGATAATTCTAATACAGATTGCGGAATTTTATTGTAAAAGCGAGTACCGAGACCAACGAATGAGTTGCTAACTCTGCTGAGTCGCGACGCAGGGATTACAAGCTTTTTGTGACCTCTGGTATATCTATGATACACATCGAATTTAGTTTGATACATATGAATATTTTTTCGTACGAAAATAATATTACTGTATATATATTGTGACGCTACTGTAAGTATGCCTATTTCCTTGAACTTTTCGCGAAGAGACTCACATTACCTCATATTATAGATAGCACGTATGGCTCTCTTTTGGGCAACAAAAATCTTTCTAATATCTGCCGCTTTGCCCCACAGCATTATGCCATATGACATGATGCTGTGAAAATAAGCAAAATAAACAAGCCGCGCTGTTTCAACATCGGTTAAATGACTTATCTTTCTAACAGCGTAAGCGGCGGAACTAAGCCTACCTGCGAGGGCTGCTATGTGGTTGCCCCATTGGAGTTTATCGTCCAAGCAGAGCCCCAAAAATCTAGTTGACTCATCTATTTTAAGTATTTCATTATTAATTTTTAAGTCAATGTCAGATCTAGTAACGTTAGGTAACGTGAATTGCAAACATTTTGTTTTCTTAGTATTTAGAAGAAATTATTTACCGAAAACCAGTTTGATATTTGAGATAGAGCACTATTTACATCGTCAAAATTGCTTTTATTTCGATTTACCTTAAAAATAAAAGAGGTATCATCTGCAAACAGCACAACATCGCAAATATTGTAAACAAAGTAAGCTACATTTGATAGCCTGGAAAAAAAGAATGACACCGTTTTAACACAGTGCGAATAGTGTACGTGTGACATTCAATATCAATTCACCACAAAAGTCTTGCCAAGAGAGACTATGTTACCATACTATTAGGATAACACACTTCACTGATAAATATAAAAAAAAAATTTTTTTTAACCTGTGTATATAAAGAAAGGAATGCCTATTTATTCCCCTCGATCATTTTAAAGTATTCAACATGGTTAAATCTAACCAAAAACTAGATCACGTTGCTTAACGCCATCTATAGCCGTCTAATGAAACTACATCGCGTTGATGCATTGCAGAACAGTCCAAGGTTTTCTGTTACGTCTTCAAACATCGACAGACTCCAACCCTTTCAAGGCAAGAATTTCAATAGATGACGTTGATTGTATTAAAATTTTACTGTAAGACACAAAAGTAATGGAACTGTCGTATCCCAAATAATTCCATAATTACTTTTCTCCTACGATACTCTACAATGTATCGCCTATTGCCCAAATTATCAATTTTTAAAGCACAATTGTAAATGTCTAAATTAATTTTACCATACAGTTGCTTGAATGATTAAAAAAGGCTGATTGTAGGATAGTTCCAAGGGTGTAAACCTAAGTAATGCGTGTAAAATAGTTGTTACGTTTCTATTAAAACTAGAACATGCGTTACTAAACTACTAAAAGCAAATAAACAAGATTACTTGAACTTACTTCCTTGACCGGAAAATCAAAGCAAGTAACACAGCAAACAAGTAACAATTGACGTCCACATTTATATTACAGATAGAAAGGTATTTAAATTTAGTTTAAGGGCTAAAAATGACGTAAGGTACATATGAAATCGAAAGATACTTAAAAGTTCATCTAATAATACCGAAATTCTAGATAAAGTAAATATTTGATACTGAAAAATCGTTGAAAGTTGGAGATTTAATATCACATTAAACCATGGATCAATATAAAGCCATACATATACCATAGCTAGACCGTATCCTCCATGGGAAGCATTCATTTCATTTTCCATTAACTCCCGATGGTATTTCGCTGAGAAATTTACCGTAAATACCAATTCATTCTGGAATTTGATTCAAAAATGGGTTATTTGTAACTAAAGAGATTTAAACTCTATTTTGCGGTACTATGATTCAAATTGAAACGAAATTGCCGCAACAACATTTTGCTCCAAATTTTTCGTTATTAAGACAAAAATGTTTTACTTAACAACTTCCACTGGAAGGATTTATAATTACTTAGACATAGAATGAGGTTTTAAATTATTGAACAAATTTTATGTTTCGAATACCTTCACACTAAACCTATACTGGGTTATTATAGGAAAGTTCACCCCAACTAATTTCCTTACAGCGCGAATTATAACCCGGGCTGGCACCACTGAGTGCCTAAAGTTCATAATCGATATTTCACATTTATCAAACTTTTTACGGTGACAGGAAAAAAAAGTAACGAATTCGTGATTAGGGATATGGAGACTGCTTATCCCTTTGCTTCACAGTATATTTTAAGCAAAGTAATTTTTGTATATAAAAATATAAAGAATTATAAAACGATAGGTGATGTATACAATAGACAAAGTAGGAACCGACATAAGCTTGCGACTCCTGCTTTGCGCCTAGCAAATGTACGTAAATCGTTAATGGGTTTGGGTATAAGATTCTATAATAAAATTCCGAAATCAATTTTGGCCATGCCATTACAGCAGTTTAAAAACACTGTTAAAAAGAGGCTGATACAGAAAGCCTGTACTGTTGAAAATTATTTAGATGATAAGGATGTGTGGATATAGCTGCACTTCTACCCTGTGCAAGACAGTAATAACTAAATGTAACTAGTTTTACTAAGATTTAAATTTTAAAAAGAGCAACCGCCGAGTTTCTTGCTGGTTCTTCTCAGTAGGAACAGCTTTCCGAACTAGCAATAATGACGATTCAAAAGCACTTCTTTATAAGTTTACTTGAACAAAGAGTATTTTAATTTTGAATTTTTAAATTGAATATGAAACTCCTTTGTCAAATGAAATCAAATCAAAATAATCTTTGTTCGAATAATCACTCTTCTTTCTTTAATCTTTTAAGCACTTTTGAACCGTCAAGGATCAATATGATTAATGAAACTAAAACTGGTTCGGAATGTTACTCTTATTGCTTCTTCTTCTTGCTAATCCCTATGAAATTCCTTTGTCAAATCGAATCAAATCAAAATAATCTTTATTCGAATAATCTCTTTCAAGCACTTTTGATCAATCAAGTCAAAAAGATCAATATGATTAATGAAGCTATAACTGCTTCGGAATGTTTCTGTTACCGAGAAGAACCAGCAAGAAACTCGGCGGTCAATCTTTTACATTGTTAAACCACAGTCTTGTATGCAGCAGAAAGGATGTTCAAATTTTCATCATCCAAATAATCTTCGATTTTGTAATCTGCTTTACGTATATCTCTTACACTTAATTTAAAACTTGCTGTAGACTGGTCGAGTTGGATTTCGGAATTTTATTGTAGAAGCGAATACCGAGACCAACGAATGAGTTGCTAACTCTGCTGAGTCGCGACACATGTTGATTTGTTATGCACAATAGACCATCGTTATAGATCTAAAACCGAATGCTTCTCTCTAAGGGAGATGGCTTTTTTCCAACAGTGTAATAGTTACAGGTACAGTACATATAAAAACATAACTCCTCATTATTTTAAACTTTTGCATGTGTTCCATAACATATATTAATCGTTTATTATAATCATAACGCTTTGGCCAGCTTTCAGAAATCTTTAAATCTTTAAAGTTCGAACATTACGTAATCATTACATCTAGTTGGCAGATTGTCCTTCCATTACCGATTCGATTTAATAGGAACAATCTTACCAGAAAGTGATTGGCACTCTGAGTCGAGTTAATCAAACTATTAGGTAAAGGGACGATGGTGCGAGCACAATAAATTACGAAATGTCTGTAAATCTAGCATAGCGTGTAAAGCTACGTTCAAACAAAAGCAATTTGCAGTTCGACAAACATATCATAAAAACTCTAAAATTTATGTATTGCATAAATATTTTCATACTTACATGTTTTATAGCTTTTTTTTAAAACAAAAAGTAAAAAAGCTATAATTCATTGTCTTAAGCTAAACTTATCGGATGTAAAAACGGACTTTATGGATTATAATAACTGCTAGAAACTTATATTTGAATAGACAAGCTTAAATTGTTCATAACGTCCACTCAGTACCCAATATATTCTTATAAATAATGTTTAAATAAGTACATACTAGTTCGCATAGAGATAACCATCATTATATTTAAGCTCCTTTGTTATATGTAAGAAATAAATAAGGGAATTATGGGAAATAAATAATGGAATAGAGATATTGATTTGCTTTTTGTATAATTCACAACAAAAATCGTCTACTTTCCCAGTTTTACACTTGGGCGATTATTTTTTAGAATTAGGCGTTACTTTGTGGAGCTTCATAATACAAAAGGACTGAAAATATTATTTTTCTAGAGTCCGCGATAAAATTTTAGTTGATTATAGCAAAATAATATTAACAATACATTTGTACCTGGGAAAATTTCTTAAATAGTGTATTAGTAATGACGCGAAACGTTGGCCAGTTAAAACTTAATCGAGCGAAATTCAATTATGAATAAAAATTATCCTAGCAACAATTATAATTTGCAATAAATTTATGAAATGCATGTAGAAATTAATTAAATTAAACTGGCAACTAAAATTCAAACTATCAAAGTTAAAATTTGTTGAATTTCAGATTTACGAATTTCAGTAGCGCTTACTAATTTGTACTTGTATCAAGTTAATTCGTATAGAAATGAGCGCGCCATGAAAGCATCCTTATAATAGAAAATTTAACTTTGAAGTGCAATAACCGTTTGCGAGGATTGATGAATTCTAACATGGACACGTGGGAAATAGGATTTTCTGTGGGAAATATGCCATATTTTGAGCTTTCAATCCATACAATAAATGTTACAGAAAATAGAAATACTAGAGTTTTTCAATTTTCTCTCAAACAGTGAATTTCACTATAAAAAATTGTCTTAGCATAATTTATTTATTAAAGCTGTGATAGCCTAGCGGTGAGACCGTGCGACTCTTTCAAGGGTAACACAAGTTCAAACCCGGGCAGGCACCAATGAGTTTTTCTATTAAAACTCATGTGTCTGACTGATAATTTCAATTTATCACACGCTTTTCGGTGAAGGAAAACATCGTGAGGAAACCTGCATATCTCTAGAGTATTCTAGGGATATGTGTAACCTACCAATCCGCATTGGAGCAGCGTGTTAGGTCCTAGCTCCAATCCTTCTCTCCAAAAAAAAAAAAAAACGTAGAGAGGAGGCCTTAGCCCAGCAGTGGGCATAGTAACAGGCTGTTACTTTAGTACTTTTTTTAATTTATTTATTTATTTAAACTTCACAATTGCATTATAAATGAAATTAACAGATATCTATTGATGCTCGCACTAGGTCGCCCTGTACCGCGAGCATCAACCTTCCCAAAATAATACAAAAAATTCAATAATTATTAAAATAAAAAATAAATTAAATTATTACATTTACGAAATAGTTTTTATCATGCTATAATCTAAAATTAAGGAAATTGTTGCTATAAGTCAGATATAATACTTATATCCGAATCGAGATAACAAAAGTTTCTTATATGTGTGTTGAGATTGCGTTTGTGATGCGAGCCCGTAGTGTGAGTATGTGATAGTGAGAGAGGTAGAGAAATAGAGTGTTTGTGAGTGTAATTTAATTGTGTGTGTACCTTGATACATGAGCGCATTAGAAATTTATTTTAAGGAGATCCTCGGTTTCGGAATACGTTTTTTCTTAACTCTTGTTAATGAAAGTGAATAAATATCTATTTTACGATTAATTTTATTATACAACCTAGGGCCAAGGACACAACAATGTCTTCCCGCTAGAGCTGACCTATGCCTTGTGATTTTACAAACAACCCACCTTCTTCTTTTAGATGTGTGACGAAAGGGTGTAGCAGTGTGAATTATCAGTATAAGTTTTAAAATGTATAATTGCCTAATAGTTAAAACAGAGCAGTCTTTAAAGAGAAGATGAGTTGGATATCTCATAGTCTTTTTCGATATAGCCTTTAATACGGCTCTCAGGGCTCTCTCCAAACGAAGCATGGTTGTTATAAATGTCCCACCCCACGCAGAAATACAATACATACATATGGATTGGACAATACCGAGGTAGACTGTCTTCAGAGTGGAAAAATCTGCGACAGGTGCTAGTTTCCTAAAAATAAATGCTAGCTTTCTGACACGTTTGACCAGTAAATCAATGTGGTTACGCCACGACAAGGTACAATCTATAATAACTCCTAAGTACGAGTATTTTATCTCGGATTTCCTAGTTAACTGTGGACATGAGCATGTGCTACTAAATGGTTGACAGACATGAGCTCTCAAAGTTAAAATGTTTGTAGGTTGAGAATTATTATTTGAAGAAAAAGTAACAAAGTTAGTTTTATCAAGATTCAAAGTCAATAGATTCTGTGTCAACCAGTCTATAATAATTCTAATTGCTTGTTCCGCATTTGCACGTGCCTCTTCCTAATCTTCGCCCTCTACGAGTAGTACTGTATCATCTGCATAGCAATAAATTTTAGTACTAGGGATATGCAGATTACATAACTCATTTATATAAATTGAGAACAACGTTGGACCAAGCACACTTCCCTGCGGCACGCCATAGCTCGTTTGTTCAGAAGAACTCACGTAGGGTCCAATTTTAACACATTGATTCCGATTCATGAGAAAACTAGAAAACATTTGCAGCGTGTTGCCTCTAATACCTATTGCTTCTAACCTATTTACAAGTAGTGGAGTAGAGACAGTATCAAAAGCTTTTGTCAAGTCAAGAAAAACACCGAGCGTTTTTTTCTTGGAATCATCATTTTTAATAATGCTATCTACTAGAGTTTCTAGTAGACATAATAAATAAATAAATAAAAAATCGTTTATTTGGAACAATACATAGTACATAACAAGTATGAACGTTGATCCTGCAGAAGTATTAACTGTGTTGCAGTGACCAACGCCCTCCTCCGTTACAGAATTAAACAAATGCTCCTTAAATTTAACTACATAATATGCTAAAGTTAATAAAAATGTGTGTTGAGTTCGTTATATATTAGTGTATGCGCGCGTGTTAAAGTGTGCTTCTGTGTGTGTGCGTGTGTGTGCATGTGCCTGTGAGTGTATGTGTGATCGTGTGCGTGTGAAAATATTGAAATTTATTATTTGATTATAAATTTCCATAAATGTTTTATAAATTTTTGGTTATAGATTTTCTCTTAACTCACTTAATGATTTCACTTATGTGACACAACTTTAATTCATCATCATCCACCTGCCCTTATCCCACTCTCAGTGGGGTCGGCACAACATGTTATAAACATATTGTCACGTGATTTGGCTATGTATTTTATTTATTTATTTATTTCTTTATTGTATAAACAAAAGGCGGACTTATTATTAAAAGGGATCTCTGCCAGCCAACCTATGAGTAACAGAAAGAAAATGAAATAAAAAATGGATGATGGAAAAAAAAGGAAGGAAGAAAAAGAAAAATAACGAAACACTATAATACATAGATTAAAGTTGAAAAATGAATGAATAAAATAATAGATAATTTTACGACCGGCAGCCTGCCTGACGTCAACTTACTGTAGTCGTATTTTACGACACCTCGGTAAGAAATGAGGGTGGTCTATACTCAGCCGGATATGTATAATTTTAATTATAAATAAAAAATAAAGTTATAATCCTTAAATGTTCATTCTACATCACGACTCTTACTATGAAGTATTTAACTTGAAAGCGTATTACTTTGTTAACTTCGTTAACTTCAATGCACGTGGGCGAATGACATAGATATAGTAATGGAATAAAAATAATGTTTCATTTCATAACGAAAAGTCAGCTTTTATATTAATTATCAAAGACATGTATAATATATAAAACGCTTTAACTTCTATATCAACTTCCAACAGGTACAAATTGCTCTGAAGAACAATCTCCTCTAGAAATGAACTTCCGTTATAAAGAATGGAACTCTCAGGAAGTAACTTATGCTTTGACGCTTCGTAGAATGTCTCAAGGATATTGTGTCGCAGAATTAATGACTCTCGCTTTAAAAATTGTGTTCGAACGGACTATAAATCTAACGGAAGTGACGTAATCTTAACGTAAAGAAATAAAATTACATTACTTTTATATGCTAGCTACCCACAGTTGGACAAATGCCTCTCCTTGAAAAACGAATTGAAGCTTAGATCCTCAAATCTGCTCTAATACTGATAAACAAGTTACACATAGACATAGTAGACAGTTTTGGCATACATGGGCTTTCATGCATAGGAGCTCTGGTTGGCTTTTCCGCCACGATTCTCGTAATGATACCATCAAAAGAGCTCTTGCCACCATCGACATTCCAGCTCGGGGATAAGTCGGGATGATGGCAAGAGACGAGACGGTTTGACGCTGGTACCTTAGGAACGGGGACATGCCCTAATGTGGGACAACATGCGTTGATACGTTAGCCTCGTCCCATATCCGGTTAAAAACGGTGTCAAAACCTGGAGCTGCGGCGGAAATAGCTTGCAGTTGAGACCCTAGGGCCACGGAGTCAAAGTGCAAAAAGTTTTTATCCGTTTTAACACCTTGGTTGATCGCCTCTTCGGGTGACAAGAGGGCTGGCTCCTTTTTAGCACAAAGAAACAGCTTATTCAACGCGGAAACGCTGCCAGCATTTTTGGCACCATTCTACGTGGGCATGATTTGTATAGTACTAGCGTGTAAGTAATTTAACATAGACATAACTTGTACATTTTGTAGTAATTTAAAAAAATAGTTACACATCATCTCAAGAATAATTCATGTATATATTGGTTTCTTCGCAATCTATGAATTCAAACAAGTAAGTTGATACATTTTTACAGGAAATACATACGTGGGTTCGGAACCTACGAATCCTTTGGAAGAATCACGCGATTTTCCCATTCTGCCATCACAGTTACGTATTTTTTATAATTATTTCATAAATTTTTCCAAGAGTGATTTCCAAGTGTCATTGAGTTTGTACAATAATATATATATCTAAAAAAAGAAACTTTTATTTTGCAACAAAATGATTCTCATTGGAATTGAAAATATTCTTTATTCAAGTAAACTTGTAAACATGTGCTTTTGAATCGTCAACTCTACTGCTGGTTCTGAAAGCTGTTCCTACCATGTAGAGACAGCAAGAAACTCGGCGGTTGTTTTTTTCAAAATAATACTTTTAAGTAGTAACTACTTAAGTTACTAGTCATTACTATACTGTATTTTTTTCTAATTTTTTTTCTTCATATTTCAAATATGTTAGTCCTTAGGGCATTAAAAAGTGATACCGGACGAAAAGACCAAACGTATAAACATCGTTGAGAATGGAAATATTCATAGTGGGTCGCAGAAACTCTTCTAGGTCGGGGGCAACACTCTGAGGCCCAGAGTCCAGATAAAGAATCAAGTACAACATGTTACATAATTAAAAGGGAAAAGACACAATGTTATCCAGTTGTATAATGAGCTTGTATGTCCTAATGAATTAGTTATTTAAATTAACTAATGCTTGTATTCTAAGGGAATAGAGATCATTGGGCATTATTCTTACAGCTAGCGATACTATGTAGCTAAGCTAGAATTTCAACTATGATAGAGCACATAGTTTAATATAGCGACGGATGTTGAAATCACAAGGTAGTAGAATAATGCCCCGCATTGGAAACCAAATCTTAGTTGAAGAAATATAGCAAAATGGATTGCAGGCAAAAAGGCTGCCTTAATTAAACAGGCTCAAAAACACCTATAGTAACCTTCATTTTAATGCGAGATAATTTTGGTTGGTTGGTTACGTGCTTGTTATATTACAATATTTTGCTTCTTTATACTCGTAAGGCGCACGATAAATTTACATTTAATCATGGACATTTTTAGAGAAAAATACTAAATTGACCCGGATTTGAACATAATACCTTAAAGGGCTAATGTAAACACGAAGTCACTACGGCTTAAATTGAATACATGACTGCAATAACATTTCTCGGAACGTAATGAACCCATTTTTCAGAGGTCGTTTCCTTTTAAGATAGATTATTAATTCTGTTCTTAACGCTAAGATATATCCAACCCTCATATAAAGAATACAAATATGGTAAATCCGTTATTGCAGATTAAATAAAAGTAAAGTATCGGCTTGTTTCAATCCCACTGCTGGGCCTATGCCCAGGAAACCTATGCCTCCTCTGTTCGTTTTTGAAGAGAAGAGTTTGAGCTTAGACCTACCACGCTGCTCCCTAAAATTCTCCAGAGATATGCAGCTTTCCTTACTTTGTTTTCTTTCACCGAAAAGCGTGTGATGTTTTAATAGAAAAACTCATGTTGCATGCGGTTTTGAACTCGTGACCCCTCGAAAGAGTCGCACGGTCTCACCGCTGGGCTATCACAGCTTATTACAGAACATATAAGTATTTTTAAACAATAAAAAACAAAAGTGTTTATCCAAATATAAACCATATTACCCATAAAATTTACGATGTTAAAAATAAAAAATAATATTATTTATATAATTATTTTAATGCGTTTACTACGTGTAGCGATGTGAACAATAAGAAACAGGATAATCAATCAATCATTGGCTAAAGTAATATTTTCCCTCATAAATAAATACAAAAAATAATTTAAACAATCTTGTTGGACGATGTATTATGGCAAGCGATCAGACGTCAACTTAACAGTATCCTTGAACCCATATTATTCCCCAAGCAGTAAGGAGTCCCGAATTACATATTATTATGTACATAGGATTTGGGCACACAATGTTGAGAGCTCTGCTTTTAGGTCGACTCGAGTTTCTTACAACATTACACTAAGAAATGAATGTTTATTTAATTATAAGGACTTTTGATGTTAGAAGTTTGTTGGCTAAGTACGCCGTCTTTAAATTAATTTAGGGTAAAGATAAGTGAATCATAGATTATATAAATAAATAGTTTATGTACAGAAACCGGCTATTGTCTCGTCTTCAGGTGGGAACAGTTCATGACGCGATTACGCCGTTCAAAGAGCTCATGAATAAGAGCCTCGGATGGGCTCGAAACTAATCGGGCTAAGCCGATGTAATAAATTTCTTTCATTTCTTTCTAAATAGCCGGTTTCTATAGATAAACTATGAATACTACTCACGATAGTTGAAATTAAAAAAATACATAAATCAAAAGACTAGATTATCTGGAAAGCGATAAATAACCCCTTAGTTGCAAAGTAAATTAGCGCGTTATTACTATCCCACTGTTGGGATATATTTAATATATAGATAATAATAGATAATATTCTTGTTGGGAGAAAAGATTTATCGCTCAATGTCACCACGCTGCTTCAATGTATAAATAATATAAATACATGGGGACGGACGACCGTGTGTGTAAGTGACACACACGGTCGTCCGTCCCCAAAGTAAGTAACTTAATACTTGTGTTATGGGTGACGGACAACTGGTAGATATATTACATATGTAATTTTAAATATATACTTAAATACAAATACACACCCAGGCTCGAGGAACCGAAAAATTGTTTTTAGAAAATGTTGGCCCTCGACGGTAATCGAACCCTTGATCAGCGGAGCTGAAGGCAGGGTCACTACGCACTGCGTCAACGGACCAGTCTAACAGTCATAGCACCACGCTACTCCCATTTGAATGGTGGTGGTGTTTTGTAATACGATAACTAATCCTGCATGTATAAGGTATGAGAACGGTATTTTTCCAACACAGCATTACATCGATTTTTTTAAAACGCTGATTATAGCAAATTAATTATATCATAACTTTTCCTTTAGAACTGAAGTAATATAGAGGTAAAAAAACCCCATGTTTCTTTCGGAAACTAAAAGCAACAACACTCCGTACATATTTAAGGGGAATCATAAGACTTAAATTGATTTTAATTGACAGTTATGGACACAATATATGTTAATAATGATAATCCATGGAATTGTAGACACAGTGCCAGACCGTTTTATGTAAACTGGATTTGTTATTCAAATCATGAACAATCGTTGGCGCCTTAAAGCGAAAGTGAAATAGTCGTAAAATACGCGTATTGCGTGTGAACATTGTTTACATCAAATTAAAATAATCTTTAAATAATTTATAGAATCAGGCGTTACTTTACAGAATTCCATAGTACAAAAGTAACAATCCGCGACACAGTAAATAGAGAATATATTTAGTGCTAAATGTATAGTGGAGTATCCGTTTTTTCATACCCGATACATGCAGGATTCGTAAAAACACGTGCACAAACCTCCATCATCGCCACCACAATACACAAGCACTACACACGATCACTATCACAAACTCAACAATCGTTACGCCCCGCAGCAGAAGCATCATCAGGAGATAGACTCCACGGCAAAACGATTTTGTCGTGGAGTTTATCTATACGTTTAGCACTAAATATATTCTCTATTTACTGTATTGCAGATTATAAATAAATATTTTTTATTATTACTTTTGTATTATGGATCTCCGCAAAGTAACGCCTAATTCTATAAATTAATTCCATAGTAAAGAAATTATAATAATATTACTTTGCTACAGTCCACGTTTGTAAACAAAATCTGTTTAATGCTTAGTAAAGGAAGCAGACAACGTTCATATACCTTATACATGCAGGAGCAAATCGTTCAATCATCATATCATCCTCCTACCCTTATCCCACTCTTAGTGGGGTCGGCACAACTTTATAAACATGTGGTCACGTGATTTGGCTATCTATTTAACGACTGGCCGCCTGCCTGACGTCAACTTACCTTAGTCGTATTTTACGACCTCTCAGTAAGTAAGAGGGTAGTCTTTTCTACTCAACCGGATACCACACGGTGGGTCAACTTACCTTAGTCGCCTTTTACGACACCTCGGTAAGAAATGATGGTGGTCTATTCTACTTATCCGGATACCCCACGGCGGAGGTTATTAAAATTTTATATTGTTCTAAAAATATGTAACGAACAAAACGTTTACTGAACAAGTAGATTGGAGTCCCAATTTTTTTAATTGTTGTAATGTTCATATTTGGCTCTTTGGCTAATAAGTATGCCGACCACTGCTTTAGAGTAAATAAATAGTTCATTTCTAATACATTATATTGTGGGGGTTAAGAGTCCAAACACCGGGGTTTACGCATTGGTTGCCATTGCAAGTACCAATGAGTTTTTCTATTAAAACTTATGTGTCTAATTAATTGCAATTTGTCAAACGCTTTTCGGTGAAGGAAAACATCGTGAGGAAACCTGCATATCTCTGGAGAATTCTGGAGATATGTGTAACCTACCAATCCGCATTGGAGCAGCGTGGTAGGTCTTAGCTCCAACCCTTCTCCCAGAAACGGAGAGAGGAGGTCTATTCCCAGCAGTGGGATTGTAACAGGCCGCTACTTTTTTTAATAATGACGCGTAGGATAGTCGACATCATCAAAATATATATTTCTAACTATACCTGCCAATTCGCTTGTTACAGTGATAGCTTCTAGAATTCTAGGGAAATGTGTAACCAAACGGCATTGGAGCAGCGTAGTGGGTCTTAGCTCCAAAGCTTCTCTCTGAAAAACGGAGAGAGAAGGCCTATGCCCAGCAATGGGATAGTAACAGGCCGTACTATCCCACTGGCATACGCAGGCCTGTAAGTGAGAGAGTGACAGTAAATAACGAGAGGAAAAATAACACCCGAATAATTCATCTACCGACACATCCACCCTCATTTGGTTTCTTTATATATTCCTCTTATTGGCATATTTTGAGCTGACTCCCCTCCTCTAAGTTTATTCTAGGAATATGTGCAACTTATCAATACGCAGCGAAGCAGCGTGGTAAGTCTTATCTCCAATACTTCTCTCCAAAAACGCAGAGAGAAGGCCTATGCCAAGCAGTGGATAGACAGGCCGTTCCTTTTTTACATTTATCACTTTCTCACAACAAATAAAAAAGAGCTTTCCGATTTTCTTCACAAATAAACGACCATATGACATAGGGACAATCTTCTAGAACACAATGAAACTGTTGCAAAATAGAAGCCAAATTCATCCATTGTTGTTACAAGATATTGAACAACCTCCGAAATTATAATTCGTAACCGTCTGTTTGTAGCAGAAACAAAGGATCGTCATAAGAAACTTATTTAAGGGTAAACGCTTCATGCCCCAAATACGTCAGCAATTTCCGTTGATTTTTGTAATGTTGACGCAATTTGATCATGGTTGGATGATGATAAGTATTTCGCTAACTTAGATCAAGCTCCGTGGAGACAACTCTCCATACATTCTAATATTGTTAACTAGCTGACCAGGCGAACTTCGTACCGCCTACCAGTCAATGAATGGAGTGTTACCTTTTAGCTGAACTAATTTAGGCTTTGATGAACGTAATACAATGACACAAAATAAATTTCTGAACGCTCACGTTAATGTTAATCATTTCTCGTTATTTCTGTACGCACGCATAAATATTAAAAGAATTTCTATGTATCTGCTTAATGCGCTTTTCTTTAAATTGATTTAAAATAAAAATACAGACAGTAATATATTCACCCTTTTTAAAAAGTTTACACAAAATACATTTATGATCGCATGCATAAATTTCAATTATTACTAACAGTATTCGACAGGATGACAACAAATGTTTGACAGGTACGAAACGAATGAAAATTATTTACTTTCATAATTATGTATTCGTCGATTTTTCATTGTTTTTAAGATGTATTCTGCTATTCGGGGCGGACACAAATCCAACGTATCTAAAATCATCAAAATTGGTCCTGCAGATCTCGGGTGTCCTAAGAAACCCGACTTTGTCTTATATATATAGATGTCTAGAATCTAGATAGTCTAATAGTCTGTCTGTCTGACTACTTCGGCGAGTAACTCGCTGGAGCAATATTAATGAAATTTTGTATAACTGAATACCAAACCGGGCTAATATAATTAATACAAAAATGTATTATTTCCTGACATATAACCTGATATATAGTATATGAATGAGGGTGTTTTAACATTTAATTTGACAACATCAATGTCATTAAAGCTTCTTTAGGAATAATGTGAGACTAATAAATATTGATTTAACATAATAATCACACTCCGATGATTCGTTCTATTACATCAGTTGAGTCTCTTAAATTAATACATAATTTTAAACATTTCTAGGGTCTATGATTTTACCCTGTAGGTTTTGTTAATAATCAAACACGGCAGACAGTTAGTTAACGAAATGCTTTTCCCATTAGAAACAAAACCTACTAAAACTGCTTTAAATGAATAGTCTATAGGTTTCCCAAAGAATTTTCGGTTAGCGTTTCAATGATTTCGAAGATATAGTGCCTGACCGCGAAGTCATATCAATCTGTGTTTTTCCTAGTATGGATGCCAACGCTTATCTATGTGGATTATAAAATGTTGGCTCTCGAATCAAGCAGACGAAGCTGAGGGCAGGGTCACTACCAACTGCACCAACGGGCCAGTCCCAAACCCACCAACCAGTCCAAACTTTACCGTTTCACACAGCGTCTTCGCCGGCGAAGACGAGGTCCCAGTTTTCTGACGTCGGTCGGTCGTGGCTTCTCGCCACACTTCCGACGTCGCAATGACTAATCTAAGTCATACCATCAGCCCTCCACTACGCGTCGCCCTAAGCCGTGGTCCGGCCTCACAGGAGGCACCCTTAGGACGACGTTCCCCGACGCTAGTAGAGCTTCTGCGCTCAACTCTCTGCATTTCACAACCTCGACGATGCTTCTGCGCTCGCCGGCCCCGCCCGGTGACGCTGTAAATGCCCTTAGGGCTGACAGCATTCGATTCGAAAAAAAAACTACCGTTTCTATTCATTTTATCATTGTTGCATCAAGTTATATGAGTCAATAGAAAAAATATTCTACCATTTACGCCATTCCAACTATTAGAGCACGCCGCTCCGCCATTATTTTATGACAAATGTTCCAATATGATCTCACATCCGCATAAACGTAAAACAATAAAGATCCATAACGTAACAGAGCATGAAACTTCCCCACATTGTCTGAGAAGGAAATAACCATTCCTTCTAACAATAAGCTGCATTATGTACGTTATATAACCCCATTTCCGCCGTAAGCCTTTTGTATAAACGTTATATGACTGGCTTATATTCTACGGTTATTGTTCTAGAATTTAGAATCCGTGCATACCGGAATATTTGGATTATGTTTTAATATTATATTTCTGATTTAATATAATAAAGAGTAAATTTTCATTGAATTCCTTTGCTTTATTACGTCTAAAATATAACAATGAGGCATAAATTGCATAGTTTCATAATTTAATCAATTAATAACGACTATATGTTTAGTTGATAATAGCTTATTATTTTCTAACAAATTCAAATGATTCTTTATTCAAATTGGCCTTTACAAGCACTTTTGAATCGTCAAATTAAAATTAATATGAAGCTACGACTGGTTCGGAAAGGTGCTCTAACCGGGAAGAACCAGCAAGAAGCTCGGCGGTCACTCTTTTCAAAAATAAATATTACAACATTGTATTTGTAACTGCCAACAAACAGATTACAATATAATCTAGTGAGTAGCTGGTCGCAATTTAATTCAAAGTTTTCTTATCATTAACATAGCTCTCAACAGTTATAATAAGCTTTATTAATCAGTGTCTCATTATTTGCTCTTTTGAATTTATGTAAAGGCAAGTCCAAAATAGATTCAACAATTTTATTATAAAAAAGTATACCGAAGCCCACAAACGATTTAAATTCAAAATATTCTTTATTCATTTAAACTTGTTAACAAGTGCTTTTGAATCGTCAACTTTACTGTTGGTTCGGAAAGCTGTTCCTACCGAGAAGAACCAGCAAGAAATTCGGCGGTTGCTCTTTTTAAAATAAAAATCTTAAAACTAGTTACATTTATTTATTACTGTCTTGTACAGGGTAGAAGTGCACCTATATCCTCACATCCTTATCATCTAAGTAATCTTCAACAGTATAGTAGTAGGCTTTCTGTATAAGCCTCTTTTTAACAGTGTTTTTAATCTGCTGTAATGGTATGGCCAAAATTGATTTCGGAATTTTATTATAGAATCTTATACCCAAACCCACAAACGATTTACGTACTTTTGCCAGGCGCAATCTACGAACTATTTGTACCTTGGTATTATTAATTTATATCGGTTCCTAGTTTGCCTATACTAATATCGCTTTTTTTAAATAAAAAGATGAATATTTTGTTTATATTTACATTTAACCACAGTTATGTTAAATAACCTTACAAATTTAATCAAAACAGTCATATTTAATCATTCGAAGTTGAAGGTTAATTCTTTCATTTATTAGTTATTATTCAATCAAAGATTAATAAACAAATTAATTGCTTACTAATTTTCTGAACATAACGCGTTATTTATTTGGTATAGAACTTTTCTTTAGTCATGTTGTTCATTATAGGATTTGAATAACACAATCGATTGTTAAATTATCAAAATTTATTCTCTAAAATTTACAAATTTGGGGGCATTATTTCACTTTTTATAAATATAAAAAAGGCAATACCTATATTTACATAATGTAAGATACTTTCTGACTTTAATCTGATACCTGGGTATTGTCGACTCCTAGAAATGTCTCTGCTACAAACATTCGGCTGATATACAAATTGCCCTCAATGGCGTATAAATTATGAATATTTCCTGTGGGCAATTTGGCTATGGGAATAAAGTAGGTATGCTACGTTCAAACTTGGGTTCAAGCAATTCCTCGCAGGCTGGCAATAATTCGAAGCGTCAAAACCAGTAGCTATTAAGATCCTGGTTACCGTTAAATACCAAGGACGGTAGCCAGCTCTAATGGGAGCTACTAGGGATTCTCGTTTGTTCGACTCGAATCTTGCGAATTTTGTACATTATTTTACTATTTAATGTATGAGAAATATTGAGCTACTCAGAGGAATACATTTAAATTCAGAAATGGAAAAATATATATATTTTTTAAATAATTACGTACAAAGTGTGTAAAAACAATCACAGGGTTTAAATAAAACTGGTCGTTTACTGGCTAAGCCATTCATAACGTCAACAGCAATTAAATAATATAATGAAGACAAAACTGATTCCCTGCGAGAGAAGTTTAAGGAAATAGGTATTCTTACATTTGCTTCACAATATATTTTAAACAATGTAATTTTTGTACATAAAAATATAAAGAATTATAAAACGATAGGTGATGTATATAATAGACAAAGTAGGAACCGACATAAGCTTGCGACTCCTGCTTTGCGCCTAGCAAAAGTACGTAAATCGTTTGTGGGTTTGGGTATAAGATTCTATAATAAAATTCCGAAATCAATTTTGGCCATGCCATTACAGCAGTTTAAAACCACTGTTAAAAAGAGGCTGATACAGAAAGCCTACTATACTGTTGAAGATTACTTAGATGATAAGGATGTGTGGATATAGGTGCACCTCTACCCTGTACGAGACAGTAATAAATAAATGTAACTAGTTCTAAGGTTTATATTTTAAAAAGAGCAACCGCTGAGTCTCTTGCTGGCTCTTCTCGGCAGGAACAGCTTTCCGAACCAGCAGTAAAGTTGACGATTCAAAAGCACTTGTTTACAAGTTTATTTGAATAAAGAATATTTTGAATTTGAATTTGAATTTGAACTAGCTAGAATTGTGCAAAAGTACTGTCATGTGGAATATTTCGCCAATGACTTTCAGCAGATATAATGTGCCGTCTCAGATTGGATCACTACATGGCATTTAAAAAATGCTCTTATTATATATGAGCATTTTTTTTAAATTTATTAAAATTAAAATTCAAAATATTCTTCATTCGTGAAAACTTGTAAACATGTGCTTTTAAATCGTCAAGTCTACTGCTCGGAAAGCTGTTCCTATAGAGAGAAACCAGCAAGAAAGTCGGCGGTTGCCCTTTTAAAAATGATTTTTATAACTACTTACAATTATTCATTACTATTCTGTACAGAGCCAAAAATAGATATATCCATGCATTGTTATCATCCATGTAGTCCTCAACAGTATAGTAGGCTTTACACAGCACGGATTTATCTCATATTGTGTATGAACGAGGTCGCAGACTAACGCTACTTCCATGTAACGTACATCATCATCATTCATCATTCTCCTACCCTTATCCCACTCTAAGTGGGGTCGGCACAACATGCTACAAACATGTTATCATATGATTTGGCTACGTATTTTACGACCAGCCACCTGCCTGACGTCAACTTACTTTAGTCGCCTTTTAAGACACCTCGGTAAGAAATGAGGGTGGTCTATTCTATGCTGCCGAATACCACACGGCTAATAACATACAAATTATTAATTAAATCAAGTAACAACTCGTGGTAGCAACAATTTTAGGAATCTAAACCGCAAGCGGCGACAGAATGTAGCGTCCATAGTACACATAACTCCGTTGCGGCTAGGAGCGGTGTCTGGTAATTAAACTAGCTCCGTAGACTAGATTTGTTTACTTACAAATATAGTGGTTGCGACATTGTCTAAAGATTTGCTAACACTTAGAACACTCTCAAAGTAATGTCGCTTAATTAATTTAAATAATATTTTTAAATTTAAACTATCGTGAGTAATATTCATAGTCAATATATAGATACCGGCTATACTCACGTCTTATTTTATCGGATTAGCCCGACTAGTTTCGAACCCGTCCGGGACACTTATTCATGAGCTCTTTACACGAAGTTATCGCTATCGCTTATATTATTAATACTATAAAATTTGACGTTAGTATAGCCGGTATCTATATATTAAATAATATTTTATTATTTTATTTCTATAATAAGCGTTTAAGAGAATATACAAGATTTTGCCGTGAAGTCAATCCCCTAACGATTCTTCCATTAGGGGGCGTAACGATTGATCAGATTGTGTGCAGTACATGTGTATTGTATTGTCATTATATCACTTAAAATCATGTTCAAGTAATTTTCATTAAAATTGTCGTGAATATATGGTAATACAGGCAAATTATTACTAACTAAAGGCCGAGTGCATTGTAATAGGTAATCAAAATAAAGGAAATCTTTTAGTAAAAGTAACTATCCTACTGCTGGGCATAGACTTCCTATCTCCGTTTTTTGAACAGAAGGATGGGAGCTAAGACTCATCACGGTGCTCCAATGCGGTTTGGTAGGTAACACATATCCCCAGAAACCTCTAGAGATACGCAGGTTCCCTCACGATATTTTTCTCACTAAAAAGCGTGTGATAAATTGCAAATATGAGTTACAAGTTTTCATAGAAAACTCATTAGTGCCTGCCCGAGGTTTGAATCAGTGACCATCTTTAAAGAGTCACACGGTCTCACCGCCTAGCTATCCCAATTCGTAGTTTAACCTTTTGATAAATCCATTAGTAAAAAGTAGATTTAGATAAAACATAACAAGTAATTTATATGTTTTTTAGTAACGCCATAAATAAAGATTATCATTAGTGAAAAAACAACCTTGTAAGAGGAGTCAAGCAAAAACAACAAAGGATGAGTTCATTTTCAATATAATGATGCGGTTAGTGCTGCAAATCGGCACCATAATGAATAACGGTATAAAATATACATTTGGTCATCGATTAATTTCTGAAGACAGTAGTTGCGAGCAAAAAAATTTATATAAAGTGTCATTAATTCGCATTCAAAAGGTTCCGTATATAACTAATTTGTAGAAATGGTAGATACAGTTTAGTTTGGTCACTTGGTATGTGTTTACTTTATACTGTGACTCACGAAAATATTCGGACACTTGAGGTATTTTCAAATAAATCGCTCAGTACAGCGGACACCTATGGAAGTATCGGGTTGGTTTTTTTTCTCGTAATAAGATGTATATCCAAGTCAATAATAATATAGATATATTATATATTTGAAAATAAATTCATATCTGTTCAATGTAAAAAAATATACAAGAATGGATGAAAGAGTGAATTTTTAGGCGAAAACTCAACGAAGAATACTACCTTCAAAATACGAGAGGAACAGTAAAACACAGCGGAGGCAGTGCGATGGTTTGGGGCTGCATTTCCACCACAGGTGTTGCCAATTTAGTTTTTAAGACACTATCATGGATAAAAATACCCTTCCATTCATTCCGTTATAATTTTTTAGAACGGTAGATATTCATTTATTTTGAAAGATATAAATATATTATTATTGACCGTGATACATTTATTACTAGAAAAAAAAACCAACCTGATCTCTTCATAGGTGGCGTTCTACTGAGTGATTTATTCGAACACACCTTAGTGTCCGAATTTTTATGGGAGTCAGTGTATATTGCTCATTTAATTGTTATTTTAAGTCATGGTGATCGGTGAAAGCACGTAATCTTTCTGGTGACCTTTAGCGAAATTAATCATCGTGAAGTACCTATAAGTGATAATACGTGATACCTATAAATTTTTTGAAAAACATGAATTGATATTGACAGATTCAGGTGCGCTTTATAGGAACGAAAAGAGTAAATTCTGTATACTTCCGGAGAGTTTCTGGGACATGTTTGACCTGCTAATATACATCATGGTATGCATGCATGATAGTATATGGTGCATCTTAGCTAAAATTCTGCTCTCCAATAATACTAGGTATATGAATAGTCCGCGAATAAGTAAGTTAATTTATCTAATTTTACAAAAGTAATAATAAAATGATTTTACTATAACTTCTTTACTATGGAATTAATTTATAGAATAAGGCGTTACTTGGCGGAGATCCATAATACAAAAGTAATAATAAAAATTATTTTACTATAATCCGCCATACACTAAATAGAGAATATATTTAGTGCTAAATGTATCGATAGACTCCACGACAAAATCGCTTTAAGCGATTCTAGATTAAGTCTATCTCCTGATGATGCTTCGGTTGCGGGGCGAAACGATTGTTGTGTTTGTGATAGTGAACGTGTGTAGTGCTTGTGTATTGTGGTGGTAGTGGTGGAGGTTTGTGCATGTGTTTTTACGAATCCTGCATGTAACGGGTATGAAAAAACGGATAGTCCACTATATATTTAGCACTATATATATGTTCTATTTACTGTATCGCGGATTATAGCAAAATAATTTTACTATTACTTTTGTATTATGGATCTCCGCAAAGTAACGCCTAATTCTATAAATTATCTAATTTTAGTTTAGTTGTTATTCTTAACAAAAACCTTAAAGCATTCATATATAAAAAAACATATTTATATTTATAATTTTATCATCCCAAGTTGGTAAAAATAATATACTATAAGAGTATATTTTCAATGGTATATTCAAAGTAAACTAAGTTTTTGGTAAACGATATATCATTTTGCACACGGAACCCTTATAAATAAAAGTCCACGCGCATACCGACAAAAACACGAGTATCAATTAAGACGAGAAATTTATACACGTTACAAATAATAATCTTGAAACACTGTAGGCCAAAAACAACTTTATACAACTAGTTATATGGATGATATTTAATCGTGTTGAATTTTATATAAATCCGCGTGGAGAACTGTACAATGAAGGATGTATAAGCTTCTGTGTGGTGAGATTAAATAAATATACTCGACCGCAAGTTATTTGCACTGTAACGTTACTTCTGAATAAAGTTATTTAATGGTTTGTATGTTAATGGCAATGAAGCGCGATCTCCAATTAATTTACGAATACTGTTAAGTTTTTGTTTTAAAGTTTATATTGCTGTATTATATGCAACAAATGTATACGCCATGAAATTCAGTCAACTAGTGATGTTTGAGATATCTGGAAATTGGAATTCTTCCATTTCAGAATTGAAATCGAAATGGAATCATAGAGTTAATATACTAAACCAGGGGAATGTAAGTGAGAGTGACACAATAAATAATCCTTGTCTTATCACATATGCACATAGTATTTAATGGCGCGTGCTTAATTTAAAAAATACTAAGATTTTTTTTGATGTTTGAGATATCTGGAAATTGGAAATGGAAATTTAAATTCTTCCATTTCAGAATTGAAATAGAAATGAAATCATAGAGTTAATATACTAGAGCAGGGGAGTGTAAGCGAGAGTGACACAATAAATAATCCTTGTCTAATCACATACGCGCATAGTATTTAATGGCGCGTCCTTAATTTAAACAATACTAAGTTTTTTTTTTGTGATATTTCAGTTATCTGAAAGTTGGAAATTGGAATGCTTCCATTTCAGAATTGAAATTGAAATGAAATCATAGAGTTAATATACTAGAGCAGGGGAGTGTAAGCGAGAGTGACACAATAAATAATCCTTGTCTAATCACATACGCGCATAGTATTTAATGGCGCGTCCTTAATTTAAACAATACTAAGTTTTTTTTTTGTGATATTTCAGTTATCTGAAAGTTGGAAATTGGAATGCTTCCATTTCAGAATTGAAATTGAAATGAAATCATAGAGTTAATATACTAGAGCAGGGGAGTGTAAGCGAGAGTGACACAATAAATAATCCTTGTCTAATCACATACGCGCATAGTATTTAATGGCGCGTCCTTAATTTAAACAATACTAAGTTTTTTTTTGTGATATTTCAGTTATCTGAAAGTTGGAAATTGGAATGCTTCCATTTCAGAATTGAAATTGAAATGAAATCATAGAGTTAATATACTAGAGCAGGGGAGTGTAAGCGAGAGTGACACAATAAATAATCCTTGTCTAATCACATACGCGCATAGTATTTTATGGCGCCGTTCTTATTTAAAAAAAACTAAGGATTTTTGTGAACCCTTAAAAGACGTTTGGTCACTAGTTAAGTGAGTGTCACAAAAAGGAGATAGATGATAAACCTCATTTGCTTCCTCTTTTTTGTGACATTTCGGACTGGCTTCACTATTCCAGTATAATAACGCTATGGGAAAACAAAAGATTCCAGTACGTTGTCCTAAGGGGCGGGGCTTTTTCGAATTGACTTATGCTGTTAGCGCTAGTGGCTTTGACAGCTTCACCGGAAAGACGGGCGAGCGCAGAAGCGTCGCTATGTAAAATTGATAAGAGCGAGTGCATTGACACACTTGCAACTCCCTGGGAGTGTCGACTTAAAGGTGTCTCCTGCGTGACCGAACCTCGGCTTAATGCGCCACGTTTTGGATGACTATATCTGACAATTGATGGTCGGAGTCTATTAGCGCAATATCACTACCATTACAATTTTCAATTTTTACTCCCCAAAACTATGATCAATAAGTCTTTATTATATTAATGGCGAGTCGGTGCAATTGATGGCAATTCAGTGATTTCTTTTTTTTTTGCACGCTCTCCTTCGGATAAGAAATTAATGCGCGTACAGATTAATGTCATATCCGAGTAACGGATAGCCGTCGGATTTGTTCTTATAAGGAAACCAGTAAAAACACGAGTTCTTTCTTGAACACGACATGAAGTTGCTTATTGTGAAGAAAATTCAAAATAAATGAATCTAATTTCAAATGAATTTTTATTTAGAAGCACGGTTGTTTCTGTGCTTCTTAATAAAAATGTTTCATACTATTAATTTTCATGGTAATTACAGGGACAAACTGAAAAATATCTTCTGCCAAAAGCTTCTGCAATTCCTATATATGTATATGTCTATATATATGGAATTCCAGTCATAAATATTTCTTGTTTGGAAATATTGCAAAACATTATCTCGTTAAATAAAAATTAGCTAGATAAATAATTTTAGAGATGACTGCAGTATACATATATCTTATAGAGTACAGAAGTTATCTATTTATTTTGGGATGAAATCAAGTTTTACCTCAATATCTTTAGCATTATGAACTATTTTAAATTAGAGATAAGATAGGAGATTTAATAGCGATTGAGTGACATAATAGCGAGCTCTCAAAAGTTGTTTATGATATGGAGACGCTCTGCGAAAACAGCCGTTTATTAAAAAAAAGTAATTGTGACTCTCAGAGTTTTACTGCTAAATCGCCAATAATAATAGGAGTGCCATGAATTTTCATATCGTCAATTCTATAAGAAGTTTTTGGTAGAATAGAAATTTTCGGAGGTTTTTTCGGGATAATATAAAATCAATTTGTACCTAGCCTAATAATATCTAATAAAAACCTGATTCCTGATAAAAACTTCTTGTATATCCAAAATTATGCTATGTATTCTGTTATAAGATAATCTTAGCTCTGCCGTCAGCCATGTTGGTTTTCTTTTAAAATTAGTCGTGATGACTTGCGAACGTCTTAGCGGAAAAACAGAAAATGAGTAGGTCTTTGAGTTTGTGCGGTGAATAGCGCAACGATGCAAAATTGTTAGGGTTGCCATCAGCCTTAAAAGAATATTCTAAATTATTTATTCCTTTTTTTTATTATTACTATTATTATTTTTTATTTATAACAAATATATACAAGTTATATCTATCTTAAATTACTTACACGCTACTACTATACAAATCATGCCCACGTGGAATGGTCCCAAGAATGCTGGCAGCGTTTCCGCGTTGAATCGCTAAGCTGATTCTTTGTGCGAAAAAGGAGCCAGCCCTCTTGTCACCTGAAGAGGCGATCAACCGAGGTGTTAAAACGGATAAAAAATTTTTTGCACTTTGGCTCCATGGCCCTAGGGTCTCAACTGCAAACGGCACAAATATATAACTCTCAACGAGAGATGCATACTTTCGCCGCTTGCCGGATTCGGCCATTTCCGCCGCAGCTCCAGGTCTGGACGCCGTTTCCCTGATATGGGACGAGGCTAACGTATCAACGCATGTTGCGTCCCACATTAGGGCCCGTCCCCGTTCCCAAGGAACCAGCGTCAGACCGTCTGGTCTCTTGCCATCATCCCGACATATCCCGGAAGGCTCGAGAAGAGCAGGAATGTCGATGGTGGCAAGAGCTCTTTTGATGGTGTCATTAAGAGAACCATGGCGGAAAAGCCTACCAGAGCTCCTATGGCATGAAAGCCCGTGTATGCCAAAACTGTCTACCTCTTTTCCACATGGACATCTGTGCTTAAGGCACAATGTGGTTCCCAATCTGAGACCCAAAGCCACTCTAAAACTTTCATTATCTAAAAGTTTTAATATTTTATTTCCTTTTTAATATTTTACTTCGAATAAGATCTTTCACGAGTGACCACCTTAACTTATAAAATACTTTGCTATCGATGCGTAATCTAATTATAATCCTAAATATCAAATTTAAGAGCGTATTTCATTACTAGTGAATTAATACATAATGTGTATCGATATTAGGGCTTACTTTACTCGTTTATGTATTTTTTTCTAGTTTATTAATATTTTTTGGTCTTTAATATCTCAAATAAATAAATGTATTTAAAATTATAATATGTATACTACCAGTTGTCCGTCACCCCATTACACAATAAGTTACTTACTTTGGGGACGGAACAACTGTGTGTGTAAGTGTCCCACATTTTTATATTTATATTTATTTATTTATTTTATTCTTTATCGTAACACGATAAAGGCCATCACCACCATAAACATTTTTATATTCTTTTCTTGTAAAAACAGATAAAATACATAACGTATGTTTGACAACCCTGAGACAACGTATTTAAGATGAATTATATGATTGTTACTTAAGGGACTTTTCATATCATTCGGAAGTTACGAGTTGGAAATGTAATAAACTTTAAAATCTTAATGTAGATAATTAATTTATTGTTAAGGACCCGTAATTTGGAATGATAAATATTACAAAGATATTTATTTATTTATTTTAGGGACACAGACAATTATAGTCAAACTTAAATATTAAACTTATGGAATAAACAGAAATCAACTTAGTTACCACTGATATAAGACAATGGTATAATATTTATGTTACATATAAAATTCTCGTGTCACAATGTTAGTTATTATACTCCTCCGAAACGGCTAGATCGATTTTCATAATACTTTATATACTTATTCAGTAGGTCTGAGAATCGTAGTTGTATACTGTTTAAATACATAAATACACATAGGCACGAAGAATCAACAAATTGTTTTTAGAAACTCGGCCCTCGGTGGAATCGACCCATCCACGGAGTTTAATACAGGGTCACTGCCAATTGTGCCAAAGGGTCAGTCAAATATCTATTTTTCTGTCAATATGTGAACCCAGTCAGTGCGGTAAGCCCTGCATTTAAGTTGTACGTCATCTAACCGTTATCCTAACCATCTTTGAATATAATCGGTGCTGGTTGACATCATGCTTTTTTTGTTACAACAGTTTGACCTTTCGCAGTTCAACAACATCTAAATTATTGTGTAATATTATTTTTTGTTACGCTCGTGATTAGATTGCGATCATGTATGTGGTTTGGAACCGTTGGATCAAAGTTTTATAAGATCGTGCGGCGTGGACAACCTTTTAAGTGACCTGTGACCCCCTGTGGACGTCCAATATTTTTCAAGTATCTATACCTATTATAAAACAAAGTCCCAAAAAGCTGTCTGTCTGTATGTAATCGATTTTCTCAAAATCTACTGAACGGATTTTTGTACGGTTTTCACCAAAAGATTGTGCAATACTTCCGGATGGCTTACGTAGCATAGTACATATCGGTATTAAGTAAATTGTGTCGAGGAGATCGTGCAGTTGTTAAAAAACTTGCCTGCTGGGAGCTTTAGTCGCGTGCGCTGCGTAAACCAGCAGATAAACGCTTGTAATGTACTAGAGAAGTGTAGATCTATAAAAATACTACAAAAAAATCCGCGACAGCATGTCTCTATCTCTTATGGTTAACTCACAATAACTACTTTTATGATTAAAATTTGAATTCTAGACAAAATTGTGACACTACGTGGATATCATCCACGCGGGAGAAGCCGCTGGCACAGCTAGTTTTTATAAATTGTCGAAATTTTAAAGGATCTGAGTACGCGCTTCTCGTTCTTAGGGTGCGATATCTTTTAATAACCCGTTCCCAAAACTGGGTTTATGTCACTGTAAAGGATAATGCGAGGTCATTCGCTTTGAGCACGTCCTTATTCTTACAAATAATTGCAGTCATATATTCATAACTTCGTAACATGTAACCGAAGAAGATATATAAAACTTTATGATGCATGCAATGATATGGAGAGTGAACTAAGGACATACTTAAAACACTTTTGCATTTGAGTACGATATCGAGACAATTTTTATTTTCATATGATAAATACTCTAATGCGAGTTGGTAGGTTTCACATACCCCATGAATTCTGCAGAGGTGTGCATTTTTCTCTACGATTTAATTTAACTTTTGTGCATAAGAATATACATAATTATAAAAAGATTGGCGATGTATATAATAGACAAAGTATTAAGACATAAGCTTGCGGCACTTGTTTTGCGCCTTGCCAAACTACGTAAGTCGGTTGTAGATTTAGGTATAGGATTCTATGATAAAATTCCGCAATCGATTTAAGTGTTACTGCAGTGTAAGAATACTTTTAAAAAAGGCTAATACATAAAGCCAAATATACTATTGATAATTACTTAGACTATAAGAATGCGTGGACAGAGCTTCTCTTCGACCTTGTACAAAACAGAAATTATTAAATGTAAATAGCGATAAGAATTGTTTTGAAAAGAGCAACTGCCGAGTTTATTGCTGGCTCGGTAGGAACAGCTTATAGAAACAGCAGTGGAGTTGACGATACAAAAGCACTTTTAGCTACACTAGCAAGTTTTGTTTTTTTTAATTCTTTATTGCACAATTAAAATAAATGTACAAAAGGCGGACTTAACACTAAATTAAGCGTTCTCTACCAGTCAACCTTAGGGTTAAGTTAAGTTTACTCGAATACAGAATTTAAATTTTAATTTCTTCTTCTCATATAAGATACCGACGTATCTTCATTTCTAAAGGCCGTGTCTAGACGGAATTATTATTTCTGTCCACTTGATGCACTATTCTTTTCCACGTTTTTTCGTCCTCGGCGGTCTTTAAAGCTTTGGTAATTGGCAGGCCTGTAAGAGCCCTTACTTGGTCTTACCGACGGGTAGGTGAGCGACCGAATGGTCTTTTCCCGTCGACCTGGCCAACAACCGTCAGCTTCTCCAGGCGTTCGGGGTTTCTCCGAGCAACGTGTCCGAAGTATTTGAGAATACGCTGGAAGGAAAAAGCGGATAATCTAATCCATCCATGGAATCTGCAACATCCTATATATTTATTTAGTATTTATTTTACAAGATTTCGAATTTTAATGCTATAATAATCAGTATTTTTTAAATCAACGTTCTATGCTTGCTCGTATCCAAATACTAGTCAGTTTTCAAAATACAATGGTAGTTTAATTTCCCAGTCGTTTCAGTAGAAATGTGTTTGATTGCACTGAACGGATATTGAAGGCAGCGAACGGACTAGATGTTTATATTGCAAAATTTTAGCTTATCGTATTTTGATCTCTGTAACCGCATGTTCATCTAAAACATCATTTATATTCAATCGAGCTGATATTGCGTTGACCCTATGATTGAAACGCTTGCCTAATAATAAATATTATTATTTATGAATATTGTTTTATTTTTGTTTTTCATAATAATAATAATCATAAAAGTATAAAATAGCAATTATCATAAAAGTATAAAATAATATAATATTATAATAATCATAAGGTATTAATTTTTTTTAATATCCATTAATATAGAGGATTGCTTCATCACAGGATGAGCTAAATCTCAACGTCAAAATCTTCTTCTTCTTCTTCGTCAGCTCCACTATGTATAGAGGCCTATGTCCACAGCTGGACATAGGCCTCTTCGTGGGATCGCCACACCACACGATCTTTCGCCGCCTGGATCCAGTGGCCTCCTTGGACAGACGACCTTTTTGAGGTCGTCTGTCCACCTCGCAGGGGGTCTACCGACGCTGCGCTTTCCGGTGCGGGGTTGCCATTCCAGCACCTTAAGACCCCAGTGCCCATCGGTTCTCCGCACTATGTGCCCCACCCATCGCCACCTCAGCTTCGCGACACGCTGAGCTATGTCGGTGACTCTAGTTCTTCTACGGATCTCCTCAATCCTGATTTGATCTCGTAGAGACACTCCGAGCATAGCTCGTTCCATCGCCCGCTGAGCGACTCTGAGCTTTCTTATAAGGCGCAACGTCAAAATAAGGATATCTTATTATAGTCTTGAGACTAAACATAGATAGAAAGAAAAAGAAAACAAAAAAAAGTTTTAACTTTTCTAATACCAAAATTTCACGCTCCTCCATGTGCGCGATTTGCCTAAAAATGTTTACAGAGTTTGACCTGCATAGGTTATATATAGATCATCGATCATTTTGTGAACTTAGAATAAGAAATTTATTTAAAACACCTTTATATGGCGACCCTGCAGGATTGAAACGTGAAATCTGATCTGTTTTCGCTAAATAAAACTAAACACAAAATCACATCACTATCAAATTGAACCTTTTACGCAAGACCGCTTTCCATCTAACCAAAATTTAATAATACAAACGAGCTAAATAAAGGTAAAAGGCCCTTTTACGTCGTATCAAATTAGGAGCAATTAATTAGTTTTACTCGCCGACTTTACGTATTGCCGGCACTATATTTGGTTACCAGAAATTGGGTTAAACGAGAACAAATAGAGGTAATCTTGGTAAAGTAAATAAGTCGCTCGGAAATTTGTACGATAAGATGGGTAGTTTGTTGAATTAATATGCGAGTTTACTTTTAATAATCTTAAATGTTTAATCAAATCAAGAAGTACGAATTTCGAATTCAAATATTCGATGCGGTTTCGATCTAATGAAAATATCGCTTGCTTAGTATAAAAACTGACCATCATCATCCTCCTATCTTTATCCCACTCTAAGCGGGGTCGGCACAACATGTTACAAACACGTTGTCAAATGATTTGGCTACGTATTTTACGACCGGCCGCCTGCCTGACGTCAACTTTCCCTAGTCGCCTTTTACGACACCTCGGTAAGAAATGAGGGTGGTCTATTCTACTTAGCCGAAAACCACACGGCGGTTAGTATAAATACTGACCGTATTCAAAATTAGGCTTAATTGAGTTATATACAAAAGCAATTATAAAAATTGTATCGCAGATTATAGCAAACTAATTTTTAATATTACTTTTCCATAATACGGATCTCCGCAAAGTAACGCCTCATTCTATAAATTATTTGAGTTAGATACATTGTAATCCTTATTTTAATGCCATCTGTGACATCACGCTAAGAACTATTAAAAAAACTAGTGTTTTCTTGCTCTTCAAAACTTCAAAACAAGGAGGTGCGCCTCGAGGCCCGTACCCCGCCACTCCTAGGTAGATGACCCCTGCTGCTGCTCAAAACTTTGGATATCTTTTTCACTCAAGAGTTTTGTAGGTGCTACGCTACTGTATCGCAATTTGCCACAAAACAACTTTTTTAAATTAGGTCGCTTTAATACTAAAAGTGCGATATGTATGACGTCAAAATCCATTGAAGAAATCTAAATCCGGCAGTGAATGTACATCCGATGAACAATTTATTTTATTTATTATTTATTTTATATATGAAACAATTACACACACGGTCGTTCATCCCCAAGTAAAGTAACTTAAAACTTGTGTTATTAGTGACAGACAACTGGTAAATATATACTGGTATATATATACATATATAATTTTAAATACACACTCAAATACATAACGACAAGAAATATATGAAATTGCTTACCGAAAACCTCTCAACGGAAACAAAATTAAACCGTAATAGAAATACATATTTAATGTATACAATCAGAATATCAAATATGATACTCGGAACCTCTTGTGTTAACCTCTTAATGTATTTCCATGCTTATTACCTCATTTCGGGTAACTTCGACATAAAATTTATAGATCATATAACTGCAATTGAAATGGTTCTATTAAACCTAGTTGGCGCGATAGCATTCGCAACGCGCAGATGTATTCACCTTTCATACATGAGCCCCAATTGCATCGCTTAATTTCACGCCTCTCGCCGAGATTGCAGGCAGATCGATATTGATATAATGTTTAATTCGTTAGATTCTACACTTAGCAATACTAATGTTAGGATTAATTAGAATAAAAAAAAATGTCTTAAAGTTTTTATTCAAAATTTTGTATTCAATAAATTTTAAATTTAATGCTTAGAAGTATCTTAACAAAAATCTATCTTACAAAAATTTACTTTTGGTATCTGAGAAAGTAGAATATATCACACTCATTCAAATGCAAATTCAAAATATTCTTTATTCAAGTAACCTTGTAAACAAGTGCTTTTCAATCGTCAACTCTTTTCTTACTTGCATTTCTTAGCGAGGTGTCGTAAAAGATAACTAAAGTAATTTGATTCGCCGTGTGGTATACGGTTGAGTAGAATAGACCACCTTCATTTCTTACCGAGGTGTCGTACAGAGCGACTAAGATCAGTTGACCCGCTGTGTGGTGGGCACCAAACAGCGGCTGAGTAGAAAAGACCGTCCTCATTTAAAAGATGACTAAGGTAAGTTGACGTTAGGCAGGCGGCAAAGGGGAACGAGAGGTAACGCCTAAAATGATCACTGCGCGATAAAAATACGTCGCGTTTTAAATGCGCTGTCGCGTTAACGGATACCGTGATACCTTTGTTGGGATACATTTGTTTCATTTTGACTTATTTTTAACGCACAGTACAAAATATCTAGTGCGAACGAGGGGTTAGGGCAAGAGAATGATGTCTATCTTACAAAGAACTGTAAATGTATCTTATAAATAACTGATTCGTAAGTAAACTAATTTACACTTCTTTACGATTATTATAAATGCAAAAATCTGTATATTAGTCTTTCACGGCTAATTCGGCAATATAGATAAAATTTGGATCAATTGAAGCTTATATACTGGGCTAAAATATAGGCTTAAAAGTGCCTGTAAACGAGGAAAAAAACAATATACTTAATAATTTTGTGTTTTAAAACTACATTCGTTGCGGGCGAAATATCGAATACCATTAATGTTTACATAAACAAAAATGATGATAAAACTAATTTAATGTAAAAGAATTATTGGGTCGGTGAAATCGTAAATATTGTCGTATTATGAAACTGTTCATGGCATTTTTATTTATTGCACGAAGAAAGTTTATAGTCTGTATAAAAATTGAATTTGAAGTGAGAAAACTATAATATAACAAACCAAGCGCGAAAATTTCGCAATAAATAGAGAGTGGAACGGTCATTTTTCTATGCACTCATTTAAAATATTTTTTGTTGCCTCTTTAGCGATTTAAAAGTAGACTGAGAAAGCGGAATTCACTTTCTTTATAGAAAAGATATTATATCAACAATATATGTGACGGTAGAACGGTAAGATTGATAGAAGAAAGTCGTGGATTCCAATTCCGAATACACTCTTCAATGTAGATTAAATCTGGAGAAATCAGGAATTCTACCAAATTTTTTGGTAGGTTGATTTGAGATTCGGTTGACGTTTTAAGATTCTCAGATATTTTCTCTTTATATCTTGCTCTCATTCTTCTTTTCTCTTCTCTATAACTCCCTCTGTCTCCGTCTGTCTGTGTGTATGTGGATGCTTCACCTTATGACTAGTATAGAATATTAATACTTCAAGACAGCGCCGTATGATATAGTTCTTGTTGAATCCGATAATTTCCTTCGACTTTTTAATTTAATAGTATATTTATGTTAACATACATATTATGATCTCATTTACAAATAACGTCTTATCTCGTTGTGTATTACTAGTAGCTAATAACTGTGCGAAATATTTTAAGTTGACAAAGTTGCAGCCATATTCTAAACAGTCGTGCTAATACATTTAACAATGTCATCCTAAAAGTCTTGCTTAGGAACGATGCATTCAATACACGAACCTTTTAGTTACTCCGTAAGCGAATGGCGAAAGTGGGAGTTATATACTTTTTTCGGATATTTTTTATGATAGACGACATTAGGAAGATAGGATGTCTCGTATGATCTGTGTATTAAAATATTAGATAATGTTCTACATGCATAAATAACTAAGAAGTGAAAAAAAACATGACAAAAGTATGTGTAATATGAGTACGGAAATTTTCAAATACCTCAAGGTTCATACTGTAGATGATACTCTGGATACTGCCTTATAAATGTAGTATAACTTGTTGTAAATTGAGGCAACAGCAAAATGTATGTTGACAGCTATGATTTGACATCTATAGCTGATTGACAATCAACTGTTAAACGTTAGACACTTCGAATGCGTAAATAAATTCACACCTAAGCCTTTATATGCGCTTATACTTGTGCGAAGTTGAAACTGGTTGGGAGTTCAATGTAAAGTACACAAAGTTGCAAAAAATAGTAAATAGTCTCGTATGCATAACTGATAAGCTAAAGAACATCTAATAACTCAAGTACCATCGTTATAAATCGCTGGCGATCCGCAATTGCTATCAGCAATGCTAATCTCGGAAATTATTTATACACAGGAGTTAAGTCGACATGGTTGTAAATTGCATTATAACGTCTTACTGGTTTTTAGTTTGTTACATTTATAAAATTACTAGTTTTTGCCCGCGGCTTCGCTCGCTAGGAATTTTGTCTGCCACAGTATCTAGTTTAATTAAATTTGTGTTTCACAATTTTGGTCATAGTGGCTTCCACATAAAAGATAGATATATGCTGTCGCGGACATTTAGAACTATTAAAGACAAACAATACTACGATACATCATCTTTGTTTAACTCTAATGGTTTAGGCAGTGGACGCCAGATAGCTCTCAGAGGTCAGATTTTTTCCGAATTTATTGACATGTATCGTTATATTACATAAAGTCATTACAAATTGTATCCTATATGTTATTCCGATGTATAACCTATATAACTGTAAAGTTTCATCCAAATCCGTCCAATAGTTTTTTCGTGAAAGACTAACAAACATCCATCCATAGTCACAAACTTTCGCATTTATAATATTAGTAGGAAGTAGAATTTGTAGTATGCACCTTTGTGCATATAAATACTTGAAGAAATTTTGCATTCAGTTTTTAAGTACTCAGAAAAGCGTCAGATTTGGCATAGTTAAACTCCATGAAGGTGCTAAAAAAATTAAAACGCTTATTACGAATAGAAAAATAAAATATATATCATTTATGCTGGTTTTGGAAAGTATAAAACGAAATAGTAGACCGAAGTTTTATCAAAGAAATTTTATCAAAATAATTTTTATTATTATAATTTAAATTTTTTTTTTCTTGTTAACATTTGAACATTGATTACTGTTTGAATAATATAATATGCGCTTTTCTAAAATATATTTTAAAACACCCTTATATACAAAAAGGTGAATAATTAATAATCCTTAATTTACTTAAAAGGAAAATAATTAACGAAATATATTAGTCATATTGTGAAAACAATGTGTGGTCGATATATATATATACTATATACCGCGTACTATATATATATATATATATATATATATATATATATATATATATAGTACGCGGCAATAAATAATGAACATCGAGGCTTAGAGAGTAATCGGCTAGATTCTGCTTCATATCAAATCAAATCAAATCAAATCAAAATATTCTTTATTCAAGTAAACTTGTAAACAAGTGCTTTTGAATCGTCAACTTTACTGCTGGTTCGGAAAGCTGTTCCTGCCGAGAAGAGCCAGCAAGAAACTCGGCGGTTGCTCTTTT
This sequence comes from Morpho deidamia, assembly GCA_947086505.1. Lineage (NCBI taxonomy): Eukaryota > Metazoa > Arthropoda > Insecta > Lepidoptera > Nymphalidae > Morpho > Morpho deidamia. The sequence goes on from CAMTZC010000017.1 coordinate 3,650,136, forward strand.
TAAAATATAAATCTTAGAACTAGTTACATTTATTTATTACTGTCTTGTACAGGGTAGAAGTGCACCTATATCCACACATCCTTATCATCTAAGTAATCTTCAACAGTATAGTAGGCTTTCTGTATCAGCCTCTTTTTAACAGTGTTTTTAAACTGCTGTAATGGCATGACCAAAATTGATTTCGGAATTTTATTATAGAATCTTATACCCAAACCCACAAACGATTTACGTACTTTTGCTAGGCGCAAAGCAGGAGTCGCAAGCTTATGTCGGTTCCTACTTTGTCTATTATATACATCACCTATCGTTTTATAATTCTTTATATTTTATTAGTATAGAGCTCAGACTGTCGCACAGATCTCTGTCGCACAGACTGACGAACCCGTGTGTGACATGACAGCGCTCTACGAAACCGAACCGGCCGGCTGTTTCGCTCTAAACATCGATGTGCATTATTTAATGCCGGGTACTATACGCAAAATATGGCGGAAGGCGCCCCAAATTTGACTTCAAAGGAGCCGTTTATATACTGGTGAAATTGGTACAAAGTGTATTAAAATCTGTCGATTTACACTAGCTATTAGCAATGCTGATCGATGATATTACTTATATTAAGCAGCTTAGCACAGCTCGGTAGTAAATCGCACTATAACGGCGTACTGGCTTTGCCCGCAGCACTACCTTCTACATCATGGTTTCAAAAGTAATTCACTTTGATTTATATTCAATAAGCACCGAGTCATAGATAATCGAGTTAAAAGTGGGCGCGTTTGCAGTTTCATCGTCACCATTTGTCTCTGATAGCATAAGCATCACTTGTTTAATTTAGAACAAGGTGTAACCGTGACTTTTTTCACGTCAATTTAAATATTAATTACCTTCAGTTATGTCTTTTGAGGTTTCTAAAAGATACTTTTTACGTATTTGTTAGCCTAGTATATAAAGTATATAAGCCCTAATTGTACGAAATTTCATTAATAGACATGCGGAGTAGTCGCGATAGCGTTACAGACTTTCAAATTTATTTCAGTATGTGTTTAGAGAAGTTCTAGTTGTATTGAATTTCACTGCTCTTTATAATCGGTCAAATCACCAATAAATTACAAAGCATATAAGTACAAAAGATTACAACAAATTACAATAGAAGTATCATCGGGTTTTTGTTATAAAACCTACTGCTGGTATTTTCTGCGATATATGTGATATAATACATGAAAATGCGATAGGTATGAAAGTAACTAGTAGTTCATAACTGGATTAAACTTAAGAATCACGGATTTCAGCTTTTTTCAATCATAATTATTATACAAATTATTATATACATATAATTATTTAAAAAATACACTAATAGACTTACTTATAGAAATAAAAACAAAAAACTAAGAAAAAAAAAAGTATTTATAACGCATTACGATTTTATAGAGCCTATCCTCCTGATGATGCTTCTTCGGTTTCGGGGCGAAAAGATCGTTGAGATTTTGGTGTAATGTTGCTGGTGGAGGCATCTTGGGATACGTGTGGTGACTTGTCCTGCATGTGTAAGGTATGTGAATTCTGCTTCATTACATACATTCTCTTCTCCACACGCGGATTATAGCAAAGTAGTTCTGTTATAGTTTCTGATTCATAAAAAAAATAATACGTAGAAACAAAATGTAAATATAAAAAAAAAATAGTAGCTAAAAAAACAACTGAACTGAGTAATACAATCAGATTAGAATTGAAATCAAAAATGGATTTTAGAATATATATGAACGTAATGAAATATCAAAAATCGCTTTAACTAAAGTATCAGACCAACTAATTATGCAATTCAAATTTCATAAAAATCAGTCAATCCGTTTCGTAGGAGTATAGTACTAACATTATGATACAACAATTTTATATATAAGATTAACAATCAAGATAAAACAAACAAGATCCAACACGTAGCTATTAGTTTTCGCGAAAACCGCATTAAATGTTGGAAAACTTTATCTATTCATCTCGCTTTCACGAGATGAAATATGGCGGATGGGCAATCTCTGGATCGGATGCCGCCGTGTCAAGTGTAACACGCAACGTGTGTTTGCGTGTTGCTAAAATCTGATTCGCTGATAGTTAACGAGAGAAAAGATGCGCTGGCTTAATAGTGGAAGCGTCTTTGACGATTAATTCAGTTCAGTATATCAGAATAATATTTTATATTATTTTATTTATTTATTTATTTATACACAGAAATAAAAAAATTTGACATCTATACTTATTGTAAAACAAAGTCCCAAAAAGCTGTATGTAATCGATTTTCTCAAAATCCACTGGACGGATTTTTGTACAGTTTTCACGAAAAGATAATGCAATACTTCTGGATGGTTTAGGTAAATAGTACATATCGGTATTATGTAAATTGTTTTGAAGAGGTCGTGCGTTGTAAAAAAAAAACTCGCCTTATGGAAGGTTTAGTCGCGTGCACCGCGTGTTACGTTCAGTCAGCGTTTACCGCTTCCCCAGACTCCACTCGACACCGGAGGTGTAGTGTTCCACGCCTGGGAAAGACACTTCGTGCAACCTCGCCTTTCCTTACCTAACTTCGGTGGGATCGGACGCCATTAGTATTTAAGATCTTAGCATAGTACATAGTATAAGAAAAATTAGAATTTATTACTAAACAAAATGAGTTTGTGTACCCAACAGTCGCCCGCCATAATATAATTCGCGTAAACAAGCATATATACACTAAAATAATGTTCTAAAGAATTGTAGCTCTTCAAAAATACTTCATCCATCGAAGGATCAATTTCATGTGTCTATTTGTTATGGCTACTCAGAATAAGTAATTTTATGTAAAAAATTTGAAATCAAGAAAAAAATTGTGACACGCTGATTGCCACGCGGGCGAAGCCGCTGGCAAGGCTAGTGTAAAATAAAAATACAGGAATATCAATCAAAACAAACAAGACTATCCTAAATACATAAAAGAGAAAATAATAATTTAATTACTATTAATCCACACTCAGGTAAAACCTATGCCGTGGTTATTGACAGTTACAAGTCTATATAAAAATATTATAAACAGCTTTTTACTAAGTACGTGTTTGATAACGCAAATGGAAGTAAGAACGAAATGTGCGTGCATCGATGTTTAATCTGATATAGTTGATAGTTAAGTAACAAGAGGTAAATTGTGATTGCTTCATAGATTTGTACTGAGTAAGTCATCATTCTCCTGCCCTTATCCCATTCTGAATGGGGTCGGCACAATATGTTTTAAACATGTTGTTACATGCTTTGGCTAGTTATTTCGATGAACTCACCACATAAATATTTTTCCCAAGAAAACCCCCTTACAATAGATAATCTCAAATAAATAGGGAGTTGTCTTACAATGCGACTAACACTTGGCAACCCGGCAACAGTTCCGGGTATACAGTTTCCGGGTGGGATAGTTTGGGGTCACAACCCTCAGCATTGAGGCAGACGACTCGATATAGGTGTTTAACTTTTTAATAGAGGAGCTTTTTTCTGGAGTATCTCTACATGATCAAATCAGAAATGAGGAGATCCCGTGAAGAGACTTATGTGGACTTATGTCCAGCAGTAAACGTCCATCGGTTAATAAAGAAGAAGAGCTTTTTCCAAGCTGTATCCTGCCCTTACTGATTTACAAAACTAGAGTAGGATAGTAACTGCTAGTTGCTATTTACTATACCCAAATCCCCTAGAGCAGGCTTCTTAAACATTTGTCATTCACGACCCCATTTATGATTGCGAGTTTCTTAACGACCCCATACAAATATAAAAGAAAAATAAATTAATATTCATATGAAAACATAGTTTCTGAATTCGTTTCGAAACACAAAAATCTATCTGTCAGTGGAGATAGCTCGAAACCTTCAACGAATACGCGTATCTAGACGCTGTAAGTCTGCTGTATTCCGCCAACTCTAGTGATGTTATAAAAATGGATGGATATAAAATGGACCCCGGAATTTTGCTACCCAAGAAGCCCTGCCCTAGAGCAAATAGAAACTTATACACCAGTTATCGCATCTTCACCGCTATCACGCCACACCGTTATGGTAATAAATAAAAATGATACCATCGCAGTTTATGGGACGTTTCGCTTTCATTTCAACCAACGGTCATTGTTGTATACCATATTGCTAGTAATTTCTCTTTTAGCGTAATTAAATTAAAATAATTTCTTTGCTCACGTGCTCAACATACATACGATTATGTTAAATCCGGAGGTTCGTTTGTTCTTTTTACTTTGACAATTAAATAAATATAAATATAAATATATGGGACACTTACACACACGGTTATCTATCCCCCAATACTTGCGTTATGGGTGACGGACAACTGGTAAATACACTAAGTATATAACATATACCCATACATACTTAAATACAAATAAACACCCAGGCCCGAAGAATCAACCAATTGTTTACAGAAATTGTTGTGTATAAGTTGGCCCTCGGCTGGAATCGAACCCGCGACCCGCGGAGCTGAAGGCAGGGCCAACGGGCCAGTAAAAAAAAATTAAAGGATAGATGTAATTTTTTTGGAATCGTTATAAGATCGTTTGATGAGATCGTTTAGCTAGGGAGCTAGAGAGTGACATTTGCTAATTTTTATCTATTACTTTTTGTTCTAATTGACTATATACTGCCCTAACGGCTTTAAAAGCTATCACACGGAATAGGTGAGCGCAGAAGCATCGTAAAAGAATTAAAACATTGAAATATGACAGAACTATTTGCATCTGCGACTCCGTTCGCGTCAATTCTGATATTAAATTACCCTCTACTAATTGTATGATTTTGTCTTTTAGGTACGCTTTCTGGGGTAATATGATGCAGCAATATTAAAGAAATTAACCACTGAAGTTTATATGTCGAAATAAAGGATGTAAACTAAACCGTCTTTTCACTGTAAAACAGAAGAATACTCATAACACATTATTGAGGGTATTTTAACACAAGTTTGGATGAATACGCAAATACTTGTTGTTAGTATACTAATATAAGCCCTATATTTATATACCTACGTTAATTATTTAATTATATCACCAAAATATCGTTACACTGTCTAATAAATAAAAATAAAACTTCTAAATTTAATGATTAACTTTTTTATTACATGTAGCGGTTACCTGGTTACAATAACATACAACAAGTAATAAATTAAGTTCTAACATTCCCCACATAATAAAATTCTAGTATCAATTTTAGCTTTCCCAGTACAGCAGTTTAAAACAACTACCTATACAAAAGATGCTTATATAGAAAGCGTATTACATTGTCGAGATTAATTTAAATGATAAATCATTATTCCCTTGCCCTTATCCCACAAAAATGGGGTCGGCACAACATGTTTTGAACATGTTGATAGATATTTTGGCTTGTTATTTTATGACCGACCACCAGCCTGAAGGCAACTTACCTTCGCTTTTTATGACACCTCGATAAAAAATGAGAGTGACCTATTCTACTCAGGCGGATACCATACGGCGGGCAAATAACCTTAGTCGCCTTTTACCACACCTCGTTAAGAAACGAGAGTGGTCAATTCTACTAAGCTGGATAAAATATGAATGATAAAATTGTAAATATGATAAATTATTAAAAATATGATAAAATTCGACTTAAAGATATTTCAAAGCCGTTCTGAAAAACAATGACGTAATGGAATAAGAAAAAAAATATTTTGAAAAGAGCAGCGGATTTTTTTCTGGCTCTTCTCGGTAAGAACAATTTTTCCGAACCAGGAGCATATTTGAAAACTGTATCTAATTGCGATAAACTCAAAAACTACTATAACTATAAGGGTATATGTATACTTATTATAAAACAAAGTCCCAAAAAGCTGTCTGTGCGCTGCGTAAACCAGCAGCGATACGCTAAAGTAATGCACTAGAGAATTGTAGATCTATAAAACTACTACAAAAAAGTCCGCGATAGCATGTCTCTATCTCTTATGGTTAAATCACAATAACTACTTGTATGTTTAAAATTTGAATTCTAGAAAAAATTGCCACGCAGGCGAAGCCGCTGGCACAGCTAGTTAAGAATAAAAGTGTATGTCCCGAGTCAAGCGAGTAAAAAATGTTTTCTTAAGCTTACTAATACAAAAGTGATGAAAAAGAGTCCAAAAAGCCCATCTTCCGTCCTTACACTGTGAAGCAATTATCCGTAACCATTCAGCCATTTTCCTCGTTTTACCTTAATGAAGAAAACAATTGAACAAGACTGAGCCGTAATGAGATAGATAACGTAGGAAAATGCGATAAATTATGATAATGAAAACAATGGTCGAAAATTGGACAATCTTTTCTTAGAAACAATACTCCCGCGTTGAATCATAATTGGACTGCTTTGAAAGACTTCTGTTTAGTGAACATGAAAAAGACCTTTTGAATTAGGGAACTACTGCTGGAGGAGTTTTACTAGATTAGTGTTTAGGTGAAGTGAAAACTTTTTCAGCGGCGTTGCGCACTTTTTGTTATGGCTAAAAAATGTTAAACTCGCGTCAGGATACGTGAATTGATCAAAAATTCGTAAGACGGAGGGAGTATAGACCGCCGGCGTGGCGTAGGAGAGGACTTCCTCTCCTTATCCCCCTGCGGTGGAAAGAGAGGGGGATACTTATCCCCCTCTCTTTCCACCGCACGGCGAAAATGCCTGCGTCTGCTGTTTCGTTTAGGCGTCGCAGAACGCTTGCGCGAATGTGTCATGTTGTACGAAAGCGCAATAAATAAATATTGTATTTTACTACATAAATAATATATTATACCTACTGATAATTAAATTAATTCGTGCAAAATTATTCCCTAACCAAATATCAAAAATTTACAACGTTCATATTCAAGTTTTCATTTCTGCCGGTGCTCAAGAGTACAATCATTCTTTAACTATAATTTTTTTTAAGTTATATTACTAAAAAAATATTCTTTGGAATATAAATATTATACCACTAGCTTTTAAGCGCAACTTTGTTCGCGTGGACTGCAGTCTTATTATTTGAGTAAACCATAACAAATATTAATTAAGTGGGTTAAAAGCTAGACATATGCTGTCGCGGACTTTTTTTAAAAACTTTTAGAATGGAACAATTTTGTAATATATGGTTTTTTAATAACTTTCACCGTTTACTTAGCGCACGCAAGGAAGGTTTTAAATTTTGTCGTTTTTGCAATATTTTTTATTACTGCTCCTCTCCTATTCATTTTAGCATGATGGTATATAGCCTATAGCCGATAAATGAACTATCTTACACTCAAAGAATTTTTCAAATCGGTTAGTCAATCAAACAAACAAACAAACAGTTGTCTATTCTACAACTGATCTATTCTACTCAGTCGGATACCACACGAAGGGTCAACTTACCTTAGTCCCATTTTACGACACCTCTGCAAGAAATGACGGTGGTCTATTCTACTCAGTTGGATACCACACAGCGGGTCAACTTACCTTAGTCGTATTTTACGACACCTCGGTAAGAAATGAGGGTCAACTTACCTTAGTCGACTTTTACGACACCTCGGTAAGAAATGAGGGTGGTCTATTGTACTCAGCCGATACCGCCGGCGGTACATTAATTAATGGGAACCTAGTAAAATTCTGGTTCAATCCTAGGAGGGAAAATATTTTCTTACTGAAGTTAGAACGGAATATATATATTTTCACAAAAGAACAACTTTTAAATGAGAAAGTTTTCCACTTTAGCGTCACACAATCAAAGTCTAATTTTTTCAAAAGAGGCCGCAAATTACAGAAAGTCCGTACTCCTTTTTCGTAACAAATTTCGTTTTAATTGGAATCGTTATAACGAAATAAGTTTTCTTACAACTTGCGAAACTTAATTAAGGAATTCCTTTTAGAAATTTGGAAGGTATAACAATTTTTTATAGCTTAGAAGTTACAAGATGTGGCTTGAAATACTTAGATAGCACGAATTCGTTATTTTAAGGCAAAATTAATGAGAATATAATTTTGCTATAATCCGCGATAAGCTTAACCTGCTGCCAGAATTGGCAGAGGAAGGAACTCCTCAATGGTTAACAACGGTTAACAGAAGCGGTTTGGAATCTTATTATAATAAAAGCTTTTTAACTTGAGTCCAAATTAATCATCAAATAAAATGCTACTTAAATATTTTATGGTCCCGTGAATTAGTTTGCACCAACTATAGCGTAGTATCTTATTCCCATCATTTGAAAATTCTATATACCCTGGTGTATAAGCTTTAATTCTACCAAATTTCATCAACATTCGTTGACAGACAAACAAACTTTCGCATTTACGATATTAGCATGGATATAACACTTAAAAGTGTTGGAATCACGACGCCACCGAAAAACGCTGCGTCGTTAGACCCCTTATGAGGGTTACTGACGACCTCAAAAAGGTCGCGGGGAGCGTCTGTATCCAAGCAGCTTAACATCATGGGGTGTATAGATAAGAGACCTATGGCCAGCAGTGGACGTCCATCGGTTGAAGAAGAAGATAGATATTATAATACTCAAAATTATAGTCCAATTACTAATAAGTTACTTTAAAAATTAATGACAAAGTTCCAACTCGAAGAAAACAATGCAATTAAAAGCTCAATACAAATTGACACAATAAATTTATACAGGCCACTTTACTGCACAAAATTACAGAGAAATACAATTACAGAATAATCTAAATTTAAGGTGAACTTAAAGCGTGTAAAGGGCGGTCTTATCACTAATTAGCAATTTCCAGGCCAACCTTACTAAAGAAATTTATAGAAACATAGTAAAGTGGGTTAGTGTAACCCAAAAAATATATTTAGGTTTAATTCATCATTAAGATTAAGATAGTTGTGTAGATTATAGACAAAAATCTACTTTTACACGTGTTTCGTTTACCTTCAAAAAATATATTTCATAAGAACCACTTCCATTTGCAATAATTAACACAACAAAAAAGAAATAGCGAAATTTTTGTATGCGTTCACGTGTAATAACGATGACCAAGGGAAATTTATCATTTATATATTTTAACGGCAGTAATGATGTGGGTGAGATGGGGACGGCGCGGGGAGGTGAGGTGAGGTGCGGAGAGGTGCGGGGAGAGGCGCTATTACATTTTAATAGTTACATGGTGTAAATAAGACACTGGATAATAGAGAATAAAAGAAAGAAAGGACAACCGAGGGAGTTGATTTATTACCACTGACCATTTTTTTTTATTCAGGAAAACCCCCTATGGGTACCGCCGCCCGACGGGAACAGGCGGCGTTTATGTCGGACTCGCACCGACTAAAACGACTTGTGTGCTCCACCACGCTGCCGATGGCAAGGACAGGGTATCGTTGTACACATTGCCCCCATCCCCGCCGACAGCTCTGATCCCAGAGAACACCTCCTCTGGGTAGGAACCCCTCGAAAGAGAAGTCCCCCTCCGCTAATCGGTGCATCGGGAGCACCAGATGCACTGACTGCCTCGGGGACCTGTAAGCCAGGCGTCCGATATACCCAGTTCGGAACGCCCGAAGGTCCCCGTCGGAGTCCCCGGCCCATCCAGATTGCCCTCTGCTGATCAGAGGGACAACTGGACTGGCTACCCCACAGTGGTCCGTTCGCCAAGGAATACTCAAATATGTATTATATTTGAGTATATAAAGACTTTGGCACCTCTACCACTGACCATTTACATTTATAGTTGGTGACGAGCAAATGAGCACAGACAGCGGAACAACGATTTTGCTTACAGCAAATCCACGAGCAAAGACTTATACTATTATGTGAGTTCCATTTTCTTATCGTGCTCGAATGCTAGTTTCTTACACATGTAAATTGAATTTGATCAATGAAAGTGCTGTCAGTAAACATAATAGTGTGCATTCGTACTTAGAGTTGGTCAACGAAAGTTATTTTTGACACGCTTTCCGATGTTACAAGAGTTCGAACAGTATAGTAATACTGTTCGAACTGTTGAATCAAATCCGAATAGTTCTTCATATTTTCAGATTTCAAAAAATTTCATTATTAATGTTTAGAGACCGGCTAAACTAACGTCTTATTTTATCATAAGCTCTTTATATGAATAAAGAGATGATATATAGCCGCAACAAGAGCCCCGCATGGATTTGAAACTAGTCAGGCTTATCCGATAAAATAAGCCGTGAGTATAGCCGGTCTCTAAACATTAATAATGAACATCACTCACGATAGTTTAAATTCAAAAATTTAATTATTCATTATTATTCATACTAATATAAATGAGAAAATCTGTCCGTTAAGTTTTTAAGGCTAATCGACTAGACCAACATTAATGCAAAAGTAATAATAAAATGATATTGCTATAATCCACGATAAAGTGAATGGAAAATATATATAAAGTTTTATTTTCATACCTGATAGATGCAGGATTCAAAGAAACATGCTCAAACCTTCACCACCACCACCAAATTACACAAGCAATACACACGTCCACTATTACAAACTTAACAATCGTTTCGCACCGCGAAGCAGCATTAGGAGATAGACTTCACGACGAAAATCGCAAAGCCACTTTGGGATTTGAGTCTACTCTATATTTAGCATTATATATATTATCTTTTTACTAGACCGCAGATTAAAGCAAAGTAATTTTATTATTACTTTTGTATTATTGATTTCCAAAAAATAACGCCTAATTCTATAAATTATTTCAATATTGATGCAATTACGTGCAATTCACGTTTTAAATAAATATAAAACAGACGTTATTCCTTCGGTAGCAGGAAAAAACTATTTAGTATAAAATTGAGGTATGTTTATACTGAATTCTACGCGGACGCAGTAGCGACTACATCTAATCAATCTTACTATTAATTGAAAGTAGAATTTATCAAAGGCTTTAGAGCGAAGGAGATATTCTCGAATAAACCTACATATTTCGTAAGAATGCTCCACGACCCATAATAAATTTGTTGTCTACTTGGTGAGTTTTCTTACTCCCAAAGTCACAAGTAGAGCTTCTATGCTGTACTTTCCACATTTCACAATCTCGACGATGCATCTGCTCTCGACAGTCTTGCCCCGTGATGCTATATAAGCCAGTTAACAGCGTGTAATCAATATTTATAAAATTAAGAATTTGCCCAGCAGTGTGGGTTAGAAACACTCTATGCTATTTAAAAACTAAGATTAAAAGTTATATTATTTTAAGTCTTACATAATAAGTAGTATTCTCCCAGATTATATAATCAACACTGCAAACCTAAAATTTAACCGGTTACCATATAAGACTTTAATATAATACATTTGACTTCCAGTTCCATAGGAATAAGTAAACAACGATTTTCCAAACATATTCTTAAACACGTTCCGCGTATTTGAGGTAAACTCATCTGACTCGTGACACAGATACGAAGGGGAATACGGATACAGAAACCTAAAAAAAAGTTGGAGTAACGAAGCGACAAGATGATATCATGAATTTTTAAGGGTTGGGTTGGTTAAAAAAATATATATAATGCTAAATGTATAATCGACTACCCGTTTTTTTCTTTCCATACCGATACATGCAGGATTCGTAACAACACATGCACAAACCTCCACCACCGCCACTACAATACACAAGCACTATACACGTTCACTATCACAAACTCAACAATCGTTTATCTATTATATATTTATTTTCTTAGGAATGTCAATAAAATATTCAATTTAACTATGCTTCATACATACACTATATCACACCACAGATCTTAATAGGTATATTTATACTAACAAATGTATTCGGTAAAGGGAAAGACCGTGGTTTATAACAGATGTGATGTTGTAACTCGTATGTGTGCCCGTTCTCACGCGCGCCCCTTCCATTCTATCCATCCAAACTTGGCCTTTGGGACCTATATCCAGGTTTTCACCTGATGTATCTTCATAAACTGACGATCGTTTGATCTGCTGTCCACTTAACCTAGATCGGTGGGGCGATTTTCACATATTATGCACTCGGTCGTGCAGAGCTACTCGACTAAAGTGACAACGTGTTTTAATATACAAGGAAAACAAAAGTTTGACAAAAGAAAAAATCATCATTCCCCTGCCCTTATCCCACTCTAAGTGGGGTCGTCACAACATGATTTAAACATTTTTCTGAATTACTTGGCTAGGTATTCTATGATCGGCCGCCTAACTTATCTAAGTACACTCTTAGGACACCTTGGTAAGAAATGAGGGTAGTCTATTCTACTCACCCGGATACCACGCGGCGGGGTAACTTACCTAAGTTGCCTTTTACGACACCTCGGTAGGTAATCAGGGTGGTCTTTCTACTCAGCCGCATACAACACAGCGGGTTAACTTACCTAAGTTGCCTTTTACGACACCTCTGTAAGAAATGAGGGTGGTCTATTCTACTTAGCCTGATACCACACGGCAGGTCAACTTACCTTAGTTGCCTTTTACGACACCTCGGTAATGAGGGTGGTCTATTCTACTCAGCCGGATACCACGCAGCAGGTTAACTTACCTATGTTGCTTTTCACACCTCGTTAAGTAATGAGGGTGGTCTATTATACTCAGCCTGACGCCACACGGCAGGTCAACTTAACTTAGTTGCCTTTTACAACACCTTGGTAAGAAACAAAAGTCGTCTATTCTACTCAGCTAGTTACTACACGATGATCTTAGCACATTACATTCGTACGCAATTTCATGTAAACAAAAACCATATTGAAGAATTCAGGCAAAGGCAAAAGTCGCTAAATGTAATACACTCGAATGTTTTATAAACATGAATACCTAGATTACTGGAGCTCATGGTGCTTGAAAGGCATATATTAGCAACATGCTAACACGCCATAAGTATGTTATCGTGTAACATAGTAATAGTTACTAATTTATTCTCGTTAGGGTAGCCATAGCTCGTCTTAATTTTGTAATGTTTTATATTACAGAAGTTCATCGGTTTAGCAAATAAAAAAAATATTTAAATCATTTTTAATATATAATTAAATGTCAGAAAGTAATATATGAAAAATAGTAATACCATATATATCATATAACCATACATAAAAACACGTTTTTTGGACTACTAATAAGTGTAAATGTTAAAATACACATTCTTTACAGCAGCGATACCGGCATAATAATCAATATAAGGCCTTTCCTTTAAGCAACTAAAAGTTTTTTTTATGAATTTTGCTTAACAATTAAAATTTTAAAACCATTTATCTCAAAACATGATGTTTTGAGTGTGTATTGTAGACCCAGAAGTATGCGGCGGTACTTTTGTCCAAGCAAGCAAAGACGCAGTCAGGCGCTAGTAAAAGTGTGTGTTAGCCGTTGTACTTCGCTTTAAAAAGAAATAAATCTTTTATACGCAATAAAACCGTGCCCCACTTAAGGGTAGGGAATTTTACACGTCGTAAAAGCGCGTTATTTTGTGTTTTATTAATCCTTAAAGAAACATTTATTCTTTTCCCAGTACAAGCGTTATTTTATTGATACACGACATGCTTTTAAAGAAAAGAACTGTTATGTAGTACAATTTCATTATATTTTATTTATTTACTTTATTATTTATTTATTTACAACAAAAATGTTACATCTTAAATTACTTAAATGCTAGTACTATACAAATACTAGTACAACTTTATTTTATCATTTATGATTCTTCACTTATTTTGGATGAAAATCAATAGTAATAATAGTATCAATAGTATGTTTTAGCTTACAATGGTAACTTTGTGAATGACTGAGGTTGTTTTGTTGTTTCTAACATCAATTTTTTTTTAAACATCGAGTTTACTAATAATTATTTACTATTTAATAGTAAATATAGATTTTAGTGGATTTTTTAAAGGTATATTAGTGTACTAACGATGTCCTATGATTTCAAAACGAATGATTTGAATCATTTGAATCATTTTGAGTCATAAAACATTTTTTTATTGTACAGCGTATACTGTTCAATAATTTTTTAAAATTTAAAGTTTTCCTGATAGTAACGTAAAATATGTATATAATAAAATCTGTAATTGTAAAAGCATATTTTTGTCCAATAATAACTTGTTTCAATAAAAAATATAGATTATGTATGTAGTGAAATATAAAATAGAATAGGTAAAAACCAAAACATATGTATGTTAATGGTCAAAGAAACATTTATTTTAATATTACATAATACAGTATCATTCATTATAATATAATGTTATATGATGCAGAAAATGTTTCCAGTAAACCTAGTTATAATCGTAAAGTTATACTCATCTATATCATGTACACCCTATTCAAAGGGCCAGTCAATTATAGTTGAAAATCTCATCTCACCGTAATTTGTATGAAAGTGAAACCGATACTTTCGTACTGACGAGTGCGGGTTAATAAATTCACTTTCATGACCTTGGGAGGGCGTGGATAGTGAAAAAAGTAAAAGTCTTCCATTATTCCATTCGCTGCAGGGCTTGTAATTATTGTGTCTGTACTTTTGTTCACAGACATTACAGTTATGATTGAGGGTCCGTGGCGAGTGAAAGTCTCTTGAAAGTTTTTTCGGAATTAATCCTGCTATATTGATATTGCAAATTGCATTTATATACAAAAGTAATAATAAAATTATTTTGCTATAAGCCACTATACAGTAAATACAAAAAAATATATATAGTACTAAATATATAGTGGACGCTTTTTCATACCCGTTACATGCAGGATTCGTAAAAACACATGCTCAAACCACCACCACTGCAACACAATACACAAGCACTACACATGTTCACTAACACAAACTCAACAATCGTTTCGCCCCGCAACCGAAGCATCATGAGCAATTGGAGAGATTGTTCTATAATTTAATTCCAATGTTTTGCACACAATCTCATTCAAACTCAGCAAGCTTTAATCAGTATAGAGTTAAATGTCTTTAAAGTTTAGTAACGAATTGCAAGATTAATTATAGTTGCCATCACAGTCTAACGGTGAGGGAGTTAAATAATGCATATTTTGCAAATTTTTCAAAGATATACAGATTTTCTAACACTGTTTTCCACTACCGAAAAAAGCATAAAATATTCTAAATATCAATCGAGCACAAAATTGTTTATATAAAACTCCAACGTTTAGGGGTTAAATCCGCAACCCGTATGTCACGTGGTTTCGTACCGCATACCTTTCTACCCCTAATTACCCCTATATATTACGTTAATATTTGAGTACGGTAGGGTAGTCTCTTATGTCAAGTAGATTGATTGAACAAACAAATTTCTGTACAAAAGATTTGTAACTGTAATCAATCTTGTAATATACTCAATGATATTCCATTTTACGTTTGTCTAAATTTAATTTGCGAAATAAAAACCTTGATGTATTTTCATTTTCCTAGCCTAACTCTTTTCCATTGCTTGCAGAGTTTAAAGACTATGGGTTAAGTTATTTATTATATAATCATATTTTTCACAATCAATCGCAAAACTGAATCTGTTTCAGTGTTTGTTGAATTTTAGAGGACTTGGTACTACTTAGGATTGCCAACGATATAGTCGTTATGGAACAGTCCCTAGAAGATCTTAACATTATGTTGGATGACCTCAGCAGAGTATCTAAAGAGATGTGGCTTAAAATGAACATGAGCCAGATAAAAATCGTGACCAACTCACATCGTGCTAGGTAGTATGGACCATAAGAATGATTTCTGTCGCCGAATCTAAATCGGTTGCGCAGCGTTTGGGAAATAACAAGAGATTAATTGCATCAAGAGATTGTGTTCTTCGGAACTTCTTCCAAAGTGTGTTGTCAGCAATGTAAGTCTATATATGTTGCCAATTATAACGTATGGTTACGAAATTTATTCGTAAACTACGGACCACATAAGAAAGAGAGATTTTCACAGCAGGATCATGTGGAAATGGAAATCCCTTAAAGTGAAGTTCGTTTGACACTGAACGTTCAGCAGTTGAAGGCTTACTAAAGTCAAGCCTGTCATTTATATCTATCTATACTTAAAATGAAACAAAGTCCCCAAAACTTTTTTTTTCGTTGGGGAGGGAAAATCCCTTGCGGAGGAGTGTCCGACTTGCACGGACTAAGCAACCTCCCCTTTTCTCACCTAGGCCAACATGGAACCGCTTTAGCATTACATCATGAAGGTCCGTTTTCTTTCCTCTCTTTCTCTTTCCTCTCTTTTCAGCATTTTGCCTCTTATCGGAGATCCGTATTTTTTCCAGTCCAACTCGCTTGATAGCATTCGCTCAACTAGGTTCTTTGGGCTTATGTTCTCTTCATGGGCTCCCTGTACCGCTTTTCTACAGTGTGCTAATTCGCTGCACTCGAAGATAGCGTGTCTGAGGGTTTTTTCCTCACCGCAGAAGTAGCAGTTTTCGGTCGTCGATATGCCGATAGCAAAGAGGTATGTGTTAAATACCCCATGCCCAGTTAATGCCTGTGTGATCCAGCGATCCACTTCCCCATGTTGTCTCTTGTGCCAGCCTTTGAGGTTTTTAATTAAATCTGTATGTGATCGATTTTCTCTAAATCTACTGAATGGATTTTTATATAGTTTTTACTAAAAGGTAATGCAATTCCTCCGAAAGGTTTAGGTTAATAGTACATAAAGGTTTTATTTTTAGGGGGGTTTGTAACCAATCGGTGTCGATTGTAGTTTAGAGGGGTGAATAGGTATAAAAAGCGGTGTAAGGTTTCAGAGAGCCAGTCCAGCAACTATAACATGCTTAACACTACCTGCTCAATTAAAAAAAACAACACTTATATCTACGCGAGCGAAGCCGCACGTATGGCTATGTAGTTAATAATAAAAGGTAACGTTATAAGGTTGTCGCCTGTTTTTGTTAACACATAATACACCCCAAGACACCTATATCTTATCGTTCCGAGATAATAAATAATTTCGCTTGTCTGAGAATACAATAAAAACTTACCAGACTGTCACCACAACAGCTGTATCTTATGACGTGTCAGTTTAAGGATCTCTCTCGTAATAACCATTCCTACGTTAATTACAAAGGCGTATTGTAAAGGCCATAAATCTATTTACATTGATATGATTATTATTTTCTTATTACTTTTTGAAAGTGGATGTATTATATAATACTAGCTTATAAAAGCAAATTCGTTCGCGCGGTCTGCAGTCTTGTTATTTGAGTAAACTGTAATACTTGTATAAATTATGGTTAAAGTGGGTTAACCTTAGAAGCTAGACATATGCTGTCGCGGACTTTCATTTAGAACTTTTAGAGTGGAACAATTTTGTAATACATGATTTTTGAATAACTTTCATCGATTACGCACGCAAGGAAAACTTCAAAATTTTGCCGTTTTCGCAATATTTTTTATTGCTGCTCCTCTTCTATTTATCTTAGCATGTTATATAGTATATAGACTTCCTCGATAAATGGACTATATTACACTCAAATACTTTTAATTAATTATTCAATTAATTTCAAATCAGTCCAATAGTTCTTGAGATTAGCGCGTTCAAACAAATAAACTTCAGCGTTATATATTAAGTATAGATTTAAATAGTTTTTCGCAACTTTCGCAACTTTCTCGTTAGATTTAATATTGAACGTGTCCCCGAAAATGTTGAAAGCGTCGGGAAACTTTGTCGTAACGATGCCTCCTAGGAGGCTAGACCACTTCTTAGGGGGCGATGCTTTTGTGGAGGGTTGGTGGGATGCTGGTATGTAGCATATGCTTCGTTCAGCGGCCGCAACGCTCAAGATCACGCTATTCGAAAGATAAGACTGTTTGCAAAAGTCAAACGGCGAAACTTGTTTATTTTGCTTACTCCTTTATTAGTACTATTATATATTATTATTAGCATTATGTTCTATGGAATATTGCTATGGGTAAAATGTAAGGATAATGAAAAACTTTTGTATCACAAAGAGAGCCATATGTGGCATTTACAATTTAAGTCTGCGTGATTCCCGAGAGAAGTTTGAATGAAATAGATATTCTTACATTTCTTCACAGTATATTTAAAACAATTTAATTTTTATAGATAAAATATATGAAGAATTATATAAACAATAGGTGATGTATACAATACACAAAGTAGAAACCGACATAAGCTTGCGGTTCCTGCTTTGCGCCTTATACGCATTATTTTGAGCAATCTAACAAAAGAGCACCCTCTGAGTCTTATCGGTAGGAACAGCTTTCCGAATTAGCAATACAGTTGAAAATTCAAAAGCACTTGTTTACAAGTCCACTTGAATATAGAATATTTTTAATTTGAATTTGAAATGCTTGCGACGCCATTAAAAAAAATAATGATAATGATAAAACTAATGAAACGTTGTCCACGAATACAAAAGTAATAATACAATTATTTTGTCGTGGAGTCTATCTCCTGATGATGCTTCGGTTGCGGGGCGAAACGATTGTTGAGTTTGTGATAGTGAACGTGTGTAGTGCTTGTGTATTGTGGTGGCAGTGGTAGACGTTTGTGCATGTTTTTACGAATCCTGCATGTAACGGTATGAAAAAACGGATAGTCCACTATACATTTAGCACTATATATATTTTCTACTTACTGTATAGCGGATTATAGCAATATAATTTTATTATTACTTTTGTATTATGGATCTCCGCAAAGTAACGCCTAATTCTATAAATTATTTGTCCACGAATATTATTTTTTTGTTATTTTCGATTCTAATACTTCTAACGCCTATTACGTAACTGGCAGCCCTCACGTGAGTTACGAGTCATTATAGCCCGGTATAAATTAACGTTATTTATACAGGGTCCATAATGACCTACGGGCCACTGCGACATCAATATCGTATGTTGGCATGTGGATTTATCCGCTGCGATAAAATATATTGAGATAAATGGCCCTGTACGAGTTTATTTTAAGTTTTTATCTGATGTATTATCAAGGTAAAACATTTTTAAATATCTTAAGTTGCTTCATTACCCTCTATCAGATGTGATTATAGTCAAGCGCTTGTCTATTTAAAACTGGTCGAATAAAGCTGTGCTATATAGTCCAGTGACTACGAGACTAATGTGGCCGTCACTCTTTTGAAAGGGGCGCGGGTTCAAATAAGAAGCTGTGATGTGTAATGTGCCCAGTGGTGAGACCGTGCGACTTTCTAGAGATTATCTTTAGAAAGTCGCACGGTCTCACCATGGTGTCAAACCCCGGGCAAAACCAATGAGATTTTCTGTTTAAAATATGTGTCTTATTGAAACATATCGCACGCTTAAAGTGACCTAATTAAAAAAGTTGTTGTATAACAAATTCCAATAAAGCGTAGCGTAACGCCTATAAAACTGATGAGAGACCCCATAGATTGATCATAACTCATATCATAACTTGATAGACTTGACTTGATATCATAACTTGATAGAGCAAGCTAGTTTTTTAATAGTTTGTAACGTGATGGTATGAATGGCATTGAAATGAGGATTACAATACGCACACAGCGTCTTCGCCGGTGAAGACGAGGTCCTAGTTTTCTGACGTCAGTAATGTACATATGTAAGGCAAAAATCACATACCTTACACACGCAGGACAAGTCACCAGACGTATTCCAAGATGCCTCCACCAGCAACAATGCACATAAGCAATTGACACAATCATCACCAAAATCTCTACGATCGTTTCGAAATATCGTCAAGAGGATAAATTCCGCGACAAAATCGTACTGCAAACTTCGTACAGTCATAGACTAATATAAAGATGACATATAAAGATCATATAGTCTGCTACTGAACTTATGACTGATAAATCGCGGTACAGCTTTCACCATTTTAACCAAATAAAACTTATCCTAAAGGCTAAACAGCGTTATCAATGCAGTTTACTTAACTAAATTTTCTAAACACTCGAACTCTTTGGTAATCCATTTAAAAAGAATCTAAGCAACAGTTGGTACTAGGATTTTTTTCCCTCCTTAGAGTACTAAAGGGCTATCAAAATCTTTAAAGCTTTCACTAGTCCGCTTCAAGCTATAAACAACCAGAATATAATCCCATTTTATGGACCAAGTCGGATAAGGTATGAGATGGCGTTCAATAGGGTTACCATAATATTTACAAAAATATTGTAGTTTATTATTTATTATAAAAGGGGTAAAAATCGGCAATTAATTATACAAACATTACATACTTTAAACTCACATCACTTTACTAACTAAAAACCATGTATATTATTGTTCATGAAAATAGAACGGTTTTATATTTATTTAAACACTGTACCATTCTTTATATATTCTTAATTAGAATTATATAAAATATTATTTTGTATCGCTAAAATGATTGCAAATTTACAACATGAGAAACGATTAATAATTTCTTATACGCTGTAAATATTATATATTCTTATGTTTTTGAAAGAAAAATACATTTTTATTAAAGAATTAGTTCAAATAAGTATAAATATTTGTAAGATGTGTTTTTTTTTAATATTTCACTGATTTATTTGTTTAATGATATGGTGATAAGATGTAAATAAAAGCGTTTTAAACGTAATTTATCGTTCATAGTATCACAGATTTATCTTTGTTTTATGATTACTTTCATTTTTGTTTGATATAATAAAACTAATGAAACTGGCACAAATGTTACCGCTTATTACGTGCTTGTGTAATGTGGTGGCAGTGGTGGAGGTTTGTGCATGTGTTTTTACGAATCCTGAATGTACCGGGTATGAAAAAACGGATAGTCCACTATATATATCTAGCGTTATATATATTTTCTATTTACTGTATCGCGGATTATAGCAAAATAATTTTATTATTACTTTTTTTTTATTAAACTTTAACACTGTTTCCGTGTGGTCACCCTACAAATTTATATATTCTCCCTGAACAGTGCGTTTCCCTCGTATCAAAATGACAATGACGAAGTTGCTTTGAGACGCAAAAATGTGGATGTAAGCGAAATTTTCCCCAACAAATTGAAGGGACTATGTATAATACATATTCAATCTTCCTGAAAAGCTCACTGGAGACACTGATTATTTGGTATAAAATAAGAAAAGGTATTACCATAAGGGTAAGGCCAAGTTAAGGTAGCATATATGAAATGATTGCATTCAATCAACAATGAACCAAGTCGTTAATTGAATGCGACGCCGATATTTCGAGGTAAAGTTCAATAATTGTTTGGATCTATATCCCAAGAGTAATTAATACTTGGAGTATTAATGAATAACATATAACCTTATTTTTTTTAATTCAGTTGGACTTAAGATCATGGAACCGATCTATCTTCGCGATTTCTTATCTAATAACAGAAATGCAATATGTTTATACGATTCCATCAATTTACTATACGAAACAACCAGATGTTTATTGAAACTATCAATAAGAAGACATCTTGCAAAGAAAGAAATAAAAGTAAATTTAAATTATCGGCCTGTTATAATCCCACTGCTGGGAATAGGCCTCTTCTCTCCGTTTTTGGAGAGAAGGGTTGGAGCTAAGACCTACCACGCTGCTCCAATGCGGATTGGTAGGTTACACATATCTCCAGAATTCTCTAGAGATATTCCTCACGATGTTTTCCTTCACCGAAAAACATGTGATAAATTGCAATTATCAATTAGACACATGGGTTTTAATAGAAAAACTCATTAGTGCTCGGTTGTAGCTCGTGTTCCCCTTGAAAGAGTTGCACGCTCTCACCGCTGGACTATCACAGCTTTAAGAAAGAAATACTTTCAACTAATCGTTCAACCACTGAAGTACTCCATAATCTTGTTCCTCCGTCACCTTTCTATCAACGCACCGCTAGGCACCGTGAGAAAGTCCACTCTTACGTTATTGACATCCCACGAAGGCGCACGAAGCGCTTAGCGTCTTCTTTTATAGTGCGAACAGCAAGGGAATGGAATTCTCTCCCGGCATCTATTTTTCCCGAGTCATACAATATGGGTAAATTCAAAGCAAGAGCGAATAGGCATCTTCTAGGCAAGCGCGCTCTATCTTAGACTGTATCATTGCATTAGTGAAACAATTTTCGTATTACAAAAAAGAGCCATACGTGGCATCTACAATTTAAGTCCGCGTGATTCCCTGCGAGAGAAGTTTAAGGAAACAGGTATTCTAACATTTGCTTCACAGTATATTTTAAATAACGTAATTTTTGTACATAAAAATATAAAGAATTATAAAACGATAGGTGATGTATATAATAGACAAAGTAGGAACCGACATAAGCTTGCGACTCCTGCTTTGCGCCTAGCAAAAGTACGTAAATCGTTTGTGGGTTTGGGTATAAGATTCTATAATAAAATTCCGAAATCAATTTTGGTCATGCCATTACAGCAGTTTAAAAACACTGTTAAAAAGAGGCTGATACAGAAAGCCTACTATACTGTTGAAGATTACTTAGATGATAAGGATGTGTGGATATAGGTGCACTTCTACCCTGTACAAGACAGTAATAAATAAATGTAACTAGTTCTAAGATTTATATTTTAAAAAGAGCAACCGCCGAGTTTCTTGCTGGCTCTTCTCGGCAGGAACAGCTTTCCGAACCAGCAGTAAAGTTGACGATTCAAAAGCACTTGTTTACAAGTTTACTTGAATAAAGAATATTTTGATTTGATTTAACATCATGCATGATTACAGTCAAGCGCTCGCCTATTACGCAATAAAAAATAAAAAAAAAATCCTTTCGTACAAATCATTTATCACACTCGTATGTGTTATGCATTAAAACTACTCATTGTTATTAATTCAAAACAAAAAATACAGGCATATTTGTACGTGTAAATCACGCTAGACAAATCTCATATCATTGCTCACTTTCGCCAATCTTTGATAGCGGAACGAATCATGTCATGTCAAAGTTACACTTTCGCTAACATCAAATGTATTATGCAAATGACGCGATGTATCAGATAAACAAGTCTCAAATTTACTAACTACACTTCATTTCTAGCACTGCAAACATTCACTACTACACACATATTGCGCACAAAACAACACACAAAATCTACTGAACGGATCTTTGAACGGTTTTCACCAAAAGATTTTGCAATAGTTTCAGATGGTTTAGGTAAAAATTACATATCGGTATTATGTAAATTGTGTTGAAGAGATCGTGCGGTTGTTAAAAAAGTTTCTTGCTGGGAGCTTTAGTAGCGGGCGCTGCGTAAACCGAGATACGCTAAAGGAATGTAGTAGAGAATTGTAGATCTATAAAACTACTACCAAGACGTCCGCAATAGCATGTCTCTATTTCTTATGGTTAACTCAGAATAACTACTTTTATGTTTATAATTTGAATTCTAGAAAAAATTTGTGACACGCAGAATTCCATGCGGGCGAAGCCGCTGGGACAGCTAGTATATTATAATTGTCATTTTACCATGAACTAATCTGGAAAGATGAAATTTTCATTCAGTGACGTGATCTTTAAAATATATGAAAGAGATTTGATTTTTAAATTCATATTTATCGCATTTTCATAAGGTGATAAGTGAAATAACAATCATATAAAAATAATATTAAAGTTCCATAACGATTATTTTTAACTTTGAATTATTAATACAGCATTCACCTTCAACCATAATTATAATTTGAAATATATATTTAAAGAGAACTAAAAGAAAACTTTAACTACAAAGAAAAGTTTTATTCAAAACGACGTTTAAATAAAAAAATATTAAGGTATTCGTAAATCAATGAAACAGTAATTACTAATAGTTTTAATAGTCACCTGTGTCTTTCAGGTAAAGAGTGCTTTTGTTTATTTGTTATTTAGAATAAGAATAAATAGGCATTGTGTTTTGACAAATTTTATAAAAGTGTGCAGTAAAGTCCTTTCATGATGTCGGCCATCAATTAAATATGTCCTCATAGTTTAGTTGTTAAAATTAAGTGTTTCATCATGCATATATTTTTTATTTATTTTCATTATCAGTATTTCACTTCTTGTCCTTTTCCTTCTGTTACTCAAAGATTGACTGCTATTTTTCTTTTTCTTTCTCTTTTCTTACAATATGTATGTACAATAAAGAAATAAATAAATCAAATTATTGTATTATACAGAGTGGTACCGACGATAAGACATTAAATTAATCCACTGATGATCACTTGAACGTATAAGATAACTTCGGCATAATTCGGTCTTCTTAAATATTGTTTTAAAAAAATTGTATTTTCGAAAAAACAAATATAATTTGATTGAGATCTGTCTAAAGAGTAACGGTTGACTGACCTGGCGTATCGCGCTTGTTCAAAAAACAGGATAAAACAATAACATTATAGTTCTGTCTCCCTCGCATTTGTGTCCAGTCTCTCAGCCAACGTTACGCATTACATACGAAATGGATGGATAATTTGAGCAAGATTACGAAATAGTGCGGTCATTCAACCTTCTATATCATGTATCTTTTTTATTCTGAACGTAATATAATTCCTGTAGGTAAATTACTTCATTAAATTAATTTAATTTGTTTATGTGGGCTGATAAGTTGTGTAGGTACATGGAATGAAAATTAATGTCGTATGATGTCCGGCTGAATAGAATAGACCACCTTCATTTCTAACCGACGTATCGTAAAAGACGAGTAAGGTAAGTTGATCCACTGTGTAGTATCCGGTTGAGTAGAATAGGTCACGCTCTTTCTTACCAAAGTGTCGTGGAAGCCGACAAAGGTAAGTTGACGTCAGCCATGGGGCCGGTCGTAAAGAACCATGTGCCAAATCATGTGACAACATGTTTATAACATGATGTGCAGACCCCCCTAGAATGGGATAAGGGCAGGAGAATGATTATTTTGTATAGTCGGTACCACCCTGTATAAATATAAAGACACAGTGGCATGCGCTGTGTGCTGAAAGAAAATGAAAGGAAAAAGTGCATAAGAATGCTTACTGTAAAAGAGCTCACCGGTGCCGGCCCGGGGCGCGGCGCGAGCAGGCGCACTTAGCGCTAACAGCGCCAGCGCCCACCACCATGACATCACAACCACACCTGGAAGAAAAGAAGATTCAATACAAAAACCTGCTGGTTTTACTAGTTTTACAGTAGCTTTAGTACAATTTTTTTGCGATTCGGGGACGGAAATAGTCAAATCTCATTTCTTCAGTTTTTGTATATTAGCAAAACTTTAATCACGTGACCAATAGGGGCTTGTTTGAAGGTAAGAATTGTCTATAAGAGTCGGAGCTCGCCATACCAGAGTCTTGATGTAAAACTCGACTCATACGGTTATTAGACGCTTATGCGGCTAGATCGTTTCATCATTTGTAGTCTTGCTGTACAGCTTGTACGATTACTTGTACGCTAGCACGCTTGCATGTCTGCTTTTGTAGATACCTTTGCTCTTACACTCTCAATTTCATTTTATTTACTGGCCCGTTAGCGCAGTGGGCAGTGATCCTGCCTTCAGCTCCGCGAGGCGCGGGTTCGATTCCCGTCGAGGGCCAACATTTTCTATAAACAATTTGTTGGTTCTTCGAGTCTGGGTGTATATCTGTATTTAAGTAATTATTTAAAATTATATATGTAGTATATCTACCAGTTGTCCGTCACCCATAACACAAGTATTAAGTTACTTACTTTGGGGACGGACGGCCGTGTGTGTAAATGTCCTATATATTTATTTATTATTTATTTCAGGAATTCATTTAGAAATGTTATTAAATGATTCACCAAAGTAAATTTGTTATATAATTGGGAGAGATATTTCAAAACACTTAAAATTCACGGTTAAGATATATTAATTATAATAAAACTTTTCAACAATGTTAAACTCAATATAAATAACATAATTGGTTAAATTGGGTAACTGAATAAATAGTGTTCATTTATATTTCACCTTGGAGTCTCACCGTGGGACAGCTTTGTTTTAATAACCTGAATTTTAAGGACAAGTGTATAGAATGGCTGATATAACAATATCAAAAAAATTATCTGGAGCCCCTAGCACCTGTGTTTGTAATTTCTGAAAGGGATCTCTCCTAGCTTGATAATTTTGTTTTGTTTTGTTCTAAATTGAGTCCCCGCCACGATAACGTCGTGTAAAGAGCTCATTAATAAGTGCCCCGGATGGCCTCGAAACTAGTCGGGCTAACTTGATAAAATTAGACATGTATAGACGGTGAATATAGCCGGTGTCTACACATTAACTACAGTAACATAATCTATAATAATGCAAAATTTTATTAGTTAAAGTAATTCGAGTGTTTTTTTAACAAAAAATATGATATAATTATTTTGCATGTAAGTAATGTTATGTATTGGTAAGTGTTGGAAGCAAAAACCGTTCTCATACCTTATATATGCAGGATTAGTAACCGCACGTATCACAAAACACGGCCTTAAATAACACACTACACAAGCACTAAACACATTCACTACGATAATGTCATTTCGTTCCGCCCCGTAACTCTTATTGCGACTCATTGAAGACGTAAACGAAATTGTTTTGCTTTTTCATACCATGACGTCTTTAAAACGCACACTTTAAGTCGTTGCCGAACGAGCGTTCGGAATTCGTCCTAAGAACATGTGAGTAAAAGAGACAGAGTTATCTAAAGTTCATATAAGTTATACTTTTCAAACATTACGACCCCTATTACAAGCAATATAACAGAATTAACTACTTTGCTATAATCCGCACGGGTTAGGTGAATGCATGCAAAGCCAATGTGTATGAAGCAGGCAAAATCTACGTACCTTATACATGCAGGACAAGCCACCACATGCACCCCAAGGCGCAATTCACCAGCAACAACGCACACAAAAGCAGCACACACACCCACCACCACAATCTCGCACGTACGTACAATCGTACAGTACGATTTTTGTCGTGGAGCCTATCCTCCTGATGATGCTTCGGTTTCGGGGCGAAACGATCGTCGAGATTGTGGTGGTGGGTGTGTGTGCTGCTTTTGTGTGCGTTGTTGCTGGTGAATTGCGCCTTGGGGTGCATGTGGTGGCTTGTCCTGCATGTATAAGGTACGTAGATTTTGCCTGCTTCATACACATTGGCTTTGCATGCATTCACCTAACCCGTGCGGATTATAGCAAAGTAGTTAATTCTGTTATATTGCTTGTAATATGGAATTCCGCAAAGTAACGCCTGCTTCTATAAATCAATTACGACCCCTATTCACGCTTCATGGTACGAAAAAAAAAGCGGCGTCTTCAATCGAGTCGGAATAAGAGTTCATGGTAGGCCTGCAGGAGATAAGCTTCACAACAAAATCGGAAAGCTTTGCGATGATACTTGCGGTGACTAATTCTGCGTGTATAAGATATAAGAACGGTTTTTGCTTCCTACATTAATGTAGGAATCCGCCCGCCCTTATCCCACTATAAGCAGGGTCGGCACAACATGTAACAAAAATGCTGTCACATGATTTGGCTACGTATTTTACCAGCCAGCTGCCAGACGTCAACATACCTTAGTCGTATTTTACGACCCCTCGGTAAGAAAGAGGGTGGTCTATTCTACTCAACGGGATACAACACGGTGGGTGAACTTAGCTTAGTCGCCTTCTACGACACCTCGGTAAGAAATGAGGGTGGTCTATTCTACTCAACTGGATACAACACGGTGGGTGAACTTACCTTAGTCGCCTTCTACGACACCTCGGTAAGAAATGAGGGTGGTCTATTCTACTCAATTGGATACCACACGGTGGGTCAACTCACCTTAGTTACCTTCTACGACACCTCGGTAAGAAATGAGGGTGTTCTATTCTACTCAGCCGGCTACTACACGGCGGGCGGATTACAGGTTTATTTACAGGTTAATTTTAACTTTGTAACGCCTAATGCTACAAATTGTTTTTTTTTAACTTCTCTAAAGGCAAGTCCATTAGATTAGTTTTCCTTAAACGACAAGACCTATAAATATATATTCCTCATTCAGATGTTTAGATTTGCTGGCCCAGTTTTAAGTACGATCGCCCTATTAGTACACCGATAAGCGTAACTAGAAAGCACCTGTGTACGTCCAATACGACGTACTAACTCTGATAAGGGATTTATTTCGCAAAACTGGGACACTAAACTAGGTGAAAATGTGTTGCAACATTTACGATTATTGATATGCTTGTATTTCGTATTTTGATCTGATTTACATGGGTTAGTTTCTGAACGTTGTTTTAGTATGATATTTTTTTAATTATTTTGATCTGATATTTCTTTTTCTTCTCCATCATCTCTTCCTATCCTCTGATTATTTTAGAAACTATAACAGAACTACTTTGCTATAATACGCGCGGGTTAAACGAATGCATGCAAAGCTAATATTTATGAAGTCGGCAAAATTGACCTACCTTACACATGCAGGACAGGTCACCACATGCATCCCAAGACGCCTCCATCAGCCACATTGTACACAAGCAATACACACAAACACCACCAAAATATCTACGTTCGTTTCGCCCTGAAACCGAAGCATCATCAGGAGAATAGGCTCCGCGCCGCGCCACTGATACAAGGAGTCTTAGTCTTTTGTGCATTGTTGCTGGTGGAGGCGTCTTGAGATGCATGTGGTGACATGTCCTGCATGTGTTAGGTAGATAAATTTTGCCTGCTTCATAAACACCAGCTTCGCAATCATTCGCTCAACCCGCGCGGAGTATAGCAAAGTAGTTCTGTTATAGTATCTGTAATATGGAATTCCGCAAAGTAACGCCTGCTTCTAAAAATCATCTATGATTATTTAATTCAATTCAATTCAAATTGGCCTTAACAAGTATTTTTGAATCGTCAAAATACAATTAAGCTACGACTGGTACGGAAAGGTGCTCTTATCGAGGAGAACCAGAACGAAACTCGACGGTCACTCTTTCAAAATTAATATTTCAATTAGCGTAGCTAGTCGCAATTTAAATCCAAGTCCAATCCAATAATGCAATCCAAGTGCCTATTTCTGTTTTGGTAAACGGTCTACTAGTGAGAGCCTCGGCCAAAATCTCAAGATGCTATCGCTTATTTCTTGGATCCAAGGGCAGCTTAAGGAAACAGTGCTGCTTGAGACGGCACGTATTTTAAAAGGTTACTCTGTACTTACTCAGTAATCCTAACTACCGGGAGCTTTAGTCCTTTCTCCACTCTCTGTGGATACCAATATTTTAATTTTTTTGTTTTTTTTATTTGTTTTTCAAAACATGTAAAAATCTATTAAAAATATGAGAAAAAAAATGAGTGAACATCTATTAAGCTTACTACAAAACGTCAGCTGAACGAGAAAATCTTATTGCTCACGGCACTGCTGGCTTAACGGAAGTTATACGACACAAAGGATAATAATTTATATATAAAATTCTACAGAGAACTCAAAGCAGGAATGAAATCGCATTTTCCTTTGTGAGAGCTTTCAAACTCTATTCTTCCGCTGCCGCAATTGAAAATGACATTTCCGCAAAGTGCTAGAAAATTGTTTGTTTCTTAAAATAACCCTTCGTGAAATTTGTTTTTGACAAAATTATTCATTTATTATTTAAGAAAACTTACAGCCGCTTACAAAATTTAAGCCTAAAATATAGTAATAATATAAATAACAAAATAAAATATAATATAATAATAAAATAATATAGTTTGAACAGATTGATAAGCACATTACAATTAAGATACCACTAAATATTACTAAACGTTGCTATATTTACTAACTAAACCTTTACACCTGGATGAAAAAGCTTAACAGTCAAATCTCGTACATACACTGTTTTAACTACCATAACCAGATTTTAGGTTCCTTATGAATTGCATTTAAATTACGAGAAGCGCAAAAATAGCTGAGTGGCATTTGTAATTAGTATTGGAAACAGGAGTATGTTAAATTTTATATCTATACTAGCTGTGCCAGCGGCTACGCCCGCATGGAAATCAGCGTGTCACAATTTTTTTCTATAATTCCAATTTTCAACATAAAAGTAGTTACTGTGAGTGAAACATAAGAGATAGAGACATGCTATCGCGGACTTTTTTGAAGTATTTTTATAGATCTATAGTTCTCTAGTACATTACTTTAGCGTATATCTGCTGGTATAGGCAGCGCACGCGACTAAAGCTCCTAGCAAGCTAGTTTTTTAACTACTGCTCGATCTCTTGAACACAATTTACATAATACCGATATTTACCTAAACCATCCGGAGGTATTGCTCTATCTTATGGTGAAAACCGTACAATCCGTTAAGCGGATTTTGAGAAAGTCGATTACACACAGACAGACAGCTTTTTGGGACTTTGTTTTACAATAAGTATAGATGAGCGTGTCGATATACGCGGTGGTACAATTAAATTCGGTTTGGAAAGAAGTTCAGGACTATCGATCGGCCCTCTTGTAATGTTGATCAAAAAACAAAAGTCAGCTATATTTCTACGTATATAAAGAGGTATATACGTAGAAAATAGTATAAGCATTAAATATTAAACAAAAAATATTATCTTAATAAATACTATACTATGACAAATACATATTGTGAAAATAAAACAACCACACTTACAAATTCATAATGCCATGAGATACCGTCAATATTTGTATGCCACAGATAACCTCAATTCAAGACGATAAAACTTACAATATAAATACTTGTATCTGTAAAAATCTCACCTTTATTTTTTAAGTTACTTGCCGGTGTGCTCGTATTTGATTTCGAAATGTTAACAACTATCCCAAAACTGGCATGCAACTCAGAGATAGCTCACCGAGACTCTGAGCTAGATTTTTGAGTTAATGCCACGCCACATATCTTTAGGTCGAAATGACTTAAGATATAGAACTAATCAAAAGTTCTATGCAATGACATCGAATGCAAATTTAATATCATTAATTAACCACGGAAGTCATATTCGCTATCTTTTACCGGGCCGTTAATACTTTTATGAACTTTAAAAATTCTAAATCCCACACACTTTCGTGCGCGCATTATGTTTTTTAACAAGTTTGTATGTCGCATATTTATATAAGAGCTGTGGTAGCCCAGCGGTGAGACTCTTTCGAGTTCTTCACGAATTCAAACCCGGGGCAGACACCAATGAGTTTTTCTCTTAAAACTTATGTGACTAATTGATAATTGTAATTAATCACACGCTTTCCGGTGAAGGAAAACATCGTGAAGAAAACAAACAGCATATCTTTAGAGAATTCTGGGGATATGTGTAACCTACTAATCTGCATTGGAGCGTGGTCGGTCTTAGCTCCAACCCTTTTCTCCAAAAAACGGAGAGAGGAGGCCTATGCCCAGCATTGGGATAGTAACAGGCCGTTACTTTACTTTACTTTATATTAAGAGACGGCCATTATTGAATTCTATGTGGTAATTCCCAGCCCTATTCCTTGGCAAACACGATCCCGAAGCTGAAATAGACTTTTTATACGTTACAATCTATAAACTTGTTTTAACATTAATCATTTCCGATACTTTTAAATAATTGATTAGTAGACATTTACGTTCTCTTTATCGAGTTGTGCGGGTACAACTCGATAAATTAATTCACGTCAACGTAAGCCTTAAAATACCCTCAAATATGAACTACGTGTTTTGCAGTTTCAAGTCAAATCTCCCAAAGAGAATCAAGATTTTTTCTCATATGTTAATAATTTAAGAGAAAGGAGACCCTATGCCCAGCAGAGGGATTGTAACGGGCCGTTACTCTATTTATACATGGTAAATAAATTGTTGTTTAGGTCACACAATGTAGGTCACTTTGAATAAAATTTCACAAGCAGCACAGAAAAAATTAATTGTGTACACTAATTCAATCAGCCTCACTGATGTATTGCTATTTTGCACGAAACCATTTCTTTTTGACCTTTGCCCGCTAATGAATATTCACGACACTTGTTAAATCGAGCCGTGGCAACGAATGTGGCCAGTCACGCAATTAGCATTAACTCGGCATTAATATCGCATGTCATATTTGAACGACACATTAGTTAACTACTGTCTGTCTGTTGGTAAATAATTGGTGTCCGCATTTTAAACTAGCATGGAAGAGATATGGTTCTTTATTCTTTATGGTTTTTAAATTGACGTTTTTACATCACTAGCACTGTTCTTTAATCAAATATTCTAGTTAGATTACATAGGCGAAGGATTATGAGTGTGTTTCTAATGCTTTAATCAGGTAAGTCTGAACCTGGAATTCGCGGGTTCGATTCCCGCCGAGGGAAAACATTTTCTAAAAACAATTTGTTGGTTCTTCGAGCCTGGGTGTGTATTTGTATTTAAGTATGTATTTAGAACTATATACATATGTATATATTTTCCAGTTGTCCGTCACCCATAACACAAGTATTAAATTACTTACTTTGGAAATAGACGACCGTGTGTGTAAGTGTCCCATATATTTATTTATTATTGCAAATCCTTTTTATCAGTTCCAGTCTATTTTATTTTACCAATATTGATGAAATTTGGTAAAATTTAGGTATACAAGTATAATACAAAAATAATAATAAATCATCATTTATTATTATATTAAAGCAGTAGATGTTGACGATTCAAAAGCACTTGTTTACAAGTTTACTTGAATAAAGAATATTTTGAATTTGAATTTTGAATATTATATTAAAAGTTTTATATCATTATCTATAATATATAGCTATAGTCCGCGATAAATTTTGGCGGATTATAGCAAAATAATTTATTATTACTTTTGTATATGGGATAGTATTAGCTATATAAAAACTACTTAATTGATAATCACGAAAGAGAAACCAACCTTTTATTCGATATATAAAACGTGCGGATACAACCTACCATGAAACGAACTAAACTTTCCTCCTAAAAACTTTAGTAACGTGCCATTGTCGCAAACTTTGCTACCCTAAAATTTCACTGCTTCTTTTGTTTTATGAATTTGAGTATACGTGTAGCTGGTTTGAAAATTAATAGTAATTAATGTAAGTCAAGTAAAGTTAGAAAGTTTTTAAAAATGCTTTTAACAAATTTCAAGTCCCTACTGTTTACGGTTAGGAGTTCCCTCATCTGAAGCCAATCCTAGCAGCAGCATCAGGTCATGCTTATCATAAACATGCATTGTCATCAAGACTTGACCAGTGTGTAAAATTTCAGCGTAATCGGACAACGGGAAGTGGGTCAAATTTAACTTGCAAAATTCCGCCTTCACATATATACACGGTTAAAGTTATATAAAAGGGTTTAAAAAACCCTTTTATTTAACTTTAACACCGGCAAGTGGGTCAACTTAGAGAGACTGGACCCTAGAATGTCACCACGCTGCTCCAAATGAATTAGTGGGTAGCACATATCCCAGAAATGCGGAAAAATTGTGTAGTTTTTATCACAATGTTTTTCTTCATCGTTAAGCGCACGGTGATTAAGAAATAATATAATATATGTTTATAAAGCGTATATGATTTATAGAAACAGGCGTCTCTTTGCGGAATTCCATACACTTACTGCTTCATACACTTATCATTGCATGCATTCGCTTAACACGCGCGGATTATAGCAAAGTAGTTCTGCCAGCAAAAAAACTCGGCGGTGGCTCTTTTCAAATAAAATTCTTATAACTAGTTACATTCGGTTATTACTATCTTGTACAGGTTAGAGGAGTAGCTATATCCACGCATTTTTATCATCTATATAATCCTCAATAGTATAGTAGGCTTTCTGTATGAGCCTGTTATTAACAGTGTTTTAAACTGCTGTAATGGCAAGGCTAAAATTAATTGCGGTCTATTATATAATCAACTATCGTTTTATAATTTTTTATATTTTAATGTACAAAAATTAAATTGTATTGTTTCTGTGATATACTCGTAAATCGTAGCTTAATTTTAGTTTTAATTTGACGATTAAAAAGTGCTTGTAAAGGCCAATTTGAATAAAGGACCATTTGAATTAATATATAATAATAATGAATCACAATTTTTAATAGAAGACTTTGCCAGCTCTAGCCTTTACACCACAACCTCTAGAAATTATATTCATCGATATCGATCGATTTCGTCCTATAGTTCTCACCTTCCAAAAATTTACTTAACATTAAGAAAACAAACAGTCTTTCGCAGCAATTATTCATTTCATTCTACAAGAATAGTTAATTTACATTGTTACGTGAACAATAAAATGAATCAATTTCCTGTTCATTAGAGAGAGTGTATTTCCTCGATTCTTTCATAATACTAAAGAACTTTTTCTGAGATTATCCAATAAAGAAAATAACATTTCTGTTTCCTTTTCTGATACAATTTCGGACCGGAATTCGTATCTGGAAATCGAATTTATTTATTTTGTGTAATTGGATGTCCGAAAACAAAATTTATGATAGAATTATTTTTTTAAGACAATCTATGTAATGCTAAGTGTAGGAAGGAAAACCGTTCTCATACCTTATACATACAGGATTAGTATAACACGAAACCACCACTTACATATAAATACATAACTACATAAGCACTACATATTCACTATGACAATCTCAACGATCTTTTCTTCCCGTAACCATGATATAGACGTACGAGGCGAAATGATCGTTGAGATTGTTGTAGTGAATGTGTGTAGTAAGGGTCTGGCGTAGAGACCAGCATTGCTCGTTGAGGGACTCTGAGCGATATGAGTCTAACGTCGTTTGCGTTACTATATGTCAACGCGTATATCGTAAAGACAACTATGAACATTGTATAACGCCATACAGATTCGTCACAATGTTTGGACAGCCTCACTTTCTCATCTCGCATGATTGACGGCTTTATCAGCTAGCCCTTTGTACTTCGTGCGAGGTACATACTTTCTCGGCATATTGACATACGAACGATTGTACACGTCCAACATCCGGATCTTTTTAAGGGCAAAATTCGAAGCAACTGAATACTTAGGATGTGAGCTTATCTATATCTATACTTACTATAAAACTAATCTGCTCGATTTTCTCAATATCTACTGAACGGATTTTCGTACAGTTTTCACCATAAAATAGTGCAATACTTCCTGATGGTTTAGGTTAATAGTAGATATCGGTATTATGTAAATTATGTTGAAGAGATCGCGCAGTTGTAAACAATCTCGCTTGCTAGGAGCTTTAATCACGTGCGCCGCGTAAACCAGTGTACCTTTGTACACTAAATTATGAATTAAAATGTAGATCTACAAAAATACTCCAGAAAAGTCCGCGACAGCATGTCTCTATCTCTTTTGGTAAACTCACAGTAACTACTTTTATGTTCAAAATTTCAATTAATAAAAATACTACGTTAATTTTGAGACTGTTTCCTTCTGTTCAGTATCAAAACCAGTATATAAATAAATACGTTCGTTAGCTTTGCCTCGTTAGCTTGAATATGAATCAAAATTGTCCCACCATATGAATCAAATAAATACTTTTTTGTGTCACATTGATTTCCGCGCGTGTGGTATACGGCTGAGTAGAATAGACCACCCTCATTCCTTACCGAGGTGTCGTAAAAGGCGACTAAGGTAAGTTAACCCACCGTGTGGTATCCGGTTGAGTAGAATATACCACCCTCTTTCTTACCGAAGGGTCGTCAATTACGACTAAGGTAAGTTGACGTCAGGCAGGCGGCCGGTCGTAAAAAACGAAGCCAAATCATGTGACAACATATTTGTAACATGTTGTGCCGACCCGAGTGGGATAAGGAGAGGAGGATGATGATGATTGATTGGCGCGCGGGCGAAGACGCAAGTACAGATAGTATAAAATAAAAATAAGGTATTACTTTTCCTAAGTTGTAATTGACTTTTTAATTTTATTACGCCCATACTTTGACGATATTGAAGGTCTCAACTTTAACAAAAGCTGATTAGCCCTTCAGTTTGTGCTGGCACATTTTTTTGCTGAGACTCATTTGAATTCAAATTCAAAATATTATTTATTCAAATAAACTTGTAAACAAGTGCTTTTGAATCGTCAACTTTTCTGCTGGTTCGGAAAGCTATTCCTACCGAGAAGAAACCATCAAGAAACTCGGCGGTTGCTCTTTCTAAAATATAAATCTTAAAACTAGTTTTATTTAGTTATTACGGTCTTGTGCAGGGTAAAAGTGCACCACACATCCTTATCATCTAAGTAATCTTCAACAGTATAGGCTTTCTGTATCAGCCTCTTTTTAACAGTGTTTTTATTATTAAATTGCTGTAATGGCATGGGCAATATTGATTTCAGAATTTTGTTATAGAATCTTATACCCAAACCCACAAACGATTTACGTACTTTTGCTAGGCGCAAAGGAGAAGTCGCAAGCTTATGTCTGTTCCTACTTTGTCTATTATTTGTTAGATGGGAATCATACTGAAAAATAAAAATGAACAGAAACTATAACAGAACTACTTTGCTATAATCCGCGTGGGTTAAGCGAATGTATGCGATGCTAAGTGCATGAAGCAGGCAAAATTCACGTACCTCACACATACAGGACAAGAGACTTTGGTGGTGGTTGTGTATATTGCATATTTGCACAGTTGATGGTAGGTGCGTCGTGGAATACGTGTGGTGACTTGTTATAGTTTCTGTAATATGGAATTCCGGAAAGTAACGCCTGCCTCTACAAATCATGAAAATGAATAGAAAAATGAAAATCGAAAAATTTTATACTAACTAACACCTACATTAATTATATCACGACATTAATATTAGTCGTAAATGGTTAACTGCTTTCATATTAATTTAAATAACATTTATCTTTAAGAAACGGCCACATGACCCACCTAGGAGCAATCTCTGAACGCCTGATGGTAGCACGTACCTTTCTTTAACGCATATGCATAACGACTATGCAGATTCGTCACAATTTTTTGACAGACGTCACTTTCTCGTCTCGGAAAATTTACGTTGTCAGAGAAATAAAAAGAATTTTAAATTTTATCACCTTGAACCCATATTGTAATATTCAATTTGAATAAATAACCAAGTCAGATGTATTAGTAATTTATTTAAAAAAATATATATTTAGTACGAAAAGGTGACTGGCCCCTTGATGTAGGTAGCAGTGACCCTGCCTTCAGCTCCGCGATTCGCGGTTTCGATTACCGCAGAATGCCAACATTTTATATAAAAAAATTGGTGGTTCTTCTTTCTCGGTTGGTGCTATTGCATTATTGCATTGCATTCAAATAAAATTCGTTAGATTCGCGATTTAATATAGATCAGAATTGTGTAACGTAAATACGTACTTTACAGTGTTGTTCCGAAGCAAAGGGGCACACACGATGGACGTCCAGGTCATTATGCCTGTAAACGTGCGCACCCCGTCGACTCAGGAGGCGAACAGCTATTATCTGCCGTACAGTATTTGTGTGCTTATATTCCCACGTATTGGGAGCAAATTATGGGAACAAGTACTTGGCCTCAGTCAATATCTGGTTACGATATCTGGGCTATAGCCAGATTGCAACACACCTCAACACCGCAGTCCTTAGGCAGCCTACTTCGCTGCGTGGCAAAGCCAGGGCAGTGCCTAGCGCACCCTACCACCTTAAGAAGTAATTGCATTGACGGGCAGTAGACTCCCGCGGCCCACAATAAATTTGTTGTTGACTTGATTAGTCGTCGGTTTTTTTATTACTCCCAACGTCACAATTGTCTGTTACACCATATGAATTAAATAAATACTTTGGAAGTTATCATAGAATAAAATTATATGCCACCAAACAAAATTACCTCCGCGAGCCAGCGCTCTGTCCATAACAAGCCGCCGTAATCCGACTTTGGTAGCGAGTGCAATGCTTAATGTTGTATGCATTTTTTTCTAGGTATTCTTAGGGACGTATTTTTAATTCAGAATAAAATAAAGAGATTTCAGCGCCAAAAACTAAGTGACACACTGATATTTATTGATATATATTTAACTATCCCTTTTTTTCTTCTTACCTTTATTTTAAGTATATTTATATGGGTCGTTTACATGAACAAAATTAAAGTTTATTTTTACGATAATATAAAATTATTGATTTATTGGAAGGGCGCTGTATACCGAGATACAGGGAAACCTAGTTCGGTTACAGAGGTCTAAAAAATACTTAAGAACAAAATTGTAAAGATAATGATATTTTTGTGTTCAGTTATATTTGTGTACGAGTGTTTTTTTGGTAAAATAAAGTTTATTATTATTTATTTATTATTATTCAGGCAGACGAAGACGCTAGAATAACAAGTCAAATATAAACTAACATATCGGCGCCATATTGTGTTTCTTTATATCGTGTGCAAAATGACTCGTCACAATGTTTTGACAGCTGTCACTTTCTCGTCTCACCAATTGAGGCATGAAATTAATAAGTACATCTCGCACAGTATGTATTATTAGTAGATTGGGGTCGCGGGCCCTTTGTATTTTCTCCTAGTCTTATAACCAACTAGCTTTTAAACGCAACTTCGTTCGCGTGGACTGCAGTCTTTTTATTTGAGTAAATCGTAATAGTTCTATTAATTATGGTTAAAGTGAGTTAACCTTAAAAGCTAGACATACGCTGTCGCGGTCTTCTATTTAGAACTTTTGGAGGGGAACAATTTTGTAATACATGATATTTGAATAGCTTTCACCGTTCACCGTTTTTAATAATAATTATTATTATATCAAAATGAGGTAATAAAAGAACACAACGAAATTTGAAAGTATTAAGCAAAATAATTTCAGGTTTCCATAATGCTAATACATGGCGAATCTGCAATTACAGTTTCCTACTGTAAATAATATCTGAGCGACGTATCCATAGTAATATTATTATTGCAATTGTCTGTCTGCCTACATGTTACTTTTCAACGGCTGGGACTATATTGATGTAATTTGGCACATTTAAAGCACCGGGGTAACATAAATGCTCTAAAATTGCTGCTTTTCCTTTGGGGGACAAGATTGATAGTATTTTACATTCAGGTAGCGAAATAATTTAATATTACTAGCATAAAGCATGTGTCTAATTGATAATTGCAATTTATCACACGCTTTTCGGTGAAGGAAAACATCGTAAGGAAACCTGCATATCTCTAGAGAATTCTGGAGATATGTGTAACCTACCAATCCGCATTGGAGCAGCGTGGTAGGTCTTAGCTCCAACCCTTCTCTCCAGAAACGGAGAGAGGAGGCCTATTCCCAGCAGTTGGATTGTAACAGGCTGCTACTTTAATAGCATAAAATTTGGATATTGAGAATGAGGTAATTTTAAAAAGCAGATGTTAACCTGCTTTTTAAATTACCTCAATATCCGTTTTGCCAAGAAACTACTTATCCTTTATCATCACGGAATGCTATTAAAGTTTTTATT
This sequence comes from Morpho deidamia, assembly GCA_947086505.1. Classification (NCBI taxonomy): domain Eukaryota; kingdom Metazoa; phylum Arthropoda; class Insecta; order Lepidoptera; family Nymphalidae; genus Morpho; species Morpho deidamia. Next base: position 3,689,269 of record CAMTZC010000017.1, read on the forward strand.
ATGCTTCAAAAGGAACCGGGCCATTACTACTATCAATACTAACATAGTAATTACATCTTAAAGCTCGTGTTTTATCAATAATCGAGAAAGCCGCAATGAACGCCGACCGTCTCAAGTATGTAGTTATGAAAAAATCCAAATAAAGTACACTGGACTTATATGGCTAGTTATGTGAACACAAGACGTATTAATCACAATAAACTAGTTGATTGTGACGTATAGTGCCCGGCATTAAATAATGCACATCGATGTTTAGAACGAAACAGCCGGCCAGTTCGGTTTCGTAGAGCGCTGTCACTGTCACTCAGTTAGTATGTGACGTTTCACACGGGTCTGTCAGTCTGTGCAACAGAGACAATGCTCTATGACGCATAATCTAGCCAATTTTCTCTCTCAGATGCTCGGTTTGCGAAATTCGATCAAAATGTCTTGTTTGGCTACATTGGTTTCATCTAAAAACGCATATCTTATCTTAAAAGACAGTAAAAAAATTGTTAATTAGAGAGTCAGGGGAATAAAATTAATGTTTAAATAATTCAAAAGTAATAATAAAATTATTTTGCTATAATCCGCGATACAGTAAATAGAAAATATATATAGTGTTTAATGTATAGTGGACTATCAGTATTTTCATACCCGATACGTGCAGGATTCGTAAAAGCACATGCACAAACCTCCACCACTTCCACCACAATACACAAGCACTACACAGTTTCACTATCACAAACTCAACAATCGTTTCGCCCCGCAACCGAAGCATCATCAGGAGATAGACTCCACGACAAAATCGCAAAGTGAAGCGTTATCCAAACAAGCGTTGTTAAATAGTACTTGGTTCATCCCCACCCTTTATTTACCTCGGAACACGTGCAACAAGCTTGAACTAGAGACATTTATCTGCTCGTTAATGAGGGTGCCATTGTTATGCTTAATGATTTCTAATTGTTCCAAAATATTTAATTTCAAGCTTTTTTCGCAGGTGTGCAGTATTTCGAAACAATGGTCATTAGGAACTTTATGACCGCTTTCTAACAAATGTTTAGCGAAATGTGAATTTTGTGGCTTATTATTCCTGAAAGCGACCATATGTTCTTTAAAACGGGTTTCAAAATTACGACCAGTCTGACCCACATATGTATCATTGCATTCAGGACATTTTATTTTGTAAATACCACTCTTTTTCGGGCTTTCTAATTTGTCTTTATTATTGCATAATATCTTTTTTAAGCAGTTATTACTTTTAAAACCTAATTTTATATTTGACTTTGTTTTGAATATAGCTGAAATTCTTTCTGACAATGTTCCAAAATAGGTCAAACTGGCTTTGTATTTATTATCTTTGTAATGTGGCACCGCATAGAAGTGTTTTGTCAATTGCAACTTCTGTTTGTTTTTTAATATATTTTGTACTAATTGCTCATCGTAGCCATTGGAATGCGCCATCTGGTTGATTATTTGCAGCTCATTGTTAAAATTCTTTTCCGAAAGAGGGACTGATAAGAGTCTGTGTATATGACTATGAAAGGCAGCAAGTTTGTGTTGCCAGGGGTGAAAGGAAGAAGCAGGTATGATCGTATCCGTGTAGGTTGGTTTGCGAAAGATCTCAAACGTATGTTCGTTGTTAGACCGTGTAATAGTTAGGTCAAGAAAGTTTAGTGAGTTATTCTGCTCTGATTCTAATTTGAAACTAATTTTGGGATGTTTGGAGTTTATATTATTAATAAAAATATCAAGTTGTCTATCTGTACCCATCCAGCATATAATTATATGCTTGGGATGACATAATTACGAATATAGGATGACATAATTAACATAGGATGACATAACCTTCGTTTGACGAATATAGGATGACATAATTATATGCTGGACGGGTACAGATAGACAACTTGATATTTTTATTAATAATATAAACTCCAAACATCCCAAAATTAGTTTCAAATTAGAATCAGAGCAAAATACCTCACTAAACTTTCTTGACCTAACTATTACACGGTATAACAACGAACATGCGTTTGAGATCTTTCGCAAACCAACCTACACGGATACGATCATACCTGCTTCTTCCTTTCACCCCTGGCAACACAAACTTGCTGCCTTTCATAGTCATATACACAGACTCTTATCAGTCCCTCTTTCGGAGAAGAATTTTAACAATGAGCTGCAAATAATCAACCAGATGGCGCATTCCAATGGCTACGATGAGCAATTAGTACAAAATATATTAAAAAACAAACAGAAGTTGCAATTGACAAAACACTTCTATGCGGTGCCACATTACAAAGATAATAAATACAAAGCCAGTTTGACCTATTTTGGAACATTGTCAGAACGAATTTCAGCTATATTCAAAACAAAGTCAAATATAAAATTAGGTTTTAAAAGTAATAACTGCTTAAAAAAGATATTATGCAATAATAAAGACAAATTAGAAAGCCCGAAAAAGAGTGGTATTTACAAAATAAAATGTCCTGAATGCAATGATACATATGTGGGTCAGACTGGTCGTAATTTTGAAACCCGTTTTAAAGAACATATGGTCGCTTTCAGGAATAATAAGCCACAAAATTCACATTTCGCTAAACATTTGTTAGAAAGCGGTCATAAAGTTCCTAATGACCATTGTTTCGAAATACTGCACACCTGCGAAAAAAGCTTGAAATTAAATATTTTGGAACAATTAGAAATCATTAAGCATAACAATGGCACCCTCATTAACGAGCAGATAAATGTCTCTAGTTCAAGCTTGTTGCACGTGTTCCGAGGTAAATAAAGGGTGGGGATGAACCAAGTACTATTTAACAACGCTTGTTTGGATAACGCTTCACTTTGCGATTTTGTCGTGGAGTCTATCTCCTGATGATGCTTCGGTTGCGGGGCGAAACGATTGTTGAGTTTGTGATAGTGAAACTGTGTAGTGCTTGTGTATTGTGGTGGAAGTGGTGGAGGTTTGTGCATGTGCTTTTACGAATCCTGCACGTATCGGGTATGAAAATACTGATAGTCCACTATACATTAAACACTATATATATTTTCTATTTACTGTATCGCGGATTATAGCAAAATAATTTTATTATTACTTTTGTATTATGGATCTCCGCAAAGTAACGCCTAATTCTATAAATTGTTTAAATAATTGACCGATAATTAAATCGATTATTGTATTGAAATAAACGATTAATATAAAAATCGATTATTTTTTACATCCCTAGCATTCGGGGTCCTTCACTTCATTCATCCTTCATTCACCTTGTGATTAGCTTTTCTAGCTTAATTAAGAATCTAGCTAAGATGCACCATGTTAATCCAACGGCAACATAAACTATCTGGAATCCTCTAGAAATATGTAGATTTATAGTTACAGGTAAAAACAAATCTTAAATATCAATTGAGTTAAAAGTTTTCATATAAAATCATAGCTGCATATTGGAGGATGAACCTGCGAACTGCTAAAGGCCAAATATAACCACCGTTCGGTTGTCACGGCTTAACTATCAACTATATATTATACTAGCTGTGAAATCGTAAATCAGAGAAATCTAATAGTCTAGTGTTTTGACTGTTTAGTTATTCTATAAAGGAATTGTTTGTTGTTTGCTTTTATCTATACTCTTTCTTTATTACCTATAAATGATTACCCTTGATCTTTTTTTCTCATAAACAGTCATTTTGACTGCTTGGGCAATTTAGTGTTCTCCAATCTTTATAGAACAACTAGTTGTGCCAACGGTTTTGTTCGTATGTCACAATAATTTTACCGAATCGAAATTTGAACATTAAAATAGTAATTGTGAGTTAACGATAAGAGATAGAGACATGCTGTCGCGGGATTTTTTGTAGCATTTTTATAGATCTACAATTCTGTAGTACATTACTTTAGCTTAACTCTGCTTGTTTACGCAGCGCATGCCACTAAAGCTCCCAGCAAGCAAGTTTTTTAACAACTGCTCGATCTCTTCAACACAATTTACATAATATTATTACTTTTACTATTACTATTTACCTGACCCATCCGGAAGTATTGCACTATCTTTTGGTGAAAACTGTACAAAAATCTGTTTAGTGGATTTTGAGAAAATCGATTACATACAGACAGACAGCTTTTTGGGACTTTGTTTTATAATAAGTATAGATGATATTGTGGTACGTACATTCGACACAGAGAAAGGTAATCAAACTGGCCCAACCGCTTCATAAATGGTCGTTAACAATTACAAATCGAAGAGGGAAAACTGGAACAATAAAAATGGGTCGTCGAGATCTGAGAATATGACTATACAACCAGTTAGTACTGCCTGTTTCAATCTGTATTATACTTAAGTAAAGTTAAAATTATACCCTTTTTAAAGAAAATGGACTGCCTTTTTTGGTAAAATTAAAGTATGCATAGAATTGAAGTGCAACATCAGTCTCCTACCTTTATCACACTCTTGGTAGCATAAGTGGTAATAAACTTTCGTTATTTTAATTTTCACCTTTATAATATTAGTAATAACAAATAATAATAATAATAAAATAGTTTATTAGACACCTTAATTTTGCATTTTTTTACAGATTTACACTACCTCTTGTACTAGGTAAACCCTGTTTTACAGAAGGTAGTTACTAATGGATAGTACAATAAATTTCCGTTAGTGTCTGTTTGAGTGAAGTTGTTTGAGAGTACACGTGTGTTTGTATGTGTTAGTGTGTGTGTAATGTGTGCGCGTGCATAAAAGTTTGTGTGGTGAGTGTAGTTATAAATAATATTGTTGATAGTTGAACCCGCGTGCACTGCGCGAACCACCAAAAATACATTAATGTATTGGAATTGTAGATCTACAAACATACTTTTAAAAAGTCCTCTATATCGTGTCTCTATCTCTTTTGGTTAACTCATAATTACTATTTTAATGTTCATATTTCAATTCGGTAAAAATTTTGTGACATATTGCTTTTTACGCGGACAAAACCGTTGGAACAACTAGTTCTTCTATAAAGATTTGAGTTGTTTAACACTAAATTGCCCAAGCAGTCAAAACGACTGTTTATGAGAAAAAAAATCAAGGGTAATCATGTATAGGAAATAAAGAAAGAGTATAGATAAAAGCAAACAACAAACAATTCCTTTATGAATAACTAAAAAGTCAAAACAATAGACAATTAGAATTTTCAATACTATTATTTTTCTTGTTTTTAATATTTTAAATTAGTTAAAAATATTGCCTTGGGCAATCTAGTGTTAAAGCACATTCGAACTAAGACAATTTTGATATTGGCTTTGAATAGTTCTAGCACATCCAATATTAATAATAGTTTTAAATTTTGTATTTTGTTTTGTTTATCGTACGTTATTATCTTTAAAATGAAACTGTGTCACCTATAAGTGAAATCAGCATAAATGCCCAAATATCTATGGATTAACATACATGTAAAATAAATAAATAAATAAGCACAAGCTAGCATCTATACAAAAGTAATAATAAAATTATTTTGCTATAATCCGCGATAATCGGCGATCCGCTTTAGTGCGGATTATAGCAAAATAATTTTATTGTTACTTTTGTATTATAGATTTCCGCAAAGTAACGCCTAATCCTATAAACTAGCATCTATCAGAAGCCATAAAGTATCCCATAGTCAAATTAACAGACGTATTGCTTATCGCCACAGCGTGGTCTAATATATAATCCCTAAGCAAGTATCCCATAAATACACCTTGATTGGATTCTGATGGGCTTTTAATTAATTTGCCCGACAACTTTCCCTACCATAATTGGTGGCTTGTAAACTATTGCGGCCATATTTTACTTTTAATTGAGCCTATTTTTTTACTTTCTCCGCCGCTTAGAGAAATTAATGCAATTATATGACAGAATGCTGTGTAGCGGCGTGATAAGAAAACTGGTGGTAGCGATTAAACCAGAACGGTGTGTCTTGAAGCGTTTAATAGTGAGATGTTTTTATGTATACCCAAAAAATATAAAACTGAGAAAAGATTCATAAAATAAATATCATCATCATCCTCCTGTCCTTATCCTACTCTAAGTGGGGTCGGCGCTACATGTTACAAACATGTCAGATGATTTGGCTACAAATTTTGCGACCGGCCGCCTGCCTGACGTCAACTTACCCTAGTCTATTGTACTCAACCGGATACCACACGGTGGGTAAACCTACCGTAGTCGCCTTTTACGACACCTCGGTAAGAAATGAAGGTGGTCTATTCTACTCGGCCCGAACCCACGGCATATTAATAAAATAAATATATGATAGATATCTGCATATAGCTATGATAGCCCAGCGCTGAGACCGTGCGACTCTTACGAGGGGACCACGAGTTCAAACCCGGGCAGGCACCAATGAGTTTTTCTATTAAAACTCATGTGTCTAATTGATAATTGCAATTTATCACACGCTTTTCGATGAAGGAAAACATCGTGAGGAAACCTGCATATCTCTAGAGAATTCTGGAGATATGTGTAACCTACCAATCCGCATTGGAGCAGCGTGGTAGGTCTTAGCTCCAACCCTTCTCTCCAGTAACGGAGAGAGAAAGCCTATTCCCAGCAGTGGCATTGTAACAGGCCGCTACTTTACTACTACTTTATATGCATATAAATAAATAAGATTATGGCAACGATTGACAACAACAAGGTCGATATTACGAAGAAGGGGTATATTGGAATTTGGGAAGACTAAAGGAATGAGAGATTAGGAATAATGAATGAGGACAGATTGTAAAAATAAACAGATTGTAAAGATGAGATGTAAAAGAGGAATCAAAGGAAATTAGCCGCTACCTTCCTCACGCCCTACCCACTCACAAGTCGCGCCCAGCGAATGTATGCAGTTCCCGCCGCGATAATGCCGTGTAAAGACCTCATGAATAAGGGCTCCGGATGGGCTTGAAACTAGTCGGGTTAACCCGGTCAAATAAGACGTGAGTATAGCCATTTTCTATATATAAATGCAAAGGAAATGACATATAATAAAGTAATGTATAATTTCATATACATATCAATGTCGAATGCTACAAATTATATTTTTTCCAAACGGAAGGAATAATAATCCCCCCTAATCACTGCTAAGGATCCCTCGGTTTCACCATTTGACTATACATAATGTATATTCTATTATTAATCTCATATGGTGAACAACCTTTATAAGTTGCATTATTTTTTCCATATCGAAAATACTATTTACTAATATAACGTCTTATTAATATTAGCATTTTTTTTAATTCATAAATCACCAAATAAAACTAAAGAAATCTAAAGAAATTTGTTAAAGCAAATCTGTAATCAAATTTTCATTGTAAATTCGCGTTCATCCCGCATCTACAGTAAAAGTGAGAATTATTCAGAGATAGGACTTAATGGCAAAATTACGCGGTAGGTTTCCCTTGTCAGCTTTGTCTGCAAATTTAAGCATAGCTACGTTTTCTGCTTTAATAAAGTTTCTTAGACTTAAATCGAATTTTCACATCGTAACGAAATTATTAAGTTTATCACTGCACAGATTTTATAAGAATTTTATATGGATATACCAGCTGTGCCAGTGGCTTCGCCCGCGTGGAAATCAGCGCGTCACAATTCTTTTCTAGAATTAAAATTTTAAACATAAAATAAGTTATTGTGAGTTAATTTTAACAGATAGACACATGCTATCGGCATTTTTGTAATATTTTTATAGATCTACACTTCTCTAGTACATTACTTTAGCGTTTCTCTGCCGGTTTACGAAGCACACGCGACTTTAGCTCCCAGCAAGCAAGTTTTTTAACAACTGCTCGATCTCTTCAACAATTTACATGATACCGATATGTACTATTTACTTAAACCATCCAGAAGTATTTCACTATCTTTTGGTGAAAACCGTACAAAAATCCGTTCAGTAGATTTTGAGAAAATCGGTTACATACAGACAGACAGCTTTTTGGAACTTTGTTTTATAATAAGTATAGATAAGCGTGTCGATATACTTTTTCTTCTTCTTGTTCAACCGATCGACGTCCACTGCTGGACATAGGTCTCCTTAAGGGATCTCCACACCACACGGTCCTGTGCTGCTTAGATCCAGCGGCTCCCCGCGACCTTTTTGAGGTCGTCTGTCCACCTCGTGGGGGTCTTCCAATGCTGCGTTTACCGGTGCGGGGTCGCCATTCCAGCACCTTAGGACCCCAACGCCCATCGGTTCTACGTTCGGCCTGTCGATATACGCGGTGGTACAACTTAATTCGGTTTGGAAAGAATTTTAAGACTATCGATCGGCCCTCTTGTTGGCTCTTAATAAGTATTTTAAAGTGTATTTTACAAAACACTGTAAAATACATAAATACATACAGACTCGAATCCAACAATGTACAACAAATGTATTTAATACGCAATTCCCTTTTTCATACATACTTGTAAGAAGGAAAAAATCTTGTATACAACTCCTATGCGACATTCGTTTTACAATTCCTGTAGAATCCAACCGCCTCGACGATATATATTCAAATTTCCAATATCTTCGTAAAAGATTTATTCCCTCGAAGAAAATATATAAAATTGAAATCCTTACTGTATGTATCTGATGCTTGGATATTGTTCATTCATTTAACTAAATAATACCTGACACTATCTTAACGCTGAACAAAAACCTCCATTATATAATCAAAGTCTATGTAAAGTTAAATGTAGAATGCTTCTTTATTTATTTCTCATTCTTTTGAATGCAGAATAACTTAATCTACTCGTAACAAAATCTCATGTGATTTTTTTTTCTTTTTTTCACGAAATGACTGTAGGCTGTTAACCTAACGGCTTTTACAGGGTCACCAGGCGGGACAAGCGAGCGCAAAGCAACGTCGTGGTTGCGAAATGCAGAGGGTAGAGCGCAGAAGCTCTACTAGAGGCGGGTTTCTGTGTTTGCGATCGTTATTTGCTCGTCAGGGTCATATAGAACGCTTTTTGGACAACTAGATTTTCGGTCTCATGTGAGGAAATAACAACTTGTACTAAATTAGCACTGCACACCATAACTAAGATAATCCTAACGATTTTGTCTTGTTACTGAAGCATGGAGATAGACTAATGTTTTTATATATTTAAATAAAGTACTAAAGTACCTTTGTACTAAAGAATTTTTTATTTCTATGTGCTGTTTGCTTCTTTTTTTATCTGAGGATATAACAACCTATTCGTTTCCAGGGCATTGTACGCTCAGAAATCAAAAACTTAAAACTTCAAAGCAAAGTTGATTGCATACAACGTGTTTTGCGCAGCGCAAAATCAAACCACCGACGACAGTTTTGAATACTTTGACCTGAAAACCCATTTTCCCGTGCCCCTAAAGCTACCTCGTCGCTAAGTAGGTATTTTAATGACGAATATTGAAAAATGGTGTTTCAGGTTTTGGTACGCTTTAACTTTTTATTGACAACACATTTTAACTATCTACTTTAGTTTAGAATAGTTGAAGGACATCAGTTGTAAAAAAACTGTCATTGACAGATCAAAAAATTCTCCGATCGTCATCAAAATTCTCAGGATTATCAGCTGTGTCACTCAAGATTGTCAGCAAAATTTCATTAAAATCGATCCAGCCGTTTCAGGGTCAATAAAGAACATATTTATATTATAGAACTATATTTCCTCTTTTATATTTATACATCTTTTACATAAATGTATATATAAATATTTGAAATATATTAAATTTATATTTGAATACAATAAATTCTGAACTATGATTTTCCTGTTCCTAATAAATTCGAGTCCCATGTTAGCCTGGTATATTAGCTTCAAATACCAACTTTAAATAATATTAATCCCACGGTTTAGCTGTGAAAGCGTAAAAGACAGACAGACATACCTATTTATAATATGGGTATGGATTCATATAAAGTAAAACATTTTTATTTTACGAGTATCCACACGACGGAATTCTGCCAACCACAACTCCGTCGTAAACTGAAATCTTTTACAAAACATGTTACCACTACTACTGTTACATAATATTTGGAAAAGCTATTTTCTTCACAATTTAACGACGCTTTTTACGATCTACTAACTTCGAAAGTACTTGTTAAAGACTTAATGAAATTGAGAAAATTTTTACTTGGCTCAAGTTTAGTGCACCTATTAAATTAATAGAAAAATACGGGAAAACCCGTTATGCATCTGTTTGCAGTTTTAAGTTTTCTTCATAAACTATTAAAACATTACAAACGTGGCGAATTAGTATTATAAAGTCATAGTATGTAGACAATAGTAATTTAAACAAGCAAAAACAAACAACAGGCAAGCTCTGCAAAATTAATGTTGTATATAAACTGAAAATCCAACGCCTGGAAATTGATTTATAATTAATTAAGTCAATAAAAGTGATAGTCAAAATCAAATCAAAATGTCTCCAAGTGAATTTTAAGTTATTGAACTGACCCATCCAGCGTTTTCTATCTTGGCTTTAATGTGCTATTTGGTATTCGAAGTCGCAAATGATAATTTATCATCCACTGGTCATCATTCTCATGCTCTAAGTGGGGTCGGCACAATATGTATTAACCATGATTTAGCATTTTATTTAAGCAGGCGTTACTTTGCGGTACTCCATATTACAGGCAAAATTTAGATTGTTGTGGTGGTGGGTTTGTGTGCTGCTTGTGTGCTTTGTTGCTGGTAGAGGGGCCTTGGGGTCATAATCGATTATACTGAAACATTTGCACCAACAACAAGGTATGAGTGTATTAGAATCTTATTAAGTTTATCTGTTAAATATAACTATGAAATTTTGCAATTTGATATAAAAACAGCATTCCTATATGGAGAACTCGAAGAAGAAATTATTATGGAAATTCGCAAGGGAGTAGACGCTGAAAGCGGTAAAGTATGCAAACTAAATAAGTCTTTGTATGGACTTAAGCAGGCACCTCGTTACTGGAATATGAAATTTACCAACTTTTTAAAGTCATATGGTTTTACACAATTAGAATCTGATCACTGTGTTTTTAATAGTCACCTTAATAATGAAAGAGTGTTATTAATATTGTATGTAGATGATGGGTTGGTGTTTGCTTCAAGCACAAAGACTTTGAACTTAGTTATTGCTGCACTGAAAGAAGGTTTTGATGTTAAAGTTTTAGATCTTAATTGTTTTGTAGGCTTAGAAATCAATAAAACAGAGAACTATGTACGTATAGCTCAGGAAAAATACATAGAACAAGTAATTAAGAGATTTAATATGTTAAATGCTAAACCATGTTCGACACCTGTAGATTGCAATACGAAATTGACCAATTTTCATGATACAGAAACAGTAAATTTTCCATACAGAGACGCAGTTGGTTCTTTATTATTTTTGGCTTCGGCTACACGTCCTGATATAGCATTTGCTGTCAACTTAGTATGCCGTTATGTAAACTGTCCGAGTACTATTCATGTAAAAGCTGTAAAACGAATTATAAGATATTTAATTGCTACAAAACATATGGGAATAGAGTATAAAGGAAATTTAGAATTAGTGCTTTATTCTGATTCAGATTACGCTAGTGATGAAGAATCCAGGAAATCCACCAGTGGCTATATTTTCTTTATGAATAATGGCCCAATACAAATACATGGGCAAGCCGAAAGCAGCAAACTATTGCATTATCTACAATGGAAGCCGAATTTATGGCAGCTAGTGATGCTATAAAAGAGGTTTTATGGTTAAAACAATTTCTCATTGATTTAGGTGAACCACAAGAATGTGTAAAATTGTTTATAGATTATCAGGCCGCAATCAAATTAATTAATAATCCTGTTCTTCATCAGAGATCAAAACATATAGATATTAAATATAAATTTTTACGCGAGAAGGTGGAACGAGGTTTTATAAATGTCCATTATGTGGCAAGTTCAAATTAACTAGCTGATTTTTTAACGAAATCATAACCTCCAGAAAAATTTTGCCTAATAGGAATCATGTAATCTGTTAGTTTAATTGTTTGTCTTACTTTATAAGTTAATGTAAAATTAGTGGGAGTATTGAATGATGAATTTTAATTAATATAAATGTAAGACCTTTTTAGTTTTAGTTTTAAAAAGTATATTTTCTTTTGTTATGTCATAGAATCTTTTATATAAAAAATTTAAAATTATTAGAATTACCAGTTACGTTTAATAAAATATTGTAGAATTTCTTGCTGTTTTATGAATACTAGGTGTATAATTCAATATCTCTAACAATCTTCGTCCTCAATCACCCAAGTTTTAGGTTTAAACTGCTTCGCAAGTAATTTGACTTTTTTGAAAAGGTCTGCGCTTTGTATTTTACGCGCATGACTTTCGATTTCCTGGAATATGTTCCCTATAAAGTTGTTCTTGTCGCGACGGCAGCTCAGCTGTATTTTTCTACTCAGTTTAGAGTATTTATCCCGATTTTCTTGACTGAGCAACCCCTTGACGCGTGGATCCTTTCGGGCTTCTATTGGTTTCCAGGTGTCAGTGGAGAACCAAGATTGCCTGCGAGTAAAGGGCGTCTCCGAACTAGAGACTGTGTTAATCGATTTGTGTATTCGGTCTTTAAGATGATTCCACTTCCCATTCGGTCCCTCCACTACAGATGATGAGTGGTCTGAGATCTCTTTTCTGAGAACACTTTGGAAAGCTTCTTTCTCAGTAGCTGCCAGGGCACGAATTCTATGTGTGGTCGTCTTCTTGATTGCTTTCAGACGTAGAGTAAATTTTGCCACGAGTAAGCAGTGGTCAGTCCCGCAGTCCGCACCCGGGAAGGTCTTCACGTTAGTTATCGAAGTACTCCAGCGACTGTTTATTATCACGTAGTCAATTTGGTTACGGTATCGAGCGCCTGGGGATCTCCACATATAGAGTCGCCTTGGATGGTGTTGAAAACAGGTGTTCATTATCGTTAGCTTCCTTTCGATACAAAACTCTAACAGTCTAGTGCCTCTCTCATTTGTATCACCAAGCCCGTACTTCCCCACTGTGCTTCTTATATGGTCATCGGATTCAGTGTTACCCACTTTAGCGTTCCAGTCGCCAATCATAAGAGTGACCTCTCGGCTTGGGATTTTAGTGAGAACTGATTCAAGGCTGTTATAGAATTGATCGATAGTCGCGTCTTTGGCGCATGTCGTGGGTGCGTATATTACAATGATGTTTAGTATGCAAGGACGTGTGTTCAGCTTCAGGGTCATGACTCTATCAGATATTGGGTTGTAGCCCAGCACATAGTTGTTTAAACGTCGCGGCACCCATATCGCAACTCCATTGTGACTCGCATCTGATGATCCGGAATAATATAGAGGGTTTCCGTTAGTGGTTTCCATATGCCCTTGTCCACGTTTGTGTGTTTCAGTCATTCCAAGCAGCGAAAGCCTGTGCAAATCCGCTTCTTTTTCCACAATGTCCAGTTTACCTTGCTCCAGTAATCCACGAATATTCCATGTACCAATCCTGCGTTGTTCTTGGATTGAGATTTTATTCTTAGTTACACCAGTAGCATTACCACTAGCTACAATCCGGTGCCTCGTTGTAGTAGCAGCTTCGGTAACCAATTTCACACCATGTGACCCGGATACCACACGGCGCCGGTTGTTAATCGGATCGTCCAACGAACTATGTACGGTCAAAGAACTTTCCATGGGTATTTTCATGGGTAAAGAAAACGTGGTGGCTACCCACTTCCTTCCACGGCAATCTTTTAGAGGTAATTTAGGACCTCTCGGCCATTGCTGAGCCGCTCCGAACAGTCTGTACGGAGTTGTCGGGTTATTTAACCGCCACCCAATGCTCGGCGTTGGAACTTTTTACTGCAGGGTCGTTGTTTTCCATGCAAACCCTCCTCCTTTCTCATCCGGACTTGGGACCGGCTACGGCGGAGTTGAACGACCGGCCACCTACCTGACGTTAACTTAGTCGCCTTTTACGATACCTTAGTAAGGAAGTGAGGATGGTCTATGTTACTCAGCCGGATACCACATGACGGGTAAACTTATCTTACTCGCCTTTTACGACACCTCGTTAAGAAATGAGGGTGGTCTATTCTACTCAGCCGAATATCACACGCAAAACCGTGAAATTTAAAATATGCCTGAAAGATTTTTTTCCTAAAAAAAAGCCACTATTTTCAAATCACATCACTTGCAAGTTTATCACGACCTTTTGATCATCTTCTGCAATATAATGTGCTATGCTGGACTTAAACCCGCATGACACCATTTCAATCCCTTCAAAAGATGATAAAGTTTATAAATAATAATAATTTGATAAAAAAATGGTAGGAGATGCACAAATTTTGATTACGGCGAATTTTATGATGACAGTCGGCTGCACGCGCGCCATAAACTCGGAGGATGCTTACAAATCGGTTCACTTTCTCAGTCAATGCTTTTATATCGGCGGATTTTAATAACGGTTTGAGTGGTAGTGTGTGCTCTTTATATTATGAAAAAAATATAATAATTGACAAGGTCTTAGACATTGTAAAAAAAGTAAAGTAGCGGCCTGTTACAATCCCACAGCTGGGAATAGGCCTCCTCTCTCCTTTTCTGCAGAGAAGGGTTGGAGCTAAGACCTACCACGCTGCTCCAATGCGGATTGGTAGGTTACATATATCTCCATAATTCTCTAGAGATATGCAGGTTTCCTCACGATGTTTTCCTTCACCGAAAAGTGTGTGATAAATTGCAATTATCAATTAGACACATGAGTTTTAATAGAAAAACTCATTGGGTTTGAACTCGTGTTCCCCTCGAAAGAGTCGCACGGTCTCACCGCTGGGCTATCACAGCTCTTGACCGTGTGATTCATAAGATTTATTCTCGTAAGTTTTTAAATACAGAAACTGATTGGTGCCTGCCCAGGGTTTTAACCCCGTGCGAATCATACGGTCTCACCATTCAGCAGGAATAAGTGATACTTTCCAATCTGGGTAGAAGCAAAGTGTTTGACCCTGCAAAGGTTTCTATACGTCAAAAAAGTCACGACTCAGTGACGACTCAGTGGACTAGTTTAAAAATAGAACAGGTCATTTTTAAAAGCATTTATTCAATGTATTTGAAGGTGGAATCTTGCAAGTAAAATTTGACCCACTTCCCGGGATCCGATTATGCTGAAGTTTCATATATTGGTCAAGTCCCAATAACAATGCATGTTTATGATAAGCATGAGCTAATGCTGCATATGGATTATGCGTGCATAGCAATAAATAATTTTAATTTGTCGTCATTTCTGACTTTATTTTTGTTTGTAAATGAACTTCTTTCAATTTTCAATTTCATTATGTTAAAATAATTGAATTATAATTATTATTTTCAAGGACCCGGAATCATAAATATCAGGAGGTTTTTCTTATTATTAAAAAAATAGACCTGATGCTGCTTGATTGGCTCCAAACGAGGGAACTGCTCAACGGATAACAGTAGGGACATGAAATTTTCTTAAAAGCTTTAACTTGACTTGTTGTTCTAACATCATATATACACTTGTTAAAAATTAACTAAAACTAGCGCGTGAGTCAAAACGATTCTACGAACCAACCTGAAAATGTATTACGGTTTGATAAGGTCGCAAATGTATGATACTTGCTCAATCCCTTAAACTTATATACATCACTTAACAAATTAATACCTAGACTTTTTTAGTCTAAGACGCAAAATAGATTACAATTGACTTATATCTGTATTTCTGTCTGTAGCATATTAGTATTGCTTATTTCACATGTAGAATATATATCTAAACCCAACCAAGATAGTTAAAAATGGCTATGTAGCTAATAATAGCAAGTGTATTGTAACGGCAGGAAAAAGAGTTTGGAAATTGTTGCATATAGACGTGTAGATATGTGATGTGTGGTGACAGGCGGAGAGGCGCGGTGCAACGCGGAGCGTAGAGGTGCGATGCGGAGAGGTGCGGAGAAGTGTGGTAGTGACATTTTTGACGTAGTCGTTGTTTGTGCTCGGAGTTGATAAGTTGTTGAAAAAAAATGGATAGACTTTCGAGAAAATTGCCTTTTATTTATTGAATAAGTGTATACGAAAAATATCGTTGTTGATATATTACTGAAAACGCAACAGCACTGTACCTACCGGCTATGTAGCGACACCTTAACACAATGAAAACACGAAAAAACTAAATAAACTTTGAAATAAAAACATTCGTGCTAACCAAGACGCGACTTTGCGATAAAATCTTCGAACCGCTTTATAAAATTACTGTGCGTGTTTTCCCAAATAATGTATTGTGACAAGAGAATGATCAGATATTGCAAATGTCTTATTTAAACCTGCGAATCGAAGAGCTGCTTAACATAAGTCACTTTCACTTCTATTCAACTTGCAAAGTGATATCAACTAATAATTGCCCGTGGTTGGACGCGGGGTTTGAGATATGAGATTACAATACTTTCTACTTTTATTGTTAAAAGGTTAGATTTGAAAAGTAGTCTAATTATGAAAAGGATTCCCAGACAATGCTAATCTAGATTCCAATATATAATGGACCATTTTGAGGACCCCTGTGGTGATTTCTTTTATTATAATCTCAAACGGTATAACGGGCAAAACGATAATGCCTGAACTCTAGAATTCCATTTTTTTATAAATCGATAATCGAAATTTTTTTTTTATATATATTAAGCTATAATCAGCGGTGAGACCGTTAGGCTCTTTCGAGAGGGTCACGAGTTCAAATCCCGCTCAGACACCAAAGAGTTTTTCTGTTAAAACTTATGTCTAAAATCATCATCATCCTCCTGCCCGTATCCCACTCTAGGTTGTGTCGGCACAACATGTTAACATGTTGTCACATGATTTGGCTACGTATTTTACGATCGGCCCCCTGCCAGACGTCAACTTACCTTTGTAGTCTTTTACGACACCTCGGTAAGGAAGAGGGTGGTCTATTGTACTAAACCGAATACCACACGGTGGTAAATGATATTAGCAATTTATAGTTTTAGGTGAACTAAAACATCGTGAGGATACCTACATGTCTCTAGAGAATTCAGGGAATATGTGTAACCTGCTAATCTGCATTGGAGCAGCGTGGTAGGTCTTAACTTCATCAGGTTTTAACTCAATTTAAGGCTAAAAGGGTTCTATCCTAAAATTGAGAGGAGAACTATGCCCAGCAGTGGGATGGTAACAGGCTTACTTTAAATTACTTTTTTTTTTAATTTTAAAAATCTCCAGTTATTTATTTAATAAGGAGTAGTAGTCAAAATCTATATATAGAAAAAATGATCCGCAACTTCGCTCGGTATGTTGTGTTAATTGTTATAAGAAGAAGGTGCTTATGAAATATTTTTTTTAAGTTTAGAGGAACGTAAGAAAATTTAAGAATACATTCTTAGTTAAATAGTTAACATAGGACAAAGTCTGTGGGGTAAGTTACTTCAAACATAAAGTTATAGTAAATTCAAAATCTCTTGTTTTTAGTTTATCTCACTTTTCATTTTTATAATTGTTTTAATCTTCTTTACGATAAAAGGGTGAGGAAGCGGCACTTTTCGGCGTTGTTCTTAAATACTGCTATATTTTACTGCTGCTTTACTTGAACATCCTACCTTTAAACAAAAATCCCTTCCAGCCTAGACTCATTTCTCAGCAACCCATAAATTAGGTATATCTCTATAGCGAATCAAAATTACTTAATATTTTTGTAACATCGAGAATAGTTTTCAATATCCTTACTATAGGGTAACCGCTTAACTCAGTCGCCTCGCCCTCGCCTGGGGCGTAAAAGAGCGTGGAAGAAGGACGAGAACGGGGTAAGGTATGTGCGGTCGGTCACCACTTGTACATCGCGCTACGAGCGCTTGCCGCCCGCACCTACCTCAGTCCCCGTTCTCACCTTACATGTGTGCCCTTGTACCCTGCAAGCGAGGACTGAGTCAAGCAGTCAGTCCATAATATGACAAATACGGTGCCTGTCTCTTTTAGGTTAGGTTAGTAGTTAGATTCGCCTAGCATTGCTGCACTACTCAATAATCCTCTAGAAACAGGCAGATATCCATATCAATGCTCATAAGTTTTACAAAAAAAATTGTCTGCCCAGAGCTCATACAGGCGACCACTGTGAATTTACTGTTAGCTACCATCACAGCTCAGTTACTAGATCTCCCAAATATTCGATCTATCAGAAAACATAACAAAAGCTTATATCGTTAATCAAAAGTTATCATAATACTCAATAGGTGTTTCAGTTGAAATATATATCGATTTTGAGCAAACCAATTGGCTGAAACCAAATATAGAAACACAAATGCAAACATTTATGCAGGATTATTTGATTTATTGTATATTCAATAAAGGCGTATTTTATTTGTATGTATTCGGGAATGTTGTGCACTGTTCACATAGCGTCATTAAAGGAACTAAATGAAATAGAATCGAGAGGAATCCATTTGAAGCTGATCTAGTTTTCCTTTTGCGATCAAATCGTAATATCGAGGAAAAAATTGGAATCGGATGATGTGTACTTAAGCTGATTGCGTTTTCGGATTTTATCTTCCAGTTTAGATCGGTAAAGAGAGATTTTTAGAAGCATTTGTGAGGTGAAGATCTATAAAATAATTAATGGAAGATGACATAAAAATTTTAAGTACTTTATATATATTTAATAAATACTACAATTAAAGACACATTATGTTCCACTCCTTGAACTAACAATCGGTAGCTTGTAATATTTCCCCGGATCCGGCGGATGCCAATTCTTAATATTTGTAAATATTATTTTATTTATTTTTTTTTTGTAATTACAAATATCTAAAAATGTAAAAAAACGTAAAAAATAAAATAAAGGAGTGGAACATAAACTACACCAGAACTACTTTTCTATAATCCGTGTGAGTTAAGAGAATGTATGTAATGCGAAGTGGATGAAAAATAAAATGATTTGGCTACTTATTTTACGACCGGCCGGCCGCCTGCCTGATATCAACTTACCTTAGTCGCCTTTAACGACACCTCAGCAAGAAGTAAGGGTGGTCTATTCTACACAGCCGGATACCACATGACGGGTCTACAAACCTTAGTCGCCTTTTACGACACCTCAGTAAGAAATAAGGGTGGTCTTTCTACTAAGCCGTATACCACACGGCGTGTCTATATACCTTATTCGCCTTTTACGACATCTCGGTAAGAAATGAAGGTGGTCTATTCTAATTAGCCGGATTAGCACGTCGGTTTAGGCTAGATAAACATCTTCACAGCTATTAAAGTCAAGATAATAACCACTTTCGATCGGATGTGAATCAAGTTTATCACCAAGAGAAACGGGAGAATGCTGAGCATTAAAGTGTGTAAAATTATTCAATTTTACCTTTTAAGTTGATAAAAATCTTAAGATGAAATTCGCGTACTTCACAGGCTTTCACTTTCTATTAAGAAAATAATGCTTTTTTTACCTTTTATTGCACGTGAATCAGAATGTTTCTTGTGAAACTTTACCCGCCTTAAATTGACTTAAGTAAAAGTAAGCACAAAAGTTATGATAGAATTTTTGCTAAGGGTAGGAAGAAGAAAACGTTCACCGACTTAACATATTATACATGCAGAATTAGTAACCGTATCACAAAAAATCACTACAAGCAATATACTACACAAGAACTACACACATTCGCTACGACAATCCCTATGATCGTTTCGCCCTGTAACCGGAGTATCATCAGTAGTTAGGCTCCAGGACAAAATTGCAATGGCAAAAACGCTTACTTCTATAAATAGTTTAAAAGTTAGTAGCAATATGTCATTATTCTACACTTAGCGAAGGGCTGCCCTTTAAAAAACAAGACCATAGAATAAATTAATAAATTATTAGACTCAAAAGAATATTTTCTTATATGTAAAAATAAACTACCGACCTCACCTCAGAAAGGTCTCTTCCTCCGTTTAAAATAGAGGTATGAATCGTAATCCCACAACATTAGTAATGTCGCGAAATTATAATAATTTTATTTTACCACCGTTACAAACTACAATATAAAGTTGGCACAAAAACACAAATTTGAAACTACGTTATATAAATACGGCTTTAATCACTAGGGTGTTTTCTACTTCCATTCCATTTATCCGACTTGTGTAATCTCGCATGATTAAAAGCCCACAAATACAATTTAAGTTACACTATTAACAATTTGATTTCATTTTCAAATCACTCACTTTATTATTTAGACATATATATTTCATAATTTTTAAATTTGACACTAAGAAATGCCATTAAAATATCCAGGGGCTTGCCGACACAGATCAACAATTTCCAAATCAACATGAAAAACAGCTTAGAATAATTTTTAGAACCGTTTAATGTTGGATCCTGGAATTGTTACTGTGGAATGACAATCCCCATTAAATTGACAAATTACCTCAAATTCGTAGGAGGAAGCCGCCCAATTGAAACGGCATTATCTTTGAAAAATATATACATCAGTTATATCGTAGCTGAAACGTCTTTGGTTATAACACAAAAACTGACAAAGTAGTAAAATAGAACGATTATCGTTTCAGGGCGATACTATGCAAAATATTATAGACGCGTAGCTATTTTTTATTCGATATTGTAAATAATATTCATACAATGTGTATATATCTGCCATACGCTGTATTGTGAAAATACAACCCCAGCATAGATATCAGAAAAGTACCTACGCCATCTATTCAGTCCGAGAAAATATGGTTCGACGTGTCAAAGATAGCACAACAAGCGGAAAACAGTTTGAGAGTTGACCGTCGAAGATCTAATATGGCAAATACAAAGACTAAATCAACCCGCTCTCGTTTAGTAAGAAGAAAAATTAAAAAATATTGTATTGTATACAATAATTGTATGATAGACGAATTAAATAAATATTACTATTAAAATTATTATTTATTAAGAAGATTTATTCGTCAATGTCAATTAAAAAAGTTAAATGATAGGTCGCAATATTGCCATTCTATCGCTTGTTGTATGATTTATTTCAGTGTGTCACCGGAACATTAGACCTAACCATCAAACTGCCAGACATCAGATAGGTTCATGCATCTATGTATAACTCTAGGGTGGGTGTGTGTTTTTAATTTTCCGAAAAAGTTAAGACATTAAACACCCATGCTTCTATCTTGCTTGAAGGCTAGAATGAATAGGCATCTTCGTGGTTAGCGAAATACCTTTTATAAAGGTTATTTTTTAGCTATACAAAAATTTGCAATACCTAATCATATCAACAGTATGTATAGTATAATCAAATCAAATCAAATCAAATCAAATCAAAAAAATCTTTATTCAAATAAACCATTTCAGGCACTTTTGAATCGTCAAGCATCAATATGATTAATGAAGCTACAACTGGTTCGGAATGTTGCTCTTACCGAGAAGAAGTTATATAGTTCATATATAGTATATAGTTCATATATAGTATATATTCATATATAGTTATATAGTATATATAGTTCATGCTTCATTCCTTATATTAAATACACATTAAGTAGCTTTTACCTGCAGCTTTGTGACGTCAAACCGACCATTTGATTTGTTCAGAGATGAAGAAGGGAAAAAAAAGAAAATTACTTATGGATAAATAACATTACTATGGATTTACTGGTAACTTGATTAACATTTCATGTACAACTTTCGTCGACCGACTCTAAGTCTATATGTTCCAATGATATTTTCTTAATGATAAAATATGCTCGCCTCATAAATAAACGTTAGGCAGTAAACATAAAATAGATTATGCCTTTCTCATTGAATACAGCCCGTACTGGCTTCAAGAATCCGACAAGTTCGATTGTGTAGCGCTCGTAAAAGTTTATTTCTTTTGCTGTCTAAATTACTTAGAAAATTGGATGACATTTTCCACATTAATGGAATAAATACAAGTTGCGTTTGAATTTTGATATAACATAACAGTAAAATGTTAACCAAGAAAAGCTAGCACAGAGAGGTGGTTTTTAAAAGGCGAACTTGCAACTAATGATTTTATGTAAGTTGTACTTAGATATGGATGCATTAAGAATTTTTCTGGATTTTATGTTTTGTGGATTGGTTAAATTATTTGCAAATATAGCAAGCTAGATATGATGGCGGTCTATTCTATTCAGCCGGATATTACACGGCGGGTCAACTTACCTAAGTCACCTTTTACGACGCCCTTGGTAAGAAATGAGTGTGGCCTATTCTACTCAGCCTTATAGCACACGGCGGAAGCTTTTAATCAAAGATGTCTTAAATTAAAATTGTTAAAAAAAAGGATAGTGTTTTTGCATGAAAAAACCGACATGTTACAAACATGTTGTCAAATGATTTGGCTACGTAGTTTCCGACTGGCCTGACGTCAACTTACCTTAGTCGTTTCTTATGACCCCTCGGTAAGAAAGAGGGTGGTCCATTCTACTCAACCTGATACCACACGGTCAGTGAACTGACCTTAGTCGCCTTATACGACATCTCGGTGAGAAATGAGGGTGGTCTATTTTACTCAGGATACCACACGGCATATGATTGTCAATTATCTATTATGCTATTAATGTGTAATCTGTATTCTTTATATTTATCCTTTTTGTGATCATTCTGCTTTCTGTAAGTTACTCATTTTAGATTCTCAGAAACGAAATCGATTTTTAAATTTTTAATTAAATTCGATTTCAAACCGAGCGACAATGAAAGCGAAAGTCAGTAATCCTAAAAGAAATGAACAGCGAATATTTTTTCACTTAAGTTGACCATTTAGTTTCGTCAATTTTTGTTAATCAAGGTTACTGAATTGGCACGTGTAAAACTGTTTTATACTTTAGCTTCTGGTCGCGTCTTCAACTGCATATACTTTAATATAGAGAGAAAAGTAGCCTTGTCTTTAAAGCATAAATATACTATAGAATTTGCTTCGACCGAAACGATTTCAATGTTGTACGGTGCGCTCAAACCGTTGTGTGGATTTTAGGATGGAGATAAAAAGTTATCTATACTACTTTTCAGTTCTTAAAGCGTCTATAGACGATCGAATCAGTTAGACCGAACGAATTTGTTGTTCGACTGGTTCACCAAACCACAAACCGTCCGGTTGATCCCTTGATAGCAGTATGCGAACACGTTTTACAGTATATAAGAATACAGAAAAAATATAATAATAAAAATATAAATGGGCGAAATATTATTTTAAAAACTGTTTACAGTGATATGAAACTCATGATACATCTTGAATATAAATTCTAGATGAATATATCACCACAACTTATATTAAAAAAATGATTAGACACCTGTGAAGCAATCCATATTATTATTGTAGCAAGTATCGTCGCAGCACGTTGTGCGAAGGTTTAATATAGACTGAATCGCCGAGCGGTTGGATGCATTATTTACACAATCGGATTTGTTCGATGGAGTAGCAATCGAACAAACCGAACCGACGATATTAATAATGATGTACGAAGTAATGTACACTATATAATAGAATATAGTCCAAGAGCGAACAGCATTCGTGGATTGGACGCGCCATATTCGATCGTCTATTTATACCTTAACGTGAAAATGCGTAATTAATTTTTAATATCGATTAGGCAAATAATTTATTTATTTAAGACTTATTATAAGACCGAGTGACTCTCTGGGAAGGCATAAATAATAGTTATATTATTTTTTAATATTGGGGTATACAAGAAAATCTATGGTATAAGTGGAGAGTAATGTTTTTAATCATATCTGATGCAACACAAACCACCATTGTGCTTCATATGACTTCCTCATGGTCTCACTTTTCGTCTATCATCGATATAAATGTGAGAAATATCGGCACAAATAACTATTCAACACTTTTCCTTAACTTTACTTCCTTTTGCATGCACTATAAAATAACTACCTTGCTATAATCCGCACGGGTTAAGCGAATGCATGCAAAGCCAATGTGTATGAAGCAGGCAACATTTACGCACCTTACACATGCAGGACAAGTCACCACATGCACCCCAAGGCGCCTCCACCAGCAGCAACGCACACAAGCAGAACACTCAACCACCACCACAATCTCGACGATTGTTTCGCTCCGAAACCGAAGCATCATCAGGAGGATAGGCTCCACGACAAAATCGCAATGCTTCCTTTTCCTTACTCTACTACTTTTCCTTAAGATGCGTTACATAGATAAAATGTATAGATTACCACAATTCATTACCAGATTGACAGATTGACAAGCGGTGCATTGAGTGGTTAACAAGAATTAATTGACTTAGGGCGTTCGTAGCGACAAGCTAATTCTAGGTCGTTTCTAAATTGACAGCAAGACGTGAGGCTAAGAAGATCGATATGTTAGTTTGTTAGCTTTGTGGGATGTTTTATATATATTACAACCTGTTTTGATAGTACACTGTGGGATGCGAACATAGAGCGAATACTCCTTTTAAAATTACTATTTTCTTCAATTTTATTTTTTGCTGGCTGTACCAGCGGCATCGCCCGCGTGGAAATCAGCGTGTCACAATTTTTTTCTAGAATCCAAATTTAAAACATAAAAGTAGTTATTCTGAGTTAACATAAGAGATAGAGACAAACTATCGCGGACTTTCTTGTAGTATTTTCATAGGTCTATAATTTTCTAAGACATTACTTTAGCGTATCTCTGCTGGTTAACGCAGCGCACGCGACTAAAGCTCCCAGCAAGTAAGTGTTTTGATAACTGCGGGATATATTCAACACAATTTACAAATACAATTTATATAATACCGATATGTACTATTTACTTAAACTATTTGGAAGTATTGCATCTTTTGGTGAAAAGCGTACAAAAATCTGTTCAGTAAATTTTGAGCTTTTTGCTACTTTGTTTTGTAATAAGTATAGAAGTTGTCTATGCTTTTTGTTAGAACATTTTCCGATGTCACCGTAGCAGAAGCCATTAGAAAGCCTTATGCATTACTTGTTATTTGTTTCCCACTCGAAGCGACTTGTATTGAATCTCGAGTATCGAATTCGCTACGATGTCTCAAGGATCCAATATCTGAAGAGACCTCCTTGAGAGTGCCAATACAACGAGTGTTGCTTTATTAAACAAAAGTTACAATCTTTACGGAAGTAGCTAACAAAATTGGCTTAGCAATAACCAATTTTAACGAGTTTATTAAAAGGTCAAACAAAATCATTTTTTAAAAATGTTTTTGGTGTATGGTTTAGTTAAAAAATAGCTATATTTTAATTAATTAATTATATATATATATATATATATATATATATATATATATATAGCCCATCACTTGTGAAATACTATACTAAATATAATACTAAACCATACCATGTATGGTATGGTTTAGTATTTCACAAGTGATGGGCTAACTAAAGAATAGCATAACATTATAGTCATCATTCGACAACTGGCGCTAATCTATTTATATACATGTAATACTTCACACAATCCAACGAACTCTTTTTCGGTCTTCCTCTAGTAACAAATCAATCCACATTTACATAATAGGAAAAGAAAAATCATGATAACACCTTTTTTAAATATACCCCTTTAAAAAAAGGAAGAAAAATAATATACCCATCGAGGCTAGTGAGATTTCACGTTTTCTTTGTTCACTGAAAAGCGCGTGATAAATTATAAATATCAATTAGGAAGACAATTTTTATAAAAGACACATAGTTGTCTATCCGGTGTTTGAAAACGCGATACTTTTGTTCCTCATGACTATTTAGTTTTATAGCTAGACTTCTCAAGCTCTTTATTACTAAGTAATATACTTTGTATAGCTACTCTTAGTTCCCAAACGTTCTCTTGAGAGCTTAATTACACTTTAGGTGTTTGCTTTACTTTTTGGTATTTGATAATACTGATAATTGAAGCAATTCCTGAAAATTATTAAACCATTCCAATATAACAAAAATGCACACGTTAATATTCAAGTTTTCACTTGAACCGCTTGAAACAAACCGATTTTTTTTATTGTGTTAATTACTGTCAGAAGGTTTTTAGATAAGAAAATTTTAAGAACGAAAATTACAAGTTTAGCGGATATTAGAAAATTAAAATCAATGTAGATTAATCGATCTAAGTAGATTCAATATTATTCTTAATACTTTATCAAGTGCCGTGTAGTATTCGGCTGAGTAGAATAGACCACCCTCATTTCTCACAGAGGTGTTGTAAAAGGCGACGAAGGTAAGTCGACCCGCCGTGTGGTGTCCGGCTGGGTAGAATAGACCACCCTCATTTCTTACCGAGGTATCATAAAAGTCGACTAAGGTATGGTGACGTCAAGCGGGGCCGGTTGTTAAATAACTAGTCAAAACATATAACAACATGTGCCGATCGCACAAGTACCGCGGGGCACAGTAGTTACTTGTAGTTGTGTAGTACAGTACTAGTTCTTGGTTTAAAATCGGTTCCGATTATGTTTGTTAATATGAAGTTTTAATATTAAGCCTTATTGTAATACCACCTTTGATTTTTTTGATTGAAATAAATTTCATTTGATTTGATTTGATTCCAATATAGAGTATATTGTTGTTATCTATAACACGGCAGGTAGTATAACAGCCACTATCGTGTAGACTGTAGACAAAGCTGTCAGTGGCGACAAGGGAGTGAGCAAATGTGCCGCTCATCCAGCCGGCGATGTTCATCGAGATAGCGGCTTACATACACACAGAGAGGTAGGAAAAATAGCAAAAAGTTTATCTGTTTGTATAGTTTTATTGCTTATGACTTTGTCGCTTGGCAACCATTTTATGGCAGTATATAATATACCATAATAATATACTGCCATAAAATATTTATAAAGCTGTGAAAGCCTAGCGGTGAGACCGTGAGACTCTCTAGAGAGGATATAGGTTCAAACCCCGGGCAGGCACCAATGAGTTCTCTATTAAAACTTATGTGTCTAATTGATAATTGCAATTTATCACACGCTTTTCGGTGAAGGAAAACATCTTGAGGAAACCTGCATAATCTCTAGAAAATTCTAGGGATGTGTGTTACCTACCAACCCGTATTGGAGCAGCGTGGTAGGTCTTAGATCCAATCCTTCTCTCCAAAAACGGAGAGAGGAGGCCTTAGCCCAGCAGAGAGCATAGTAACAGGCTGTTACTTTTACTGTTTTAACCATTTTATGGTGTTAAAGTTATCTTGAAATATTGGTGCCTCACAACAATCAATTTTTTTATTCATTGTACGTATACCCGGCATTAAATAATGCTCATCGATGCTTAGAACCAAACAGCCGGCCAGTTCGGTTTCGTAGAGCGCTGTCACTGTCACTTAGTTAGTATGTGACGTTTCACACGGGTTCGTCAGTCTGTGCGACAGAGACAATGCTCTATGAAGCAAAATCTAGCCGATTTCTCTCTCTAAGCCTCGATGTGCATTATTTATTGCCGCGTACTATACATGATGTTGGGAAAAAAATAGCACATGAACAAAGGCGGACTTATCTCTAAAAGGGATCTTTTTCAGTCAACCTTTGAGTAACAGAATATGATCTTTAAGTTGATATACAACTGCTGGACACTTAACGGAGAGTGGAGGCCTTTCTGTCACCGTTTTTGGAGAACAGGTTTAGGGCTGGAACCACCACACTGCCCCAATGCGGTAGGTTACACATATTTCCAGAATGCTTTAGAGATATGAAAGTTTCTTCACGATGTTTTCCTTCACCTAGAAGCAAATGGATAAATTGTATTGTAACAGATGGATTTTAACAAAAAATCTATTAAGTACCTTCCCGGAGTTTGAACCCGTGACCATCTCGAGACAACCGCACGGTCTGGGCTATCAAAACCAGACTTTACGTAATATTAAATAATTTATAGAAGCATTCGTCTATATAATCTAATTCATAATTCATAACTTCTTTATATAATATTATTAATAAGACTGTTTGTGTCTATCTGTTACGCTTTCATAGCTACTGGACTTTGATCGTTGATGATTATCGATAGACTATTACAGAGGATTGATAAAATTTTAACACCAAAAACCACAAATATCCATTGCATCGTTCGCTTATAAAGAACAAATAAACAAACACACGTTCCAGATTTATAAAAAAATATATAAATACATGGAACTATTATTTATTATTACGCACACGGACTTAATATTATTTTAATTGTATTATATTTGTTTATAGAAAATTTTGGTCAACAGCGGGAATAGAACCCGCTACATAAAAGTTAAAATTAAGTTTATGCACACACAATGCCAGAGTTATTCATATTTGAATTACAATTTATTTGTAATTATAACACCTTTTTGTAAGTGTATTATACAAAAATAATTGAATTTGAAAAAGTTCGCTGCACTGTGTAACCGTGTTTCAGGCACGTCGACGTCATCTGATGGGTAGCGTATCTGATAAGAATACAAGCACGGCACGAGGTTACTGTGCTTTGTCGATGAGAATCTCCCCCGTTTTATGCTTTAAGTGCCAAATGGCTTGTTTTATTTGCAAACTTAAAGCGTTTGAGTCCGCCTGTCGTAAGCGGAATTCTTGCGAACTTAATATTTACGGTTATTTATGGATGTTATTGTTTCTATAACGTTTTTTAAGCGATAACCAACATTGAAGGTAGCAAATATTTAATCTATGTTAAACTCCTGATATCGCATATCACAGTCCCCATCCTAGTGGTACCTACGGATCTACACACGTGCCATGTGGTATCCAGCTGAGTAGAAAAAACCACACTCATTTCTTACCGAGGTGTCATAAAAGGCGACTAATGTAAGTCGACCCGCTTTGTGCTATCCGACTAAGTAGAATAGATCAACCTCATTTCTTAGAGTTGTCGTAAAATACGACAAAGGTAAGTTGACGTCAGGCACGCGGTCGGTCGTCAAATACCTAGCTAAATTATGTAAAAACATAATTTAGCTAACCCCACTTAGAGTGGGATAAGGGCAGGAGAATGATGTACCACACACTGCAGCACAGGAATTAGTCAACGTTTTTTTTAAAAATGAACAAGTTTTATATAGATCAATGATCGTATTCTTACACGCCATTTCAACCTTGACCTAAAAACTAAATATTACAGGTGAGAGTGAAGCAAAACGGTAATGTTATTATTATCTCCTGCTTTTTGATTTATTTGATGTAGTAGCATCGGTACCACTCTGTATATGCTTAATTTGTATTATTTTGATATGCAGCATAATGCTAAATCTAACAGTAATATATTAATAGGACAATAACGTCACTGTAGGCTTAAAACAGTTTTACGTCTTAATTATAATAGATTAATGCTGTTTCGTTAATCGGATATCATAAAATGGTCTATAAAAGTGGGCGTTACTTGCGGTCTTATTTGAGACGAAAACTCAGACTAAATTTATTAAAGGAATAAATCTTGGTAAAACTGGATGGAAGTTGGTAATAATAATGGTTTATATACAACGTTAACATATAAGATTAAAAACCTATTTTCCTTAGACAAAAAATCTATTTAAAAATTGAGGGTATTAAAGCGCTTAAGCTGACGTGAACAAAGTCACAGAAAGCTTATAATAAATATGTCAAAGTAATTTCTTCGATATTGAAACCAATCTACTTTTCAACACAATCAGCTATGTGGGAGTTATCTGACAGTCGCGATTAAAACTGATAATAATACAGATTTATCACAATAACTTTATATATTAATATATTTACTAGCCATGCCCCGCGGTTACACCAGCGTCCATACCGATCTCCTGGTAGTGGAAAGTCTATGAAGTCGGACTATAAATTTTATTTAATTATAAAAAATGGGTATCATTAGTATTCTTGGAATAAGAGCTAACTCACCAAATGCAGGCCCTGCTATGACGGTCGCTACATTGAATTTGTTATGGCATTATTTTCTTGCGATTTATATTCTTAAATTTGTAATATCTTTTGATTGGGATGTCGGATTTTAATAATTTAAAAAGTATTTTACACGTATTGAAGTAGTTTTTAATAAAAGTGGGATAAGGATTAATACGGAGATGTAAATATTTTGGTTTGATTATTGTCGCAGTTTTATCAACTTTTACAATGTAGAAAAGTAGTTAGTTATATTGGCAAAACTATAATAGTTAGATATATGCGCTTGGTCTCATTTCCTCTTATCTTAAAGATAGATTACAAAAAGTATGTATTAATGATGCTAAGTCAACCGGATCGTTTAATGTTATGGGAGTCCCTCAGGGGTCAATCCTGGGTCCTTTTCTATTCTTAGTATATATAAACGATTTAGCTTACTTTGTTCACAATATTTGCGATGTCGTGCTGTTTACAGATGATACCTCTTTTATTTTTAAGGTAAATCGTAATAAAAGCAATTTTGACGATGTAAATAGTGCTCTATATCAAATATCAAACAGGTTTTATATCAACAAATATCAAAATAATTTTCTTTTAAATACTAAGAAAACAAAATGTTTGCAATTCACGTTACCTAACGTTACTAGATCAGACATTGACTTAAAAATCAATAATGAAATACTAAAAATAAATGATTCAACTAGATTTTTGGGGCTTAGCTTGGACGATAAACTCCAATGGGGCACCCACATAGCAGCCCTCTCAGATAGACTTAGTTCTGCCGCTTACGCTGTTAGAAAGATAAGACATTTAACCGATGTTGAAACAGCGCGATTCGTTTATTTTGCTTATTTTCACAGCATCATGTCATATGGCATAATGCGGTGAAAATAAGCAAAATAAACGAATATGGTAAAGCGGCAGATATTAAAATGATTTTTGTTGCCCAAAAGAGAGCCATACGTGCTATCTATAATATGAGGCAATGTGAGTCTCTTCGCGAAAAGTTCAAGGAAATAGGCGTACTTACAGTAGTAGTAGCGTCACAATATATATATAGTAATATTATTTTCGTACGAAAAAATATTCATATGTATCAGACCAAATTCGATGTGTATCATAGATATACCAGAGGTCACAAAAAGCTTGTAATCTCTGCGTCGCGACTCACTAGAGTTAGCAACTCATTCGTTGGTCTCGGTACTCGCTTTTACAATAAAATTCCGAAATCTGTATTAGAATTATCTACAGAAAAGTTTAAATTAAGTGTAAAAACTATGCTTATGCGTAAGGCATATTACACAATTGAAGATTATTTGAATGATAAAAATGCTTGGATTTGAAAATCCTTTCAACTCCAAACAAGACTGCAAATAAATAATGTAAATTTAAATGTTTAAAAGATTGACCGCCGAGTTTCTTTCTGGTTTTTCTTGATAAGAGCAACATTCCGAACCAGTAGCTTATTAAAGCTATTTAAAGTGCTTGTAAAAAGCCTACTTGAATAAAGATTATTTTGATTTGATTTGATTTGATCATGGTATCGCGGACTTTTTTGTAGATATTGATACGTTTTATAATAATGTAGAGCATTTTTTTGTTCTATCATCAATAGTTTCCACAGCACACGCGAAGAATGATTTTTATGACAAAATTTTTCACACCTTATTACAATTTTATAAGGGATCCCTATTTTTTTTGAAAATGTAATATAGCCTATGTTGCTCTGTAAAGAAGCAGTTTTCTAATGGTGAAAAAATCTTTGAAATCGGTCCAGTAGTTTTTGCGTGAAAACATTACAAACATACACACCTACAAACAACCATACAAATCTTCCAAGCAAATCCAAGCAAATGTATTAAATAAAATATACACCCAGGCTAACTAGAATTAACCAACCTGTGACCGGCGGAGCTGAAAGCAGGATCACTGCCAACTGTGTCAACGGGTCAATATCGTAATATTGTATTAACCCACGTCATGTTTTCAATTACTATACATTAAAAAGTTTATCAGTTTAATTTACATACAAAAGCAATATACAGACTCTATAAAATGAACCGTTACCTGATTTTATAGTGACAAAGCGACAGCGCAAAGGTTACTCGATTACACTTAAGATTGTATAAGATTATGCATATTGTTATTCGCCGTTTCAATTATATGACCGAGTCATTTTAAACTACTGAGAAGCCTTTAACAGATTATAACTATTCTCACGTTATACGACGCTAGATTTTAGATATCAGCTAAATCGAAAAATGCCACGTTTAAATGTAATCGTGTCGTTAATATAATTTAAAACAATATTATTAAATGCAAATTTGAAATTACGAATAAATCATAGGAGTAAGAATTATGCCATTACTGCAAGCATACCACCCAGAGCATGTGTATAATTTCACACGATAAGACCTCTTTTTTTCAGCAACTATACAGGCAGATTTTAAGCTAGCATTAGATTTGTTTAAATTTTTTATTTAAAAGTTATTGCCATTCTTGAGGAAGGTTAGGTTAATTAGCTCTTTCACCGTTCACTAAAAGTTTGATGAGGTTGTGTAACAACATGCAATTTTTCTAGGAGAAATTAAATACTCAGACTTCTTATTTAATGACCGAGAATTTCATATTGCTGAAATATTTGAAATAATTTATGTGCAACGCGCATAAGCAACCGCTAAACTTCGACCTACTTCGCATCTGAATCATTTACGGACCCGTGTTGATTCATAATGCAACACCGATTTACATAACTACATAACCAAAATGATGAATTTACATGTACAAGGTTATGTCCTGGATGACTGATTCAATTATTACAGGATTCAATATAAAACCTAGGCCTTCTTTTTTTTCTTGCCTTGGGCTATTTACGGCAGTTACATAAATATAAGTTATGTTAAGCGACTACTGTGCGTAAGGGTGAAGGGGTTGTTTATTCTCGCTAGCCAAGCTCCTTCTAGAAGCCGAGACACCCTACCCGGGTTTCTAAAGGCTTCCTCGGCCTCGGCGAACGAAAGATGTTTGCCCTGTGCAACGCCACCTCCGTGAAATACAACATTACGTGAGATGGCTTCTCTGGTTCCACCATGTATCCTTTGCATATTTGGCTGTCAATCACATCTATAAGGAATAAGTGTTTATTGGGTAGCCATTGTCCAGTAATGATATTTATGATACTTCGCTAGTTGGGTCTGTTCATGTCAAGGATACTGTTTGTCAATCGAGGATTCAAATAAGGCATAGCCTCCTTGGATTGCCTACAAACTACAGTCTCAGTATGTATTTATAAATTTTATACTCTTTACTGTACACCAAAAAGAATTAATAATATAAATTGCTGCGGTCTCTTCCAGGCAACCTTAGGGCATAGGAAATTACATTATAATAGTGAGTGGGTGTAATTAATAAATAATAATACAAAAGGTTATGTATATGAATTAATACTTATTGCTTACTTCCATAGCATTATGTCTTATGGAATATCGCTTTGGGGTAAATGCGCGGATAGGGAAAAAATTTTCGCATTACAAAAAAGAGCCATACGTGGTATCTACAATTTAAGTCCGCGTGATTCCCTGCGAGAGAAGTTTAAGGAAACGGGTATTCTAATATTTGCTTCACAGTATATTTTAAATAACGTAATTTTTGTACATAAAAATATAAAGAATTATAAAACGATAGGTGATGTATATAATAGACAAAGTAGGAACCGACATAAGCTTGCGACTCCTGCTTTGCGCCTATCAAAAGTACGTAAATTGTTTGTGAGTTTGGGTATAAGATTCTATAATAAAATTCCGAAATCAATTTTGGTCATGCCATTACAGCAGTTTAAAAACACTGTTAAAAAGAGGCTGATACAGAAAGCCTACTACTATACTGTTGAAGATTACTTAGATGATAAGGATGTGTGGATATAGGTGCACTTCTACCCTGTACAAGACAGTAATAAATAAATGTAACTAGTTCTAAGATTTATATATTAAAAAGAGCAACCGCCGAGTTTCTTGCTGGCTCTTCTCGGCAGGAACAGCTTTTCGAACCAGCAGTAAAGTTGACGATTCAAAAGCACTTGTTTACAAGTTTACTTGAATAAAGGTTATTTTGATTGATTGATTAAAAAAGAATAAGACGACAGTACGGTTGAACAAGAAATTATTAAAGTATTATGATCTTCCATGGTAATTTCCCTAAGCCATGATATTATTTGGCTGAAAGGAAGTAGTATGATCGGTTCAGGTCCTTCAACCATGATATTTGACACTTTCCTGAACAATTTTCCTGCTGCCAAGCCAGCCCTATTCAGTTGCGGACAAAAGCTTGTTCTATCATCGAAAATTGAGAAAGTCTCTTCTACGGTTGGAAGGGTAATTGAGCTTAATTTCATCATTATTTAATGCAGGTGGGTTAAAAATTTCCTAGTTCTTCAGAAATACAAAGGTAATACATACTAACAATATGTATCTTCACCGATTAACACTCGATGAGTTGACCATCGTATATAATCATTTTGAATCCAGTCTTGGACATAAGCCTCTTCCATATCCCTCCATGCCAGGTGATCATGTGCTCTCAGCATCCAGTCTCGTCATCTGCGAGTTGTCTGATGTCGTCTATATCTCTCTTGGGAGGACGGCCACGTGATCTGTTATTAAGACATCATCATCCATGTTGTCACATGATTTGGCTACGTATTTTACGACCGGCCGCTTGCCTGACGTCAACTTACCTTACTACTACTTACCTATTTTACGACCCCTCGGTAAGAAAGAGGGTGGTCTATTCTACTCAACCGGATACCACACGGCGGGTCGATTTACCTTAGTCGCCTTTTACGACACCTCGGTAAGAAATGAGGGTGGTCTATTCTACATAGCCGGATACCACACGGCGTTGTTATTAGCACGTGGTGTGAAATTGATATAGCTTTGTATAAATTGACATATCACTGCGATTAAACACGTTAGGATTTACAAATAACTAATAACCTCACTGGCGTTTGATTTACATCTCTCTGGTTACCAACCAGACGCGTACTGCCATCACAGCTTAAACTAAGTGACCATCATCGGAATATCTTCTATTTCAAGGAATAGAGCCATAATTTTGATTTACTATTTACATAATTTTGCTAAAGTCACGTCTTATTCTATCGGGCTAGCCCAACTATTTACAAAAGAATATTTGAGTTCCTCATACGGCGTTGTCGCCGCCGCTAACGATTTTATTTATTTATCGATAACGCCATATAAAGAGCTTGCGGGCTCGAAACTAGTCGGGCTAGCCCGATACAATAACACCGGTAGGACCGATAGTATACCCGTTTTTTATACATTAACTACGAATACCACTCACGATACTTAAAATTCATAAATTGATTACTGATTATTTAAAGATTATTTTAGAAGTCACTCACTAACCAATAAAAAGAAAAAAGTAAATCCTTTCCATTAGTGTACCCTACAAAAATTTATATTTTCCTTAAGCGTACGGATTTGCGGTTTTGTCTTTCCATTAGTCACTAAGATTACACATACCGTTGCCCGCATTAAATATTAAATCACGTCTTAACGCCTACTTAACAAGTGACTTGATTGCGTACCTAATTAATTAACATTGAAGAAGACACTGAAAGCGTATCATTTTTATTTAATTTTTAAATAAATCTATGGGTTTACAATACACACAAGTAAATAACTTAGTACTTGTGTTATGGACGACAGACAACTGGTAAATATATACTGTAACATTCAGACTAGTGATTGCCATGGATACAGAATAACAAGGAGCCATATTGTGTGATATGACGCGTGTTTTGAGCTATTGTATTGATTACGAATAAGGAAGTACAAGTTCATTTATATATTGAGGATTCATTAATACTTACTTCTGAACATTCTTTAACAATACATATATGAAACCTGATGACCCCCAGAGCATAAGGCAGGACCTGCGCCACAGGTCAATTAAAAAATGAATATAAAATTTACCATATCTGATTTATAGAATCAGGCGTTGCTTTGCGGAATTCCATACAGAAACTTACAGAAACTATAACAGAACTACTATGGTATAATCCGCGTGGGTTAAGCGAATGCATGCAATGCTAAGTGTATGATGCAAAATTCACGTAATCATGCAAAATTCACGTAACTTACACATGCAGGCCAAGTCACCACACGTATCCCTAGACGCCTCCACCAGCAACAATGCACACAAGCAATAAACACACCCACCACCAAAATCTCTACGATCGTTTCGCCCCGAAACCGGAGCATCATCAGGAGGATATGCTCTAAGACAAAATCGCAATGCGCCGCGCTGCCCATGCTAGCACTCTTAATTTACCATATCTTTAAAGTATGTGCGTATTTAAAAGTAATAAAATGTAAACTAATGCAAAAAAAATGTTCAATGTAACTTATCTAAGTAGAGTACCGAATGAACTTGAACGACATATAATGAAATTCGGTCCCCTACTTGTAAATCATAAAATACAACTAATTATAAAGTCGAATGGAGCTTCTAATTATTTATCTTTAGGCATTCTATATTGGATATTACGAATGTCGCTATAAATTATATGAAAGTGGATTTTAAATGGCAAAAAC
The DNA here is from genome assembly GCA_947086505.1 of Morpho deidamia. Classification (NCBI taxonomy): domain Eukaryota; kingdom Metazoa; phylum Arthropoda; class Insecta; order Lepidoptera; family Nymphalidae; genus Morpho; species Morpho deidamia. The sequence goes on from CAMTZC010000017.1 coordinate 3,725,596, forward strand.
GAGACGACATTAATTCTGGTTTTATTAGTCCTAAAGCTGCCTGTTCACGTCCGATATCATATTTCGATATAGTTTTTAATTATGACTAATAAAACAACCGTTGTGAAATTAAAAGCGATTGACAGAAAACGTAGAATATCATACAAGAATTAAAATTTAATGGCATCCATACATTAAAAAATAAGTAGTAGCAGTAAAGTAAAAAGTAAGTTCAAAAAAAGGTTCTTTCATAAGATTTCAAAATCAAAAAATTCTTAGAGCAAAGTATTTTGTCCATAGCCACTAAGGCGTTGCAATAATTTAGCCACATAGACAAAACGGTGGTTTTTCATTTCAGATTTCAGCCAGATACCATTCGGCGGGTCGACTTACCTTAGTCGCCTTTTACGACACCTCGGTAAGAATTGAAGGTGGTCTATTCTACTCAACCGAATACCACACGGCGGGTCGGCTTACCTTAGTTCCCTTTTACGACACCTCGGTAATAATTGAGGGTGGTCTATTCTACTCAGCCGGATACCACACGGCGGGTTGACTTACCTCAGTCGCCTTTTACGACACCTCGGTAAGAATTGAGGGTGGTCTATTCTACGCAGCCGGATACCACATGGCATATAGAATAATAAATTCCTAAAGTAAAGTAAAGTAGCGGCCTGTTACAATCCCACTGCTGGCAATAGGCCTCCTCTCTCCATTTCTGGAGAGAAGGGTTGGAGCTAAGACCTACCACGATGCTCCAATACGGATTGGTAGGTTACACATATCTCCAGAATTCTCTAGAGATATGCAGGTTCCCTCACGATGTTTTCCTTCACCGAAAAGCGTGTGATAAATTGAAATTATTAATTAGAAACATGAGTTTTAATAGAAAAACTCATTGGTGCCTGCCCGGGTCTGAACTCGTGTTCCCCTCGAAAGAGCCGCACGGTCTCGCCGCTGGGCTATCACAGCTCTAGAATATAAATTCCTGATTAGGATTAATTATGAAGAATATAGTTTCATGGTAATTATTCATCCTTAGGCAGCCTGTCTTTACGGGAACACACAAATGAAGCCATAAATCATATTAAAGTGGATTTTAAGCGGCAACGAGACAACGTTGAATCTGGTTACATTGTTAGTACAAAAGCTGCCCGCTTACGCCCGATATCATCTGTATACCGCGGTTATCTCGAACGATCAATAATATTTAATCGTAACTAGAATGGGACCGTTATCAGAGCGATTGTGTGAAAAGAGTCATTACTGAAGCGATCAAGCCTGTATTGTGATTTCAATGTCATAAAACTAGACCAATATCAAAAGTCAAACCTATCTGTACTTTTTAAAAAACAAAGTCCTCAAAATTTGTCTGTCTGTATGTAATCGATTTTCTCAAAATCTATTAAATGGATTTTAGTACGTTTTTACTATAGTGCAATTCTTTCAGTAGTTGTTGGTTAATAGTACATTCCGGTTTTAAATAAATTGTGTTAAAGAGGTCATGCAGTTAATTGTAAAGAAAACTGTCTGCTGGGAGCTTTACTCGCTTGCACCGTATAAACCAACAAAGTTACATTACAGTAATGTATAAGAGAATTGTAGATCTACAAAATACTACAAAAAAGTCCGCAATAGCCATGTCTCTAGCTCTTATGGTTAACTCACGATAACTACTTTTATGTTCAAAATTTCATTTCAGTGAAAGTTATGTGAGACCGTGGACACTTTTGTGAGGGCCACGGGTTCAAACTCCGGGCGGGCGTCAATGAGTTTTTATGTTCAAACTAAATGTGTGTTGATATTTGCAATTTATCATAAGCTTTTCAGCGAAAGAATAGATGGTGACGTAACCAGCATATCTATAAAGAATTCTCGGGATATGGGTTACCTACTAATCCGCATTGGAGCAGCGGGATGGATCTAGGCTCCAAATGTTATATAAAAAAGGATGCCTTAAAAATCCTAAAGTCATGTAAAATTTGAACATTGACGTTTTGTTACTTATGAAATAGTATTCGTGTCGTGCCCGGGGTATTTGAACCTGCGACTGTGAAGTGGTTAGCGTCATACGGTCTCACCGTTTATGAAAAAAATAAGGCGTGATAGCGTAATGACGCTATCTCACCTTATATATCATAAAACCTCTTATTTGTCTGTGCATATATTAAATCTCTGTTATTTATAAAACAAACCAAGCAGACAGCCCGGAATCTAGTTACATTGTTAACACAAGAATGTCCACTCTCCCAAAGAGATAACATCTCAACGGATTATTAGAATCGATAGATAATATTCAATCATAACGAGAACCGGGCCGTCATTAAAATTCTGGGGCGCGCATTGTTTTTGAGAACCGTGTCGACTAATGAGAGGAGGTTTTTATAATTCCAATTAAATTTTTCTACTACTAGTTTGTATTCTATCGTTGTTCCCAGTATTTATTATTATATAAACTATATTCGTGCCCGCGGCATTTGCGCTGGCTAGCTGCCGCGTGGGAGGCAGTGTATCACAAGTCTTTCATGCCTAAATTCCGATCCCATAATAATTCAGGGATAAAAAGTAGCCTATAAGTTGCTCCATAACCTTCACTCACTTCCCTTGGAAGTGCCATTAAAATTGGTTAATTCGGAGAAAGTACCATTGAAAATGAAAATGAAAATATTTATAAATATAAAATTTCATTATACACTAATAGCAATAGTGTCCCTGCACTAGTTGTTAACCCGTATTGCTGGGTACCCCGTTCATCCATCAAGGTAAGTATATCAACTGGGCAGATAAACTTAGAATTAAAAAGAAATTTTTAAATATATTCCAATATAGGACCTATATTTTTGTTTGCACTATTAACCTAAAAGTTCCACAAGAATTGCACTACCATTTAGTAAAAGTCATACAAAAATGTGTTCAGTAGATTTTTAGAAAATCGATATACAAACAGAAAACTTTTGGGGTCGTTGTATTATAATATAAATACCTCATATCTTAATAGTAATCATATAAATACGGGTCACATCATGGTAAAATTGAGTTACTTTTATCGAGGTATTTTGTCACTAATTGTTACAGGAGAAGGCATAATTCAGAAGTTCCCACCAAATACAATTAACCTAATAAAATTATTTTGCTATAATGCGGATTTTAGCAAAATAATTTTGTTATTACTCTTGTATTATGGATCTCCACAGAGTAACGCCTAATTCTACATAATATCTTCTTATTTTCGTCGATGTAAAAACCCTGTTTAGTCGTTATAAGGACAAATCAAATATTAAAAAATAGTACTCGACCACTTGTACCATTTACCGAGTAAAGGTACAACCGAATAGAAAAATGGATTGCAATTATTGGAATCGATTTTAAAAACCAAATGCTACAAAGCATTATTCATTTAACATAGACACTGAAAGGAAAATCATACGAATTAATAATTGGAAATACTGCCATGCCTTGTATAAAAACTTTAACTGCGGTGTTGGACAATACGGACGTTTGATACAAGACAAGCAATTCGATAAAGGGACATGAGCATAAATAATAGTGATGACTGATATAGAAGCAGGCGTTACCTTGCGGAATTCCATATTACAAGCAATATAACAGAACTAACTACTTCGCTATAATCCGCACGGGTTAAGCGAATGCATGCAAAGCCAATGTGTATGAAGCAGGCAAAATCTACGCACCTTATACATGCAGGACAAGTCACCACATGCACCCCAAGGCGCATCCACCAGCAACAACGCATACAAACAGCACACACCCACCACCACAATCTCGACGATCGCTTCGTCCCGAAACCGAAGCATCATCAGGAGGATAGGCTCCACGACAAAACGATTACGATTTTTGTGTGGGTGTGTGTGCTGCTTGTGTGCGTTGTTGCTGGTGGATACGCCTTGGGGTGCATGTGGTGACTTGTCCTGCATGTATAAGATGCGTAGATCTTGCCTGCTTTATACACATTGGCTTTGCATGCATTCGCTTAACCCGTGCGGATTATAGCAAAGTAGTTAGTTCTGTTATATTGCTTGTAATAGTGATGACTCCTTCCGCCTAATATCTCCTGCCTAACATTATTTTGTTGTTATGGAATGTTTTTGTCGTTATCATTTCCACTTTGCTCAATGTTAATATATGTAAACACCGATTGTTTATCCTTATGTTATTTGCAGTACGACGGAACGAAAATATTGACAGTCCAGGTTTTACGTGACGTACTTAAACTAAGATCTAACGACTAAGTTCCCTTTGGTTCACAGAGACTGCAGATCTGTATAAAACTATCGCCAACAAACCAAATATCGAATATTTCATGATTGAGCAGTAAAAGAAATGGTCTTTAATTTGATTTGACATGTTGATTTTTTTTTTATTATTATTATTTTTGTTTTATTGTCATACTACCAAGATGTTATTCAATGTGAACTTAATGGTTACACATATACCACATATTTTACAGAGATATGTACGTTTTTTCACCGAAAAGTGAAAAACTCATTAGTGCCTTACTTTTTGAAGAAGCAAAGTACAAAGGAAAATAAATTACAAAATTTTACCGTTTTGTACGCGCCTATCCACAACCGCGACACGGATGAAAGCGAAAACGGCCTTAAAACATGTATAAACAGCGCGTCTGGTACTGGTTGACAAAAACAAATATTGGTACCGCCGCAAAACGACGAGTGCCCCGTAGAAAGTTGATTCGCTTTTATTTCTTTTACTAATTTAGCGGGAAATATCGTTGGTTAGTGGGATGAGGAATAGTCGAATGAATTGTTCTTATGCAATTCTTATACAAATTTAATAAGTTCTATTAATTTTCTAATCAATGTGTCTACTTATTGAGTACTTAGTTAGAGAATTCGCCTATTTTCTTGCCGGTTGTTCGCGGCAAGAGCAATCTTCCGAATCAGTGTAGTTTCTTAATAAAATTTTTGTTTGAAAAGTATTAGAAACAGTCAATTTGAATAAAGAATACCTTGAATTCGAATTGCTTTTGTTCACTTTGAACCAAAGATTTTAACATTGGTTAACTTTCGTCAGTCGCTTGATGTAAAGAGAATTGTGTGAACCCTTTTGCAGACTATACATCACCCCATCCGAAGAATAAAGTTACATCTTCCATGTATAAACATAGGACATGTAACTTTATTTTTCGTATTGGGCGATATATTTCAAACGCTAATCAAACACTTAAATTTTTAAAACTAATAATTAAATTATTTTGCTATAATCCACGATACAGTTAATAGAAAATATATATAGTGTTAAATGTATAGTGGACCGTCCGTTTTTTCATATCCGATACATGCAGGATTCGTAAAAACATGTGTTTTTACGAAACAAACCTCCACCACTGCCATCACAATACACAAGCACTACACACGTTCACTATTACAAACTCAACAATCGTTTCGCCCGATTCTAATTCGGCATCGATTTCTAATTGTTCTAAAACCACCACCCGCCCGCACCCGCACCCGCATCCACCCGCATGGCATGGCACCCGCATTAACAAGCAGATAAATGTTTCTAGTTCAAGCTTGTTGGACGTGTTCAGAGGTAAAATAATTGGTGGGGATGAACCAATTACTATATAACAATGCATGTTTGGATAATGCTTCGCTTTGCGATTTTGTCGTGGAGTCTATCTCTTGATGATGATGATCTCTTGATCTTCGGTTACGGGGCGAAACGATTGTTGAGTTTGTGATAGTGAACGTGTGTAGTGCTTGTGTATTGTGGTGGCAGTGGTGGAGGTTTCTGCATGTGTTTTTACGAATCTTGCATGTATCGGGTATGAAAAAACGGACAGTCCACTATACATTTAACACTATATATATTTTCTATTTACTATATCGCGGATTATAGCAAATTAATTTTATTATTTCTTTTGTATTATGGATCTCCGCAAAGTAACGCCTTATTCTATAAATTGCCTAAATTTTCCTACAGGCGACGTCGCTAAGCGAGATTTTGACTGCGTTACGAAGATCAGGAATTCCGTATTATAATTGTACGTATGAAAAAATTGTCAAAAGGGTATAGGTTACTTACTGCCCAGGTATTAAGGGTAGTAAATCAGAAGGATCAGATTACATTGACGTGAGTGCCCATGGCTCCCCTAGTCCCTACTCTATTATTAATAACTGTATAGTTAAAGGCGTTCCTGAATAACGTACCAAAATACTTATAGCAAAGAGATGCCAAATTTGCCATTTCTCAAAACGTTATCGTTTTATACAAACACATACTGTCCACATACATTATGTCACAGTATTATTCGCAGTCACTTTTACTGACATATGCACATGGAATATTAAACGTAAACCTTAAATAGGTACACCACGCGACTGAACTGAGTAGGATTTGTTACAAATTTGGACATTATATGCATAATACTGCTTTGTTAGCCCAGTTATAGCCCAGCGGTGAGATTGTGTGATTCTTTTGAGGGCGTTACGGGTTCAAACCCCGGGTAGACACCAAGCTTCATGGTCAGGGAGCGACGACGAAAAACTTGAAAAAACCTGAATATCTCTGAATTACTGGGATATGGGACCCAAGCTCAAACCCATCTCTACAAAAAATGAGGAAGTCTCTGCTCAGAAGTGGGACAACGACATTCCCGTATTTTCACAATTATAATAGCCGCTAAAATTCCACTTGAAATTTTTTCAATTTCAAATTGCTTCATGAGTCTTTTTATAAAAGCTTAAATTTATTCTTGAAAGTGATTTGCTTTGGTCATTAATGTCACAAAAAGAATTTCTATTAAAACTGTCTGGCACAAAACTTAATAATGCAAGAAATTAAAGTTCCGATTAATCTTTATAAGGCAGCTACAATTTTATGCCAAAGCTCTTGAATATTAATAATGTATATTCAACCTAAGTGCCCTAACGCACTAATGGTTGGCCGCCTAGGCGGTTTCTTCCCGCCCGGTGACGCTGTAAAAGCCATTAGGGCTAACAGCATACAGTCAATTCGAAAAAAAGGCGGTTCGTTTCAGCGTCCAGCAGCTTTAAGCGGTTGTTCGCAATGAAAGCGCGTTAAGCGGTTAGACCACTCGAAAATGGCTTCATTTACAAAATGGACACCATCGGAGTAGGTTGTATTATCTATCTTTACTGCCGAAATCAAGTAAATGAAAGAAAAATAACTCTTCCTCTTTTGTCATATACTATATCCCAAAAAATATAATCTAGTTCTTCCCATTGTTTCCGTTTCAATTCTCTATTTTTATAAACTCCTCACAATTTCAAATAGCTTCTCTTTGTTGCACTTTAACTATGAATTTCAAGTTCATGGCTGTGCATGTAAAACGTACAAATTCTTGGACAGTGCATTCAAGACGGCCTGCTGCGAAACGGGCTGAACCTTTCCATTGGACCACTGCGGTTGAAAATTTATGGCGGTTACGTGCGTACAATCACAGGCGGTTGCATATTAAACTTTAAAAGCGGCTAGCCGCGCGGTTTGCCGCTCCTGCGGCTAACCTCTAGTGCGTTAGGGCACTAAAACTCAACGCAGCAAATATAATAGCAAATATATGAGCGGTTGAGTTCATTAATCATAAGCGTTTAATAGACATATTAAATGTCAGCCAACCGGAAAATTATCATAATTATACTTCATAATGTGAATTTTATTAATTAACTTATAAAAAATAAATACCGTTTAATGATTTCACGTTATGTTGACATAATTGATTCGAAATGGTGAGTATTATTTTTTTCGCGTCAACTTAACTGTTTAAATACCATTATTAAAGTATAAGGTACAGGTGAAACAAATTTTATTAATATTGTTCAGTCGGTTTAACAGCGAAAGCTTAACAGACAGACATCAAAAAGAGTATCGCATCGATTACTATACTATTATTGAAAATATTTATAAGGGATGTTATTACTGTACATATACACATACCAAGAGTTTAACTACGTGATCAAATCAGGAGTGAAGAGATCCGTAAAAGAATTAAAATTGCCGATATAGCTCAGCGTGTTACCAAGCACCAGTAGTAGTAAGAAGTAGGTGGAAGCTGGGGTCCGAGAGGTCAAGAGGAGCTGGATCTAAGCGGAACATGATCTTGCTGTGTAGATAGCGCTTAAAGCCTTATGTCCAGCAGTGAACTTGTTTCAGTAAAATGAGAAAAGAAAAAGACATTTAAAAGAACCTCATAACATAGCTCGGTTCGCACTAGAGTATCAGATTTTCCCTGATTCAAATTAGCTCAGTGGATTTTGTACTGAAATATTTACGAGTGAATTCCTTATTTTAACTACAAACTATGAGAACTACTTTGCTATAATCCGCGCGGTCTAAGCGAATGCACGACAAAATCGTAATGCGCATTACGATTTTGTCGTGGAGGCTATCCTCCTGATGCTTCGGTTTCGGGGCGAAACGATCGTCGAGATTTTGGTGGTGGTTGTGTGTAATGCTCGTGTGCATTGTTGCTGGTGGAGGCGTCTTGGGATGCATGTGGTGCCTTGTTCCACATGTGTAACGTGTGAATTTTGCCTGCTTCATACACATTAGATTTGCATGCATTCGCTTAGACCGCGTGATTACAGCAAAGTAGTTCTGTTATAGTTTCTGTAATATGGAATTCGAAGTAACATCTGTTTCTATAAATCCTTATTTTAAGCTTCTAACACGAATTGGAAGTCACTCTTCAATTATGCAACCAATGTAGGTCGTGGGTTTCGCTTATATGGAAATCGTTGCCTCACATTAAATATTTAATGTGTACACAGTTACATTGTAACCATAAATAATTATTTGCTAATTGTTTGACTTGCCATAAATGTTAAAGCTAGGGTGCCAACAAATTTTGCTATAAATTAACCATTGTCTGGATATTTTTTATTAAATTTCAATATTAAAAGGTTTCATTTAAATGATTTATTGTATTGGCAGTACGATATTGTCGCGGAGCCTATCCTCCTGATGATGCTTCGGTTTCAGGGCGAAACGATCGTGGGATTTTGGTTGTGGTTGTGTGTATTACTTGTGTGCATTGTTGCTGGTGGAGGCATCTTGGGATACGTGTGGTGACTTGTCCTGTATATGTAAGGTATGTGAATTTTGCCCGCTTCATACTCTTAGCATTACGTACATTCTCTTAACACACGCGGATCATAGCAAAGTAGTTCTGTCATAGTTTCTATTTCTTACATTACTGTACTATTAAAATTGTATAAATGTAGCAATACGTATTTTTATGATTTTTTATGACTATGAGTACTAAATATTAATAATAAATAAATATATGGACACTTACACACACAGTTATCGGTCACCAAAGTTAGTAAATTAATATTTATGTTATGGGTGACATTAAATTAAATACATATATATATAGAGCCCTAAGAACCAACAAATTGGTTATAGAAAATGTTGGCCCGTGAACTGCGGAGCTGAAGTCATTGTCACCTGCGCCAACGAGCAAATCAATCAATACTTAGCACATAGTTAGTTTATGATGTACAAAATACTTTTGTCAGCTACTGAAATTTTTACTAAGTCGCGGGCACAATAAAGGCCTGTCTATCCCACTGCTAGCCATAGGCCTACTCTCCTGTTTTTGGAGAGAATTATTGGAGCTAGGATCAAACACACTGCTCCAGCGGATTGGTGGGTGACACATAATCCCAGAATTCTCTAGAGATATTCAAGATTTCCTGATGTTCTACTTTCCCGAAAAGCTTGTGATAAATTGGAATTATCAATTAGACATATAAACAACAGAACGATCTCATCGTTGGACTGCCATAGTTATGAGCTTAAGTAATTCTAACATAAGAATAAAAAAAAATGGACACAAGTATTTTTGAGTTGAAACCTAGAGGTCAAAAAACATCATGAAAATTTAAATTCCCTCCTGCACTTTGGGAAAATATGAATACCTTTATCAAACGCGAAGCAAAAAATATTTCACGTGAATTTTTGCGTAAAAAATTTGGATCACCTTTGTTAATCCACAACTCAACTTTATTATTCATAGCGGGCCCATATGGGAAAATTTATAGCGAAAGTTGTGAAATCACGTTTTTGGAGACGCAATAAAGAATTTTTATGGCATTTTTTTAATGGTTACAGGTTCGCACTTGACTTTTATAATGATGGTATAGAGATACAGTTTATTAATAAACGTAAATCTAGACATTGTAGGTCCCGGAAAAATCGAGTTACCTTTTTACAAGGTTCGACGTTTCGGCAGAGTTGCATCCGCCATGGTCACGAACTGACTGGAGCGCCGCGGCGTCTTCGTTCCCAAGTACTACAGTCATTATTTTGTTCATCTACCCTCACTTGAACCGCACAATCCACGTAAGGTCTCTTACACACCATATTTATATAATAATATGTATAAATCGCGAAAGTTTAAAATTTACCACTGTAGGTTCCTTTAATATCGCAGACGCCTCGCCGAGGTTCATCGCATACAGCCCTAAAGGGGAACTCTGGGCAACCCGATAGGAGTTTATCGCTGTAGCTAGGCCCCCTAAGTGGTCATCTGGTGCTCCCGATTCATCGATTAGTGGAAGGAGGGTGTCATTCATTAGAGAGGCTAACTATAAATTGCAATTATCAATTAGACACATAAAATTTAATAGAAAACTCATTGGTGCCGGCCCGGGGTTTGAACTCGTGCTCCCTCGAAACAGTCGCACGGTCACACCGCTGGGCTATCACACCTCAGTTTGAACAAAGATTATTTTAAGGTTTAATGGGCTTTAGACCTAAATGTTTTTCTTCAGTTTCGTACAGTCTATTATTGAAATAGGAATATTCAAATTTTTAAAAATGTTTTCGGCAAAAGAAACCTTTCTCATTGTGTTTTTCATATCCTTTGGCGCGTGTACTTCGGAACATGGGTTGGCTTTGTTGGTCCACATTCCGGACCTCTATTATTCACCTTCGTTTTTTTAGATGAAAGGGTAAAAGGCTTCAAGAGATAAGCAGTGGTTTTTCTTGTGAAATCGAATTTTTTGTTATGCAAACTTTGTATGTCTAAGAGGTTTAAAGTCTCAGACAAAAAAAAAAAGATGGAGTGCGCCGAGATAAAAAATGAATCATTTTTACAGCCTAGTGTAATAAACCGATTTAACAGAAACTATAACAGAACTACTTAGCTATAATCCGCGTGTGTTAAGCGAATGTATGTTATGCTAATTGTATGAAGCAGGCAAAATTCACGTGCCTTACAGCACACAGGACAATGACATTGAATGTATGTAATGCATTACGATTTTGTCGTGGAGCCTATCCTCCTGCAGATGTTTCGGTCTCGGAACGAAACGATCGTAGAGATTTTGGTGGTGGTTGTATGTATCGCTTGTGTGCATCGTTGCTGGTGGAGGCGTCTTGGGCTACGTGTGGTGACTTGTCCTGCATGTGTAAGGTACGTCAATTTTGCCTGCTTCATACACTAAGCATTACATACATTCACTTAACACACGCGGATTATAGCAAGTTAGTTCTGTTATAGTTTCTGTAATGGAATGTATTGCATGGAATTGGAAATTGTATGGAATGCCGCCTGCTTCTATAAATCATTTAATAAATCGATTTTCTCTCCACGAATTTTAAAACTAAACTCACCGCTTATATAAGTTTATTCGGGCGTATTATTCAACTTCACTTTACAAATTTATAATACGCTTAAGAGTCGCTTTGACCGATAGGCATAAGTCCATTGTAGCGTTTGTAGATAGTACGGTACGCAATCAAACCGAAGGTGTTCAATGATATGACGTGATGAATAACAAATGTATATTTTATTAACTACATCTTAACAACAAGTTAGAGTAAGAAAGAGAGTAAAAAATAAAGTAGCGGCCTGTTACAATCCCACTGATGGGAATAGGCCTCCTCTCTCCGTTTCTGGAGAGAAGGGTTGGAGCTAAGACCTACCACGCTGCTCCAATGCGGATTGGTAGGTTACACATATCTCCAGAATTCTCTAGAGATATGCAGGTTTTCTCTCGATGTTTTCCTGCACCGAAAAGCGTGTGATAAATTGCAATTATCAATTAGACATATGAGTTTTTAATAGAAAAACTCATTGGTGCCTGCCCGGATTTGAACTCGTGTTTCCCTCGAAAGAGTCGCACGGTCTCGCCGCTGGGCTATCACAGCTTCGAGAAGAAAGAGAGTATCTATAACAATTAAAATAAATTAGCTGATATACTACCGGTTCCGACGGGGGGAGCAAGATACAGAAAACTTATGGTCACGTACGACCGTGAAGTATTTCCTATATGCCTATTTCGCATAACATTTTTATTTATCCATAAATCACGTGCTAGATATTTAAAACTATACAACCTCTGAGCTATGGTTTTTGCTTGTGAATTAATTTGTGGCTGTACGCCACATCCATCTTTCAATGTTTTTTATTCAGACTTTATAGAGGTACGGAACGCGCACATTAAAATAGCTCTAAAATATCACCTGAACATGAAAATGTACCAGTACATTTTTACACTATGAACCCTTGCTAAGAGTCATACTTACCATTATAAAACAACCTTACAACAATCTAATGATGAATTCAGATAGTATTGAGTATCAAAATGCATTTTTATCAGTGAACACTTATATACCTTTTATCTTAATCTTTAATGTTAATTTATCTTACTTTTAAATCAAATCAAATCAAAATAATCTTTATTCAAATATGCAATCAGCTACGCACCAAGCTGCAACGTATAATTTGTAACCATCAATCAAATTGTAAAAAAATATTTAAAAAAAAATGGCCGCCGAGTTTCTTGCTGGTTCTTCTCGGTAGGAGCAAACTTCCGAATCAGTGGTAGCTTCTTGAAAACATTTGAAGATTCAAAAGTACTAGTACACATAAATGATTTAGCATATTGTGTTCAAAATATTTGTGATATTGTGTTGTTTGCAGATGATACCTCTTTTATTTTTAAAGTAGATCGAGATAAAGACAATTTTGACGATGTAAACAGTGCTCTATCTCAGATATCAAATTGGTTTTCAGTAAATAATTTACTTTTAAATGCAAATAAAACCAAATGTCTGCAATTCGTGTTACCAAACGTAATTAGGTCAGACATAAAATTAGAGATTAATAAACAGATACTAAAGATAGAAAATACAACTAAATTTTTGGGGCTCACTTTGGATGATAAACTCCAATGGGGCACCCATATATCTGTCCTCGCAGGAAGACTTAGTTCCGCCGCTTACGCTGTTAGAAAAATTAGACATTTAACCGATGTTGAAACAGCGCGACTTGTTTATTTTGCTTATTTCCACAGCATTATGTCATATGGAATAATGCTGTGGGGTAAAGCGGCCGATATAGAAAAGATTTTTGTTGCCCAAAAAAGAGCCATACGGGCTATCTATAATATGAAGCAACGTGAGTCCCTTCGCGAAAAGTTCCAAGAAATAGGCATACTGACTGTAGCTTCACAATATATATATAGTAATATTCTATTTGTACGGAAAAATATAAGTACGTATAAAACAAAATTTGATGTATATCATAGACATACGAGAGGTCACAAACAGCTTGCGATACCTGCGTCGCGACTCAGCAGAGTTAGCAACTCATTTGTTGGTCTCGCTATTCGCATCTATAATAAAATTCCTCAATCCATTCTAGACCAGTGTACAGAAAGATTCCAATCAAGTGTAAAAAATATGCTTATACGTAAAGCATATTACAAAATTGAAGATTATTTGGTTGATAAGAAAGCCTGGATTTGAAAATCCTTTCAGCTTCATACAAGACAGCGGTTAAATAATGTATAATTGAAAATATTTAAAAGATTGACCGCCGAGTTTCTTGCTGGTTCTTCTCGGTAAGAGCAACATTCCGAACCAGTTGTAGCTTCATTAATCATATTGATGCTTGACGATTCAAAAGTGCCTGAAATGGTTTATTTGAATAAAGATTATTTTGATTTGATTTGATTTGACTGTAAACAGTGTACTTGAATAAAGAATATTTTGAGTTTATGCACTTTTGAATCGTCAAGGATCAATAATAATTGTATTGTATTGTATTTAAAACCTAAGGCAGCCTTTGACAGATCCCTTTTTATAATCGCCTTAGCACTTTTTATTAATCTATCTTATGTTTCTCTCACTTATTAAAACTAATTAATCATTTTACCAACAATCACAACATTCCACATCTTAGCGTCATTATCTCACAGCTATAATATTCATATTTCGTGCATTTGTAATAAATTAACACAAAAGAGATGAGAATTAAGTGAAAGTAAAAAATGTATTGTTTTCGAGACTAATTTTACTGAAATTTGCATAAAATTATAATGAACAACCGTGGAAACAAATGAAAGTCGCGTTAAAATAGATTTCTCATAAGCATAAAGTAAATAATACTACCAGATATATAATTCCACGCGCAAATGACTTCTATTCTTTCGACGAAAGCTTTCTTCACAGGAGTTTCAGAGATGTACAGGTTTCCTCACGATATTTTCCTTCACCATAAAGCGTAAGTTTTTATAGCAATATCATAAATGTCTACCCAGGATTTGTACTCATGATCTGGTAGGAAAGCTACTAAGCAAGCTTTTAACTTTTGTCTTTAGCGGCCTTATATATATATCTACCTTATATACATATGAATAGGTATAGCACTATGCGATTACTTTATGCTGGTTTATTTTTAATTTATTAAGGTTAGCTCAGACAATTGCACAAGTGTGCAACAGGAATAACCGGGAAGTTTTATAATCTTCTTACTAAATAAAAAATCATATTTTTTATTTAGTTAGAGACACCCCGAGACATACCGAGTCGAGCAAAGCTACTCTGAACAGTTTCGCACTCGGCACGTCTCGGAGTGTCTCACAAAGAGTGTACAGGCGCTATAAGGAAATTTGAACCGTTATTATATGGCGAATTCAGCCAATGTTGAAAAGCCCACTCATATCTGTAGTTATTAAATGGCACTTAAAGTGTGAAAAAGTGAAAGTGAAAAGTGCATTTCCAAAATTCACTTTAGCTGAAATTTATTCCGTTACGTAACAAAGCCTCTAGCGAATAGGCAACGAGGAATTAATTCTATGAAACATTTTCTGTCCGTGACTCGACTAGTTGTTAGATACGTGACTGGCAGTTTGTGAAATTAAAAGTATTAATTGTGGGCCCTTTGCACGCACTAAGAATGAAATAGATATCAAATTTCCATTCTAACTGAAGGATTTTGTAACAACCATCTACCTAAGGATTACGTAGTTAAATATCGTAATACGCAAATAATACACCGAATTGTGTGTCAGGAATAAACAAATCTATACATACATATTATAAAACAAAGTCCCCAAACGCTGTCTATTTGTATGTTCTCTAGAATTTCTTTAGAAAGGCTTAGGTTACTAGTACATGACGGTTTTATATAAATTGTGCTAAAGAAGTCGAGTAGTTGTAAAAAAATTCGACTGTCAGCTTTATTCGCGTGCGCCGCCCAAACTTACAGAGATGCACTAAAGTGATGTTCTAGAAAATTGTAGACCTATAAAAATACTACAAAAACGTACGCGACAGCATATCTCTATCTCTTATGGTTTATTAAAAATAACTACTTTTATTATAAAAATCTCAATTAAATACACTGATGTCTGTAGATATAAAAAGATTTAGAGGCCTCTTTGAAGTAATAAAGTTCCTTGCAATGTTTCTTTTGCATAATCGATAAGGCTGTTTTTTAATGTTCTGACATATTTACGGTTATTGTTTACTATAGAGTTATTATACTAGAGTAGGGGAACCAGCTGCAGGTAACCATCTGTAAGTGATAGTAACACAATACATAATGAAAGGAAAGATGACACTCGTATACTTCATCTTTATCTAATAACACATAAAACAGAGAGACAGATAGATCACCCTCATTTGCTTTCTCTTAATTATATTATGGCAAAATTTTGGTTGCTTTCCCAATTCTAAATAAAATTCTATGTTGCTAACGCTTTTCCACGAACCGAGTTCATTCGAGTATCTCCTGAATACTAATCTAAATATAAGATATTGTTCGATGTGTTGACATTATTTTTAATTTGGAATAACGCCCAAAACCTTTGCGATTCGATTTTTTTTTAAGTCATAATGAGAGAATAAGCCTTAAATGATTTATAGAAGCAGGCGTTACTTTGCGGAATTCCATATTACAAGCAATATAACAGAACTAACTACTTTGCTATAATCCGCACGGGTTAAGTGAATGCATGCAAAGCCAATGTGTATGAAGCAGGCAAAATCTACGCACCTTATACATGCAGGACCAGCCACCACATGCACCCCAAGGCGCAATTCACCAGCAACAACGAACACAAAAGCAGCACACACACCCACCACCACAATCTCGACGATCGTTTCGCCCCGAAACCGAAGCATCATCAGGAGGATAGGCTTCACGACAAAAATCGTAAGCCTTAATTTGTAAATTGGAGAATTCACTTTAAATAAAACAAAGACGCTAAGGCGATGTCGGATGACCGGTGAAAGTGAAACATGCATGAACAATCGTATGTGCTGTTTTGTCATTTGTGCATGTATTTTACTCTCATTAGAGAGTGCGTGTTGATTCGCGCGCTCAAGGCATTTGACCATTTGAAATTTGAATCTGATAATTATGAAATATTTGAGCCTTTCGTGACTTCGGCGCCATTAACATAATTGAAACGTTCCAAATATTCCGTGGATTAATGAAATTACAATATTATCTGTTGTTTTGATTTTTGCGTGGCATTTTCAATTTATTACATTGCTATGTTCGGAATTTGATTTCTCTTACGTAATGATCATTTCAACGAAATCGGTAATAAGGTAAGCAAAAGAAAAATTTACTTGTCGAGTTTTTCTTAGTCAATTAAACGATAAGATAAATTAGACGGTGGATGAAAATCTGATGAATCTTTTTACTGCATCAATGAACAAGTCATTGGCTTTAAAATAATGAACGTAATTAAATCATTCCTAGAAGTTGCAATTGAATTGAGTTTATGGGCAAAAAAAGCATACACATTTAATGATTAATATAAAGTAATATTTCTGGAAATGAAAAGTAATAAATGGAAAAAACAAAAATATAAATACATGTAATTCAAAATATTGCTACGATCATGTGAAAAGAGTTCGTAATGCATGTCATAGTGTTCAAATTTGCTTGACGTTAATTCTCTGGAACGCTCACGCTGTTTACGAATCGTATTCCGTATCCCCTCTACTGCTCACGGACGGTCGCGAACATTCTCGAAATCGGTTCAGTCCATATATAAGCGATCCTATCGCACACCTCGACGTTCAGTTGACGAATAGCGATCAAGAGCGAATTAAGATGCGAAAATAAAAGTAAAATAATAGTACTAATTTTGTAGGGAAAAACTGAATAAAGTGTTTTTAATAAGTGATCAGGTATTTTCATCCAAATCTACGTACCCCTGTACGTAACAATATGGTGCGTTTTTATGGTATCAGTTTTGAGTCACCAGTAAGTAAATTGATGATTCAAAAGCGGTTGTAAAAAAAAGCAGTTTAACAAAAACAACTGTACCAAGTTTAAAACGTGAGCTGATCACACCACGATAAAGCGCCTAAGTCACTTAACGTCGGCAAAAGTTACGCGATAGCTTTTAATACTTAAACAGTTAATAAACGCTTATAACCTTGTTTACGTATAAAGAGGAATAACATTATTGCAATAAACCTAACCTCACAGTTTTCATTACCCGGCCTTCGTAATTACACCTCGGACCATCTTTTAATAGATTTTTGTTTATCACCCATAGTAATCTCGCGGTCCATTACATTCTCTTATTAGTAATATCTTTGCTTACGTTGATTCATTTCGACACTGCAACATCCGGCTTGAGATGTCCATTGTTTATGCAAATCTAAACTTTATTTTAATGGATTAAGTTTTAACTTATATAAACGTGTATTGATAAGATCTTGTAATTAGTATGTAACCATAAATAAGTATGGTAGCGTATGAAACCCGTTCAGAGGATCTGGTGGTCTGCGAAAGGTGCGAAACATGCTATAATGGAAGCCATTAGCGATATAATACTAATATATAATTAGACTGCGTTTATTCCGCGACTATATCTACTTCGAAACTTTCGATAAAATAAGATCCGTCTCACCCGCTTGGAAATACGTTTGTCAGAAATATTTACCAACGTAAATCTTCCGGAAGAGTTGCACCATGTATCAGTGAAAACCGTACAAAGAGAAAATCGATCATATACAGACTGACAGCGTTGAGCGACTTTATTCTACAATACTCATAAGTATAGATTGAAAATACACATTTTCTCTTGTCTTCTTAAGAAAAGTTTTACGAATACACAAATAGGTTCTAGTTTGAAATAGATTTAGTGCAGATGTATTTGATTGGTGGTGGTGATGAACTAAATTTTATTAGTGGATATAACACCCATTATTTATCAACCATCTAGAGGTCAGTTAATATTAAATAAAATTCCCGTAACAAAAGTACAAAAATAAAAACGCAGTTTCAGCCAATAATAATCGTCATTATTTAATTGCAATATTTCCTTCATTTTCAATTTTCATAAACCATACATTATAAAAGCAAACCAATTAAGTTCATATAATCATATAAATATATAATACTAATAATAAAACCATAAATATACAAATCCAATCAGACAATTATTTCAACGTACGCAAATTTATTTTTGAACGTCTGATCTCACTGTAAGACAAATCGTAAAGCTTAAATAAATAAAAAAGGCAACATTCAATGACCTAATGACGCAATCAATGGAGTGAAATAAAAGATAAATCTATCCTTAATTTGCCAGGGTCTGAACCGAAAAAGCTGTTATTTTTCTTAGCTTCACTTCGCCCTTTCAACCACTTTACAAAGGTAATGAAAAAATTATGTTTACCAATAGGATCCTCAATATTTACGAAAATTAATTGATGAAACAATCTATTAGATTTTTTTTCTGCGACGAGAGATTTTCCCAGATTAAAACTATCTAACAATAAAACTCAAAAACACTACCTTAACAATTAAAATCTTTTCAAGATTTACTAGTAGACAAGAGTAATATGGCATCAGAATAAGTAATTCAATCTGAATTCACATACTCTATTGATATGGCGATATATTTAAACGAATTATTCAACTGCGCTACCTCATCAAGACAATTTGCATAAAACGGTAATGAACTAATTAATTACTAAATACCTGAATCTTCCAGAAGAATTGCACTACCTTTTAGTAAAAACTGTACAAAAATCGTTCAATAGATTTTGAGAAAATCGATCAGGTACAGGCAGATAGCTTTTGGGAACTTTGTTTTATACTAAACTAGCTTTTACCCGCGACTTCGTTCGCGTGGAACGTTTTTTGTTGAACATTTCAGGACTGTAGTCCTGAAATAAACAGCAGCTTCTGTAGCATTATAACCTGGATATTTGATATATCCATCACAAAAATCATATCGAGCCGGGAGTTTCAATTGCAGTTCCTATTGCAATGATTCTACTACTCGAAACGTCAACATTAAATTTGGTTTCCTTTATGGTATTACTATTAATTAGGAAATATATATACCATACACCATAAAAAATACATATATAAAACCTCTCCTAGTGAGCAGCGGCATATCTGTTAATGTCAGACTTCATTGGGTCTTTCAGATATCGATACTTGTTCAGCGGGTGTGACAATGTTACAGACAGACAGACTTTTGCTTTTGTAATATTAGTAAGGATATAAGATTTAGTTTTTCGAGTTATCCCAGTTTATTTCCAGAAGGTACATTTTCAAATTCCACGGAACACCTAAATTTTAGATGTGTATATATGATTATAGTTCAGATTCAGTTAGTATTAATAGTAGTGGAATAATGCTGTTGGGCAAAAACGGCCGATATTGAAAAGATTTTTGTTGCCCAAAAAAGAGCCATACGGGCTATCTATAATATGAAGCAACGTGAGTCCCTTCGCGAAAAGTCCAAAGAAATAGGCATACTGACTGTAGCATCACAATATATATATATACAGTAATATTCTCTTTGTATGGAATAAAAAAAATTGATGTATATCATAGACATACGAGAGGTCACAAAAAACTTGTGATACCTACGTCGCGACTCTGCAGAGCAAGCAACTCATTTGTTGGTCTCGCTTTTCACTTCTATAATAAAATTCCTCAATTCATTCTAGACCAGTGTACGGAAAGATTCCAACTTAGTGTAAAAAATATGCTTATACGTAAAGCATATTACAAAATTAAGATTATTTGGATAATAAGAAGGCCTGGATTTGAAAATCCTTTCAGCTTCATACAAGACAGCGGTTTAATAATGTATAATTGAAAATATTTAAAAGATTGACCGCCGAGTTTCTTGCTGGTTCTTCTCGGTAAGAGCAACATTCCGAACCAGTTGTAGCTTCATTAATCATATTGATACTTGACGATTCAAAAGTGCCTGAAATGGTTTATTTGAATAAAGATTATTTTGATTTGATTTGATTAATAATTAAAATGTATGGTTTCATAACTCATACTTAAGTTATGTTTAACCTAGTGTGAACTAATAACGCAATTTTAAGATGTATACTATATTTAATTCATCTTCAGTTCATATTAATACAGCAAAAAGTGGACTATACTTTAAGAAGTGTCTTACGTAGGCTATGCTTAACGTAGCGTGAACTAATAGCGAAGGGTGAAAGTATAAAAATGGACAGAATTACCCATTGGTAAGTCAATGAAGCATAATAGGGGATTCAGCCGATGTTCATAATAACCTATACTTTTATAAGTTTCAATAGGTCAACGGTAAAAAGGGTAAATTAATATAGCGTTTCAATTTCACCTTAATAAGTGGTGCTTGATCGCAATGACAACTGTTTTGTATTGATAAATCCTTGAACATGAGATTATCTGATTATGAGTGGGTGAGGGTAGTGTACATTTGGAAAGGAAAATTACGCATGAAAAACTCTCTTAGGGAAATACAAGATTGTCGTAAAGGGCATTATTGCGTCTTATTCAAGAGGGTTTTGTGTTGGATTCTAAGTATGAAGTTGATTTTTTTTAAGTGTCTCTAATCTATCCTGGTGGGAAGTCCTAGCGGAAAAACCGAACCGCATATGTAGAAACCGTAGTTCTATCACTTCCAAGTTTGCAAACTACAGCCTTATTCAATATTCTTATTCATTTATTTCTCTATTTTTATTGTAAAGTGTATTGTTATATAGTTAGAAATGAGAAAGAATATACAACATAGATTCTTAACGTGTGATAAAAGTTTTGCACAAATTCTTCACAAAGTCAAGACGTATACTGAATTTAATATACCACTTAATCTATACTTATTATAAAATAAAGTCCCCAAAGCTGTCTGTCTGTATGTATTCGATTTTCTCAAAATCTGCTAAACGGATTTTAGTAAGGTTTTTACTAAAAGGTAGTGCAATTCCTCCGAAAGGTTTAAGTTAATAGTACGTAATCGTTTCATGTAAATTGAGCTAAAGAGGCCGTTTTACAACAATTTTTAGTGAGGGTAGTAACAAACCGGTGTCGATTGTAGTTTAGAGGGGGGAATAGATATAAAAAGCGGTGTAGGGTATCAGAGAGTCAGTCTCATGCCGAGACTCGAGCGACTAGAAAATGCCGAACACTGAATTGCACGCGGGCGAAGCCGCACGTATCTCTAGTCTATAATATAAAAATGAAGCGCTGAATGTGCTGAGGATCTGAACCGATTTCGCTAATTCTTTTTTTTATAATATTACTGCAGTAAGTGAATGGTTCTAACGGAGAGAAAAATTTAAAAATTGCCTGATAAAGTTTAAAAAGAACACTTTTCTATATTCGCATTCAAAAGTTTTGTAATATTACTTAAAAGTCTGGCAGACTGACTTTTAAGTCAGTCAAAAAAAAAGATCGTTTACCCCATCATGTGAAGCCATAAAACTGTTGTTATAGACTGATGGTTAACGTTTTTTAACTGCTTTAAACTGTTTTATTTATTTATTCATTATTTATTTATACTTTATTGTACATCATATTATAAAGCTAAGCTAAATAAGTAAGCTGTGATAGCCTAGCGGTGAGACCGTGAGACTCTCTAGAGACGACATGGGTTCAAACCCCGGGCAGGCACCAATGAGTTTTTCTATTATAAACTTGTGTCTAATTGATAATTGCAATTTATCACACGCTTTTCAGTGAAGGAAAACATCGTGAGGAAACCTGCATATCTCTAGAGAATTCTAGGGATATGTGTAACCTACCAATCCGCATTGTAGCAACGTGGTAGGTCTTAGCTCCAATCCTTCTCTCCAAAAACGGAGAGAGGAGGCCTTAGCCCAGCAATGGGCATAGTAACAGGCTGTTATTACTACTACTACTTAAAAGTCAATTTGAGCTTCAATACCATACCAAGTTAAGTGTCAGTGGAGGGGTTCCGGGAAGGCAAAACAATGTTGTGACGTTAGTAGTGTATAAATATTAAATCTAAAATTATTTTCATTGTAAGTTTGTAGTGACTAATTAAAAAAAATTATAGTACTCGGCATTAAATAATGCACATGTGCACAAATGTGCATTATTTATTGCCGCGTACTATTAAATGTTTTTATAATTTATTTATTTTTAACATAATGTAATTGTTGACTTATCAACTATCTTTTTATCTAAACTATCTTTTTTTCGCTTTGCGATTTTGTCGTGGAGTCTACCTCCTGATGATGCTTCGGTTGCGAGGCGAAACGATTGTTGAGTTTGTGATAGTGAACGTGTTAGTGCTTGTGTATTATGGTGGAAGTGGTGGAGGTTTGTGCATGTGTTTTTACGAATCTTGCATGTATCGGGTATGAAAAAACCGATAGTCCACTATACATTTAAGACTATATTATATTTTTACTGTATCGCGGATTATAGCAAAATAATTTTATTATTACTTTTGTATCTTTTTATGTTTTTTACCTTTATTACTATAAAGTAGGTAATCTTCGAGCATAACATTTTTCAGAAAAAAAATACGAATAAAGTACATAAATATATAAAATAAAACCTGAAATTTAATAATTTAGTACCTAAAGTGTCTCCTATCAATACTATATGTATGAAACAACTTTTCATTATTTAAAGACCTAACGGAAGAACGATAGCAATCTGCTCGTGGAATGAATTGAAATTCACTTGTTCATAAAATGACAAACAAAATGTTAATCTTAAATGGCTTTAAACTAGAAACCTTGTGTTTAGTTAAATGGTTATTAAAATGTTTACAGAAAGCATGTTTTATCCTGTTATAATAAATAACCAGAGTCGGACTTGGATATAATTAATCTGATTTAAATGAAATCATAATTCTTGTATATAAATAACTATCTGACAGGGCTAACGCTGCTTAAATTATTTTCTACTGAAAATTTCTAGTGTCGATTATAATAAAATGAAGAAAATTGTCCAAAAAATAATTTATAGAATTAGGCGTTACTTTGTGGAGATCACTATCACACACTCTCAATCGTTTAGCCCCGCAACCGAAGCATTATCACGAGATCGACTCTACGACAAAATCGCATAATGTGGTAGTGAACGTGTGTGATACTTGTTTATTGTGTTGGCGGTGGTCGAGGTTTGTGCATGTGTTTTTTAGAATCCTGCATGTATTGGGTATGAAACGGATAGTCCACTATACATTAAGCATTATATATATTTTCTATTTATTTTATCGCGGATTATACCAAAATAATTTCATTATTATTTTTATGTCTTAGGATAACCAACAAGACTTACATGATTAATACTATAAAATACTCTTCAAGCTACTTAATTAAATGCAGCCTTAATTATAGGTTACCACGGCATGTAATAGGAACGCGTACATTTTTTAAATATATTACAAAATAGAAGATAAAAGATTGTTTATCTATTGGATCTCCGCAAAGTAACCCCTAATTCTATAAATTATTCGAAAATTAATACATATAAAATTGAAGTATGTGTATGTTAGGCAACTTTTTCAACAGTTTTCGAATATATTTTCTTAAATATTTCATCTTTAATATGTAACCTGTAATAAATAAATAAATTGCTTGATTCGTTTAAAATTAATTGGCTATTGTTTTATTTGTTCTTATTGTTCTTGATTGATATTGTTCAATTACAAATTATTGCGTTAGTCATTGAACGATAAGCTGCACATAAAATCCACGGCCGACACATGTTTTGATGTGATAATAAAAACACTTTTTAACTGCGCATCTCACTTTCAAAGAGCTCTGAATTTTTTAAACATTTGCGGTAGAACGTTAGCATGAGTAAACGGTTTTAAATCCAACTCGCACAGAGAATCAAGGTGAAATGAAAACAAAAAAAAAATACTTTCACTGAACAAACTTTTTAGGAAAATGCAAACGTTTGCAGTCTCTGACCTGGAAGCACGGTTGCAAAATAAAACGCTAATCGTCGCTGATGATATAAATGCACTGTTTGCAATGCTCTTTGACTTGCGCTGGGATGCTATGATCCAGATTATGAAAGCTAACGGACTGTAGAACGTAAATTACCTGTAAAATACATTTTATAGGTACTTTATCGGTATTAAGAGTAAGATTCAGATGTAGATTCAGTGCCGTAGCTAGGTAACCAAAGGCCCCGGGGCGAATAATAAACTAGGGCTCAACTAAACTATTTAAAATCGTTTGTTCCGTTTTCTTTGTTCCGTGTTCCGAATTCGACGTATTCCAGAGGAGGCTGGAGCAGGCAAGTTTGCCCCCTGAGTTTAGCGGGCCTGGAGCACTGCCCCGTGCAGCGCTCCGATAGCTACGCGAATGTGTGGATTTTGGAGGAAAATCGAGTTTTTAAAATTTTTCTTATATTCATAATATAATAATAACTAGCTGCCCCAGCGGCTACGCCCGCGTGGAAATCACCGGGAACTATGGAAGTCACAATTTTTTTATATAACTCAAATTGTAAACATAAAAGTAGTTATTGTGACTTACTTGTGAAGATATAGAGAGATGCTATTGCTGACTTTTTTGTGGTATTTTTATAGATCTATAATTCTTTAGTACATTACTTTAGCGTATCTCTGCTCGTTTACGTAGCGCACACGACTAAAGCTCCCAGCAAATAAGTTTTTTAACAACTGCCCAATCTCAGTATAATTTACATAATACCGATATGTGCTATTTACCTTAACCTTCTTTTGGTGAAAACCGTACAAAAATCCGTTAAGTAGATTTTGAGAAAATCGCTTACATACAGACAGACAGCTTTTGTGACTTTGTTTTATAATAAGTATAGAAACTTAATAATAATGGCAATAATTAACACAACAAAACAGAATTAGCCAAATTGTTCCATTCGCTCAGAAGGGAGCGAAAAGAATCCAGTTTAACTCCCAACAATACTTCTGCGTTCCTATACTTCCGGTGACGCTGTAAAAGCCTGTATTAGGGCTAAAAGTATTCGTTTGTGTTCGAAAAGAATAACATTCTATTATTATGACTGGCCCATTGGTGCAGTGGGTAGTGACCCTGCCTTCAGCTCTGCGGGTCGCGGGCTCGATTCCCGCAGAGGGCCAACATTTTCTATAAAAAATTTATTGGTTATTCAAGCCTGGGTGTGTATTTCTATTTAAGTATGTATTTAAAGTTATATATGTAGTATATCTACCAGTTGTTCGTCACCCACAACACAAGTATTAAGTTACTAACTTTGGACGACCGTGTGTGTAAGTGTCCCATATATTTATTTATATATTATTATATTTTATACACCTATATCCTAACGACATCTAAAAAACTAGCTTAATCTAGTTGAGCTTACGAATTTGTCTATGTCACTTTATGTGTCATGATAATAAGAAGCCTATCTCATTTTCCAGCCCTTCAACTCTCTATCTCATCATATTTATCCGATACACCGTTCAGCAGTAAGAGAGAATACAAATACAGTTTTTTATTTATAATATTAGTATAACCAGTATATACTACCTTTCAATTAATTAAAAAAACGAGTATAAAAATGTCTGTTCTCGACATCACTCAACGTCAGACGGCCGGTCGCGGACAGAAATAAATGGAAAAATATAAAACATCGTGTCCATTTTTAGATAAAAGCAATTTATCTGGACGATTGAGTGCTCAGATCCCTGATAATGGTCGCCGTAGGTGACATCAAGCCTTCTCAGGGACGAAATCGATATAATTGAAAACAAAGTTTAATTATAACTTCCTTCATAAAATCATCAGCTTCAACCTACTAGTTTTAATGTCAACCACTTTCATTTCCATAAAAGTATCCGGCTGAGTAGAATGGACCACCCTCATTTCTTACCGAGGTGTCGTAAAAGGCGACTAAGGTAAGTTGACGTCCGGCAGGCGGCCGGTCGTAAAATACCTAGCCAAATCATGTAACAACATGGCTGATACATGTTGTGCCGACCCCATTTAGTGTGGGATAAGGGCAGGAGAATGATGACTTTAATTTCCATAAAAGAACTAAATAATGAGGAAAAATGAAACTTTTATTCTATAGCGTTCTGATTAGCTTTGAGTAATATTTTTTCTGACATTTTCTGATAATAAGTAAACGGCAGTTAACTTTTACAAGGCTTTTAAAAGTAAGATATTTTAACAAAAAATAAGTCGCAAGTGCAACTTTCATCATAAATTTATTTTCCGAGGAATTTGAACGTCAAAATGGAATAGTTTTAATAGAATAGACCGCATACTGTAAAGTTTATCGCCGCCAGTAACTTTAGCTGCGTTATTCATGAAATATGCATTACTTTTGAAAAGTTTCTTCGTCTGTTTAAAGAAATGTTAATGTTAAACTAAGACATAGTTTATTTTTCCAATTATTAAAATTACTCAAGCGAATTCTGCTACTGGCCTGGCGTCGCAATTTATGATAAATACACGAATTAATTAAAATCATTTAGAGAGACAATAATTTTTTTCTACTATATTTTTCAGCGTATCGAAGATAGATTAGTTGTATTTCGGTCTCTTTAACAATTAAGTTGAAAATGTTGGAATAACCTGAGTATGCGTTTATTACCATTCCTGTAAAAAAAACATTTTTCAAAAAAGTTACCAAAAAATGTACCGTGTAGTATCCGATTGGTAGAATAGACTTTTTCTTACCGAGTTGCCGTAAAATACGACTAAGGTAATTTGACGTCAAGCGGGCGGCCGGCCGTAAAATACGTAGCCAAATCATGTGACAACATGTTGTGCCGACCCCACTTAGAGTGGGATAAGGGCAGGAGGATGATGATGATGAGATATTAACTTCAATTGTACAAATTTCATCAATATTAGTCCAGCGGTTTAGCTCTGAAAGTGAAACTAACAGATAGACCTTCGCATTTATCATATTAGTATGATTTTGAAATGAATCTATGGACAAAAAGCATTACTTAAGTTTTAGCATACTAACTAATAGGTAGATTAGCTGGAAGAGATCTCTGTCAAAGGGATAAGTTGACCTTTGTACACTGTTTTGTTTATTGATAATGTTTTTCTAACGTTTTTTTATGGTACATAAACAAATAAATAAATATTAGCTTAATTTGGACGACCTATGTGTCGCAGTGGTTTAAATGCAACCTTATTAATCAAGGAACCTGCAGGCCTACCTACCATGAACTCTGACTGCGACTCAATCGAGGACGCAAACGAAATTGTTTTGCTTTTTCATACCATGACGTCTTAAACACGCACACTTTAAGTAGTTGCCGAACAAGCGTTCGTAATTCGTCCTAAGAACATGTGAGTAAAAGAGACAGAGTTATCTATAGTTCATATAACGTTATCCTTTTCAGACATTACGACCCCAATGCAATTCACACTTCATGGTACGAAAAGAAAGCGGTTCGCGGTCGTCGTTTACGTCTTCAATTGAGTCGCAATAAGAGTTCATGGTAGGCCTGATGGTTAAATTCTCAGTTCAAATTGTCGTTTCTAGTCTGATCTGATGGAAGGTCACTTCCAATCATTCTGTTGGTAAAAATAAAGACATCCGTTCTACAAAACGATTAAGTGCTCCAAAAAGATGGTGCGTGGGGACCATTAATAAAGACATTTTCCGTTTACTTTCGTCTTAGACTGTATGTTTAATATAACAAGGTATAATAGTGAAGCGAAAATCGAATGCAATTTATTTTAAATGATTTATAGAAGCAGGCGTTACTTTGCGGAATTCCATATTACAAGCACTATAACAGAATTACCTTGCTATAATCCGCACGGGTTAAGAAAATGCTTGCAAAGCTAATGTGTATGAAGCAGGCAAAATTTACGCACCTTACACATGCAGGACAAGCCACCACACGCACCCCAAGGCGCCTCCACCAGCAACAATGCACACAAGCAGCACACACAACCACCACCACAATGCAATGCAATGAATTGCGATTTTTGTCGTGGAGCCTATCCTCCTGATGATGCTTCGGTTTCGGAGCGAAGCGATCGTCCAGATTGTGGTGGTGGTTGTGTGTGCTGCTTGTGTGCATTGTTGCTGGTAGATGCGCCTTGCGTGTGGTGGCTTGTCCTGCATGTATAAGGTGCGTAAATTTTGCCTGCTTCATCATTAGCTTTGCATGCATTCGCTTAACCCGTGCGGATTATAGCAAGGTAGTTCTGTTATAGTGCAATTTATTTTAAATACATTTAACAACAAGCTGTGATAGCCCAGCGATAAGCTGTGAAAGCCCAGCAATGACACCGTGCGACTCTTACGAGGAAGTTACGGGCTCAAACCTCGGGCAGGCACCAATGAGTTTTTCTATATAAAAAAAACTTATGTGCCTAATTGATAATTGCAATTTATCACACGCATTTCAGTAAAGGAAAACATATTGAGGAAACCTGCATATCTCTAGACAATTCTGGGTATATGTGTAACCTACCAATCCGCATTGAAGCAACATGGTAGGTCTTAGCTCCAGTCCTTCTCTCCAAAAAAGGAGAGAGGCGGCATATACCCAATAGTGGGATCGTAACAGGCCGTTACTTTTATATAGATATTAAACTAATCTTAACTGCTACTTCGTTCACGTAAACTCTATTTCAATTTTCTTTCTTTATTCAATTCAAGGGATATGTGTAACCTACCAAAAAGCATTGGAGTAGCGTGGTAGGTCTTAGCTCCAATCCTATCCGAACAGTGGGATAGTAACAGGCTGTTACTTTACTTTTTTACTTTTACATTTAACATATTGCGTAATAGAGCTGTGATAGCCCAGTGGTGAGACCGTGCGACTCTTTCGAGGGCAACACGAGTTCAAACACGGGCAGGCACCAATGAGTTTTCCTATTAAAACCCATGTGTCTTATTGATAATTGCAATTTATCACACGTTTTTCGGTGAAGGAAAACATCGTGAGGCAACCTGCATATCTCTAGAGAATTCTGGACATATGTGTAACCTACCAATCCGCATTGGAGCAGCGTGGTAGGTCTTAGCTCCAATCCTTCTCTCCAGAAACGGAGAGAGAAGGCCTTTTCCCAGCAGTGGGATTTTAACAAGCCGCTACTTTACTTTACTTTACTATATTGCGTAATATAATAAATCGGGCGAAAAAGATTCAATATTGTTGTATTCCCACTTAATAAGAATATATCGTAGACAGCCGAGAACTTTCCTTTTTTTACGAGCCCTGCTTATTTAAAAAACCGTGCCATCTTATTTACGCTAATTCTGGAGAAAGTGGTTATAATGTGGCCACCTGTCTTGCAACATTGCATTATTTCAAGATCAGTGTTAAAGAAGATTTTTAGGTGAAAAGAGTGCAATAAAAAAGATAGAAAGTTAAATTCCTAAACTTAAACTTTTGATAAAATGAAATGATTATTTATTCAACGTGTGGTATCCGACTGAGTAGAACAGACCACCCTCATTTCTTACCGAGGTGTAGTAAAAAAGGCGATTAAGGTAGGTCGACCCGCCATGTGGTATGCGGCCGAGTAGAATAGACCACCCTCATTTCTTACCAAGGCGTCGTAAAAGTTGACCCACGTTGTAAAGTCGAAAATATTTCTGTTATAGTGTTTATATATGATGTCTTATTTCACTATTTGGATCTAAAAAGGGAATCTTAGACCGCTATGTCGTTTATAAACAACTGAGATAAACAGAAACCTGTCATTGATTTAAAAAATGTAAATAACCCAGCAAAGTATAGATAGAACAGCTCTTACATGTTGATTATTCAAGTTGAGAGCAACTTGTATTTGAACAAATATGGATCCTGGATGTTGAAATAGGAATTTTCTAACCGCAGCTATGTCGTCTCCAGTTACGCTATCACATTACCGTTTACGGTGCTTGTTATAAATCAGTTAATAAATGAACAGTAAAAAGTTCATTACCAATACGGGAATGGTGAAAGTTTATTTTAAACGGTTCGAGACAAGTTTATGCTAACGTAAGCGGTGTAATATCTAGTCCAGTGATTCCCAGAGTGGTCTATATCGACCCCTAGGGGTCTATGACAACCTGCAAGGGGTCTACGTCAGCGAAAGAAAGTTTGGGGTCCACGATAGTGGATCTCAACACATACACTGATAGTACCTATTTACTTACATCATATTATCTCATAATATCAAAACATATAAATTATTTATAAAAGTACCTATGAAGTAAAAAAATTATTATTAAATTATGTAAGTTGTAGGATGTTGGTAATCGCTTTGTGGTCGCAATACATTTTGAACTTTTAAAAACCTGAGAGTCGCAGTCTCACAGCTTCGCTACCTTGCACAAAATTTTATTTTGTGTAGTTTTAATTTAAATTCAATTAATAAATGTACAAATTAACACGTGTTTTTACTTTAAGTTTTAACACTAAATTTCACTACAGTTAGAAATTTACAGGAAATCAATATCAGGTAAGTAGGGGGTCTACCCAACACGGAAAAACATGGCAAGGGGTCTACGACATAAAAAAGTTTGGGGAACTCTGATCTAGTCTATACTTACTTTAAAACAGAATCCACAAAAGCTCTCTGTCAGTATGTGATCGCTTTTATGAAAATCTAAGTGATTTTTCTGTTTTAGTTAATTAACCTTGTCAAACTGACTCGGTCTACTACATTTAGTTTAAACTAACTGTGCCAGCCGCTTCGCCCGCGTGGTAATCTGCGTGTCACAATTTTTTTCTACAATTCAAATTTTAAACATACAAGTAGTTGTAAATTTCAAACTTTCGCGATTCATACTTATTATTATATAAATAAACTGTTCACATCGCGTGCAGATAATATCAATGTGGTGTAAGAGACCTTACGTGGATTGTGCGGTTTAAGTGAGGGTAGATGAACAAAATATTGACTGTAGTACTCGGGAACGAAGACGCCGCGGCGCTCCAGTCAGTTCGTGACCATGGCGGATGCAACTCTGCCGAAACGTCGAACCTTGTAAGGAGGTAACTCGATTTTGCCGCGATATGACCCATTTATTAATATAATAATACAAATAGTTATTGTAAGTTAACCATAAGAGATAGAGACAAACTATTGCGGACTTTTTTGTAGCAGTTTAATAGATCTACAATACACTGGTACATTAATTAGCGTATCTCTGCTAGTTTACGCAGCGCACGCGACTAAAGTTCCCAGCAAGCAAGTTTTTAACAACTGCGCTATCTCTATACATCATCACACCCATGGGATGGGAACCCATGGCTAAACCATCCTTTTGATGAAAGTAATGGTCATTGAATCGAAAATAATTTTGTTCCATACACAATTCTGTTAACTCTATTATTTCTGAAGTCTCTCCAGGATGTAAACATTTTTTCTCGAGTAATGTGGTTTACCACATTACTCGAGAAAAAATGTTTACAATGGTTTAGCCATGGGTTCCCCTTTAAGTCCGCTTATGGCCGAAATTTTCATGGACCACTTTGAAAATCAACATATTGTCCTTAATAAAAACATACTTTACTATTATAGGTATGTGGATGACATAATTATATGCTGGACGGGTACGGATAGACAACTTGATACTTTTATTAATAATATAAACTCTAAACATCCCAAAATTAGTTTTAAATTAGAATCAGAGCAGAATAACTCGCTAAATTTTCTTGACCTTACTATTACACGGTCTAACAACGAACATACGTTTGAGATCTTTCGCAAACCAACCTACACGGATACGATCATACCAGCTTCTTCTTTTCACCCCTGGCAACACAAACTTGCTGCCTTTCATAGTCATATACACAGACTTTTATCAGTCCCTCTTTCGGAAAAGAATTTTAACAATGAGCTGCAAATAATCAAGCAGATGGCGCATTCCAATGGCTACGATGAGCAATTAGTACAAAATATTTTAAAAAACAAACAGAAGTTGCAATTGGCAAAACACTTCTATGCGGTGCCACATAACAAAGATAATAAGTACAAAGCCAGTTTGACCTATTTTGGAACATTGTCAGAACGAATTTTAGCTATATTCAAAACAAAGTCAAATATAACATTAGGTTTTAAAAGTAATAACTCTTTAAAAAAGATACTATGCAATAATAAAGATAAATTAGAAAGCCCGAAAAAGAGTGGTGTTTACAAAGTAAAATGTCCTGAATGCAATGATACATATGTGGGTCAAACTGGTCGTAATTTCGAAACCCGTTTTAAAGAACATATGGCCGCTTTCAGGAATAATAAGCCACTAAATTCACATTTCGCGAAACATTTGTTAGAAAGCGGTCATAAAGTTCCTAATGACCATTGTTTCGAAATACTGCACACCTGTGAAAAAAGCTTAAAATTGAATATTTTGGAACAATTAGAAATCATTAAGCATAACAATGGCACCCTCATTAACGATCAGATAAATGTTTCAAGTTCAAGCTTGTTGCACGTGTTCAGAGGTAAAGGTGGGGATGAACCGATTACTATATAACAATGCTTGTTTGCATAACGCTTCGCTTTGCGATTTTGTCGTGGAGTCTATCTCCTGATGATGCTTCGGTTGCGGGGCGAAACGATTGTTGAGTTTGTGATAGTGAACCTGTGTAGTGCTTGTGTATTGTGGTGGAAGTGGTGGAGGTTTGTGCATATGTTTTTACGAATCCTGCATGTAACGGGTATGAAAAAACGTATAGTCCACTATACATTTAGCACTATATATTTTTTCTATTTACTGTATCGCGGATTATAGCAAAATAATTTTATTATTACTTTTGTAAACCATCCAGAAGTATTGCACTATCTTTTGGTGAAAACCGTACAAAAATCCGTTCAGTAGCTTTAGAAAAAATCGATTCCATACAGACAGACAGCTTTTTGGGACTTTGTTTTATAATAAGTATAGATAATATAATCCTAAGTGGCTTATGCAAAGATTTTTTTCTTAATAATAGTCTAAATAACAGCTGTGGATTTTTGACAAATAAATAAATAAATGATGCAGGGGAATCAAGTTTGATTTCTCACTGTGAATGTTACTGAATAAGGGACCTTATATGGCTATTTATTGTTAAGCAGTATCTTCAATAAAGGTGTACACTCACCGGGTGCGCGGGCGGCATGCATGTGTCGAACACGGGCGCTCCCGGCGCATCACCGCACTTGCACTGGCTGCTACACGCCCTATAAAAAAAATTACATCTTTAATTACTCAGCTTTTAAGCCAAGAGAAGTAAGTAGTAAGTAAGAAGGGGTAAGCTGTGATAGCCCAGCGGCGAGACCGTGCGACACTTTCGAGGGGAACACGAGTTCAAACCCGGGCAGGCACCAATGAGTATTTCTATTCAAACTCATGTGTCTCATTGATAATTGCAATTTATCACACGCTTTTCTGTGAAGGAAAACATCGTGAGGAAACCTGCATATCTCTAGAGAATTCTGGAGATATGTGTAACCTACCAATCCGCATTGGAGCATCGTGGTAGGTCTTAGCTTCAACCCTTCTCTTCAGAAATGGAGAGAGGAGGCCTTGTCTTGCAGTGGGATTGTAACAGGCCGCTACTAAGTCAAGACAGGCTCAGAGCCGCTCAGTGAGCTATGCCTGGAGTGTCTCTACGCGATATAGCTCAGCATGTCGCGAGGCTGACGTGGCGAGAACCGATGAGCGTCGGGATCTCAAGGTGTTGAAATGGTGACCCTGCACCGGAAAACGCAGTGTTGGTAGACCTATGAGATGGACTGACGACCTCACAAAGGTCGCGGAGTCCACTGGATTCAGGCGGCGCAAGATTGTGTTTTGTGGCGATTCCATGAAGAGACTTAATGTCCAGCAGTGGACATCACCACCATCAACCAGCAAGAAACTCGGCGGTCAATCGTTTAAATATTTTTATTATAGTTTATTAAGCCGCTGTCTTGTGAAGCTGAAAGGATTTTTAAGTCCAGGCATTTTTATAGTCCAAATGATCTTCAATTTTGTAATATGCTTTATGTATAAGCATATTTTTTACACTTAATTGGAATCTTTCTGTACACTGGTCTAGAATGGATTGAGGAAATTTATTATAGAGGCGAATAGCGAGACCAACAAATGAGTTGCTAACTCTGCTGAATCGCGACGCCGGTATTACAAGCTGTTTGTGACCTCTGAAAGAAAAAGATAAAAAAAGGCTTGCATAGTACCTATAATGTAATGTAAAAATAAGTAAATATTAAGTAAAATTAATTAATTAATTGTTAGTAAAGGCATCTAGTAATAGCAAAAAGTTACTTAATATTGATAAATATCTAAATCTACTAAAACAATTCAGTCTAGGATTTCTTGATGTATAGAATTCTGGCTCCGCCCTTGTAATAATCCGCTGATTAGATCCAGTACAAAATTGTGAAGAAATCTATTAGTTTTATAAGAAAAACAATAAATTAAGATTCATTTGGTCCAGTTATCTCGCTAGGTCTGAACTCGCCACCACCGTTACGCGAAAATTAGAGTAATTTCCCAGCCGCAAATCGCGCTCATTATTCTAAAGTGGGCTCACGTATTGTCATGCTGTAGTATTATCGTTTTTATTTTATTGCTGTCGTACTAATAAGTTATTAGAAATCGTTCTAGAACATGCAAACGTAATATAGATTACTACTACTAGTAACTACTACTACTACTACTACTACTACTCTAGTAAGTACTTACTAGAACCTGTTGTTACTTACAAATTTAGTTCAGTGAATTTTTTATTTTAGTAAATCAAAAATTGAGTATATTTTAATTATGTACTGTAGTAATAGTAATTTTAAATAATTTATAGAAACAGGAATTCCATAGTACAGAAGTTATGATAGAATTAACCTGCAATAATCCGCGTTTGTGAAAATAATAGTGTTATTGGTGGCCGCGCTTTGTGATACGTGTGGTTTTTTTATTTTTTTATTTTTTCGAACTGCCTGTTTGCTGTTAGCCCTAACGGCTTTTACAGCTTCACCGGGTGGGATGGACGAACGCAGAAGCATCGCCGAGGTTGCGAAATGCAGAGAGTAGAGCGCAGAAGCTCTACTAGCATTGGGGAAAATACGTGTGGTGGCCTGCTTCATACACTTACGGCATAAAATAGATTAAGAGAATCTATGTTATGGGTTTGTTGAGAGTAACAAACGGCAAAATAATTCCGTCATAAATTTTGTGCAATTTTCTGTATTTTAGTTCATACATAGTTTAAGAAGAGGAGGATCTCCTAACACAAGCATTATAAATTCGTGCCCGCAAGGAGATCCTATTTGTAACGATTATAGATTGAACTATGGAATTTAATGTAATATTAAATATATTCCTATTCCCAAAGGAAATACTTTTTTTTGATCGTAGATATTGGCTTAGTGCCTAATATATAAACTTTAAATGTACCAATATTTTATCAATATTGTTACAGCTGATAAGCTGTTAAAGCGTAATAATATAATTATAAGTAATAATAATAAGCTGTGAAAGATTTATAGAATTAGGCGTTACTTTGCGGAGATCCATAATACAAAAGTAATAATAAAACTATTTTGCTATAATCCGCGATACAGTAAATAGAAAATATATATAGTGTTTAATGTATAGTGGACTATCAGTATTTTCATACCCGATACGTGAAGGATTCGTAAAAACACATGCACAAACCTCCACCACTTCCACCACAATACACAAGCACTACACAGGTTCACTATCACAAACTCAACAATCGTTTCGCCCCGCAACCGAAACATCATCAGGAGATAGACTCCACGACAAAATCGCAAAGCGAAGCGTTATCCAAACAAGCGTTGTTAAATAGTACTTGGTTCATCCCCACCCTTTATTTTACCTCGGAACACGTGCAACAAGCTTGAACTAGAGACATTTATCTGCTCGTTAATGAGGGTGCCATTGTTATGCTTAATGATTTCTAATTGTTCCAAAGTATTTAATTTCAAGCTTTTTTCGCAGGTGTGCAGTATTTCGAAACAATGGTCATTAGGAACTTTATGACCGTTTTCTAACAAATGTTTAGCGAAATGTGAATTTTGTGGCTTATTATTCCTGAAAGCGACCATATGTTCTTTAAAACGGGTTTCAAAATTACGACCAGTCTGACCCACATATGTATCATTGCATTCAGGACATTTTATTTTGTAAATACCACTCTTTTTCGTGCTTTCTAATTTGTCTTTATTATTGCATAATATCTTTTTTAAGCAGTTATTACTTTTAAAACCTAATTTTATATTTGACTTTGTTTTAAATATAGCTGAAATTCGTTCTGACAATGTTCCAAAATAGGTCAGACTGGCTTTGTATTTATTATCTTTGTAATGTGGCACCGCATAGAAGTGTTTTGTCAATTGCAACTTCTGTTTGTTTTTTAATATATTTTGTACTAATTGCTCATCGTAGCCATTGGAATGCGTCATCTGGTTGATTATTTGCAGCTCATTGTTAAAATTCTTTTCCGAAAGAGGGACTGATAAGAGTCTGTGTATATGACTATGAAAGGCAGCAAGTTTGTGTTGCCAGGGGTGAAAGGAAGAAGCAGGTATGATCGTATCCGTGTAGGTTGGCTTGCGAAAGATCTCAAACGTATGATCATTGTTAGACCGTGTAATAGTTAGGTCAAGAAAGTTTAGTGAGTTATTCTGCTCTGATTCTAATTTGAAACTAATTTTGGGATGTTTGGAGTTTATATTATTAATAAAAATATCAAGTTGTATAAAAATATAAACTCGCAATTTGTAAGACGGAGGAGACCTGCAGGCCTACCATGAACTCTTATATCGACACAATTGAAGACGTAAACGAAATTGTTTTGCTTTTTCATACCATGAAGTCTTAAACACGCACACTTTAAGTAGTTGCCGAACAAGCGTTCGTAATTCGTCCTAAGAACATGTGAGTAAAAGAGACAGAGTTATCTATTATAGTTCATATAACGTTATCCTTTTCAAACATTACGACCCCAGTGCAATTCACACTTCATGGTACGAAAAGAAAGCGGTTCGCGGTCGTCGTTTACGTCTTCAATTGAGTCGCAATAAGAGTTGATAGTAAGCCTGCTACTGTTTCGTTTACGCGCAAGGCGCTGGCGCGAATGTGCGTGTGTGTTTGTGTTAACTGCGTGCTACGCACATCTATGGAGGGTGACTGCTGATGGTTTGACCGTCTGTACTCGTAAAATTAGACAATATAAAGTTTTTAAAAATCGATGTAAACAAAGTATTATGAAATGTTAAGTGATTAATATAAATTGTTATAAGAAATACATAAAAAACCATGTTACAAAATTGAATA
Organism: Morpho deidamia; assembly: GCA_947086505.1. Lineage (NCBI taxonomy): Eukaryota > Metazoa > Arthropoda > Insecta > Lepidoptera > Nymphalidae > Morpho > Morpho deidamia. The sequence goes on from CAMTZC010000017.1 coordinate 3,763,337, forward strand.
TTATTTGGACTATAAAAATAGGCCTGGATTTAAAAATCCTTTCAGCTTCACAAGACAGCGGCTTAATAATCTATAATAAAAATATTTAAAAGATTGACCGCCGAGTTTCTTGCTGGTTCTCCTCTGTAAGAGCAACATTCCGAAATAGACGTAGCTTGATTAATCATATTGATGCTTGACGATTCAAAAGTGCCTGAAATGGCCTATTTGTCTTATTAATTGGCTTATGACTGGCCTAAACGTTGGTTTAGTTAGTTGGTTCTTCGAGCCTGGGTGTGTATTTGTATTTAAGTATGTATTTAAAATTATATATGTTTATATCTACGAGTTGTCCGTCACCCATAACACAAGAATTAAGTTACTTACTTGGTGACGGACGACCGTGTGTGTGTGTGTCCCAAATGTTTGTTTATTTATTTGTGCATTTGTAAAAGTGCAAAATGTTAATATTCAAGTTTTCACTTGCGGGCACTCTCGGAGTCCGACCCTTTGGTTTTTTTTTTCGATACTTTATTCGACGCAGACAAAGCAGGTGGCAGGAGCTAGCGTATAACTATAAGTTATCAGCCATGTCTACACGGTGTGCAGCCGCGTACAGGCGCCCACCGGAGCGGCCAGACCGTTACAACTCGTGTATCAATAACGCATCAGCAAGCAAGCACCTGTTAAGAATTTCTGCCTGCCGACATCCGCGAACACACTTTATTACTTTGTTGTATGATTTATTGACGTGTATTGTATATCTATGCTTATTATAAAGCTGTCGTATGTCGATTTTCTCACTAAAAGGTAGTGCAATTCTTTTGGAAAGTTTAATTTAGTAGTGCATTTCGGTTTTTTGTAAATAGTGATGAAGAGCGCCGTGTAAACCAACAGAGATACAGTAAAGTAATGTAGTAGAGAATTGAAGATTATAAAAATACTACAAAAAAAGTCCACGATAGCATGTCTCTATCTCTCAAAATAACTACTTTTATAATCAAAATTTCGAATATTCGGGAAAAGTTTCGTAAAGCACTGAATTCCACACGGGCAAAGCCGTTATTGGTACAGCTAGTTAATCTATAAATATGAAATTTAAATCCTTTACGTGCGAAAACGTGTGTGTTTTCTTAAGATTACCTTTTATTCGCGTTGAATTAAATCAACTCGTTATCTCAATGAATATGTCGGAAAAAGAAGAGAACGTTTGTGGGTAGATATCCATAAACCCAGCTAACATATCGCGAAGGCAATCCAAATGAAATTTGATGCATATGTTAGATAAGCTAGAAGTTGAGTTTACGCAACTTTATATTACGGGACTAAAGCTACAAGCAACCAAGTTTTTTAACAACTGGGCGATCTCTTCAACACAACTTACATACTAACGTACTCTTTACCTTAACCATCTGGAAGTATTTCACTATCTTATGATGAAAACCGTACAAAAATCCGTTCAGTAGATTTCGAGAAAATCGATTACATACAGACAGACAGCTTTTTGGAACTTTGTTTTATAATCATTATAGATAGTTCATATACAAATATTAATTTAAGTTTTAGGAAGAAAAGATTAATGTTACGCCGTGTGGTATCCGGCAGAATAGAATAGACCACCCTCCTTTCTCACCGAGGTGTCGTAAGAGGCGACTAAGGTATGTTCCGTGTGGTATCCGGCTGCATAGAATAGACCACCCTCCTTTCTCACCGAGGTGTCGTAAGAGGCGACTAAGGTATGTGCCGTGTGGTATCCGGCTGCATAGAATAGACCACCCTCCTTTCTCACCGAGGTGTCGTAAGAGGCGACTAAGGTATGTGCCGTGTGGTATCCGGCTGCATAGAATAGACCACCCTCCTTTCTCACCGAGGTGTCGTAAGAGGCGACTAAGGTATGTTCCGTGTGGTATCCGGCTGCATAGAATAGACCACCCTCAGTTCTTACCGAGGTGTCGTAAAAGGTGACTAAGGTAAGTTGACGTCAGGCAGGCAGCCGGTCGTAAAATACGTAGCCAAATCATGTGACAACATGTTTGTAACATGTTGTGCCGACCCCACTTAGATAGGGATAAGGGCAGGAGAATGATGAAGAAGAAAAGATTAATGTTGTCATTCGTAGAAACTGTCTGTAGGTATACACTACGTAACCGTAATATAATAATATCTAACACTTTGTGAACAACTTGATTGCTTTGCCGGAGGGTTGAATTAATCCTCCGAGCGCTTTAGGAAATTGGGTCATAATTTCTTGACACTCACAAAGGATCTCTTTGGGCTTAAAGTATGAGCTGAGGTATCTTAAGTCAGAGGGTACAAGAATATTTGGAGAATTCAGAGTGAAATTTCGGTATGACATTATCTTGCTTACTTAGTTGAACACATTATTCCTGGCCAAGGATAATAAACCAGGGTCAAACGTTTTAAACTAAACACCTTATTGTTTCATCACATATTTATATATTATATAAATATATATATTTTAAGTAAGCCTTATTTTAAGGGTTCGATAACCGCAAAAATAAATAATACCTTAGCACAATTTCACTCAAAGTATATCAGATATCAACACAGAATTGCTTATATAAACGAAAACGAATACAATCAAAAAGAAAAACTGTATTACCCTCGTCCGCACGAGAGGTTTTTTAACGTGCATTAAAAATACGTCAAAATGTAAAAACGAGGCTTTAGATTCGTCTACTCTACTATTGTTTCAAAAAACTGCTCCTACCGAGCGCCAGCTAAAAACTCGGCTTTTCAAAAAATAATTCTTATAAATAAATACAGTATGTATCTATCTTGTGTAAGGTCGGAACACAGTCCATTCATTTAACTTATATAATACACAATTAGTAAAAAGACTTGTGTATAATTACACATCCTCCTAATCAAATATTAATTAATAGTTATTTTAAACTGTTATAATGGCAAAGCTAGAATTAATCCACATTACCACTTATTTAAGCTGATAGCCCAGCGGTGAGACCGTGCGAATCTTTCGAGGTGGTCACGCGCTCAAACCCCAGGCAGGCAACAATGAGTTTTTCTGTTAAAACTTATCCGTCATATTGATAATTGCAATTTATCACACGCTTTTCGGTGAAGGAAACATCGTGAGGAAACCTGCATATCTCTAGAGAATTCTGGGGATATGTGTAACCTACCAAACCGCATTGGAGCAGCGTGGTAGAATCTTAGGTCCAACCCTTCGCTTCAGAAACGTAGCGAGGAGGCCTATTCCCATTAGTGGGATTATAACGGGCCGTTACTTTATCACTATTTATCAACGATTAACGTATTTTTGTAACAACGTTATAGAACTTGCTATTTTTGCTGGTCATACCCGGTAAGAGTTATATTCCGAATATTCCAGTGACATAAAGGCATATCACTACATAGTATAGGCAAAATCGCTTTTTCTGTCTGTCCCTATGTCCCTATGTATGCTTTAATCTTTTAATCTACGCAACAGATTTTGATGCGGTTTTTTATAATAGATAGAGGTTTATATGTATAATAAAATTCAATATGAAGTAGAGAAATACTGTAATTTTTGAGGTTTCTAATGTGATGTAAATTAATTACATTTTTCCGTTTACATGGCAAACGCAGACTGAACCCTACGAGATTTATCAAAATAATGTACTAAGTATATGTACACCTTGAAGAGGTTTACAAAACTCCGCGATTGGATATCTATCTCTTATGGATAACCCACAATAGCATATTTTTATCATTTACTTTTTGCGCAAAATAATGCCTTATTTTCGAAGCAATTTCAAACAATACAGCATTAATCCTTATCCAATTAAGTACCTTATACATTGTTGATTTAATATAGATCAATATGGCTGTTTACAGCATGTAATTTAAATGAACATTTTCCAAGATATTACAGATTTCAAATGCAGTGGCATAGGGCGGCGCGTGCGTATATCCTTATGTTAGTCCTTATTCCTAGGAAACCAATGATACCCATCGATATAGCTATACCTTTTAAAGAATTCGATTTCCATTTAAAACTTCTTTTGCCATTAAAAAGTCCCAGGGCCAAATTTTTAATTTACAAAAATAGATCTGAAATCTGACTTAATAGACTTTCCAATACTACGAGATCGGTATGCACGCGGATCATTGCTAGTTTAAATTAAATTTCAATTTTAAAAAATCTCTATACGTAATTTGTAAAAGAAAAAAACTTATCTGAATCACAAATCAAACACGGAAACTTACAGGTCATCACGTTAGGTCATAAATTCGTGTTAAACCATTATAAATGACTAAAGAAGTACAGTGTATTGAACTCCCGACATAAAACGGTCGGTCAACAACCCGGGTAATTAAACCATAATTAAACATTTTACACTCCTTGCACCCAACATACGTTACCCGTTATGAGATTTGTCAAAATCACCCAAGTGGTTACGCTAACTTGAATTGGACAAACAAGGAAATGTTTGGTATCAAGATTTAACTTCGCTTATTAGAACTAATTATACCGTTTGAAATATTTTATTTTAAAAGCCTTGGGTAATTTATGCCATCTTTCTTGTATATATATCCGCTGTCTTTTCAAAATAATACTAATCATTTTACGATATTCTTCACTTTTAAATGCGATTGATTGATTGATAAAAAAAGTCCAAATCCAGTTTGGTTACGCGTGTTTGGAGGCAAAATCAATGGTGGGGGTTGAACTATTTGTATATAATACTGCTTGGTTAGATGATGCGTCACTTTGCGATTATCTCGTCGAGCCTAATTCTTAATGATGCTTTGATTACGAGGCGAAACAAGCGCTGAGATTGTCGTGAATGTATGCAGTTCTTGTGTAGAATGTTGTTGGTGGTGGTGTTTTGTGATACGTGGAGTAACTAATCCTGCATTTGTAAGATATATGAACAGTTCCTAGACTTATCAAAACATATAATTACTTATAACGGAGTTCAGCAAAAAATTATATCTTACCTTTTATATTATGGTTTTCCGCAAAGTAAGAAGTTCTATTAATTATTAAATATATTTACTACACATGTATTCCAAAAAATATTCTTTTAAAATAAATATAAAAAAATAGGTAGATAGATACAACAAACGTCCCGAAGTAAAAAAATTTAACCTATACGTCAGCCCAGTATATAAGCGTCAATATTACTAAATTTCATCAATATTAGTTTAACGAATTTGCCGTGAAAGCCTAAAATACTGGTAGAATAACATCAAAATACAGCGTATATACCTAATAATTGACTGGCCCGTTGACGCAGTGGGTAGTGACCCTGCCTTCAATTCCTCGGGTTGCAGGTTCGATTCCCGCCGATGGCGAATATTTTCTATAAACAATTTGTTGGTTCTTAGAGCCTGGGTGTGTATTTGTATTTAAGTATGTGTTTGACTGGCCCGTTGGCGCAGTTGGCAGTGATCCTGTCTTCGGCTCCGTGGGTCGGGGGTTCGATTCCCACCGAGAACCAACATTTTCTATTTAGAATTTGTTGGTTCTTCGAGTCTGGGTGTATATATGTATACACCCAGACTCGAATATGAGTTGTCTCTCACCCATAACACAAGTATTAAGTTACTTACTTTGGCGATGAACGACCGTGTGTGTAAATGTCCCATATATTTTCATTTTTTATTTATATATTTATTTATTTATTTAAAATTATATATGTAGTATATCTACCAGTTGTCCGTCACCCATAACAAAAGTATTAAGTTACTTACTTTAGGTTCAGATGACCGTGTGTGTAAGTGTCCCATATATTTAATTTTTTTTTATTTAATAATATCAAAACTATAAGTTCAAAGACCTCTCTCTATTTCAGTAAAAGCCATAATTAAAACATCATGCTGGCCAATAAACGTCTTAAGGCGTCGTAAAATCGACGACAATATATCAAGTGTACCGGCGACACTCAACTTGATAAACTTCACCGCTTCATTTAACAATGTCATTAACATTATCGAAGCATCAGTATCGAATTACTGAGAACCAGTGGATTTATAGTGATTGAGCATCGATTCATTGATCTCCAATACGTGGTAATTAAAAATAAATATTAAATAATTCACGTTCAAAATTTTTGTCTTGATTCATAACACTGAATATTCTCATAAGAAAAATGTTAAATTGATTGACTATGTTAATTTTTATTAATAAAATTATATGATATCATATTACCGTATACTTTCCCACGATTAATTTGTCATACCAGAGATCAGAGCCAAGTTTCTCTCAATTTCTTTCACTTAATGTTTGTGCATAATTGTCTAAAAAATTAGATTATTTTTCAAGTCACCCCGATGTATCTTCTTGGATGTTGTGAAGTATAATTTATTCATAGGCGCTTGTAAATGATACACAGGTGGTTTAAATCGTCCGTCTCAAAACGTATATAGTCCGTTACAAAAAGTTGATGTCAATTTCAAAAAGTGTGCCAAAATAGGACACACAGATATGAAAAGGTATTGTTGTGGCTGCGTTCACAACATAATTATAAAAGGATTGGCGATATATATAATAGACAAAGTAGGAACCGACATAAACTTGCTGTTCCTGCTTTGCGCCTTGCAAAAGTAAATAAGTCACTTGTGGGTTTGGGTATAAGATTCTATAATAGAATCCCGCAATCGATTTTATCTTTGCCATTACAGCAGTTTAAAAGCGCTGTTAAAGGGAGGCTCATACAAAAAGCCTACTTTACTATTGAGGATTATATAGATGATAAAAATGCGTGGATATAGCTACTCCTCTACCCTGTAGAAAATAGTAATAACCAAATGCAACTAGTTATACGAATTTTATTTGAAAAGAACAACCACCGAGTTTCTTGCTGCCTCTTCTCGGTAGGAGCTTTCCGAACCAGCGGTAGATTTTGACGATTCAAAAGCACTTGTTTACAAGTATACTTGATTAAAGAATAATTTGAATTTGAATTTGAATTTACAACCTTTTTTTCACAGATAGGTTTATCGTGAAAAATAATGTTTCATTCATTATTTCCTGCATAAAAGTTCAATCTTGATTTATTAGAAATAATACATTTCAGGCTGACACTATCACTTTTCTTTTAACACTTTCTCCCGCTGATCGCCTGTGGGCGCCAGTATCAAAATCTAATTCTAGACCAGAAAAAATTGTTTTAATATGAGTTTTTCCTACTACGTCAAACTAACTGTATTTTTAAGAATAATCATAAGATAGTACCCCTTGAATGTATAATACTCTAGTTCAAAAACTTTTCAGTTCATATTAAGTATCAAAAGCATTTTGTTGAACTTGATAATAACGCATGTGTATTAAAACACACATCTACTGAACGGATTTTTGTACGGTTTTCACCAAAAGATAGTGCAATACTTCCGGATGATTTATGTAAATAGTACATATTGGTATTATGTAAATTGTGTTGAAGAGATTACGCAGTTGGTTAAAAACTTACTTGCTGGGAGCTAAATTTGCGTGCGCCGCGTAAGCCAGCAGAGTTACGCAAAGTAATGTACTAGAGAATTCTATATCTATAAAAATACTATAAAAAAGACCGCGAAGCGAGATAAAACAAAAACTGAATATTAAAAATTGAATTACTGAAGGAGAACTCGAAAACCGATTTTGCGTGTCCAAAGAAAATTACGATATTGATTAAAAAAAACATTGTTTCAATTTAATTTTGCGTGTGCGTCGTGCGTCAAAGGCTTTAGCCTTTTATCACGAACTAAGTTTTTTCTGAGATGTTTTCCTTTCTATTTTTGAACTATGTAGATCTATTCTGATTTAATTTACTTCTTTTTAAATATGACAAGAGGGCTGGCTCCTTTTTCGCACAAAGAATCAGCTTAGCGATTCAACGCGGAAACGCTGCCAGCATTCTTGGGACCATTCCATGAGGGTATGATTTTTATCGTACTAGGTATTTTTAAATTGACGTAATTTCCACATTTTTGTTGCAAATAAATGATTTTTAAAGTGTAGATTTAGATAATAGTAGATCGCTTATATGCGATAAGGCCGCCTTTTGTGCAGTATATAATTTTTATTTTTATGTTTAGTGTTAATCAAATGTTTATTATTATAAAATATGATGTAGTAAAGTAAAAGTAAAGTAAAATAACGGCCTGTTACTATGCCCACTGCTGGGCTAAGGTCTCCTCTCTCCGTTTTTTGGAGAGAAGGGTTGGAGCTAAAACCTACCACGCTGCTCCAATGCGGATTGGTAGGTTACACATATCCCTAGAATTCTCTAGAGATATGCAGGTTTCCTCACGATGTTTTCCTTCACCGAAAAGCATGTGATAAATTGCAATTATCAATTATCAAATAGACATTAGTTTTTAATAGAAAAACTCATTGGTGCCTGCCCGGGGTTTGAACCAATGTCGTCTCTAGAAAGTCGCACGGTCTCACCGCTAGGCTATCACAGCTTGCTTATTTAGCTTAGCTTTAAAATATGATGTACAATAAAGTATAAATAAATAATGATTATAGTAGTTTATGATACTGTTGCATAATAAGGGTTCTTATAACACGAGTGTTATAAGACCAAGTTATGTACAGTATCATACACTACTTTATCTACTCTCATACTATAATACGTAAAACGTACGTTTCCATTCCATGAACTCGTGGTAACATTTAATATCCTCCTAGATTTCGTCGGCAACCGATTCACGATCATGTTTGACGCAGCTTTCAGAATATCTGGTGGTGTACAATCACCACTATCCCCGCTCTCAGACATGTTTTTACACAAAAACTTATTTTTTTAGAAACAAAACTAAACTTCGTTTAAATATTGAAAAGATTTTTTAAATGTCATATATTTGCGCCAAGGCGCAAACATCGATTGCGCATGCGTGTTGCGTCGCCGCGGACCCATTCATTGAAACCTTATTTTTAAGATGTATCGTTATGATTAAAAAGTTACATTATGATACAGGTGTCCATACAAGACCTGTATCGTAATGAAACTTTTTAATTTTTTATTTTTGTTCTGTACGTAATGTTTGTCATAAGAATTTTGTTTTCAGTTTTATAATCTTTGTATTATAGTATCAGAGTAGATAAAATAAATAAAATAGTTTAAAGCGGTAAAAAAACGTTAACCATCAGTCTATAACAACAGCTTTATTGCTTCACATGTTGGGGTAAACGATCTTTTTATATACACACTACACGATACTGACCGTAAGCTTTGTAAAGTGAAAGTAAAATGAAAACACAGCTCGTAAATTTTTAATGACAAGCTACACGGTAAGCTTTTTATATTGGATATAAAGTCATTACTTTAAGTAACATGCCGAGTATCTATCAACTTAACAATTCAATAAACTTTTTTTTTTACAACAGAAATGTACAAGTTATGTCTATCTTAAATTACTTACACGCTAGTACTATATAAATCATGTCCACGTGGAAAGGTTCCAAGAACGGTTGGCAGCGTTTTCGCGTTGAATCGCTAAACTGATTTTTTGTGCGAAAAACGAGCCAGCCCTCTTATCACGCGAAGCGGCAATTAACCGAGGTGTTAAAACGGATATTTTTTTTTGGGCTTTGACTCCATGGCCCCTAGGGTCTCAAATACAAACGACACAAATATATAACTCTCGATGAGAGATGCATACTTTCGCTGCTTGCCGGATTCGACCATTTCCGCCGCAGCTTTAGGTCGTGACGCCATTTCCCTGATATTGGACGAGGTTAACGTATCAACACATGTTGCGTCCCACATTAGGGTCCGTCCCAGTTCCCTAGCAACCAGCGTCAAACTGTCTGGTCTCTTGCCATCATCCCGACTTATCCCCGAAGGCTCGAAAAGAGCAGAAATTTAGATGGTGGCAAGAGCTCTTTTGATGGTATCATTAAGAGAACCATGACGGAGAAGCCTACCAGAGCTTCTATGGCATGAAAGCCCGTGTATGCCAAAACTGTCTACCTCTTTTCTACATGGACAGCTGTGCTTAACGCACAATGTGGTTCCCATTCTAAGACCTAAAGCTACTCTTAAACTTTCGTTATCGTTCGTTATGACGAAGTACGATTAATGTCTTGGTATTTAATGAGATATCACGAAAAATTACGTCATATCTTTATTAAAAACCCCGTGATAGCGTCTCACGAAGGGTCAGACCAAGGCAGAGGAAAATAAGTTTTTATATCGAAACTTAGGTGCCTTATTGATATTTGGAATTTATCATTTATGTTCGGTGAATGAAAAATGATAAAACCCGGATATATCTGGCAAATAGATAGATGTGTTTAACCAAACCGCGTTGGAGCAGCGTGTTAGGTCTAAGGTAAGGGACCTTAGACCAACACGCTGCTCTCAAAATAAGGAGAGAGGAGGCAAATGCCCACCAGTTGGATATTATCAGGCCGTTACTTCAATCTCATATACGGCTGATACGAAAAGCTTACTGTACTATTGAAGATTACTTAGATGTTAAGGATGTGTGGATATAGATGCACTTCTACCCTGTACACAGTAATAACTAAATGTAACTAGTTTTAAGATTTATATTTTAAAAAGAGCAACCGCTGAGTTTCTTGCTGGTTCTTCTTGGTAGGAACAGCTTTCCGAACCAGCAGTAGAGTTGACGATTCAAAAGCACTTGTTTACAAGTTTACTTGAATAAAGAATATTTTGAGTTTGTATTTGAATTTGATTACATCCGATCATTGATAATCTTACTGTGTTTATGAAGATTAGACCTTAGAATGACCCTAGAATTAGAGAGATACTTTGCGAAGTTCCATATGACAAAATAATAATATTAATTTGCTATATTGTGTTCTTATAATGCATTCTGCAATAATATTTTCATTACTTTTGATGGTCAAAGTTTTTCTGAGTGTATTTTCATTAAATCATCTTTTATTTGATTCCACCTTCACTAGAAACTATTGACGTTAAGGGACGAAACCAAACAATTTTATAGGCACCATCAATCTAAATACCTTTCTATGATTACCGACCTGGAACCGGTAGCGCGGGTTCAACTCCCGGATAAAGTAAGTCTTATCTAGCGTATATCGCGGAATGTAAGGGAACTTGTTACATCTAACAAGACCAAGTAGAAAACAGGAGTATTATGTAAGTATTAGATAAAAATAGCTACTATTAATCACAGAGGTTGTATTTATGAGATAAATATCTGAACTTTGATATTGGTGATAATAGACATTTCTGGTATCTATTAGAGGCGAGATGAGAAATAATTTATAGAATGAAGCGCTACTTTACTTTATCCATAGTACAAAAGTAATAGAATAAATATTTTGCTATAATCCGCGAAATAAACAGGAAATATATATAATGCTAAATGTTTACTAGTGGACTATTTGTTTTCATACCTGAAACATCAGCATTCGTTAAAACACACAAAGCTCCACCACCGCCACCACAATACACAAGCACTACACACATTCACTATCACAAACTCAACATTTGCATCATCAGGGGACAGACTACAAAGTCTCTTTGCGATTTTGTCGTGGAGGTTTCTGAATGTGTCTTAACGAATAATATAGTAATTATTATTATCATTCGAACAATACTTGCTGTATTGTACGACTTTATTTTCGACTATACCTGTTTTATTTGCCTACACTTAATATATGGTTACACAAATTGTTTTAAGAAAATTTTGACCCTTGGTAGGAACAGAACCCGCTACCTCCGGAACTTTAATCAAGGTCACTGCGCCAATGTGCCAATTAATCTAGTCGAGCCAGTCAAAAAATTATTGATCTGAGGAAAGAAGTTCTCCTAAACCTTTTTAGTACGTACATTCAAGTCTTCAACTAAACATTTTCTAATGCCTGTGGATATCTCAAGGCTCCCAGCCATTTGTTTAAATAGAAATCTAGAAATGCAATTTGGAACTTTGCTAATATCTCCGATGTTAGAGGTCAACGCAAACTTTGACATCCATTCTCATCTATAATGGACTTAGCATTATAGGATTATAAGGCTTAAATTATAACAGTTATATCCATGTATATGGATGACTGTAATAATTTAAGCCTAATAGTATATAATTCCTTGTCGTATCCGATAACAACTCATACGCACGAGAAGATTTTTATCGTGTGTTAAAATTACGTCGAATTGAAACAAATGGGCATCCAGGTATATGTTCACATGACAGCGTATTTAAATCGCGACGTATTTTATCGTGCAGTGTTCCATTTTAGTCGTAAGGGCGAGGGCGTTAAGCTGAATATACTATACGAAACTTTTTATAACGCCTATTGCGTAATTTTAACGTGACGTATTTCTTACGCTCGTCCGAACGAGGCGTAACCACGTACACACGAGAGGATTTTTATCGTGTGTTAAAATTACGTCGAATTGAAACAAATGGGCATCCAGGTATCTGTTCACACGACAGCGTATTTAAATCGCGACGTATATTATCGTGCTGGTCCATTTTAGTCGCTAGGGCGAGGGGGTTAAGCTGAATATACCATACAAAACTTCTTTTAACACCTATTGCGTAATTTTAACGTGACGTATTTCTTACGCTCGTCCGAACGAGGCGTAACCACGTAATGTAACGTTTTCCCCCCATACCCTTCGTACATATCTATATACTTCACCATATTTGTAAATTAATATTATTTAAATGAGGTTAGAGCGCTCGCGCTCTACCATCGATATACATAAAACAAGCGCATAAGCGCTAGCGCTTTAAATTATATATATTTGGCTCGTGATTCGTCTAGTTGGTTAGGACCCATTTAACGTTGTGATTGTAATAACTCAAATCCTTTTAGAGCATCAGAGACCACAGATTCATCAGATTAGAGCAGTAAAATAAACATAAATTATTATTAGTTATTGCACAATAATCGCACGACCCATAAACAGGTTATATATGTTCAATACATGAACAGATCCCATATATTTATTACATGAACGCATCCTATATATTCATTACACGAACGCATCCCATATATTTAATACACGAACCGATCCCATATATTTATTACATGAACAGATCCCATATCTGTTAATACATGAATAGATTCTTTATGTTCGATACATATATATGTTTATTACACGAATCGAACCCATTATATATATATGTATTAAAAAATACTGAACATTCAGAAGGTTGAATGTTCTTTATTGTAATATTTCATAAATAGCCATCAGAGAGGATATATTAATTTTGATATTTTATATTTAATTATATATTTGTTTGCCATCAGTATGGGTCATAAAGTTATGTCAATAATAACTGAAATAATGAATTTTAAAGCCAACAGAAGGATCACTCGGGTTACATACTGTAACTCTCCTTAAACCATCCCGATGGGAAGTTCAAGATAATGGAAAAATAGAGATAATTTTTGAAGCCATCAGAAAGATCATTCACTCGATCTAACACCTATCCCTTAAACAACTCCGTAGAGCAGTTTAAGTAATGTGGTATCCTTCTCCCGTCTTTTATATTCTTCGGATATGGAAAAATATAAAGAGAGAAGAGATAGTCAGTAGCTCCTCACCCGCTACCAACGGTGAGCTCCGTCCATAGGATATGAGCCCCCCCCCGTAGGGTTAGGGTATGTAATTTATAGTGCGCCTGTGCCCTTGAGCACAGGTTATTTATAATATGTTTTATAAACACCCGTCATTGCTCTTAAAGAGAATGGGGCAAATAATAAATAAGGACCGTAGTCCAAGATAAGGCACGTGTGCCCGGGTTTAATACTAGGACCTAAGTCCAAATTTCATTTCAGCCGTAGCCGTTGAGTTGGCGTTAGCCATAATTGTTTTGATGAGGCTTAAAGCCTGTAATTGTTGATATAAATCAACCAATTCTTATAATAAGACAGTGCATCTTGCCAATAGCAAGCATTTCAAGCGGTACGTTCCGCGTTCGTTGTCACCACGTGTAGTGGAAAACATAATAGCACGAAGCTAAAACTGTACATGACTCCTCGGATATCACATAACAGTAAATTGTTGTAATCGTTGGCACCACGCGTAGTGGCACATATATAGAAGGTTTGCATATGACTCCGTAGAGATCACATAATAGCAGGTTTTGTATTCGTTGATACCACACGTAGTGGCATAAATTGTAGGTTTGCACATGACTCCTCAGAGATCACATAACAGCAAGTTTTGTTTCGTACCACACGTGGTGGCAAATAATATATTTTGTAATTCATTACTCCGTAGAGCGTTAGCGTTATATTTTTATATTTCAATCATTTGCATTTATAGTGCAAGCACTATTGTGTTAAATAGTTATATTTATAATAAAATGTGTCGACGCACGCTTGCGTTGAATTCTTTTGGCTTAAGCACCATCGGCATACAAGAATTAGTTATTTATTTGTTACACGTAGCAAGCTACGTAAGATAGAGATATAGCACAGGCAACACTTTCTAAAGCTAGTCCGCAATCTTGTTAGTAAAGACCCGACCAGCGGCCCTATGACATGCTATAATGTCGTAAACATTCGTGGTATCACTGACACTAAGCTATAGGGAAGCCCTCAGAAGGACTATCACACGTCACATGTAGGTTTTATCCCGCACGCTCCATGCAAAACTATGAACAAAGTCCACAGTTCGATTCCATCACTGCTATGACATCGCTTCGGCTAGTAAACTAGACTCCACAACATCTAGCAACATTCGGTCGTGATTTCGGCACTACTGAAAGACAACAGACATCGTTTCCAACGCCAAATCATCAATCAGTAACATTTAAGAAACCACATTATACCAGCACTACTTTTGGAGTCCTAGGCGTCCAAAGATCAAACAAGGCTTCACAGTAGAGATCGGAGATCAATACCGGCCTAAAATTCAATCCGTATCACCCGAAACTCACTAAAGTAACTCTAGCTGCTCTGTATCAAGACGGAAGACCATCATGATATTCACAGCCTGGAGCAGACCGAGGCGAGGCTCGCTACAACGACCGTAATCATTGCAGGCCTGAAACCATCAATCAGACACCAGTACTCACCAGAGTCTAATTCGGTACAGTGCCCAGCACCACTCAGCGAAGTCACCCTCACCAAGTTATATTCAGGCACTATAAAGCGTTCGAGAATAATAATAAACTTGTAACATGTAATAAAATATTACATTCATTTTTTTGTGAGATAAAAGACCGAAGTCTCTCACAACACCGTTCAGGCAAGCCGAAGCTTTAAATATATGCTAGGGATCATGGCGCTACCCTGTACCTGGTACGGGAAACGTTAGCCTTCGCCTTTCAGCCGCTCGGCCGCAGCGCTCCCGGCAACGTCCGCCAGACATCCACCCACATCTATTTCCCGCGACTGTCGTGACGTTCGGTCGCAATGGAAAATTTTAGTATGGAAAATTGGAAATGTATGGGGAAAATTTTGAAAAAAATATTTTCATGAAAAATTTACAGATATGTAACGGGTATCGAAAACCCATTCTGAAAACCCATATAACATGACAAACAAATATTTTATATATATATACATTCCTTAACATACTACCGCTTCAGTACATAACTCTGCCAAAATGTATGTAAGGTTGGAACCGTCACAGTAAGCACGAGAGGATTTTTATCATGTGTTAAAATTACGTCGAATTGAAACAAATGGGTATCCAGGTATCTGTTCACACGACAGCGTATTTAAATCGCGACGTATATTATCGTGCTGGTCCATTTAAGTCGCTAGGGCGAGGGGGTTAAGCTGAATATACCATACAAAACTTCTTTTAACGCCCATTGCGTAATTTTAACGCGACGTATTTTTTTACGCCGAACGAGGCGTAACGGTGACCCTAGTAATTTCTGACGTGAGCTTGGATTGGCTGGCAAATCCAACTTGTGTTGGAACGTGCAGTCACAGTGCAGTTGACCAGTACAGTAGGCAACTGTTGCGCACTTTGTTTTATAATATTTATATTACATGCGATTTCTGTATATCATTATATAGAAATTTCGCAATTTGTGTATAAAAAGGTATTGAGGTTTACATACGTATGTATTGACATACTAAAACTATAGATGCGAAAGTCTCTCTCTATGTTAGTGAAGCTATCACAGCTTATCTATATTCATAAAATTTGGAAATCTCGATCGGCTAGACTCGACTTTTCTTTTAACTTACTATGTACGTCAATTGAATTAAGACATGACTAAATGTGACTAGTAATAAGAATTATACTTTGAAAAGTTCAACTGCCGAGTTTCTTGCTGGTTCTAGGAACAGCTTTCCGAATCAGCAGTAGAGTTGACGATTCAAAAAAGACTTGTTTACAAGTTTTCCTACAAAACGTACCCACGTTTTGTTGCAATTGATTGAATTTAAGATGAACACCAGTACGATACGAGAGAGAATCTTATATCGCCATTGCTTCCATAAAATCTTCTTTGAACAAGTTACTAAAATCCTTACATAATATTATATGACTTTAAACAGAATGTTAGCTGATGGACTCAACTGTAGAAGAAAGCAGACATTCTTTAATAAGACAGATTTCAGTCTATAGGGTCGTAATATTTAAGAGATGACCACTCTATACTGTATATTTTTATATACTGTAGCAATTTATTTAATTTAAAATGCAAATCGTGGTATAAAAGTAATAATAAAATTATTTTGCTATAATTCGCGATACATGTATCGCGGACTTATATATTTACTTATGTACTTTTGTATTATGGATCTCCGCAAA